>BTPG01000008.1:176112286-176712286 GCA_036245525.1 Semisulcospira habei | reverse complement strand
TTGTGAATAGTAATTGAGAAAAAACATTTCTTGTCAAAATGTGGCTATTTTTTTTTACCTATTTTCTGAGCGCTTGTGACCCTTGACTTTTTTGAGGGGTCATCCAAATTAGTATTCATAGATAGGTCTTACCATCAGGTATCTCTGTAGCAAGTTTGGATCTGAAGTTGTGAATAGTATTTGATAAAAAAACCAACAACATCTTTTGTTAAAATATGGCGATTTTTGAACCTATTTCTTCAACTTCTGTGATTCTTGACCTTTCCGAGGGATCAACCAAATTAGTATGCATATAAAGGTCTTACCATCAGGTACCTTTGTACCAAGTTTTGGTTTGAAGTTGTGAATAATATTTGAGAAAATAACATCTTTTGTAAAAATATGGCTATTCTGGACCTATTTCCTGAGCTCTTGTGACCCTTGACCTTTCTGAGGGATTAACCAAATTAGTATGCATATAAAGGTCTTAGCATCAGGTATCTTTGTATCAAGTTTGGGTTTGAAGTTGTGAATAGTATTTGAGCAAAAGTAAATAATGTCCAAAAATAGCTATTTCTGATATATTTCCGGATACCCTGTGACCTTGACCTTTGTGAGAGGTCACTGCAATTGGTATGTTTAGAAAGGTCTTGTCACAAAGTATCCTTGGGCCAAGTTTGAAGACTGTAGCTTGAATTGTCTCCGAGTAAATGCCAACGTTAAAGTTTATCATGGACTACGGCCGACGAACAGACATCCACTGGCCCAGAGCATAGACTCACTTTTGCTTCGCACGTGAGCCCAAAAATGGCGCAATGAAGTAAAATTTAGCAACATGGAAGTTGAACCTCACAAACGCTAGGTTACAACTCTGTGCGAGCATCTCTCTGAAAGTGAGCCAACGACATACTAACACAAGTCAGTAGGAAAGCCCTAGAGCAATCAATCCTAATCTCTAGCCAATACGGGGGATAGTACGTGCAGCAGAACGCTACACTAAAATTTGATCTCCATGGTTTGGTCGCTGACGATGATGAGTACCGGCAATTTAAAGCAAAACGTCCTTGAAACACACATGAACTAAACAAAAATTCAGACTGACTTGTCTTGCTCAAGTGTGTACAGCCAGCTGATAAACAGGCCATTGCATCATATAGTGTATTATGTCAAACACATCTTTACATCCTGTCTGTGGAAACGGAACTTCTTAAATATCTTGCCGTCGTACACCTCTTACCTATGTGTCCCCCACCTGGGTCTGCCCTGGGGGACTTGGGTGGGGTTAACTACTTTTTAGTTCCCAGGGTCACCCTGGTAAGCCCCACATGGTGGGTTTTCCCCTCTATTCTGGGGCATGTGTTTCCGTCCATTCACCTGTATTTTCCTTTTTTAAACTCTCCGCTACTGTCTGCGCTGCCTGTAGCTCTTGATATTGGATGTGTGTTGCTAAATGGTCTTCAGTTTATTTAGCGTATTAGACCAGTGGGCAATATACATTCAATATTCTGTTAATGTTTTCTTTTTCACAAGCAGTGCAGGCACATTCTGAGAAAGCCTTGAAAAAACTACCAAGTGAGTAGGAAAAGCACTGTCAAGGGAGAGAAGTGTGCATGATAGACCAATGATCATAGATCTACTTTGGTTCAAGCACACAAAAAAAAAAAAAGATAGGAAAGAGGGGGCGCTAAGTAAGAGACTGAAAGCAATGCATATGGAAGCCCAGCCCCTAGGTGCATGGAAATTTAAATCTAGGTCCCCCAAGTGGGGGTCCAGATATTGAGCCGGTGTGGACAGCTGTTTCGGTCTTGGCGACCTCTTCAGCACACCATTGGCAATACTGGAGGAAGAGAAGGAACTTCTGCTTACCTGCAAAGAAGACCACATTTTACTGTGGTTTCTGCAGGGGCATACATTCCATGCCTCCACCTAGAGCTAAATATCTCTATATCTGGAGATATATATATATATATATATATATATATATATATATATATATATATATATATATATATATATATATATATATATATATATATATATATATATATATATATATATATATTCCATGCCTCCACCTAGAGCTAAATATCTCTATATCGGCTCAATATCTGGACCCCCACTTGGGGGACCTAGATTTAAATTTCCATGCACCTAGGGGCTGGAACAGTGGGATATGTGATACACCCCCCCTTTGGGGGGGGGGGGGGGGGCTTCCATATGCATTGCTTTCAGTCTCTTACTTAGCGCCCCCTTTTTCCTATCTTTTTTTTTGTGTGCTTGAACCAAAGTAGATCTATGATCATTGGTCTATCATGCACACTTCTCTCTCTTGACAGTGCTTTTCCTACTCACTTGGTAGTTTTTTCCAAATTACAAGCACTGGCAGTCAACCCTTTCGGTCTAGTTCTTTTGAGAAAGCCTTGTTGCTGTCGGGACGTTAAGCAATGTACAACCATCTAACGGATGTGTACGCTTCCTAAATACTCTGTTTCGTTGGATTGAACGTCTTTGTCTACGTTGAAAAAACATGAAGGATGCTATCTTTGTTTGGTTTAGACCGGGCCTACAGCGTTTAGTCCCGCGATTTCGTGGGACTAAATTCTACCTGTTTAGTCCCACCTTTAGGGCGAGCCTGTGGCTTTGTTCTGCTTCATGAATGCGGACCTATGGTTTTAGGCCAGGCCTATGTTTTTAGGTCAGTTCTAAATCGATAGGTAGCTCGCATCAATCGACTCCCTGACCATTCTATGCATTCTAATTTGGTTGATCCCTCAGAAAGGTCAAGGGTCACGAGAGCTCAGGAAATAGGTAAAAAATAGCCGTATTTTGACAAAAGATTTGTTTTTCTCAAGTGCTACACAACTTCACAACTTCAAACCCAAACTTGGTACAGAGATACCTGATGGTAAGACCTATCTTTGCATATTAATTTGGATGACCCTCACAAAGGTCAAGGGTCACAAGAGGTCAACAAATGTATGTAAAATTCAAATTTTTGATAGAATTATGGTTATTATCAACAGTTTTGCATCCTTTTCAATCAAATTTAGCACAAGGGTAGCTGACGATGTTAAGACCTCCCTATGTGTACTCATTTCATGACAAGGGTCACGGGTGTTTGACAGATGTGTAAAAACTGATTTTTTTTCCCCCATGTCTAGCTTATCTTTGTGACTAGAATCATGTTTATAAACAGCATAGCAGGAGCATTTGTTCAGCATCTGCAATGTTCTGTCTGCTTGTACTGAGAATGGAGGGTTTTGTCCATAGCTCTCTCGGCCAAGGTCAAGGACGCTTTGCTGGTGTGGTTTGTAAACCACCCTATTGAGTTGCAAAGTTTAAAACCAGTCTTACGAAATGTAACTTGCTTGTTGTTTGTCTTAAGTAGATGTACTGGTCAACAGATGTCCCATTTAAAGCAATGAATTTCTGGCAGGTCTGTTTTGTTTTCAGAAATGACCGATGATTGACTTAAATCCTAGGGCTAATTTGATTTCTCAAAATGATCATTTGCCTGCAAACTGCTGCCTAATTATATGACACAAGGCAACCAGTTTTAATGACTTTTATTATCACAAGACTAATGAAAAACTAAATTGAAACCATTTTAACAGAAATAACCTGCATATGTGTGACTTTCACCATAGAACCCCAACGCCAAGTTAATGGTTCCCAATTTGACCACTTGACCTGCAAAACAAAACCAATGTGAAAATGTAGGCCAGTGGCGCGGCTAATTGGTCACGCACACTTCATCAATTTTCCAATTTTGAAAATTCTCAACCATTCAGTTGAAAATCTGATTGTAATTGTATATCCCTTGAGAAACCTTTTGAGGCAAGGATGTCTAGGTGTTTCATAAGTGCCCTCCACTATAAATAAACTTGGGCAATGGCAAGGAACCGACGGATGAAATTCTCAGTTTTATTAGATTTCATTGCAATTGCAGCTGGTACAGAAAACTAACTTCTGACCAACTTTGGTCCAGTTATTTTAAACCTTAAACTTGGGGCCAAAATAGGTTTACCAGTTTATTTGTTTTTGTCACAGGCTGATATGATTTCTTATCTTCACAGGTTAATACGCATCTTATACAGCAGGCTTTAGTGGATGATAATCAGGGATCAGATCTACAGAACCTTGGCCTCAGTGTATTCAATCAGGATGAGTTTGAACAGGGTGAGAATTACCATTTCTTACACACCTTCAGAAATGCAACTTGCCCTTGGACATTGGTCATAGGCCAATTGCAAGGCTAAAATGTCCAATTAAAGTACCTTCCGGGAGGTCAAATGTCCTGTTTAATTTTGTGTATGTGTACATATGTATCACTATCACTGAGTTGCCCATTATGATCAGCCATTGTTGCCCCCTCCCTCCGTTTAGTGCCACACATGCATGTCGTGAGTTCACTGTTATCAGTCACAGATATATATTGCTAAATTATTTTTTTACAATACCGCCAAAGAAAAACTGAAACCTCAAGTAAAACAGCAAATGCTGTTGCTTTTCATTCAAGGTTCAAATGATTTTCGTGTGGCAACTAGAGCTACTTTGACTGACAATATCACTGGCGTTAATAGTAGTATGATAGATCTGTCAGCGGACGGAGAAAGCTAGACGTCTGGAGACAATGAAGTTTGTTTGTTTTTTTAATTCAGGCATGAACTGTATTAGACAATTGATAAATATGTCACAGTTGGTGAATGGTCATGTTTTGGTTAATATAAAAGCTGTACTTTCCTTTATTTTTTGTGTTTGTTTTCTATCTCTGAACAGAGCAGCTTTTTATTTTGGTGATGTATGAAAAATGAACACAGAGAAATTGTAAGAGCCAGCTTCTAGACACCCCTTGCATGAAGCATTTCCTTTATTTTCAAGCTTGTATGTATGTGTTTACATACATACGCACATATTTCATCCTGAAGTCTACTGTATTGTTTTGAGCTCACGTACGTTTTTCTTTTAGAAACATTCTGAGTTGTTCCTGTGTTTAAGCTTATCCTTCTGATACATCTCTCTTCACCTTGACCCACTCCCCCTCCCCCCTTCTCCCTCCCCATCTCCCCCTTCTCCCCTCTTCTCCCTCCCCCTTCTCCCCCTCCCTTCTCTCCCCCTCCACCCCCTGCCCCCCCTTCTCCCCCTCCACCCCCTGCCCCCCCTTCTCCTTCCCCCCCCCCAACCCGCCTGATCCGCATGACATAATGGCACACTAAAACACAGACGGTTGTCACACGGTGCTTCCTACCAGTTATACATTCTGTGGGCTGGCGTAGCCAGTCATTTTAAAGAATAAGGTGGGATGGTCCATGCCCACAAAGCCTCTTCTGTATGAGCTTGCATGCATATTCCACCTTTTTACAATACTTTTGCAAACATCATATCTGTCTTCCTAAATCAAGGAGAGCATTGCGTCGGCTCATACACATGTAAAACACTGACATGCTGGTGCTTTGCGTCAATTAGGAACATTGACGTGTTTCGTGCTTCTACGTCACCGTTGGTGTATGATTCTTTTGATGAAATCAAAGAGTTTTACTTTTGATATTTTTCTTCATTTAATTTTTATTTTGCAAAAGTTGAAGAGGTACAAAGCTGGCTAACGAACTCATCCAATGTCTTTCTACAAACTAGCTATATCCAATATTTCAAGTGCATATAATCAAAATTACGGACTCAAATGTGGGTCAACCAACTTTCTGTAAACAGTCATTCAACTCTTCAATGAGACATCTAATCTCAATATGCTTGGACAGGCTCCTAGACACCCCTGAATAAAGCATTTCATTTATTTTCAAGCTTGTATGTAAGCCAACTTTGGAGATTTTCATGTTTATGCGCATGCACACACACACACACACACACACACACACACACACACACACACACACACACACACACACACACACACACACACACACGCGCGGCGTTCTACAGCAAGGTTAGAGTAGCTAGACATGATGTCATTTTGATCTTGTTACTTCTTTACCACAATTTGAGGCCCACCCTCCTGTTATGTCCTTTGCATTCTACGGAACGCGCTCCGACCAGACCCATCCCAAAGTCTACCGTATTTTTAATACAGTAGACAAAAACTAAGTACATTCATGTATGTGATATACAATACTGTGTAAATTTCGTGCATTTTTTTGAAGGCATAATTGACACAGCCTGAAAAAAGCCATTAAATATAATATGTGATGTTATTCTAACCTATTGACATTGGTGTAAGGCGGACAAATGTCTTATTTATGTTGGCTAACCCAGGACATTTGACCTATCTGTGGAAATTTCTAGTTGCATCCCTGCACCTTCTTTGCATCTTTAAGGATAAATTTCATATTTCACAATATCTGACAGTGTGTAATACACTGCGGTGTGTTAATGTTGAAATGAGCACAAGAGTGCTTTGCTCGAAGTCTTGTAAATTCAGTCTGTGCAGATCTCTTGACATGCTTTGTCATGAGAACAAACATACTTTGCAAAGTGTCCTTAACAGTTCAATGTATGCCTGGAATTAACAGATCTCTTAACATACTTTCTGTTGTGTGCCATGAATTTTTCTGTTCTGTTGACAAAATATGTGTGGGATATTTTCATGTCACACAGCTGCATCCACTTTCATAACATAGTACAAAAAGGGCAGCTGATGTCCTGATAGTGCAATGCAAGCTCACCAGCCTGGAATTCCATCACTTTACTGTAGCATAGCACTCTTAGAATTGAAATATAAAATTAATCCCTTGGAGCTCTCTGATCAAGTGCACTTTCAGCTTTGGGCGACGCCTGTGTTTGAAATTACAAAATAAATGCACCACAAATTGTCTAGGTTATTGCCTTTCAAAATTAGTCTGTCTTCTTCTGCTGAAACCTCACATAAAGCTTTAGGGATGCATTCTGCGCTATACTAGGGGTGTTACCAGTAAATTCTGGAGGTGCCTTCAAAGTATTGGCATTGTGTTTGCAATTTGTCAGGTTACACTGGATGCCCTACCTGATGGAAACCGGTTATAGGTGGCAAACCTAAATCTGAAGGTCCAAATGTCTATTTTGAGTATATTCATACCCTCCCCGGGAATGGGGAAACATTGATATAGTCAAGTGGACTGCAGGGCACATGGGGGTAGTCCCTATTGCTTTTTGCAATGGGTGTTTCAGTGGAGGACTCAAAATGATAGGTCTGTCATTCCTTCTCTCCCATCCCGCTTCTAAGGGAGATTTGGGAGAGGATGTGAGAGACCCATAGTCAACCAAACCAATGTTAGTCTAGCAGATGCCCTTCATAGACGATCAGCCGTTTACGAGATAGTAACTTTTTTCTGAGTAACAATGTTTTTTTCTGAGTAACAATGGTTTGGGTTAATCAAAATGAAGTATGTGATGAATACATTACGCCCATGTCAAAATTGTGCAACCGGAGGATGGAGACATTTCTCTGTAGCTAAGTTTGTACAGGCATTACCGACAGATGATTTTCCGCCATTTGCAGTTTTATTTGGGAGGACCAGCTGTCTATGCTATCCACATAAAAAACTTTGCTTCAATAAATCGACTGGCCGCTTGGCATCACAGTTTAAATATAATAATATTGTGAACTCTTTATTGTAGATAACTCACAATAAATGACTAAAAATAATTTGTACTATGCAAAAAACAATATGTGCTAATGCATTCAAATAATTAGTGCTCCTATCTGTTTACATTCTTTGCATGTGGCCCCGATGGCGCAATAAGCGGCCATATACAGGGAGCAAACGGCAAGTATATCCTCTTAAAACAATGTGCTTAATTTTGTTTTATGTAATGTTCCATTGGCAATATGATCAGTACTATTCAGAATTGTGATTATGTTGATGCTATTTGATTTACACAAGACATTTCAGAGAACATTCCTACCTAAAATGTTGTGGACCATCAGTCAGCCCATATTATCAGTCCCAATGCAATATCCCCATACGAAACACATACGGATGCACATTAATCATCAATAGCTGGCATTAAGGTAGTTGCACACCTATACTTCTGTGAGGCTAATTCTTGCCTTTCACTGTCACAGCTAAATTACATTGTCATATACCCAACAAGACAGAGAGAAGTACTGGCTCAATTCCTCACACCCCATTCATCAGCAATTGGCCAAGCACATAATTATTAAATTCATGGCAAAGGAACTTATTACATATTGATTCTTGACAGTAAAGCCTTGAAGTGCAGTTGCAGTGGTGTGTGTGTGTGTGGGGGGGGGGGGGGGGGGGGGGGAGGGCAGAGAATTGGGCAGGGAAGGCAAGGGATAGTCCAGCCTCATAAAAATCAACCACAGCAATCAAAATCTTGACATTTTCTTTTCCAGGAATATTTTGATCTCCAAATAAAAATACTATTCCTTTTGTGTTTGCCAACACAACACAAGCGCCTTACTAACAATCTGCAATAAGATCTGGCAGTCAAGGGATTGGCCCACTCCATGGACCCAATCACTTATAATAACTCTCCCCAAAAAAGGCAACTTACATCAATGCCAGAATTATCGCACAATCAGTCTTATATGCCACCCAGGCAAAGTCATGTTAAAGATCCTACTGAACAGGCTGAAGCCACAGGCAGAGGAAATCATAGCTGAGGAACAGGCAGGCTTCAGACCAGGGCGCAGCACAACTGAGCAGATCTTCAACCTGAGAGTTCTATGTGAGAGGTACCTCCGGCACCAGCAAGACCTCTATCATGTCTTTGTGGATTTTAAGAAAGCGTTTGACAGGATGTGGCATGCAGCCCTTTGGTCCACCATGAAGCTATACAACATCAATGCCAACCTGATCAAAGTCATAGCAAACCTTTACAACAAGGCCACTAGCGCAGTCTGCTTCAACGGCAAAATAGGAAACTGGTTTAGGACTACAGTCGGACTCAGACATGGCTGCTTACTCTCGCCTACTCTTTTCAACATTTTCCTGGAAAGAATCATGACAGATGCTATGAAAGATCATGAAGGAACTGTCAGTATTGGAGGCAGAACAATCACGTTTGTTGCGCTTTGCGGATGACATTGATGGCCTTGCAGGAACAGAGAAGGAACTAGCTCAGCTGGTGGAAAAGCTGGACAGTACAGCCATTGCGTATGGGATGGAAATCAGTGCAAAGAAGACCAAACTGATGACAAATAACACCAGTGGCATTGGCACTGACATCATGATTGGAGGCCAAAAACTGGAAACAGTTAATAAATTCAAATACTTAGGAGCCATTGTGACAGATGAGGGATCTAAACCAGAAATACTGTCCAGGATTGCGCAGACAACAACAGCACTGACAAGATTGAAGACCATATGGAAGGACAGAAACATCACACTCTGCTCCAAGATCAGACTGATGCGCTCCTTAGTCATCTCAGTGTTCTTGTATGCCTATGAGTCATGGACCCTCACAGCAGACCTTGAAAGGAGGATACAAGCCACTGAAATGAGATGTTTTCGAAGGCTGCTTGGCATTTCATACAGAGATCACATCACGAATGAGGAACTGGGAAGCAGAATCAGGCAAGCCATTGGACCCAATGAAGACCTATTAGCCATTGTGAAAAAACGCAAACTGAAGTGGTATGGGCATGTCACACGTTCAACAGGGCTTGCCAAAACAATCCTGCAAGGCACTGTGCAAGGAGGACGAAGGAGAGGAAGACAGAGGTAAAGATGGGAGGACAATATCTCGGAGTGGACAGGACTGAGGCTTGGCGATACGCTAAGAATGGAGGGAGCTGGTTGCCAAGTCATCAGTGGTGCCCCAACGGTCGGCAAGACTACAGGATATAGATAGATAGATGGAACACAATTTTCCACATTTGTTTTCCAAAAATATTGGGGTTAAGAGATACTCTGGCACCCCCTTTCATTTCATTGGGTCCCCCTCCTCCCTGATGGCACAGACACATTTTTACATCAGCTAATGCATTCGGTGTTACACTCAATAAACTGCCTGCTGATCCAAAGTGTTTGTGATTTGCAAAGGACTTGTGCAGATGTCCAAAGTGCAACATGCTGCATGTTGTACAAGAGAGTACCACACCACTTGGTTTTAACTGTCATGGCTGAACAAAGTTTCAGAACTTGATTAATTATATATTACTACATTTAATTCAGTCAGTTGCACTAGTAAACTATGTTGTTATGTGCGATTACCGCCATGCAGTCTCGGTAATCACTGATGGTACAGTCTGATGGTACAGACAGTACACTGCACTTGCTTACACGCTTGAAAGTTAATACAATGTTTTGTTTAAAATTAAACCCGATCTCACAATCAGTAGCCTAGCTGCACAAAAGACGAACTGTATTTTGTTGCTGCATAATTGCAGTTTGTTTGCATATTGACATTTGAAGTTCACTGCAAGCATTCTTAGCATCTGTCACTAGCACTGACACTGGTATATGCCAGGATTAAAATGAGAAAGAAAACGGGATAATGTTACACTGAGATGATTTAATAAGTCAGTTGATCAGTCAGTGAAATATGTTTTATGATGAACAGTTAGTTTTAGTTGGGGGGGGGGGGGGGGGGGGTGGGGGGGCAGGAGGTGTCAGGTACTGCATAATGCACACATACTATTTTTATTTGAATGCATTACAAAATGCATGTACTTGCCGCTGTTTTTTTCTTTTTTTTCCCCTGGCTTTGTCATTTCACTTGAAGATTTACAGTCCCCAACTTTAAACCTGTCCTGCCTAATGCACATAGAGGTTGACTGTAGCATTGATACATGTGTATAGGTAGCGTTTTGTTTGAGGTGTCAGTTGTGGCCTCATCTTTACGTTTGGTGCTCTTGTGCATGTGGCCACCGGAACTATTTACAGAACTGGTGGCTGCATGTGTAGGCTAGTTCTAGTTAGATCAGATGGTGAGCATACAGAACCTATTATCTGCATACAGAACCTATTATCTACAGAGGTGAAAATGCAGCAGGTGTGTTTTTAGCAGAAATGAGACAATACACAAGAATGTAGTACATTATCTCACAACGTGCCAAAAGCCTATGGTGATGACACAAGAGGATGAACTGAATTTTAATGCAGTGGAGGTATGTGGGGGAAAAAAGCTGAAAACACAAGTCAACAGGATTAGATAAACTATTCAGAAAATACTTCATGAAGACAGTGCATTAGCTGAGAGATTGTGAACACCTTTTAGAGAGCAAGGTATTACTATTGCAAGTTCACTTACTGCTCTTTGATTTATTATACAATACAATACAATACAATACAATACAATACAATACAACTTTATTGTCTGTTCGAGTCCAGGCACGACAGAAATTATTAGTACTATAGTGTTGGCTGTAACAGGAGATGGTGGTAGTGGCAGTTCAACTCCTCCTCCTCCTCCTCCACCTTCTGACCCAAAAGACTTGAGTCATGGTTGAAAAACAGTCGACACATATTTCAGACTTGCTTAAAAAATTGTAATAGATGCTTTGCCTGGCATAATAGGAAGTGTGGTCAGTTGGTTGATAAGTACAGCAGGAAAAGTAGTCGGGTTTATGGTGGAGCATGTTTGGGTGTTTTTGGTGACAGTATGAGGATTAATAATGGGATGTTTAAATAAACAGGTAATGAAGTAATATCCCTAATCCAGTAAGATCTATTACCAATGCAGTTCTCTCTGCCTCTCTGCCTATTTTTTAGTTCCCAGGGTCACCCTGGTCAGCCCCACAGTGTGGGTTTTCCCCTCTATTCTGGGGCATGTGTTTCTGTCTACCCTTGGTCCATTCACCTGTATTTTCTTTTTTTAAACTCTCTCTACTGTCTGCGCTGCCTGCAGCTCTTGATATTGGATGTGTATTGCTAAATGGTCTTAGTGTATTAGACCGGCTGACGACATACATTCAATATTCTGTTTAGTTTTTTTTGTTTGTTTTATTCACAAGAATTGCAGGCACGTCCTGAGAAAGTCCTGTTGCTGTCGGGACGTTAAGCAATGTACAACCAATCTGATAGATTCATTTCATAACTTCTATCTAAGACAAATGTGGTCCAGGCATTCGACTGTTTCCTGTTCTATTGAGCCTAGCCAGATTTTAGGTTTTTTGTTTGTTTGAATGAAGTGTAACCGGGGTAATCTTGAGGGTATTGTTTGTGTGATAGGGCATAATACAATGTTCCCATACCATGATCATCAAGTTTTTGTGTGAAGTCATACTTCGTGCTAATGTTAAATTCATTACAAATGTGTTAGGACGCTTTAATATCCATGGGGTTATTAAACTGGTTAAAACTTGAGTGTTGGCAGTGGAACATGAAGTTCTGACAGTATTCTTCTAAGCTGGTAATACGCGTGGAAATGATACACAGACCAAATCAGTTTGTTTGTGTGATTCAAGTGGTCTGTAAAAGAAACGCCACAACCAGTAATTGAATATAGTATAGCAAAGTTAAGCTGGTTTTGGAACATCTGTAATGGACTTGAGGACCACTTTCTTGCAGTTGAATCATGTGTAATTGGTAGGTTTAGGTAATTATCAAAAGGATTTGTTTCTTTTACTTGAAAGGAATCTCCTTCTGACACAGCTATGTCGAGCTGATTTAGTTGAATTAATTTCTGGTCATAATTAGGTGAGACATTATACTTGGCATCCACGTTAAATTGAAACGGGTTTGTACTAACACTTGTTAAAATGTTTATTACTTTAACAAACCTTGATACAAGTAAACCAGCGTTGTTAACTAATGGAATTGATAATCAAGATGGTAATAAGGTTGTAGCTATCCATGAAATGTTCTACACTGTAAAATGGTTCAATATAAAAGATGATAAAAGTTATTTTGTAACTGTTAGCAATGATTCCTCTCCTATTGAGATTCATAGAATACCATTTGGGTATTATGACTTTTGTATTTTAGCTAATTGGTTTCAAAGTGAATTAAAAATTAAAGCAACTTTAAATCCAGCTAACTTAATTGTTACATTAGAATTTTCTTCATAGCATAGGAGAACATTTTCAGATGATCGTCTGTTATTACTTGGTTTAATAAGCAAACTGATTTTAGAACAGAATAGATAGATATGACGATGATTGATGGAAAATTAACTGGAAAATACCCTGTTAATTTGTCAGTACACACAGTACCAAATGTTCATTTGAAAGAACTAAACACAACTGAAAATGTACACAGTGGTGTGCCTTCAACTTTGTTAAGATGCTTGCCAGCTGAGAAAGTGCTGCTTATTGCATAGTTATTAGTTTTCCTAATTTTCAGTTAAAAAAATTAGGTGTCAGTTTCTTTGAATCACTGTGTGTATCTGAAACTAATCAGGATGGTAAATATGTTGAGATGCATGATTTTTGTGTTGTCTTAGAAGTTAATAAAATAAAATATTTATTTTTGTTGAATAAAAATGAGTGGTGGTCTGAAACCGAGAATTACACCATTTGTATGTCCTGTATTAGAGTTGAAAGATTTGGGTGATGTACTTGGTTTTGACAAAGAAGGAGAATTGGGAGAAGTGTATGGCCTTGAACTTGATTTAACTGGATTGTACAGGTGAAAAGTAATTGATGACATGAAAGATGACACAGAAAAAAAGGTATCCTAAATTTAATCAGCTTCCTGATGTTACCATACCTAGTTCTACAAATAATGTGCATTACCTCTTTAAACATGTAAATAATAAGTGGGTAGTTGTTCCTGCTCCTGTTCCTGCTCTCACAATTGACTGGGACATAAAGTTTGAATTCATTAGTCCTTATGTAATTACTGAAGATGTAAACTTAACATTTAGAAAAGTTCTTGACTCTGGACCGTTGCTTGTGAGTCTTGTTCCAAGCTATTCTGTAGACAGCAATAGTATAGATAATATAAAACTTCAAGAGTATAAGAAATGGAGGTATCTTCTTACAGGAAAAAAGAGCATACCTGATCTGACTGTTGTGTTTACACCAGAGAACTCTACCTTAGCTCTTGAAGCAACAATAGTTTTGGAAATCATACTGAGGCCTTCAGAAAAGTTAAAGAAGCAGAAATTGCACAGGGAATTAAACTTATGTGGGATAGATCAATGATAAAATCAACAAAAGTAATCATTGCTACTGGGAAAGGAGCAGATGTAGAAGTATTGTCAAGTAATACAGCTGTTAAAGTAGTATTCGATAAATTAATTTTCATTTCATTAAATTACATGAACTGACACACATAGATCTTGTTTCGTTTTATTACGCTGTCAAATTATACACCCCAGATGAGTTGCAAAATGTAATTGCTGATTAAGTTTATTTGAAATATAAAAATATTTATCATAAATAATGTTGACCTTGCATCCACAAATACCCGATGGAAGATTACAGGTTAAAAGTGCTGACTTTCATTTAATAAATATAGAAGCATTGAAGTATTTGGAAAGTGAACAGGCGAAATAACTAAGGTGTAAAAGATGATACAACACAGCTTTCAATTCTGTACACAGCACAACTATGGCTGTTGGTGTTGTTTCTGCTGGTTGTTCTGTCGGCGGTGTTGCTCTGTTTGCAACGTGAGTTGGGAGTGTCATTGGTATTGCTCTTGAAAGTGTCAGTGTTGCCACATGCCTAACATACTTTGGTTTGAAACCCATTAACAAAAGATTACATAAGAAGTTGCAAAAGCAAGTACTCTTGCTGGAGCAACGTTGAGTAGTATGAAACATATTATTAGTAAAGCTTTCGAGGACAATAAAATCGATTATGATAAATTTAAAAGAGTGCAGGATGATTTGAACAATTACAAATGACAGAAGTTTGAAATTCAAAATAAAATGCGTAGTCAGCCTATGAATGTTGAAGAACTGAAAACAATTTTTTTTTAAAGTAGGCAAAGAGATAATAATAATAATATTAATAAAGGTAATTTGTATAGCACCTAATCACCAAGGTGCTCTAGGCACTTTACAGTCACAGTAATGAAACACAAAACAGAATACAAAAACAAGCACATACAACAACAAAAATACATTGATTTACAAGGAGCAGAAAACTCTCTCTCTCTCACACACACACACACACACACACACACACACACACACACACACACACACACACACACACGCGCGCGCGCGCGCACATGATGAGCCGGCAGACAAAATGTTCTTTACGTATATGCAACAGAGAAAAGGTGAGTTTTAAGCTTGGATTTGAAAATGGAAAGAGATGATGAGTGACGCACATCAGCTGGGAGGGCGTTCCATGTAATGGGACCAAAATATGAAAATGCACGATGACCTTGAGTGACCTTATTACGTCTAGGGATACGGAAAACACGAGTGTCTGAAGCAGAGCGTAGTGAGCGGGACGGTGTATAAAGCTGGACAAGATCAGATAAGTAAGGAGGGGCAGAACCAGAGATGATGTTGAAACAAATAACACAGACTTTATACTGAATTCTGGCAGCCAGTGCAAATCAGCTAGTAGAGGCATAATGTGTTCACGCTTTGGTACACGAAAAATTAGACGTGCAGCACAGTTCATGACTCTCTGGATTTGGTCAAGAAGATTTTGCGGAACACCGGACTAAAGAGAATTGCAATAGTCTATTCGAGACAGCACAAGGGAGGTAACAAGTGTTTTGGTAGCTTCAACAGTCAGCAGATGTCGAACAGTGCTGATCCTTCTGAGTTCAATGAAGGCAAGCTGGCAAACTTTCTTCACTTGTTCCTTCATTGTCAGCCTGTTGTTAAAAATGACACCCAAATTACGGGCCGAGCTAGAAAAGGAGATGGTGCTCTCGCCCACCATCATTGACTCAGGAAGATCAGCACTGCACATAGAGGAGCACGTCTTGTCACTGTTCAGCTGGAGCTGGGAATGAAAGAGACCATGGAAAAACTGCAAGGTCTTCTAAACAAATAAAGATAAGTTTTGGTAATCATTCTTTATTTTTTATCATATAATTCAAATAGAGATGTCGCACCTAACTATTTAACACCATCAGCTCCACCACAGGAGTATTATGGAGAAAAATAGATTTTGTTGTCCATGTAACTTGATAAATTTGTCCAAGTAACCTGATGACTTGAGACAAAAACTTAAGACAACTCACTTAGGAGAACTTAGGTCAACTGACTTATAATAACTTGCAAAGTTACTTGTAGGTTGTAGGTAACCTATAAGTTACCTTATCAAGTACTTGCAATTTACTTATTTTCTAGTGTGTGGGTGTATTGATTTTTTTGAAGCTATAAATAATATCTCAAAATACACTCATGGTGTGAGTTGAGGCAGGGTTTTGTGAGAGTTGAGGTGGTAAAGGGGGTGATGTTTCAAAATATTCAGGTTTTTATACATCGTGATAATTGGGGAGTTGTCTGGGGCCTCTCATTATTCCTCAAATTACACTCGTGGTGTGAGTTGAGGCAAGGTTTTGTGAGAGTTGAGGTGGTGATCTTCAAAATAGCCATGTTTTATACATCGATGTGGGGAAAATGGGGGGAGGTGTCCTGAGCCTGTTCTTTCCCCTCAAATTACACTTGTGGTGTGAGTTGAGGCAGGGTCTTGTGAGAGTTAAGGTGGTGATGTTTCAAAAATCCTGGATTTTATTCATCGGTGTGGTGAAAATGGGTGGGGAGGGGGTGTGTGGTCTGGGATTGTTCTTTCCCTACTCTCTCACCTATTACCATATATGTGTATGTTCTCATGTTGTATGCTGATGTGTATGTACAAAACCTACATCACGAACAAACAAAAATAAGGAAATAAATAAATTTAAATAATAAAGAAATAAAATGTCAAAGATACCTGGGACATATGAATGCTAAGTAAAGGATAGGTTATGAACATGTACAGATGTATGTGTATTGAAAAAAATGTCTTCCTTTCCTCTACTTGGTGGCCACCACCACACATACCACTAGTGGTTGTGTGCATCCAGGAATTCTTCCTTCCATAATTAAATAAATTTTTAAAAAAATGAATATGTAAGTGAATAAATAAACGAATCAATAAAATTATATGCTGAAAAGGTTTGGAAAAGTCTGCCTGGCTTGTGCCTAAGACCAGACGGATAAGGCCATGCTTAATCAGTTAAAAATCCCATCTCCAGTAATCAAAAAGAGCAGGTCTACACTTAGAGCTAGTAGGCTGGAAAACAGACGAACAACATGCATGTTGTATTTGGACAAAAGTCTTCAGAATGTTTAAGTAGACAATGCAAAATATGCACGAAGTGAGTCTACTTTTAATATGCTTTCCTCCCACAAAAAACTGAGTTCTATGGAAAAGGCTGCTTTCAAGACCAAGGAAAATTAATATATATGATGTTGATATGATGTACTTCAAAGTTCAAATCCAAAATAATTTCTGGCTCACTTCAGGGGCAAAGTAAACCTGCATCAAGTGTGCGCATCTGATTGACTTCGTTTGAAGGCATCTTGATGACCGCCATTTTGAAACTAGCGATGTGAGTATGCTTATGGCATTAAAAATATTACTTTTAAAATTATTTTATTGTAAATATGTATACATGTTCACTTGCCGTCATAATCTAATCACTGGAATAAACTTGTAACTTGTATGATTGAAATTTTAAATGTTATGGACAAAACATGTCTTGCGTCTTATCCGAGTCATGGTCAGCAAACAGCGGTCGAAAAACAGTTCAAACATAGTTTCAGAACACTTCAGACACCATGTAGCAGATTTTGCTTGTGGTGTTCAGTCTGACAATGAAGATTCGAAGGCAGACTGATACTTGCATGCCGTCTTTACTTCCGTCAGTGCATCATTACCTAGTGACTGTTCAAGCAAGCCTTTTAACAAAAATGCCAAAAGGGAACTAACTATATACAACAAATATAGACTCCAACTGGTGCTTGCGGACTTTTTTGTTTACCATATTGAAAATACGGTAGACTTTGAAATTGGGCTGGTCAGTGCATGTTCCGTAGCATGCAAATTACGAACAAAGGCAGGCACACATCATACTTTGACAGTGAAGTAACGCGATTAAAAATTACGTCGTGCCTAGCTACACTAACTGCGCTGTTGAACATAGATTTGGTGGGAAACACTGTGTGTGTAGACATGAGTTTCTCCTGTGTTTGTGTACATACAGGTATGAAACTTTAGGAAGTGCTTCCTTCAAGATGTATTCTGGAGTACTTTGGATTAATCATTAAAGACAAAAAATTGCCGTTTATAGAAAGTCGATTGACCTGCACTTGAGTCTGTAATTTGTGTTATATTTATTAGAAATTTTGAATATAGCTAGCTTGGAGAAAGATATTAGATGAGTTTGTTAACCAGCTTTGTACATATTCAATGTTTTTATTTTTTTAAAAAAGTAATTCATCGCAGAAAAAAATGTCTAAACGAAGAATTCTCGACTTGACGGTGACGTAAAAGCACTAGACACATTAGTTTTATACATTGTTGCTGAACTGACACAAAGCACCAGACAGGTCATTGTTATAAAGAATTGACACAAAGTTCTCTCTCTCTCTCTCATTCTATCTCTCTCTCTCTCTCTCTCTGACAGTTTGATTTAGGAAGACCGCTTATAGAAACCCACATTTGAGTCCGTAATTTTCGTTCTATTCACTTGGAATTTTGGATATAGTTAGCTTTGAAATAGACATTCTCATCAACCAGATAGGTGAGGCTAGCACTGTAGAATTGCACACATACCAAGGGGTATTACTCATCGCTGGACAGACAAACAGTTAGGTCCCCTGCCCCCGCCTATCACTTGCAGGCACCCAATCACCAGCCCACAGAAAAATACGCAAGTATAGAACAAGACGATCATCTACATCCCTAAAAGGATGCATCAGGTCTTGCCTATAACCCATGTCTTTTCTGGAACTTAGGAAGTAGGCAGGAGAAACACACATACACAAACAAGAAGGTGCACTACTAAATATGGTCGGGTAAATACCCTGATTTCCCACAGTAGATGCACAAGACAATACACAACAATGTAATGATACAAGTTTTGCCTCGAGTTATAGGATACTCACAAACTTGATAGGTGAGGCTAGCGCTGTAGAATTGCACACATACATGCACAAATGAATTAATTATTATTTTAAAAGTTGAAGAGCTACAACGCTGGATTACGAACTCATCCAATGTCTATTTCACACATACCAAGGGGTATTACTCAGTGCTGGACAGACAAACAGTTAGGTCGACCACATTTAGTAGTGTACCTTCTTGTTTATGTATGTGTGTTTCTCCTGCCTACTTCCTAAGTTCCAGAAAAAGACATGGGTTATAGGCAAGACCTGATGCATCCTTTTAGGGATGTAGATGATCGTCTTGTTCTATACCTGCATATTTTTCTGTGGGCTGGTGATTGGGTGCCTGATAGGCGGGGGCAGAGGACCTAACTGTTTGTCTGTTCAGCACTGAGTAATACCCCTTGGTATGTGTGAAATAGACATTGGATGAGTTCATAATCCAGCATTGTAGCTCTTCAACTTTTTAAATAATAATTAATTCATTTTTGCAAGTTTTGGATCTGCTATATACTCCCATCAAACAGTCAGCCCTGGACGAGGCTGTATGGAAGAAAACAGTCAGCCCTGGAAACACTGTCCAGCATCCTTTTGGATGCGTGACATGAAACCTCAAATTCGTCCCTGTGTGGTGAGATTAGCGATGCCATGACGTGATACTTATTTTGACATCATTTTGCTGCTTGTGCTATTCTTCTCCTTCAGAATTCCTGTCACTACACGAGCCCACAGCGCCGTGTGTCCGTCTTTATTTGTGTGAGCCGGCGTGTGTTGATCAGAAGTTGTCTTAGAGAGGAGGGAAATGGATCAGAAGGATAAGCTTAAAAATATGAACAACTGTAAATGTTCCTAAAAAAAATGTGAGCTCCAAACAATACAGTAGACTTTGGGATGAAATCCTTATCCTGTTTAAATTTCCGATATTGGATGTGTGTTGCTAAATGGTCCTAGATTTATTTAGGCCCCATGTCGTAGGTTTAATTAACGTATTGGACCGGCTGGCTGTTGTTTTGTTTTTTTTCACAAGCAGTGCAGGCACGTCCTGATAAAGTCTTGTTGCTGTCGGGACATTAAGCAATGTACAATCAATCAATCAATCTGTTTAAATTTCCATATCTATCATAAAAAAGGGGCACAAATACAAACTGTTAACACCAAAAGGTGCAGACTGGCTTCAAATGACAATTTCATGTTCATGTAACACAATTTTGACAAAAATGTCATTTGTGCCCTTTTATAAAATTTTCCTATAAGGGTAGCATGCATGTTTTTCTAAGATCATTATCCACGAATCCAAGGGGTTAGGGTTGAGAAGTGAGGTATTACCCGTGTGTGTCAATTCACTGAATTTACTGTGCTTGCCTTTGTGTGTATGTGTGTCTCTTCTGTTTCTTTGCCCTGGCAATTTCACTGAACTGATTGGGCTATTCACTTTAACTGACGATACTACATAGCGAAAGAGAGTGTCATTGACATGAATAAAGGTCATGGAAGGAAGTGTCATTGACATGAATAAAGGTCATGGAAGGAAGTGTCATTGACATGAATACAGGTCATGGAAGGAAGTGTCATTGACATGAATAAAGGTCATGGTAGCCATATCCCCCCCCCCCCCCTTTTTTCCAAATACATGTATACAAAGTCAAAAAATATTAATAAAGGCTATAAAGTTTGTTTTTTTTAAAATCCCAATCCTCGATCATGAATTGTTTCAAGAGAATGTTAAACATGAACTGACTGACACAGTGACAGCTATATATCCTATGATTTGATTATGAAATCTCTGAAACTTATGGATGCATTTGCTTCAAATTTGATATATTGGATATAATGAAATAGGTTTTGTGCACTATCTGGAAGGTCAGGGTTGTGTCAACCAGCCATCATTTGTTTTCATGATATGAAGCGTTGCGGTATCTTCCTTGTTGATGTTCATGTTTTTGCTTTTCCTATTTTTTATTGCCAACTTTTACCTTGTTAGTGTGAGTCACTGGGATCTTTCACTGTTGTTTTTTGTTGTTGTTGTTGCTGACTGGCCTCTTTAAACAATAACAGGTGTGATGAAGCAGGTGGACCAGGCTATTGCTCAAGAGAAAACTGAGCAACAGAAGCGCAGTTTGGTGCAAGAACTGAAATCTATTGAGGAAGACATCAGGTAAAAATTTCACAAGGTTTCTGTCTTTCTTTCAGGTGGGTGTATCTTTGAAAGAATAAAATAAACTGAATGTACTGAATGAAACATCTTTAAAGAGTTATAATGACACAAGTCTGCTTTGTCAGAGTCTGTGGCGACTAGCTAGGTGGCGAGCATATGGTCGGTGATCCGTTGTATATGACTGCCTATCCTCATCAGTCTGGCCATGGCCTCTAAATTGTGTTCTTTGGCTCTGGTATGCTGATCATTGACTGTGTTCAGCCGGTGATAATAAATTCAAGGTAAGAAGGCAGTCGTAAAAAGGGGTGACTGCCCAAAATCAGGTTTTACTGTACATTGTTTTAACATGAAATTGTGGTAAAGACAATACAATGTAATGCTATTTTTTAAAATTTGTACAAAACTGAATAATTACACTTTATCCCATTGTCGGCAGGTGTTCGTTAGATCTTTACATGTTTTATTGTACAGTAATGATATGAGTACACTTTATGTCCCTTATGTGTCAGCAGTGATGGGCACAATTCATGGTACTGGCGGTATAAACTTAACAAAATCGGTGTAACATGAGATTTCTATTACACTTAAATATGCTCACAATAAATCATAAAATAGACTGAATTTTCCTAATTTTCAACTACAGATTAAACTTTCATATTTCCCTTGCATAATTTTACAATAAACTGCAACAAAATCGTGTAAATATGTGTGCTTTAAGGGGTTTCAAAACACAAGCCAAATTGGTAGTGAACATGAAGTTTGTCTCGGACAGCAATAAATCTCCATTTTTAACTCAAACTATTAGATGTTTCTGAAATCTAGCTTCAAACTCTTTTAAGGCACATGCAGAAGAACAGACAATAAGTTTATTAAAGATCAAAATAAATAAATTCTGTTGAAGCAATAAAGATCTGTATAAATCTCAATGTTCATTGTAAACGCTGATAACTCTGCAACCACTTGGGCATTTTTCTCCAAACAAAAGCTAATAGTGTATTCAATCCAGACCAAAAAGGTGACTGCCAAGCGTGTAATATGCAAAGAAGTACCCAACGGAGAAAGAAACACGCTTAGAAAAGACGGGTACAACACAATTTATTAATATTTCGGGTAAATACCCTTTGTGTAGTGTATTGTTCCAGCTGTTATCACTTCAGTTACAAATGGAGAGATTAAAAACTGTTGAAATTATCTTGATGCAAAATATTCAGCTGAATCCTGCTGACGTCAAAATTTCTTTACCATATTCTGTGACTATGCCCTACATTCTGTGTCCCCGATCTGAGTGTAGTTCCAGTGAGAATATTGGTGACCTTTGAAAAATAATAATACATTTTGATGATTATGGTCATCAAGATGACTGTTTCTTTTACTGCCTAGCCCACTGGCGAGATCCGCTGAGCCAAGGTTTGCTTACAGTGTGCTTGCCTGCTATTTTTAGCTCTGAATTTTAAAATTATTTTTATAAGCTGTTTCTTTGCATGCGCACCAGATTCAGAAATGAACACTTCAACAAATTACTTAATGGCACAGTATTATACACAGAAAAGTTACTTAGCAGGCAAAGAGTTAATTTTGTTTGCAACTATGCATGCATAACTGATACAGATTATGTCAAAACGAATGCTATCACTGAATAATTTACCATATCTTAAATGACCCATAATTACCATAATGCTGAGTGGTTTCTGACATTCACCAACATCCTCAGTGGAACCCAATACTCGGACCAACGTCAGATTGGACATAAATTCCAGCACAGCATGCAGGGAAATGTGATAAAGAATTGTTGGCTTCACAGTACAACTCGATAAGGAATTGTTTGGGGGGGGGGGGGGGGGGGGGGGAGGGGTGATCTAAAATTCTAAAGTCATTGTTACTTTTGTGGTTGTGTTATTCTTTGAGAACATGTGTGTGTTAATCATAGGAAAGATCCAATATTTATTTGAGTTACTTTGGGTAAGAATGATGTACCTTGTTGGTAGGATTCATTTTCTTTTGTACAGAAAATTGTGAGCGTTTTTTTGTTGTTGTGACACTTAGTTTAGTTACAGTGTGGTAATGTTTGACCAACATTAGACTGGAAGGTTCGAGCAGGGTCGCAATCTTTCTAGTGACCTCATATATGACATCAAAGTTGTCAGCAACATTTTGTAACATTGTATTAAAGGCGCTTAGATAGTAATGGAAATTTGTAGTAACTTCTCGGGTGTTCTTTTTCATGAATATTAATGTGTTTTGGTTACGTTTTTTTTCTGATTGGTTGTGTTGAGAGAATTTGCTGGATTGTTCTGGAAATCTGTAATAGTATAAAAGACCATGTTAGGAAGTATGTGTGTACATTGTATGAGAAACACAGTGTGTCAAAAGTGTTGATGCATTGTAGAGGAGACCAGTGTATCGGTGTTGGTGCATTTGTGAATGCATTGTGTGCATCGCTGCAATAAAATATTGTTGGAACTGTTACTCCAGTGTGGTCTACAACCTTATGCCATGTCTGACGAGTTGCAGCTGAGTGAAGTTTCTTTACAAGAACCCTACGTGCGTGCGTCTGTTGTGATTGTATCATACTACAATTAGGACAACCACGTAACAATCATGATTCGTGATTGTCATTTTTTGCCTCATGTGCGAAGCAAAATGTTCTGGACTAGTGGTCGTCCATCCGTCGTCTGTCGTCCGTCCACCGTCGTCCGTGGTAAACTTTAACTTTGGCATTTTCAAACTTGGCCCAAGGATACTTTGTGGCATGACCTTTCTGAACATACCAATTTCAGTGACCTCTCACAGGTCAAGGTCATGGGATTAGGAAATACATCAAAATAGCTATATTAATAATAATGTATATTTTTAAGGCGCCTATACTTTCGATAGAAAAGCTCTAGGCGCCGTACAAAGGACATACTAACATACATACACCTTGCATCCTACAACACATGTATTCCCTAACATACACACTCGCGCAACACGATATGCAAGGAAAATAAGCTTAGCAGAGTGAACACACCAACAAAAAATACTCACACACACCAAAGATGTACGTGTACCATAAAACTAATAACGGATACACTAGGCAGCTGTCCCTGACAACGAAAAAGTATAACGGCGAATGCACGCTTGAAGGAATAAATGCATCTTTAAAGACTGCCGGAAACTATTGGCTGATTCAACATATCTGAGGGACTGTGGGAGTTTATTCCAAAGAAATTAATGGTCCTTAGTATGAGAAAGACCTCTTGCCAAAAGACTTGGTTCTCACAGTCGGAAAGCGTAATAATTTAATCTCTGCTGAGAAATGGAGCTATCTTGAAGGTGTGTACAAATGAAGAAGCTCAGAAAGATGGACAGGACCATTAGAAGAAGACTGACAGGTATGACAGATGAACAGTACTTTGTATTGTACTCTAGATGTGATAGGCAACCAATGGAGTGAATGCAGGATAGGGGTGATGTGGTCTGATTTTGCCTTGACAACAAGCCGTGCTGCTGAGTTCTGCACCCTCTGGAGCCTATCCAGAAGGTGCAGAGGACAGCCACACGGGAGTGCATTGCCGTAATCAACATTTTGCCATCATTTATTTTTCTTTGGCTTGACTTCGCAAACGAAGATTTTATAGGAGTTGACCACGACGTCTGCAGGCTTGTTCGTGGCTGCGGAGGCCAATCCGAGACAGGCAGGTTCGACCGCAGTGGCTGCAGGGGAAGGTATGGCCAGGGTTCTGAGCTGCGGCATCTCTGTTTTTTCTCCTGAGCCGCTTGTCCTTAAGGCTAGCTCTGTGAGAGTCCTCAAAGGAGACAGCTGCCTTGTAAATGGTGGAGCGCCAGGTGTCACGGTCCGCAGCAAGCGAAGACCACTGGTGGTGGTCGATTTGGCAGGCACTAAGTGACTTCTTGAGACAGTCTTTGTATCTCTTTTTTGGTGCCCCTCTGTCACGGTGTCCAGTAGCAAGCTCGCCGAACAGTGTGATCTTTGGTAGGCGATGATCCTCCATCCTGGAGACATGCCCCGCCCAGCGGAGCTGTGTCCGCAGCAGCAAAGCCTCGATGCTCACAGTTTCAGCCTGTTCAAGGACCTCGACGTTGGTGACATAGTCACTCCAGTGAATGCCCAGGATGGTACGCAGGCAGCGCTGGTGGAAGCGTTGAGGAGTCGTAGTTGGCTGCGGTAGAGGGCCCAGGACTCGGAACCATACAGCAGGGTGGCGAGGACCACAGCTCTGTACACGCTGATCTTGGTGCCTGTTTTCAGCTGTTGATTGTGCCACACCCGCTTGAAAAGTCGCCCGAAAGCGCTGTTCGCTTTTGCCAGCCTGCTGTCAAGCTCCTTGTCCAGCTTGGCATCCGACGTGATAATGCAGCCAAGGTAGGTAAACTGGTGCACTGACTTTAGTTCAGACTCGCCAATGGTGATGTGAGGAGGGCAATACACTGTCTTGGGTGCCGGCTGATGGAGGACCTCTGTCTTTTTCAGACTGACCTCGAGTCCAAAGAGCTGAGCAGCATCTGCGAAGCAAGACGTGGTGCGCTGCAGGGCTCTCTCTGTGTGTGCAACGAGGGCAGCATCATCAGCAAAAAGCAGCTCACGAATCAGTTGGTCTAGGGTTTTCGTGTGGGCCTGCAGTCGTCTGAGGTTGAACAGGCTGCCATCAAGACGATACCTGATGTACACTGCATCGTCATCATCGAGGTCCACTGTGGCCTGCTTCAACATCATGCTAAAAAAGATGGTGAAGAGGGTCGGTGCCAGCACGCAGCCCTGCTTTACGCCGTTGAGAATAGGGAATGGTTCTGAGAGGTCATTGTTGAGTCTGACCTGGCCTTGCTGGTCCTCGTGTAGCTGGACAATCATGTTGAACTTTGGGGGACAGCCAAGTCGCTCCAGGATCTGCCACATGCCTTGCCTGCTCACAGTGTCGAACACTTTTGTTAGGTCGACAAATGTTACGTACAGTCCTTTGTTCTGCTCGCGGCACTTCTCCTGTAGCTGTCTCAGCACAAAGACCATATCGGTGGTGCTCCTGTTTGCTCTGAAGCCACACTGGCCCTCTGGGAGTTGGTGTTCAGCGATGGCAGGTACCAGCCGATTCAGGAGCAGCCTTGCAAGGATTTTCCCAGCAATGGACAGCAGGGTAATTCCCCGATAGTTGGAACAGTCAGACTTCTCGCCTTTGTTCTTGTACAGGGTGATAACGACTGCATCACGGAGATCTTTTGGTAGTGTTCCTTCCTCCCAGCAGCAGAGAAAGAGGTCATGGAGCTTGTTGTGCAGTGCTGTGCCTCCATGTTTCCAGATCTCTGGCGGTATTCCATCAATGCCTGCTGCTTTGCCACTCTTGAGCTGGTGGATGGCTGTGAGGGTCTCTTCAGCGGTGAGCGGTTCGTCCAATTCAACCTTTACTGGGAGGTGTGGGATTTGTAGGACGAGTGCTTCTTGAACAGTGCGCTCAGCGCTGAAGAGGCTCTGAAAGTATTCCGACCAGCGGTTCAAGATGGAGGTATTATCTGTGAGGAGTGCCTGGCCATTCGCGCTTTGCAGGGGACTTTGTACCAGGTGCCTGGGGCCATACACTGCTTTCAGTGCTTCGTAGAAGCCCCTGTAGTCACCATTGTCAGCGCAAAGCTGGGTCCTCTGTGCAAGTCTGGTCCACCACTCATTCTGGAGATCTCTGAGCTTGCGCTGGAGACTGCTGCAGACGAGGCGGAAGGCAGACTTCTTCACAGGGCAGGAAGGCTGGGCTAGGTGGGCCTGATGGGCGGCTCTTTTTTTTGCTAGGTGTTCCTGGATCTCTACATCGTTTTCGTCAAACCAGTCTTTGTTCTTCTTTCTGGCGAAACCCAAGACTTCTGCAGAGGATTTTGCAATAGCAGTTTTCAGTTGTTCCCAAAGTGTTTCAGGGGAGGAGTCTACTGGGTCCGCTGTGTCTTTGAGCCTGCGCTGTAAATCTGTCTGAAAGGCAGCTTTCACATCGTCACGCTGAAGGCTGGCAACATCAAGCTTTTTCTTGGGGGGCCCCCATTTCTTGGGTTTTGGCTTGAAGTGGAGCCTGAGTTTGCAGCGGACAAGGCGGTGGTCAGTGTGGCACTCTGCACTGGGCATCACTCTGGTGAGGAGGACGTCACTGCGGTCCCTCTGACGCACTAGGACATAGTCGATAAGGTGCCAGTGTTTGGAGCGAGGATGCATCCAGGTGGTCTTTTGGCTGTCCTTTTGCTGAAAAGTAGTGTTGGTGATGACCAGTTGCTGCTCTGCACAGAACTCCAACAGTAGGTGGCCATTGTCATTGCAGTTCCCGACGCCATGCTTGCCGAGGACTCCTTTCCAGGCTTCAGAGTCCTGGCCCACTCTGGCGTTGAAGTCGCCAAGGATGATGACTTTGTCGTGTGCAGGGGTACTCTGTAGGAGGCTGCGCAGGTCAGTGTAAAACTTGTCCTTTTCAGCAGGCTCTGCCAGGAGGGTTGGGGAGTACACACTGAGAAGGGTGACGTGTTGCTGGTGTCTCAGTGGGAGGCGCATGGACATGATGCGGTCTGAGTGACCCGTTGGTAGGTTTTCCAGCTTAGTCGCAATGGATGTCTTGACCATGAAACCCACGCCTGAGAGCCGTCTTTCTGATGCAGGCCTGCCTGACCAGTAGAGGGTGTACCCAGCACCAAGTTCTTGGAGGCTGCCTTCGTCCGGAAGGCGTACTTCGCTGAGCGCGGCGATGTCGATGTTTAACCTCCGCAATTCATGGGCAATGAGGGCGGAGCGACATTCAGGGCGTCCGCTGTCTGCTTTGTCGAGCATGGTTCGGACGTTCCAGCATGCTACGTTGAGTCCGGTCGTGGTCGTCATGAGAGTGGATCCGTTATTCTTTCTTGTTTTCTGACCGCAGGAGAAGATGCCCGTTGACCGCGGCTAGCCAACTGGGGTTGCGAGGGGACGAGCTTTGGTTAGGCCACCTTTTCTAGGCCCCTCTCTGTGTGGAGCAAACAGTGCTGTCCCTAGAGAAGGCTGCTTGGTCGTTCAGGGTGTGCCGAGTGATGTCATCCCCAGGTCAACATCAGGCGACCAATATCCTGAACCGCCTGCATGCAGGTTTGAGACTGCGGCTTTCAGTGACATCTTTCACCTGCCGTTTCGCCCCTCGCCCATCGCTACAGGACTTGGAATGGTCAGTGTCATGGTCCGTGGACGTTTCCTAAAGCCCGCGCGGTGGAGCTTTTTGGTGGAGTGCAGTGTGCGCAGTACTGGCCCCACCTTGGTTCATCTGCCATGGCCTAGCAAGCTGGGACGATGGCATCGAGGTCCTCGGGTCGTAGGTTTTATATCAGACTGTCCTTGTCCTAGTCTCTGGCTCAGAAGCCTTCCCCGGAGACACGGGGGCTTTGATGTCAGGGGTTTCCTCCCTTAGCCTTTCCGCAGCCAAGCTGCCAGGCCTGCAAGGCAGCAGGCGACTCGTGGAGGGCGGGGTCGTCTATGTCCCGACCCTGCCCTCCACGATTTATTTTTACTCAAATACTATTCACAACTTCAAACCCAAACTTGGTACAAAGATACCGGATGGTAAGACCTTTCTATGCATACTAATTTGGTTGATCCCTCAGAAAGGTCAAGGGTCACAAGAGCTCAGGAAATAGGTAAAAGATAGCCATATTTTGACAAAAGATGTTTTTTTTCTCAAATACTATTCACAACTTGCATCCCAAACTTGCTATAGAGATACCTGATGGTAAGACCTATCTATACATACTAATTTGGATGACCCTCGGAAAGGTCAAGGGTCTCATGAGGTTGGCAAATGTGTGTAAAATGCAAATTTTTGATAGAATTGTAGTTATTATCAACATTTTTGCAAACTTTTCAGTCATATTTGGTACAAAGGTATATCACTTTTGTCAGCTATCGATAAATTAAGCATGATTGGAAAGAAAACCTGCCATATTCTTGTTGGTGAACTCCATCACAGTGTTTCGTCATACGATAACGCTATATGTATGCTCAGAAGATGATGCACGTAAGTGATGTCTCTGTTCCCTTATGAGGCATGAGCAGTCTTGCGACTGATTCAAAGTACAATATTAGTTGCTTAGAACTGAAATCAAAAACAAAATTATGGCTTTTGGTTATATCAGTACTGTCGCCTGAATAAACAACAAGTTTAGCCTTGAGTTTATTAATGATGGTTGAGATATGACCAAATATTGTAATTTTTTTGCTGATTTTAACAAATTTGCCTTTATTCACTATCAACTTTCAATAAATCAAAACAGTGATTTGAAGAACAAACACGAAAATGATAAAGCTGGCTGTTATCAGCTATGATTGATACAAATTTACCCATACAACAATATTTTGCTGCCCTGGCAAATTTCAGCAATCAAGCCCACCTTGGAGCAGGTCTCTTTAAAACAGTTGACAGTTGCTGACACATTTGTTACTTTTGGCTACTTTATAAACTCATTGCCTCATTTTGTGACAACAAAATTTATAATAATAATAAGCGCATTAAATAATAAGCGCATTAAAGCGCATTAAATAGGCGCTTTATCCCAATTGAAAATCGGCTCAAAGCGCCGCCGCGAACTGAACCCAACAAGCACGCTCACGTGAATCACGCGCATTCACTCACACACTGTACATAAACACAGAACATTCACGTGGTGCTAAGGGCAAGCTCAAACGAGCTACTGTAGTTTTTGGAAATTCAAAATCGTTTGTATTTGAAATTTGATTAAGTGGGCTGAAACTGATACCAAAGTGGAGGGGGAGGAAGAGCCGGAGTACCCGGAGAAAGAACCCCCGACGGTCCGTCCGAATTAACGGTGACACTTACTAGAGGAGAAAAATCCGACGCCGGAACCAGTAGTCGAACCACGCACCTTTAGCATTGGTGGCAGGCGCCTTAACCACTGCACCACGGACTGCTTTTATGCTTTTATGCTTTTATGTTTTTAGACTGGTTCAAGATGAGCTTGCACACATTACAAAGTCAGAGACAACAAGACAGCAGGAGAATGACGCAGCTGGAGAAACTGTTCTTCGCCTGGAGACCTTTCACCGGCAGAGGGAAAATAAGGTAACAGAAATATGCAGGAATCGGGTCCATATCCAGCCCCAAAGGTGAGGGCTCGGTCCCCGCCCCCCTCCTCCCAAGCATAAGTGCGTTGTGTCTTTCTGAACATTTTAAAAACAGTGCAGTATAATGTCATGCAAATTACATGCCTGCATATATATTTTATCTTTTTTCTTTATTTAATTACTATTTATTGATTTTTCAATAGAAAATATAGTGCCCTGTAAAACACTCCTAGGCCTACATATTTTTTCTCAGAAAGTCTCATTCATCTGCCAAAAAAAAAAATTCTCATGAATATTTGCAGCAGCATGGGCTCCAGCAGTTTGTGTTCAGTGTTGATATGGATTGCACCAGATTTAAAATGCACGTGTATATGTTGACAAGACATAGGATTTTGCAGGTCCTATTGACATTTGACTTTTAAACACTAGCTTATATGATTGACTTGACTTTATCAAATAAACTTAAGAGCTTTTGAATGCGTAAACAGGGATGTTTCAAGTGAATTGAGGATGCCGCCGTCTCGAAGCGATAGCTGCCATCTTGTAGGCTTCGCAGCGACAGCTGATGAAAGTGGGGTTTAGAAAACTGACCTAAAATCATGTTGGTGGTACTTTAGTGATGATTCTTTACAGATTCCATTTTGAAAATTATACTCCCACTTAAATCTTACAGAATCGTGCGTCACATCACGCGTTTTTAGCCATAATAGTCCTGACTTCACGCCATCGCTTTACCCGCCATCTTCAGTGTTTTGGCTTGAATGACATCAGATTAACATGTGACCAAGCGGACAACGCTGATTGGGCAACAGGTAGAAATGTTTCGGCGAAATGTTTCGCAAATAGAGACAGGTTCTATTGCTCAAAATGTACCATTTCGCATTTCGTGTAACGGTGAAATGTTGGAAAAATGTCTGAAATGCGAACATTTCGACGAAATGTTCCGTTTCGTGTCTCCGTGTGAGGAAGCTTTTACCTAGGTCTAAATAGTTCCAAATGGTTTCATTAATTATGCTGCAGCAATATAAGCTATGTGCATTTTTGCAGAAACTTAATGTAAACTAAATGTTTGACAGACGTGTCTAGTTGTAGACAAATATACTGATCAACAATAGAAATGCGAAGTAGCCCCTTCAAATCACATTTAATCCAACATTTGAAAGTTGATTTCGGACAAACCATACAACAGATGTTATCAACATTTTAGGAATGAAATCTTGTGCGTAATCAGTGTGGAAGTTTATTATGTATTTGGAGCAGTCATGGCACAGCACAAAGTCAATATGGCATGTGACCCCCATTGGCGTTGGTGATGGCTTCCCAGCGTCGGTGCATAGAGTGCATCAGGCAGTTGACAGCTGCCCTGGGGATGTTGTTCCAGCCCTTACTTACTTACTTACGCCTGTCACCCCTCCCAGTGTATAGGCCGTTTATGAGAGACCTCCAGCGACTCCTGTCCTGTGCTTCTCCTTCGATTTTACTCGAGGTGGTTCCCAGTCTCTTGATGTCTGCTTGAAGGTCTCGACGCCAGGTGTTTCTCGGCCTGCCTCTTTTCCTCTTTCCCTTGGGGTTCCATGACAATGCCTGCCTAGTAATACTGGAAACTGGCTTTCTTAGACTGACCAATCCATCCCCATCTTCTTCACCCAATTTCATTCTCTGCTGTTATCTGCTCTGTTCTCTCCCAGAGTCTGACGTTGCTGATCTTTTCTGGCCAGTAGATTTTTAAGATTCTTCTAAGGCAACTGTTTATGAAGATCTGTACTCTGTTGACTGTGGTTTTTGTCAACCTCCAAGTCTCTGCTCCATATAGGAGAACTGCTTTTAGGTTTGAGTTGAAAATCCGGACTTTGGTGTGTTGTGACAACTCTCTGGAACTCCACACTTTTTTTTAACTGGAGAAAGACTGCTCTTGATTTACTGATTCGTGCTCTGACTTGCTGCAGATCAGTGCAGCCGTTTTTGTCGATGATGCTCCCGAGATAGGTGAAGGACTCCACCTCCTCCAATGGGGTGCCAGCAAGCAAGACTGGTTCTTCCCTGGTTGCGTTCAGCCTCATTATCTTTGTTTTCTGCTTGTGGATGGTGAGGCCCACTTGGGACGAGATGTCAGCAAGCCTCGTGGTCTTGTCCTGCATTTGTTGATGAGTGTGGGACAGTAAAGCCAAGTCATCTGCAAAATCAAGGTCGTCAAGCTGTTTTCCACTTCTTCTCTGCTGTGTGGACCTCTTCATGACCCAATCTATGGCCAGTAGGAAGAGGAACGGAGACAGCAAACACCCCTGCCTGATGCCGGTTCTGACCTGGAGCTCCCTGGTGAACTGCCCTTCGTGGATCACACGACATGTCATGCCATCGTAGCTGCTCTTGATCAGGCAGACGAGCTTTGTAGGTACAACGTAGTGTAGCAGGAGTTTCCACAAAGTCTCTCAGTGCACGCTGTCATATGCTTTCTCGTAATCCACAAAGTTGACGTACAGCGGGGAGCTCCACTCCAGAGACTGTTCCATGATGATGCGGAGAGTGGCGATCTGGTCTGTACATGATCGGTTTTTCCTGAATCCTGCTTGCTGGGCTTTAAGCTGGGGGTCGATGGAGTTCTTCATTCTCTCCAGTATGATCCTGTTGAAGACCTTTCCTGGTACTGACAGCAAGGTGATTCCTCTGTAGTTGGAACACTTGCTAAGGTCGCCTTTCTTGGGAAGCTTGATTAGGTACCCCTCCTTCCAGTCAGCCGGCATCACCTCCTCTTCCCAGATCTTTCCCAACAGTGCTTACAGCAGCTCTACTGTTGTCTCTAGGTCTGCTTTCAGAGCCTCTGCTGGGATGCCATCTGGCCCTGCTGCTTTGCTGTTCTTCAAAAATGCCACTGCTCTTCTGATCTCTTTCCGGCTGGGTCTGTCACAGCTGATGGATAGGTCATTCTCTGCTGGCTGGATGTCTGGAGGGTCGGGTGGGGTGGGTCTGTTCAGTAACTCTTCAAAATACTCAGCCCATCTGTCGAGTTGGTCTGCTCTGTCTGCAATAGGCTTGCCTTCTTTGTCTTTTTCTGGTCTTTCTGTATGGCCATACTTGCCCTACAATCTTCTGGTAATAATAATAATAATAATACCGGTTATTATATAGGCGCTTTTTCCCAATTCGGCGAATGGGCTCAAAGCGCCGCAAACTGAACCCAACACGCACGCTCACATGACACACATGCATTGACTCTGAAGACAAACACAGTGCAAGACAGACACAGGACATTCATGTGGTGCGAAGGGTCAGCTCAGCTACTGACTTTTCGGAAATTTTGATCGCTTGTATTTGAAATTATAAAGTGGAATGAAACCGGTACCAAAGTGGAGGGGGTGGAAGAGCCGGTGTACCCGGAGAAAGACCCCCCAACGGTCCGCCCAAATTAACGGTGACACTTACTAGAGGAGAAAAATCCAACGCCGAAACCCAGTATCGAACCTTGCACCTTTAGCATTGGTGGCAGGCGCCTTAACCACTGCGCCACGGACCGCCCCGTCGTAGATGTCGTAGAGCTGTTTCATGTTGCCGCTGCCTGCTGCCTTTTCTGCCTCTGTTGCCAGGCTGTCTGTGTAGGCCCTCTTGTCTGCCCTGATACTCCTCTTCACCTCACATTTGGCATTCGCGTATTCCTCCTGTGCCCTTGCTTTGACTGCTCTGGTGCGACTGTTGTTGACAACTGCTTTCTTCTGCTTCCTCACTTCTATCTTCTTCAAGGTCTGTGCTGACAGCCAGTCCTTGTGATGGTGTTTCCTGAACCCTACAGTGTCTTTGCAGGTTGAGTTCAGCGCCTCTCTAACTGCCTTCCACTGCTGCTCTGTGGTGACCGCCTCCTCTTCATTTACTAGGTCCTGTAGCGCTTGAAACCGGTTGGACAGCACCAGTTTGAACTCTTCTCACATCCAGTCTCTCTCAGGAGGCCTACATTATAGCGCTGTCTTCTTGTTGTCTCTGTGCGGATTTTCTCTTTAACTTGAGCTTTATTCTTAAGGTCAGCAGATGGTGGTCTGAGGCGACATCTGCTCCCTCCTCACTCGAACATCTTGAAGGGATCTTCTAAATTTCTTGCTGATGCAGATATGGTCTATTTGGTTCTCTGTAGTATGGTCAGGTGAGACCCAAGTTGCTTTGTGTATTCTTCTGTGTGGGATGCTGCCTCCAATGACAAGTCTGTTGAGAGCACAAAAGTCTACAAACCTCTCCCCGTTCTCACTCGTCTCCCCTAGTCCCTGTCTCCCCATCACCTCTTCATATCCCGTGTTGTCCTCCCCTATTTTGGCATTAAAATCTCCCATGACGATGGTGATGTCTCACTCCGCACATTTGTCCACAGCACTCTGGAGTCACTTGTAAAACTCTTATTTCTCTTCCTTGTCGCTGTCATTAGTGGGCGCATAACACTGGATGACGTTGAGCTTAATCTTTTTCCTGGTTCTAAAGGCTGCTGATATAATTCTTGGCCCAAGAGGTTCCCAGCCCATCAGCGCTCTCTGTGGCACTGGTGACAGCATGAATGCTACACCTTCTGTATGGGGGGAGAGGGGGGGGGGGCATTCTCCTCTTCATGACCTTAATCTCCCCACTTAACAGCCTTTTCTGTCCAGACTGCATCCATCAGGCTTCACTAATACCTAGCAGGGCAAGGTTGTACTTTTGCATTTCCGCTGCTATCTGGGCGGCCTTGCTGCTCTGGTACATGGTCTTCACATTCCATGTGCCCATGATTGTGTCCCTGGATAGAGAGAGGCGGCTCGGCCCTGTGGCTTCTGAAGACTTCCGGCTTTCACCACACGACGTCATGAATCTTCTGGTAGAAGAACCTTCCTCCTACAGGAAAGGAATTGCTGTTTGTCTATTCGTTGGCGTTTTTGTAGCTATTTCCTTATTTGCAGGGTGGGAAAGCTACCCCCACGCCCAACCCCCTTACTAGGAGGACCAGGGGTTTTCTGTCGGGGTCTCCTTCCCTTAGACCATGTTGGTTCACGGCACCTTATTTCATTCGGTGCACCCCTCTTGCGAGGGACCCCCTATCCACCACCCAGGGGACGCGCCTTAACGCCATATGGTCCCAGCGCGAGGTGTTCCAGCCCTGGACAATGGTATTCTCCAGTTCTGCGGATGTCGTTGGTCTGGGGTGTACAGCATTGACCTCCCTTTGCAGTTAGTCCTAGAGATGTTCAATGGGATTGAGGTCCGGGCTGAGGGTAGGCCAGGGCAAGACTGGAGTGTTGTGCTGCTGCAAGAAGTGCTTTGTGATACGTGCAGTGTGTGTACGCGCATTATCTTGCTGCAAGATGCACTTTCTGGGTCCTTGAGAAAATGGCAGGACATACGGGTGTAGTACTTGGTCAATGTAGCGGTGAGCTGTGATGCCATTTCTGCGACCTGGTACGAGTCCTCAGAAGAACACAGGTCCTACTGTCTGGTTCAGGGTAATTCAGACTTTTACCCATCCCGCTGTGAGATGGCCTTAGTTGCCTGCTCGGCGTCAAACCCAAATAACTAACTAACTAACTGGTTCAGGGTAATCCCACCCAAAATCATCACGCTTGGCCCGCCCCAGGCATTGTTCTCCAGCACACAGCCATCAACATAGCATTCACCCCTTCTCTGCCACACTCTTATGTGCCCATCTGCATGGCTGATGCAGTAGCATCTCTCATCCATGAACAGGACATTCAGCTGCTGTTGTCAGGTCCAGTTGACATGAGCCTGTGACCACAGTAGGTGTGCACAGTGATGCCGGTCGGTCAGTAAGAACAGGTCCATGGGCTGGACAGCGGTTGTGCAGATTATGCTCCTCTAGCTGTCGTTGCACTGTCTGGCCACTGATGGGTGCCTGGTGGTTGCCGATAACTTCTCTTGCTGTTTCCTCGGCCGGCTGAAAGCGATTTCACATGTGAGCCCAGAAAATGTGGCGGTCTTGCCGTGGAGTTGTCACACGTGGTTTTCCACTTTGGGGAATAATCAGCATAAGACCTGTTGGCATGATAGTGTTGCTGCAGCCTGTAAATTGTCGAAATGTAACATCTAAAGGCCACTGCCACAGCTTGTGGATATTCTCCGGCTTCCAAACGCCCAAGAGCTCGTTCTCGTTGGGAAGCACTAAGTCTTGGCATGGTTGATGTGGCAGTGTATGCACGTGCGTGGAAAGCATACGCTGTGCGTCCTAACCAATACAGGTGCCTCATGCAAAGGGAAGGTAACACGGTTACTACAGTACGGTGACTGCATGCTTACATGTTGTTGCTCGTACACTGGCTATTGAAAACAACATAATTTGTATTTTCGTGGATTTATCACAAATACAACATACACTCGAATTTCGCGTTTCTTTTGTTTGTCAGTATAGTATTTGACGTACCAAAAAATGGCAAAAAAAAGATTTTTGTACTGTCTTGTAACCGTTTTTGCTGGGCTTTTTCCCTTCAAAAAAAAAAAAAAAAAACCTTGGAGAGGACGCATCATCCATTTTACCAGCCCACTACAGCACTGGCCTCCACATGGCGTGGGTGGGTAGTCTCCTCAGTCATTCACTGATTGGGCTAGCAAAGGGGTGCCACCATTGTCAGGGATTAGGACTTTATGTCAGCAGATATACGTAGTGCAGCTGTTTTCTCTGGTCTTGTTTTTAAGGAGCTATGCTAAACCATGTCTTATCATGTTGGATTGGTCCTTAAAAATAATGATTTGTTTTTGGTCCTTTGGATCCCAAGTATTTGCCATGCTTGGAGACCCATGTCAGGGGAGAAGAGAATCCTGGTGGCTAAGGTTCCCTTTGGGTTGCAGCTCACTGGTGCCAACACTCCACTTTGGCCTTGATTTCTACTTAAATGAGAGGCTAGGAGTACCGGCCTAGTCAATCGGCTCTTGTCACGTTGGTCGACTTGCAGGTTGATATACGGAGCACCACACTATAGCCTTTGCTGCTGATTAGGTGCTTTATGCCAGTGTTCCACTGCATTCAACAATGTGATAGAAGGCAGTGGCTCAGGCGGTACACTCAGGCTTACCCTCCCCCCCCTCCACCCCTGGAGCATATCTTTTGGGCAGTCTCCATGGTGCGTCTGGAGACCTGCTGACAGATGCTAATTATGGGAAAAAAACAAGTTACACTTGGACTAAAACGACACATTTACTGCTGATTTTAAATCTGACAGCGACGCGAACTGTGAAGAAGCGATGCCTCAGGTATCGGCCATCTGGCCTCGCTTCCTCATCGTCCACAGCAAGATCAAATATATTTTGTTGGTTTTTTTTGCTTTCATGCGACACACGATGGGATGCGTGTGACACCCGACTATATACATGTGACCATCCGATGGGCCGCCTGCAGCATGCGATTGTATCAGGGCGATGGCCGACCAGTGCAAGAAAACGTCGGTGACAAGACGCTTGCGACCAGGCACTAGTGAAGCCATGCCTGTGATGTGTCATGCATGATGTGCGACAGTCGTGTGCAACGGACAACAAACAAACATCAGTGTAGTCATTTGATCCTTTATCAGCTTTGATCATGTACCAATATTGGATGCTTGACATCAGTCCTATACCTATATTGGAGAGAGAGAGAGTTGGGAGGTATTAATTATGAATTATGTATCAATCTTGTTTGTGTGTGTGTATATGTGTGTGTGTGAGAGAGAGAGAGGCAGGCAGACAGGAAATTGGGTGCACTAAGAGTGTGGGAGCGCTCTACATCTAGACATAATGGCACCACTGAGCTAGGGAGTGGGTGGGGGGGGGGGGGGCGGCTGGGAACAGTCATTTATCAAATCCTATTTGTATCCGAATTGCAGGCATAGAATTTCATTTGGCCATGCAGTCTGCAGGGGCTTATAAGTCCATAAGTCACGCTGTGCATAATCAACCCATCCATTTCCAAGAGGCATAGATTAACATTAACTCTTGACAGTGCAGGACAGGTGGGAGGGAGATGGACCTTTGGCCCTCTGTAGACCCCCCTCCAATACACGTGGACCCTATGAATATGGCACCCTTTTTTAGGCGTGATGTTCTGATGCACTTTTTCCATGATTAGTTGAATTTAACGCACACAAAAGACCTTTTATATGCTAAAACACTTCCAGTAATATATGTGCACTTCATATTTATGCAGTTTCTAAAATTTGGTGATGTCATATAAAAGTATAGTGAGCTTAAGGTGAGCTAGGACACGTAAGTGCATTTTTTTTTGTTTATGGACATATGTTTTATTGTATATCATTAGAATCAGTATTTGTTTGTCTTGAACACTCTGACGTGCTCATTTAGTCGGGTATGCTCACCGTTGCCATGGCAACGAACACCAAGTGACCGTTACACCTAGTTGCTAAGAAAACAAATTTCAGCTACCGCACTGGCAGTTACGTTTTCCTGTATATATCGATTATACAAGTTCTTCAATCTCACTCGTCTGAAGACGTCCCTCAAAGCGTTTGGCATCAGCCCTGACACCTGGGAGCAGACAGTTCAGGAACGGATTGAGTGGCACACCTCTCTCTACAAAGGGTCTGCAGCCTGTGAGGTGACTAGCAGAACAGCTGCAGCTGAGCAATGGAGGCAGGCAAGGAAAGTCAGAGCCAGCAACCCTGCACCCAACGCTGTGGCCATTCCCTTACCACACTGCTAGAGAACTTTTCAGGTGCAGATTGGCCTCATCCATCTGTGTATCCAGTTCCACTCCAGCAACAAACTGGATGACAGAAATGCTCCTTATCGCTTTGCAATGGATGAAAAAAGAACAACAGTACGCATAGATAACAGTGATGAGATCAATTTGACATTCTGAACCATGCACCCCTGCAGACTACAGGGGCTCATGAGAGCCTATTGTGTACATGCACCAACACGTGTGTCTTTGTGTAGATTGGCTACAGAGGGGATGGGAGAGGCGACAGCAGTTTCAAGGGGGGGGGGGGGGGGGGGGGGAATGCATGGCCCATACCTCTCTTTGCTACAGTTTTGAACTTTGGGTCTCTTGAAACCTTTCACGGGTGACAAATTGAGTGCCAGCCAGCAATACAGCAGTTGGGCGCCCTTCATGGTAGGCAACACGGAGATTCTCATGAGCCCCCTCAGATACCGACATTGATCAGCCCGTGCAATAACAGGGAATATACAATTATTTGTATGCTTGTTAAGAGTTTATTTTGCGTCTATGTAACGCTGCTGTAACACCTTTTCCACCAAACTCCACCTCACCCCTCCCCAATTTCCTGAGGCTGCCAATACACAGTGATTGGCGCCTGATGAGTCTCGGGTCGCCCAAGTGTAGCTAGGTGTGAGGATTAACCACCCGAACTAGTTGTATGCCTAACCCCAGGCTACATCCTCAGTCTGAGAAACTGTAATGAGGGACTTAAATTATCATGAGCCTTATGTTTGATTTCAGCTATCTATGTCTGAGGTGGGATGAGAATTTTAGGAGTGTCCAAAGCCCATAATTGGTACCCCTTCTCCCCCCCCCTCCCCCCCCCCCCATCTTCAGATCAGCTCCACAACCCACTCCCTCCTCCCTCCTCGATTATCTGGTGTTGCTGTCTGTTGTAAGATATGAAAGTATGAGTAGTCTTTCTGTACAGGTATACATGTGAATCTATGTCTCTTGCACATTTGACTTTGCATCTCATGGCCGCGGTAAAGATCTTATGAGCCCCTGCAGAAATGGAGGAAGAGGCATAGACTCTCATATAACGTAATGGTCTACATGGACTCATGTTATTCACATGTATTGATTCTCAAGAGCCTACTCAGCTGATGTGCCTTTTCTGATCTGACTCTTTGTAAGGTTAAAGCGGGTATTGTCAGTTCGTTATTGAAATCCCACTATCAACGTGTCAACACTCCTTCTCCAACACTTTCCTCCCTCCTGCAGGTTGCAATACACAATCTATTGGCTATTCATTAGGTGTGAGACTGACCGGATGTGAGGCTTAAAGCGAGCTAGAACACTTCAGCGCAATGTTTTTGGTTTATGGACATATGCTTTAGTGTATATCATTAGAATCAGTATTTGTCTCTCCTGATCACTCCGACGTGCTCATTCAGCCAGGTATGCTCACCATTGCCATGGCAACGAACACTAAGTGACCGTTACACCTGGTTGCTAAGGAAGCAAATTTGAGCTACTGTTGATGCTTCTGAAATGCAAATTTGGTCAAAATATCAACTGATATCATCATTACGGAATGTCGATGCTGATTTTGAATATCTTACCTGGTTTTGAAGAAAAAATATTTTTATATGAATGTTCTGGTTTTGGTCATTGTTTGAGTATGTTAGCTAAGGGAAGCTATTCATATCTCCCAAAGTTAATCTCTGTATCTCTGTCTCTGTCTCGCTAATGGCAGAGTGTTTGTGCTTAGTGAATTCTCTGCTATGGTGTAGTTTGAAGACTGTGAACTTCATATTTCGCAATCATTTTCCGAAGTTCAGTTGCTGCACTGCGTTTGTCGGGAGGCCAGCTTGTCAGCCGGCCTGGCAGCTGGGAGTCTTGCTGCCTCAGCGTGTGGGCACCAGCTGTGACCTAGTTTCTCTGCTCGCCTGGAACAAACTAAGTGTGCAATACTAGCGCTGGGCCAAACAGCTTTGACAAACATGTCGACATCCCAAGCGTAAGCTGATTATGGCACCACCACCATCCTTCCACTATGCGCCCGATAACACGCTCCACAGCGGCCAACTCTAGACTTTCACTGGAAAGAATAATTAGAACAAATGACCCGATCCAAGTGAACTTTGAGACTGAGGGCTGGAAATTATCCCGGTGGAGAAAAGCTCTACATTCTTTCTACATGGATGTACCTCTGCCCCCTGGTGTGACCCTCCTATGGAGAGACAGAAATCAACACCACAAGAACCTGACAGTCAGTGCTTCGGTCGACTCGTCCTATCCCCAAGAACTGTATGGAACAATTATGCAGCTGTTGAATGGGGACTGGAAACTGATCACAATAACACTATATCACACCACTGGGACCGGTCTAGCCCAATGTAACCCAATGTAACTGCTGCCAAACTTGGGTTGACAAGGAGTTTGAAGCCCTGAGGGACAGTGTTACCAAGATGGCCAGCAGTCTGCTCTCCCAGCCTCCTGCAGCCGACCCATAACCCCTCCTCGCTAATCCTGTTATAGCTGAGTCCCCCCAGGACGAAGCGATGGACACAGTAAACCCCGAGCAACTCGCCGCCACGTGAGATGAACCCGCACAGCCACCCATGAGCTACGTTTGACTGGTGGCTCGGGAGTCGACTATTTGTATTAGTGACCTCACTCTCATAACTCCACCCACTGTGACCCCTCCCTCCGGCGGCCCGACTGTCAACATGCCTAATCAGGTCACGAAGCGACCTAATTGCATCACTCCCCTCACCAATCCAGAGTGCATGCTCCAGATGCAGAAACAGCTGGAGATTAACTCGGCCACCATCTGCACTCTGACGGCCGCGTTAGAAGAAACACGCAGGGAGCTGTCAGAGCTGAAATCCCACTATGCCGCTATATACGACCTACAGGCGCAGCTCGATGCCCAGGCCCGAGATAGTGACGTGAAAATAAAAAACTGCTCCAGAGCCATCGACAAATTCGTCACAGAGGCCATCAATTCGTCACTAGAACCTGTGACGAAGAAGCAGCAAGGGCTTGCTGATCACGTGAACCAGCTGACCTCCTCCAGAGACAGCCATGCTAGTAAGCTCCACGAGATCGAACGGCAGCTAAAGGCACTAACCCCAGCAGCAGAGCCGCTACTCCCGACGCTCATACTGCGCGCCCCTTAAACATATCATCACCATCCGTCCATTTCATGTCTCCTAGCTGTAATGTTCAGCAAACACCCCACCCTGACATCACAGTGAAAAATATGTTCGCTGTCCTGTCTGAAGGCGGCGAGAACCAGCAGGACTCTGGTGTTGGTGCTGGCAAGAAGCAGCACAACTCTGGTGATGGTGTCGATGCCGGTGCTGCCACCACAGCTAACGCCGCCAAGGACTCCCGCGAAGTCAGCCACGCCCGCTCAAATTCTTCTTCGAGCACCCCGCTGGACAACCTGCGAGCCCGACCGTGAGGACTGATGCCGATCGTTTACTTATCGGCGACTCGGTTGTGAAAAGGGTTGACGTGCAGAGGATGTCTGTTGATGGAGTCATGGTACAGAATCTGTCTGTGTCGGGGCTGAGTGTCGGTGAACTCGCTGAGTGGCTCCGTGAACAGCCAACGATGCCACACATTCGCCTGGTGACATTACACGTTGGCATCAACAGTTGTAGACTGCAGGGCCCTGTCACCAAGCCAGTGTGGATGCACATCATCCGCCTCCATTCCTCCATCTTTCCCAATTCCTGTATTCAGGCCTCTTCCATCATGCCCCCGAGAGGTCAAAACCACCCCCTCTCCGACCCGCCTCCGAATCTAATGGTCTCCTTAGGGAGGCCTGTGATCAGATGAAAATTCTGTTCATCGTCAACACCCCCACCTTCCTCACAGCCAACGGAGCCCAAAGGAAGCAGCTGTACCAGGATGGCATTCACCCCAGTCCTGTCGGTACCATGAAACTTGCCATGAACATCTGCTTTGCGGGTGCTCCACGTCGCCCCCACAACACACCTGAGGCAGGTGAAAACCGACAAGTCAGTGACAGTAAGCAGCCCAGAAGCCATCCTCGCCAGGACAGTCATCATGACGCTTCTCCCCGGGGCGCCGGTCAGATTGTCAAATATCAGGAACTGGCACGTCGAAACTGATACAATCCCCACACCAGCCCCGGTTCTCTCCACGAACCTGAGCATGGTCACGGTGGGCCCTTCATGACGTCACACCACGGCCTGGCCCCAGCACGACCATACAACCACTCGTCTGGCCACACTCCTCCACAGTACGATGACCAAGGACACGCCAGGCCACACATTGCGTCACAAGTGGACTTCCCCAGCATGCCACAGGCCAGTGGGTACATACCGGTTGGTCACCCGTTTGCTGCGCCTGCCACAAGCATGATCAAAGGCCTCCGAGGGTGGGAACAATCAGGATTAACGGGCAACCCTAGCCACGATTCAGCCCAGGCCATGCAGATCATCGCCCAACTACTGCTGCCTTTCCTACCGAAGTACTATTTGTCGGCTACTCTCTTGTAATGTGTATGAGCATTGCTTGTGAGTATCCGATACACTATCCCTTAGTCTTGATAATTGGAAATACTAATTATCGGTTACTCATTTGCAGCACGCATGAGTGCTGCATGTGACTATCTGGTAATAATCCTTTATCCATACCCCTCATTTGTTTTGATAAAAACCGAAGTAGTAATTATTGGTTACTCATACACGTTGCTTATGACTATCTGATAATTATGTAATGTTAGTTGTGTGCACCCGAAGAGACATTAACCGTGTTACATATGAAAGTTTGAATGGTGCCTTTATCTCAGATTACAACCCGACACTTGATTATAGTTTGTGACTATCATCAGACTTTTCCTATTGGAACATTTCATTTTACCTTTATATGTCATTAGTGTGTGTGTCTCTTGACAAGATTAGACAGTTGGCCAGTGGTGACTGTTGCAGGCTGTGTTGCTAGTGACATTGTCCACAGGTTTTGGTGTACAAGGCAACAACACTGCATTATCCATATGATAAAGCCACACGTCTTACAGCTTGTGGACTAACGAGATTGTGACTTAATTGTTGAAAAGCGCAACGCGTGACTTAGTTTGTGCGCTGTGCCACATCTATATAAGAGTCAGAGGTCACTTAAAACCTCTGCACTCAAACCACTGGGCGAGTGGAATATATTCTCTGTGGTATAGACTGCAGCCTTGTTGCTTGACATTATTAGCGCAAAACTGGACATTATCTAGTTTGCAATGAAAACACGCTATTGCTTAAATTTGTTTTCTTGCACTGTCAGTTTATCACATTATTTTGTGTAGTTCTGTGTGACGATTCACCTTTACCTGTCCGGTTTGCACTGTGTGTATGATTCAACGCTTAGTCCGTAGATGGCAAAATCTAGAAACTGCAGATGTTGAGTGTGTGTGGATTGAAGTAAAACGTCATTTTTGGGCTCCATCATACGTAGGCTTCTTGTACCATAACCCGGCGGCTGACTTTAGTTGGTGCGATGATTTCACCTGTAACTTAAAGTCTGTAAAGTAAACTCCGTCATCATTCTAATGGGTGATTTCAATATTAATTTACTTAAACCCCACACTGCATGGGAAACAACATCTTCCTTATTTAAGCTGGTCCAGTCACCCACTAGGATTACTGCTGCATCGTCCACTCTCATAGACCATATTTATACCAATAACCCTAAATCTGTGACTGACGTTTCTGTTCCCGACTTGAGCATTAGCGATCATTTCCCTGTAGTGTGTAACTGGGCTGTGCAAATTCCAAAATCTAAAAAGAAAGGTCATATCACCGTAACATCACTCTTTTAAACATTTTAACCAGAATGCATTTTACATGATCTTAGTAATGCGTGCTTTGACGCAGTAACCAAGTCCAACGACCTATAGGTTGCTCTATCTGCATGGTACAACATTTTCCTTGGGGTACTCAACAAACACGCACCCCTGAGGGAGAGGCGTGTCAAAAGCGCGGTACTACCCCCATGGATTACAAAAAAACTGATGCAGGCCATGGAGCTTAGGAACACCCTCAGGAGAGAAAAGACGTTTGAGTTTAAAAAGCGCGTAATCGCATCAAGTATATGTTACGCGAAGTGAAAAAAGCCTTTGTAAGAAATACTATTAAGAATAACAAAGACGGGTCAGCTATCTGGCGTGTCCTGAATTCCCTTACCCGAAGCTCTAGTGCATCCACGGTAATCCCTAGTGATCTATCCGCTGACATGTTTAATAATCACTTTCTATCTGTTGCTGAAGTTTTCTCAACACAAGGCAATGTCAATGATAAGTGTTTCGATGTTTTAATTGATTACTGCAATCAGAAAACTGTGTAGCATTCCATTGATTGCAATATGTGAAATAGGTAAATTCATAACTAGTCTCGCGAACATGAAGTCATCAGGCCCAGATGACATAAATCCTAAAGTTCTGAAACTATCTCTAACTTACATTGTTGAATCGCTGACATACATTTACAACCTTTGTCTCCATCAGTGTGTATTTCCTACACACCTTAAACTTGCAAAAGTAATTCCACTACCAAAATCCAAGGACAGGGGAAATCTGAATAATTATAGATCGATTTCATTACTGTCTGTGTTAAGCAAACCTCTGGAGCGACATGTACACAAACATTTGTCTCAGTTTTTAGAGATAAATAATATGCTTCATCCCTTCCAGTCTGGGTTTCGTCTGAACCATTCTCCTCATACAGCGCTAAAAAGACTTGCAGATAAGTGGTTAACTAACGTAAACAATTCTCAACTGACGGGTGTTATTTATCTTGACTTTAAGAAGGTCTTTGACCTGGTTAACCATGACACTCTGATAAGCAAACTTGGTCATTATTTAAAAAAACGTCTCGGCAGTTTCCTTCTTTAGTTCATACCTAAAGGGAAGAAAGCAAAAGGTTGTAGTTAATGGATCACACTCTGAACTGAAGGAGGTTAAGTTTGGAGTACCTCAAGGGTCGGTGTTATGGCCTCTGCTATTTTGTTTATACAGTGGAATCCAGTTAACACGAACTCGCTTTACACGAATTTCCGGTTAACACGAACCATTTTTGCATTCCCGGCCGATGGCCTTCTTATTCTGTATTAAAATTTCACTGATAACACGAAATGCTTAACACAAAATTTCGCTGTACACGAAGCTGGTTTTGGTTCCCAACCAGGGCAATTTCACTATTATTCACCTGTTTAACACGAACACAGATTCCATTCACTGAAAACCAATTCACGTGTCGCTCTCGCGCTTTAGTACACACGACAGATCAGAGCGAACTCTAGTCTGTGATTGGCTGAATAGCCTTCGGCTGTTGTAATCCATCTTCTCATTGGCTAAGCATGTTTAGCGTTTCTAAACTGTATTCATGTTGCATCATTCGTGTACCAACACAACCCTTTTACCGATGCGGGATTGTACTTCATTCTGTGTTGCTTTTAGTTTTACCTGATGGATTGTAACTTACTATGGATTTTACCTGATGGATTTTACATTAAATACGCGAGCTGAACACGTTTCCTTGTGTTTTCCTAGTGAGCTGAAGGTATGCATATAAAGTATGATAATGTGTACTTTTAACCTCGTACTCATTCATGCACACATCTCTTACACACTTTGTCCTTGAGGGCCGTGATCAATTTTGAGGCCATATTGGTTAACACGAAATATGTTTAACACGAAGTGATTTTCCGTGTCCCCAGAAATTCGTGTTAAGCGGACTCTACTGTACATCAATGATCTATCTCTTCACCTAACATCCGAATGTGACTTGTTTGCTGACGATACTTCAATCCTTGTTCGGCATCCTGTCTCGAAAGACAATGGAGTATGCGCTTGCTGGGTCAGTCACTGGAGTGACCTCTCCAGTGCGCAAGCCTGGGCGAAGTGTATGGAGATCCTGGGATGCCCAGTCGTCAAGATTCCCCTCTCGGCCTCGCTGATGTATCCAAAGGAATGCAAAGCAGTACGTTTGGCACCAGCTTGGCTGCAGGAGCTGCCAGAACAGTGCGTGAATACAGGCAGCTGTCTGCCTTCGGGGCTCCACTCCTGATTTGAAGGGTTTACTCCCCCACATTTGGCCGTTGGATCCAACCTGATCTCCTCCGTCCTCTAGCCGTTGGCTGTCAGAAACAGCTCATCCGCCTAGTGGTGCAATGTGAACACCACCCCCTCACGTGGTTTAGCCCACCAGCTGAGGTGGTTTGCCAGGGTGTGGCGCTTGGAGCCAGCACGTGAGAGATTAAGGAGATGGATGAGGACCAGTGATGCCCGTCCGTCCTATGTAGGACGCAGCTGCCGAACAGCAAAGGTACTACCTCTATCCAGAGCCCCCTACACCCCACTTCAATCCACACGGCAGATAAAAACCTTAATTTGGTTGCAGAAAACCTACAACAGAGCCTTGATGAGGTGTCCACCTGGTGTGAACGTAACTCAGTGAGTAACCATCCAGCAAAAACTAAGTCAATGGTAATTGCAACACGCCAAAAACACCAACTAAGCCCCCTTTCACTTGATTTGTCCTTCGAAGGCAGTTCTATTGAGCAAGTGTCTGAACACTGCCTCCTTGGAATTATCATAGATGATCAGCTCAAGTGGCAGGCACACACACATAAAGTGTGTAAAACTGTTTCAAGAAACATTTTCATGCTGTCCAAACTGAAGCATTTCACTGACTTTGAAACCAGGAAATTATTTTATTATGCACATATTCAGTCCCACATTAATTATGCTTCGACTGCAGAGATGTACATTGAATAGACTGATCTCCTTCCACAGACGAGCAGTGAAATTAATTTTACCCGATCGTTCTTTGACAACGGATGATAAGATGCACAAAGCGGGACTTCTTTCTCTCAAGAATCGGTTTGCATTCAACAAAGGTATTCTCCTGTTCATGATTCGGAATGATAACACTCCAGAAAATCTAACCCAGCTGCTAGTCCGGGCTCAGTCCTGCTATGGCGATACGAAAAGCCTGTATGTAGTACCCACAACCAGAATAGACTTATTTAAAACCAGTCTGGCATTCTCGTGGTGACTTTGTGGAATTCGCTTCCATCCCACCTGAAGACCACTCCAACGGTATCATGTTTCAAGAAAAGTCTTTTTAAACATTTATCTTCACAGCCATAACTATCTGCAAGCTTTGCTTTCTATATGTAGATATCATTGTTAGTAAGTACCCATTCTACTGCTGTGTATGTATACATGTACAACGTGTGTGTGCGTGTGTGTGTAATCGTGTGTGTGTGTGAATTGGTGTGTGCACATGTGTGGCGTTTTGGTGGTCGTGCTGCTGTGTTTAACTTTCTTTTTTTTTCTTTTTTTTTACTTTTGCTCCACCTCTCCCAACACAGCCATAGGCGTTGGTCATATACATGTATTAATGTAATGTAATTGTTGTGTTTGTTTGTAGATGTAGCAACGGCAGATTTTTTTAAATGGCATTGTCTCAGTACATATTTCTGAGCTCTCTCTCTCTCTCTTTCTTCACCGTAGCCGTAGGGCAGCCAAATTAATCCACCCAGATAGTAAAGAAAGCAACGACGACCGACTCAAAGCCCTCAACATGCTGCCTCTGCGTAAGTTACTCGTATACAATAAAGGCGTACTTATGTTTAAAATCTACCACTCTAAAACGCCTAGTTATCTATTTAGCCCGGCTCATACACCATATAAAACGGTGAGGAACAATCTATCCATACCAAGCCCGCGCCTCGATATATTCAACACTAGTTTGTCTTACTCAGGAGCCAAGCTATGGAATTTGTTGCCGATCGACATTACTGGGGCTCCGTCTCTGTCCACATTCAGGTCCCGCTTATTTCAACAGCTGATAGAAACTTGAGCCCATAGTTGTGTCGGCGTGATTTGAGTGCCTCGAGTTGTATTGCCGAGTTTGTTGTTGCTGTTACTGTTCAAACTAAGTTTTTAACGTTCATGTTTAAATCAGGTTTTCAGTGTGTGTGTGTGTGTGTGTGTGTGTGTGTGTGTGTGACTGCTAAATTAGTCTTTTTGATGATCAGGTTTTGCCTTTTCATTTTATTAGGTTTTAGTCACGCGTGTGTGAGTGTGTGTGAGTGCGTGTGCAAGGACATGATTGAAAAAAGGTCTGTGTACCTAATCATTTATCCTTGAGCATGAGAAATAAAGTTTCATTTCAATAAAATTTCATTTCATTTCATTTCTCTCTCTCTCTCTCTCTCTCTCTCTCATACACACACACACACACACACACACACACATGATTGATACATAATTCATAATAATACTCTCTCTCCCAGTATTGCTATAGGACTGATGTCACGCATCCAGTATCGGTACAGGGTAAAAAACCGGTACAGGATCAAATGGCTATAATGTTTTGTTCGTCGTCTGTCGCACTCATTGTACATGCACATCACACGTGTAGGCTACTAATGCCTGGTTGCAGGCGTCTCGTTTTTTTGTACTGGTCGCCCGTCGCACGGGTACGATCGCAAGTCAGAAGATATCCTGTTGAATAGTTGCACCTGTATGGTCGGGTGTCGCAGGCATCGCATTGGGTGTTGCATGAAGGCAAAAAACGACCCCAAAATATAGCTCGCAAGATCCCTGAGAAACCCATTTCCTGGTGGGGGAGACCCTCGGGAGCCGTGTTGGCACGCCTGACGCTCAGCGCTTCAGGTCTGGCAACTTGGTGAGTGCAACACCAGGGTACACTCCAATCGGCTACTGGGGCTCTCTTCCACAGGGGACATCCCAGTGGAGGTCACACCCCACAAGATGATGAACTCTTCCTGAGGTTTAATTAAGGATCAGGCGCTAGATGAACTGAACTGTCTCACCAAGAACTTGTTCAGAGCTTGTAGTCACAGGGTGTGACGTTTGTCAGGTGCTTCGCCTCCAAGTGAGATGGTAGGGAGATCCGTCGCCCTACCATCATCCTGACATTCGGCACCCCAATACAGCTGAGATGTGTTGGGTTTGTGAACAACCCCTCCAGGGTGATAAAGTTCGTGACCATGATCACATAACTAGACGTTACAGAGGTGCTGCACATAACAATTGTAACTTGTTATTAAAAACAGATCCTAAGACATATAAGTTACCAATCTTTTTCCACAATCTCAAAGGGTATGATTCACACATTATCATGCAGGCTGTAGATGAGTCTTACAAAAAAATTAGTTGCATTGCTCAGACAACTGAGAAGTACTTGACTTTTAGATTAGACAACAAATTAGCATTTTATGACTCCATGCAACATTTGTCTTTAGGGTTGGCTAGTCTTGCAGAAGGACTGACTGAGTATCCAATAACAAGTAAATATTTTGAGCCAGACTTGATTAAGAAAGGTGTGTATCCGTATGAGTACATTGATCACTGGGTTGTGTTTGAAGAAACAAGACTGCCACCAAAAGATAAATTTTATTCTACACTAACTGGAAAAGATATTTCTGACTCTGAATATCAACACGCACTTGATGCGTGGGGGAAGTTAGGATGTCAGACAATTGGTGACTATCATGACCAGTACTTGAAAGCAGACGTTTGTTTGCTAGCAGACGTATTTGAAAGTTACCGTGAAAAGGGGTTGTTCCACTACAAGCTTGACCCGGCTTGTTACATAACTAGTCCTGGCATGACATGGGATGCATTTTTGAAATCCAGTAAGATCTATAGACCTGTTGTCTGATCGTACGATGGGTGAAATGGTGGAACGTGGATTGAGGGGTGGGATAAGTATTGCAGCGAACAATTATGCCAAGGCCAACAACAAATATCTGGACGGCCCGGGACATGGTGACCTTGGGTTTGACCCCTCAAGGTCAAGGTCATTCATTACCTATGTAGACGCTAACAATTTGTATGGCTGGGCAATGTGTGAGTTATTGCCCTTGAAAAACTTTTGTCTGTATGATTTGTCACAGTACGACGTAACAGAGTCAGGGTTAACTAACAATATTATGAATCTTGACCGAAACGACGCGAAGGGTTGGATCTTTGAAGTAGACCTGGAGTACCCACACCATCTACATGATTACCATAATGATTATCCCTTAGCAGTTCAGAAAATGAGTATGACGGGGAAAAAAGAAGACAATAAACTTGTACCGAATTTGAATGACAAATTCAATTACGTTTGCCACTATCGCTTGTTACAGTTTTACATCAGACACGGGTTAGTACTAAAGAAAGTTCACAGAGGCATTCAATTTGATCAGAGTGCTTTCATGAAAGATTACATAATGAAGAACACAACATTGCGTGCAAGGGACGGCAACACTGCATTTGACAAAGACTTCTTTAAGCTTATGAACAATGCCTGTTTTGGCAAGACAATGGAAAATCCTCATCACCGCAAAGATGTGAGACTTGTCACAACTGAATCAGGTGCTATTAAACTCACAGGTAAGCCACAGTACACGGGGTACAAAGAGTTTCATTCATCATTGTATGTAGTGTCACTCAAAAAAAAAGATTGTCAAACTGGACAAGCCAGTATTCATTGGTATGGCAATTCTTGAGTTGTCAAAACTGTTGATGCTTGAATTTTATTATGATTACTTCAAACCGAAGTATCCTGAGTGTCGATTGTTATACACTGACACTGACTCTATGATCATAGACGTGTGTACTGAAGACTTTTACGAAGACATGAAAACAGAGTTACACATGTATGACACGTCTGACTACCCTAAAGACCATCCACTGTTTAGCACACAAAACAAGAAAGTGCCTGGTAAGTTTAAGGATGAACTGAATGGTGTGCCAATAGTTGAGTATGTTGGACTGAGATCCAAAATGTATTCTATACTGCATCAGAAAGGTAGTCAGTCGAAAGCCAAAGGTATCAAGAAAACAGCGATAAAAAATAAAGACATTCGACATGAACATTACAAGCAAGTATTAGATGGTGCATTAATGCCTGATTATCCAAACAAGTCACTGAGATCAAACAAACATAATCTTGAAATGATTCAAACACACAAAAAGTCACTTGCAGTTGGGGACACGAAACGTGTGTTTCACACTAAGGAAAAAGCTTATGCACCTGGACATTACAGGCTCAAGTTATCTGAAGACATAGCCGATGAACTGGTTGATGAATTAATTGACGACTTAGTTACTGAAATGAGTAACGGTGTCTGGGGGAATAATCTGTAATTCTTCTCTGACAAATGCCCTCTGGGGTGCAGGGTCATACAGATAATATATTGTTGCGTCAGCACCAGGAATTATTTTTTTTATATTGTGTACAGACGTTGACCAGATGGGGTCTGTCGCCCTGCGTCTGTCGTCGTTCTCAGCCTCCCCTGGTTGATATAAATATCTCACCTGTTTAGTAAATAAACTTGTGTCTGGTGCGGGGGTTGGGGTTGGTCCTGTTTTTGGCTCTGCAATTGATTTCAATTTAATAGCATCAGCTGGCTTAGGATGGCCTTCATTGTTCATTGCTTTTATCACATGTGGTAATCTCTTTACCCACTCAGTGTTACGTGTGTCATGCATGAGTTCCTTAGAATACTGATAGCTGAAAAGTCTTTCTGATAACTGTTTGTTAAAGTTTTCAACAATTGCCTGTGATCTGTGTACGCCTGGAATGCCTCGTCTGACTAGTACGCCATGCTTTGCAAATAACTGATTAACAGCACCCTTAAATTCAGATCCGTCATTAACTTGTACAAGTCTGGGGTATCTTAAAGGACCTCGACCATATATTTTTGATAAAGCATTCGCAACTGTTAGCAGTTTTGTCAGATATGGGTTCAGCGTCTTTATACCTTGAAGCAATGTCAACGACAGTCAGTGCATACTTGTATCGTTTCTTTCTTATTGTGTCATGTGGTAGGAACAAAAGGTCCATTTGGTGCGTGTCATTTGGTGATGTGTTCTCAAAATGGGGTCTAGATATCTTTCTTGGAGCAGGGAGATATATCTGCCAAATTGCTTGTCTCTGTAACCATTGTTTGACTTGATTGAGTGTTATATCTCCGCCCACAGCGGCATGTAATTTCTGAATAGCGGTTGCTCCTTTCCAGTACCCTGATGGGGAGTAATATATTTTCGATTGTTTATTTTCGGCTGCCATTTTTTCTAGCAATGAAAACTCCTGTAAAATAAACAAATGTCATTCCCACTAGAACAAAGATTATCTCCCCGTTTCTTTGTTGTGAGCTTGGTTTGTAATAGTCACTTAGTTTTGGTTTAGGGATAGACATGTCTTCACCCATGACAAGAAAATATTCCCTGATTGCTTCGTCTGTATTTGAAAACGTATGCTGTGCGTGACCTTCTAGCCTCAGTTTTTCATTGATGAAATCAAGTTTCTCAATTCTTTGTTTTTCATACGCCTGTTCTGCCTGTGCTAATTTTTCTGACGCTTCATTATGACGCTTTAATTCTTCAGCACTCTCCTCTCTACCCATTTTTGCCTACCCGGCACCGGCCTCCACGTGGCGTAGGTGGGTAGTCCGCTCAGTCCCTGACTGAGTGGGCTAGCGGACGGGTGCCATCTTTGTCCAGGATTAGGACTTGATGTCAGCAGATATGTTGTTCAGCCTTTTCACTGGTCCGGTTTTTAAGGAGCTGTGCTAACCTAGGTCGTACCATGTTGGATTGGTCCTTAAAAATACTCGTGACTTTTTGGTCCTTTGGATCCCAAGTGTTTGCCGTGCTTGGAGACCCGTGTCGGGGGAGAAGAGGATCCTGGTGGCTGAGGTTCCCTTTGGGCTGCGGCTCACTGGTGCCAACACTCCACTTCGGCCTTGACTTCTACCTAAACGGGAGGCTAGTCGTACCGGCCTAGTCAATCGGCTCTTGTCACGTTGAGCCCTATCCCACTGTTGACATGCGGGTTGCTATACGGAGCACCATGCTATAGCTTCTGCTGCTGATTAGGTGCTTTACGCCAGTATTCCCCTGCATTCAACGGTGTGATAGAAGGCGGTGGCTCAAACGGTTCAATCGGGCTTACCCCCTTGAGTATATCTTTCGGGCAGTCTCCATTGTGCGTCGGCTGGAGACCCGCCGACAGTTGCACTTTCCCTTGTTGGGCTCGGTGGCGGGCGGGGACCCCCGGGGGATGAATATCTCTACTAATATAATATGGATAAAACCAAAAAACCAAAACTAGCACAGAAACGGCACATAGACGCCGACATTGAACACGACAGTGATTCAGACTGTGAGGAAGCGACACCTCAGGCGTCGGCCGTATGGCCTCGCTTCCTCATTGTCCATAGCAAGGTGAAGGAGAAACCAGTTACCAAGCTGCATCCTTTTCTGGTGGGGGAGACCCTCAGGAGCCGTGTTGGCAGGCCTGACGCCCAGCGCCTCCGGTCTGGTGACTTGCTGGTGGAGTGCCGTACTCGGGCACACTCCAGCGGGCTACTGGGGCTCTCTTCCATCAGAGACACTCCTGTGGAAGTCACACCCCACAAAACTATGAATTCGTCAAGAGGCGTAATCAAAGATCAAGCTTTGGCAGAACTGTCAGAAGATGAACTTGTAAGGAACCTTAAGTCTCAGGGGGTGACTTGCGTCAGGCGCTTCGCTTCCAAGCGAGGTGGTGGGGAGATCCGTCTCCCTACCATCATCCTGACGTTTGGCACCCCCACCCCTCCTACTACCATCTGGGGAGGTTACTACTCCCTGAGAGTGAAAAAGTACGTCCCTCTTCCCCTCCGGTGCTTTAAGTGCCAAAAGTATGGCCATGGGCAGAAGACATGCCGTCAGGCAGAGGCTTCATGCGCCCGTTGCACTAGGTCCGGACACTCTGCTGAGTCCTGCACAGCCACCCCCCTGTGTGTGAATTGCCAGGGGGCGCATATGGCTTCGGATAAGAAATGCCCTCGTTGGATATCCGAGTGCAAGATTCAGCAGGTGCGTGTGGAGAAGGGGCTGTCCTTTCTGGATGCCAAAAAACTGGTTGAAGGCCCTGGTGCAGCTGCGGCTGCCCCAACCTCTAACACCTCAGTGTATACTTTTAGTGCAGCGGTGGCAGGCAAGCGCCCCACCAAAGACTTTTCATGTCAGACCCCAACTTCTTGGTTGGGGGCGGAGCCTCGGCTCATCTCGCCCCTGGAGAGTAACCCTCCTCCGGTGGTGACAAGGAGCCAGGGAACGCAGAAGGCGGACACTGCCGGTCCGGTTGTGCCGCCTTCTGTTGCCCCTAAGCCTCAGCCCCCACCCAAACCTGTTAGTCAGTCAACTCCAAAGGCTTCTGGCTCTGGTCAGCCTTCTAAGGCCGCTAACTCTAGCGGCAGGAACGCTGCCCAGGACCAGAAGTCTAAGAAATCTATGGGACCGCTGTGCGCACGGGCCCAGAAGGGGAACACAGATGTGCCCCTTCAAAACAAATATGCTGCACTGGAGGAGCGGATGGATGGAGTGGAAGTTGTTGTTGCTGATGCTGCAGCAGCTCCACCCCCTTCCTCTCCGAAGAACCAGAGGAGGCCCGGGAGCCGGCCCCCCTCTGTTTCTTCAACTCCTTCCAAGGTAAAGGAAAAAGGGGGGAAAAACTCCTTACCCCCAGATCAGACTTAATCATGGACTCTTTGCTTCAGTGGAATTGTCGTGGTTTTCGAGCTAACTTTGAGGAATTACGTCTTTTAGTCAAGTTCTATAACCCCTCAGTCATATCTCTTCAGGAGACTTACCTGAAGACTTCTGACCCTGTGTCTTTTAATGGTTTTAATGTTATACATAAAGGCTCTGATTCAGAGAGGCGCTCGGGTGGAGCGGCTCTTCTCATTAGTAGCCAAATTTTATGTAGCCCCGTTAGCATCGACACCTGTCTTCAGGCTGTCGCTGGTCGGGTTACCTTAAAAAAGACCATAACCATATGCAGTATTTACCTGCCACCATCACTGCGGGTCTGTAGCAATGATATTTTTCACTTAGTAGATCAACTGCCCCCTCCCTTTATTCTCATGGGGGATTTTAACGGTCATGCTCACCTTTGGGGTAGTGACCACTATGATGGCAGAGGTCAGATGTTAGAAGATGTTTTTTCTCAACTTAACCTATGTGTCTTTAACGATGGCTCACCTACATACTCTAACTCAGGTTCCGGATCTAGTTCTGTTCTAGACCTCGCTGTGTGTGATCCTTCTCTCATGCTGGACTTTGACTGGAAGGTTCACGACGACCTGTGTGGTAGTGACCACTTCCCAGTAGTCCTGTCATCGGTCAGCTGTGAGGAGGATTCGCCGGTGGGGCGCTGGAATCTCAAGAAAGCTAACTGGTCTCTGTTTGCCTCTCTCTGTCAGTCTCGTCTTACAGAGGAGGTGATCATGTCAGCTGAAGAACCTGTTTCTTGTTTTACTTCTATTTTGTTGGAGGTTGCAGGTGAAACCATCCCTAGAACTTCCACATCACTCCCTCGGAAGCCGAGAGTACCATGGTTCAATGAAGAGTGCCGCAAGGCCCAAACAATGCGCAAATCTGCTCAGCGACGTGCATTTCGTAATCCATCGCAAGCAAATATTTTAACCTTTAAAAGACAGCGGGCGAAAGCCCGTTATATTTTTAAACGTGAACGCCGTGCTTCCTGGAGACGCTTCGTCTCATCTTTATCTTCTAGGACTCCGTCCCAAAAAGTCTGGAAGGCTGTTCGAAGAATTAGGGGCAGGGGTGGCTCGGCTTCTGTCGGCCATCTTAGAGATGGTGCCAGTTTGGTCACAGATAAAAAGGCTGTGGCCAATTTGCTTGCCTCCACCATTGCCCATAATTCTTCAACAGAGCATTATTCACCTTTCTTTAAGAGAGAGAAGGAGAAGCGAGAATCTTGTGCTTGTGATTTTATATCGGATAACTTGGAAGACTATAATGCCCCTTTTACGTTTTCAGAATTGCAGCAAGCCATGCAGAAATGTACTGACTCTGCTGCTGGATTAGATACCATCCATTATCAGCTCATAACACATCTGCCTGAGGATTCACTCCTTGTACTTCTCAAGGCCTTTAACCATATCTGGATAACCGGTCATTTTCCGCCATCTTGGCGCCAGGCTGTGGTTGTGCCAATTCCCAAGCCGGGTAAGGATCCTTCCGACCCGGGCAACTACCGGCCAATAGCTTTGACATCATGTTTATGTAAAACTATGGAACGCTTGGTCAACGCCCGACTGGTGTGGCATCTTGAGTCACAGGGTCTCATCACAGACCTCCAGTGCGGTTTCCGGCGCTTCCGTAGTACAACTGACCATCTAGTCCGCTTTGAGTCTTTTATCCGAGATGCTTTTGTTAACAAGCAGCATGTCTATGCAATTTTCTTTGATCTTGAAAAGGCATATGACACTACCTGGAAGCATGGTATAATGTCTGATTTGTCGGACATGGGTTTTAAAGGGCATCTGCCCGTTTTTATTCACAATTTTTTGTCCAACAGGTCGTTCCATGTCTGTGTGGGCTCCACCCTCTCCGACTCCTTTGAACAGGAGATGGGTGTCCCGCAGGGCAGTATTCTATCTCCTGTTTTATTTAGCATTAAAATAAATAACATTGTAAAGGCCGTCAAGGATGATTCTGAATGCTCTTTGTTTGTGGACGACTTTGCTTTGTGTGCACGAGGTCGAGGACTTGCGTCCCTTGAGAGGCGCTTGCAGCTGTGCGTTGATCGCATCCAGGGGTGGGTGTCTCTCAATGGATTCAGATTCTCGCCCTCCAAGACAGTCTGTGTGCATTTTACTAACCAGACAAAATTTTTTCCAGAACCTAGCCTGAGCATTGCTGGAGTGCCAATTAAGGTGGCTGAAGAGGCTAAGTTTTTGGGGGTCATCTTTGACAAAAGATTGACCTTCTGCAACCATGTTAACTACCTTAGAACCTCTTGTCGGAAGGCCCTCGACATTCTTCGTGTCGTTGGTCGTACTGACTGGGGTGCAGACCGCATCGTCTTACTTCGACTGTACCGGGCCCTTGTTCGGTCCAAACTGGATTACGGCTCTGTGGTATATGGCTCGGCTTCCAAGTCTGTTCTGCAGCGTCTGAACACAATTCACCATCAAGGTCTGCGCATATGTCTGGGAGCCTTCAGGACATCTCCAGTTCCTAGTCTGTATGCAGAGGCAGGGGAGCCTTCTCTCAGGCTCCGCCGCATCCGCCTCATGCTCAGCTACGTTCTGAAGCTGAAGGCCCATCCAGAAAATCCTGCCTATGATTGTGTTTTTAACCCGTCGTTTGCAGAGATTTACGATGCCCATCCGGGAGCTGTCCGTCCACTTTCCTTCCATGTCAGACCTCATCTGCAGGCGGCCGGAGTGGACCTGGACAAAGTTTCGGAATCTCTGCAACACGTCACTCCACCCTGGCTACTACCAGTTCCTGACATCTTGCTGGACTTGACTGCCCACAAGAAGGATTGTACTCCACCAGCCATATACCAACAGAGCCTCAATGAACTCCTTTCAATTTTTCCTGGCTATTGTCGTCTTTATACGGATGGGTCCAAGTCTGAGGATGGAAGAGTGGCTGCGGCTGCAGTGTCCTCTCGCCATCCTAGACGCCCATTTAAGCTCTGTCTCCCTGACCATTCCTCTGTATTTAGTGCAGAACTGCAGGCCATTCTGCTAGCACTCAAGCATGCCTATCAGTCTCGGGAAAGGAACTTCCTGATTCTGTCTGACTCTCTTTCTGCCCTGCAGGCCCTTCAGGGCGCGGGAACAGACCATCCACTGCTGGTGCAGATTAGAGAGCTCTACGCGGACTTGATGAAGGAATATTATGACATCATTTTTATTTGGGTCCCAGGCCATGTGGGCATCGAAGGCAACAGAATCGCAGATTCTGCTGCCAACAGTGCCCGCAGTGACCCTGTCCCTGACACACAGACTGTCTATAGTGATTTTAAACCTGTTATTAGTGCGTACATAGCCCGCGAGTGGCAGTCCGAGTGGGACAAAGAGGAAGGGAACAAGCTTCATGAAGCTCTTCCTAAGTTGTCTGACAGTCTACCTTTCCGCTGCGGCAGCCGCCGTGAGGAGACTGTCCTTGCTCGGCTCCACATCGGGCACACATATGTTACGCACTCTTACTTACTTAAACAGGATGAGCGTCCATGGTGTTTTGCCTGTGATGAGCAGTTTTCTGTTCGACACTTTTTGCTGTATTGTGCTGACCTAATTGACACCAGATATAAACACTTCACAGCAGACTCCTTGAAGGTTTTGTTCCGGGATGTTCCCCCGGACAAAATCTTCAATTTTTTGAGAGAATGCAATATTTTTAACAAGATCTGAGCATTCATAGACTATGTGAATTTTTTTATTTGCCCTTTTTGAGAGTCTGTAGACGTTTCTTTTCCAGACATGTGCGACATTTTAGCCTGAGATTTTTAATCTATATTTACATCTTGTCTTAAGACCTTGCTTTTAGTCTGGCTGACCAGATTTTTACCCATCCCGCCGTGAGATGGCCTTAGTCGCCTGCTCGGCGTTAAACCCAAATACCTACCTACCAAATACCTATCTCTACCCATTTTTGAAAAGAGATAATTATGCGAGGGCGTTAACAACTGCCCCACCAATCATAATAGCTATCGTCGCCATATTTATTTTATTTACATAGAAACATTTTCGGGAATAATTCCCTGCTTGACAAGAAAATCTTTTGTCGCAATCGACGCTGTGACAACTACAATTAGCTTAGCGCTGTCTTCGAAATCTAATCTACTCAGGTCTGCTGATTTCATTTTGAGTAGACTTTTTCCTAGCATAGAATAAGCTACTGCTAATCCACTGATTACGGCAGAGTGATACACAAGGTTCATTAAATTTTTTGAGTCATTCATTTCTAATACAAGAAAAATTAAAATAATATTTTTATTTACTGCATATAAAATGGGTCAATGGCTTTGGGTGTTACTGGTAATGTGGCGACTTCTGGTTTTGTTTTTGGAGTGTCTGATTTTTTGGTCACTGTACGAGTCTTTGGTTTGTATTTTTTGTATAATTGATAACCTACGTAACCAAATCCGACAACAAATCCGGCAATTATATATTTTGTTGATTGAGGTTCGGGGTCAGACTTAGTTGTTTGTCTCTCACTTTGATGAGGGAGTGACGGCCCTGACGGTATTGACAGTGATAACGGTCCTGACGGTGCTGACACCTGGTTAGTTACATGAGTCTTTTCTGTTTGTGTTTGAAGCTGTAATTTTTTCTGCTTGTTCCATTCGGCTAATCTTTTTCCTGCATCAACCCTGCCTGGACTTTTAGCCTTAGTCACAGTTTGAACCTGTGTCAAAACAGGGTCGGGGTTCTGTTGTGTAGTCATCTTGTTCTCGTCCATTTTCTTCTGCAGTAAAATTTATTTTCGAAAAATCAGTACGACTCCCGGTAACAAGCAATGTTACGACAGGTGCAAGGTAATTTCCAAACTTGTAAAACATGACACATGCTAATTTACCAATTGAACTTGAAACAATAGGATTGCTTTCAAGGTCATGTGAAAGACTGTCACTATCCACAGGTAGAAAGTGACTCACTGCTTTTGTGTATAGGCATACTAGAGATCGACTTAAATCACGTGTCATTAGTGAAGCGATGTGGTTTTCATATTTTGAATGAAGCTTGATTAGTTCGTCAGCCGTAAGAGATTCAATATCCTCTGTCATGTATTGTTTTCCGAGATAAGCCTGAGACAACTACAGACAAAAGACGCTGTTTCTTAGAGTCTAAGTCTTTGTTCTCTACAGCATTGATATCATTCAATAGAAGGATTTCATCAGGGTTCATTTATATTGTTATTTAAAAAAAAAAAAAAAAAAAAAAAAAATTAATTTACTAACCCATACCCTGTGGGCTGATCTGTCTTTAAAATGAGCTTTAGATGCTTAGTTGATTTCAGTTTATTTTTCACATCATCACGTTCATGCTTATTTGGTATGACATCATTTTCTCTGAGACAGTCTTCAAAGCTGTCACGATCCTTGCAGTAAAACAAACAGATAAACTTTAACTGTTCTCGAAAATCTTTCAGTACAGCATTATATTTCTGAGTGAGAATCCATACACTTACATTTGCGTGTCTACCACTGAAAGCAAGTTCTGCTAGAGTGTTTCTCTTTTTGACAATGTCTTTCTCTGCTGAGCAGTCATCAACAATAAACAACGTTGGCTGTCCTTCAAATTGCTTGTAAAAATATTGTAGGTAGTCATTCAGTTTTTTCTCAGGGTCGACTAAGTAAATGTTGTTGTCAGTCCAAATGAATAAACAGTTGTGATAAGCTTTGTTGTGTTTGATTGTAGGACAAAATATTACAATGTTTTCAAAGTGGTGTATGTATCTTGTTTGTAATAGGTTAAGAACAAATTCAGTTTTCCCACACCCTGTGGCACCACAAAACAATCCGCAGTGTGGGTCAAGGGTCATCAAGCTCCGGTTCATTTTAATACACAATATAATTTTAATATATGTGTCCACTTAGTCTACTGTCTTGTATATTGAGTTGTGCGTCATATATCAGGTACAAATATATATTTATGGCTTCGGCTTTTTCAACCTTTTTTTGTATCTGGATTGTTATTCCATCACTGCCGTTCTCAACAGTTCGACCTGACCCATGAAGGTAGTCATCGTCCGTACTACGAAGGTCTAGCCACAGTGCATACTTGTTTGTAAGGTATTGTCCGATCCTAACATCATACAGATGTAGATCTTTGCACGCAATGTTTGCTGGTTTATCTCTAATCCTTCCACCCGCAAAAAACTTTGTGATCTCATCGTAGTGTTGATAAGGTAACATTCCAGACGCATACACTTGATTAGGACGGCCTTCAATTGTACAGGACAAATGTGTAATCTTAGGATTGTAGAATTTTTCTGAATCCCTTTTGTATGGAGCCGCCGGTTCAACAAACAACATGAGTATACCTTTCAGTGACCTAGCAGGTGTGTTCAAGTTTATGTTCCACATTGGGTCGCTCTTGTCTTTGGGTATTAAACTATATCTAATCACACGGTCATAATAAATTGGAAGTCTTGACTGGTATTGATTTTGAATGAGTCTGGCTAGTTCAGTATGTGTGACAATTTCATATTCCAAAGAAATGTTAGAGATCTTATATGTTGCATCTGTGGCAGATGATTTTATAACTTTGGAGTAGTCATTGAAAGTTAGTTCAAAGCTCAGACGGTCATTCAGTGCCCCTTGATAATAAGGCAAATGTGCTGTTAGGATTTCAAACTCAAGTGGAATGTAAAATCTGGTTCCATATGTTTCTGCTAATATAACGTCCTTGGCTACCCCAGTAGTTACCTTATCTCCAGCATCGATTCAAAGTTTACCAACATTATCAGACTGTATGCCTTGGTAAACACGGTCTTCTCGTTCTTCTCTTGTGAGCCACAAATCTTTGTAACAGTAGAATACATCGGAGTCATCAAGACTAAACACTTCTTGTCCTTCAAGTTTTACTTTAATAGTCCTAACAATTGCTCTGCCAAGATTGTCAACCAGTGTTCTGTTTACATCTGCGTCTGATGATAGTTCAATATTAAATGCTAGGCGAGCAGTGCCAGGAACAATAACGTCACTGGGACCTAGGTTTGGAAACTTGACTGTAAGTGTTTGATTCTGGTCTATGGTACTTGGATTGTTTGTGATGACGATTGATTGTCTTATGCCCTTAACACCCAGAGGCTCACGTAGTTTTCTGTATGGGTCTAACTTTGATCCGTAACACTGTGTCATTTTTATTATGCACAATAAAAAATAATAAATTAATAAAACAATGGCCGCGGGAGGATTTAATCATGAAGATTTTGAAATGGATGACACGTATGATTTTGGTAATACAACAGATATGACAGATATGGCAGATATGACTGGTACAAGAAATATTTACAATTTACGTCACAAACTTTTAGAAACCAAAGTGAACTCATTTTATGATCATGTTGGTGGCCGCCCAGACAACGTAGATCCTAATCAGTTTGAACTTGATGGCAAGGGTCATTTATATTTAAATACTGTTGACAAAGGAAAAGTACTATTGACTAACAAAAAAGACCCTAGTAGGTTTAGGGCTTTAAGTACAATAAAAAATGAAGGTGGTGTTGGTGCCTTCCGTCAACTTGGAATTGGAGGGTCTCCTGTCATGCCGCTTGCGCCTAGACTGGCTAGTGTTCTTCACGACACGCAAACAAAGTTGCCAACAGGGCAACAAATTGAAATGGCACCAGTAACAAGCCTACCAGAAATAGCAAACACAGTGATACAAGAAACCTCATTTACTGAAGGACAAATAAATGACGCTTTGAAAACAATAGATGATCCACCTTTGTCAATGAGAGAGATTATGGGTTTGGATAAATCATTACAGACAATAAGAGGTGAGATGGTAAATAATGTTGCCAAACTGGGTGAGCTTGATAAACACAGAGAACGTGAAAAAGAAAAACTGGCTACCGCAGACACAGAAATGAAAGAAAGAATACAACACAGATTAAATGATTTGCAGATAGAAAGATCAGGATGGTTAGAAACAATTAGTATTGGAAGACAAAAACTGAAATCACAGGTCAACAGAATTAGAGAAACTATTCAAAAAATACTTCACGAAGACACTACTCTGGCTGAGAGACTAAAAACACTTTTCAGAGAACAGGGTATTACAATTGCTAGTTTAATTACTGCTCTTGGATTTATTATCAGTACTGTTGTGTTAGCTGTCTCCGGTGCTGGTGGACCCGGTTTTTCTCCACCTCCAGCACCACCAACCCCGGGCCCACCGGCTCCAACAGACCCAAAAGATTTACAGTCGTGGGTAAAGAAACAACTGTCTCACATATCAGACTTGCTTAAGAAATTGGCTGTGGAAGCAATAGATTCTTTGCCTGGCATTATAGGCACAGTTGTCAGTTGGCTTATTAGTACAGCGGCAAAGGCAGTAGGGTTTATGGCAGAACATGTGTGGGTCTTTTTGGTTACAGTAGGAGGGTTGATGGTGGGTTATTTAATGAAACAGATAAAGAAGTAAAACCCCTAACCCTGTTAGACCTATTACCAATGCAGTTCTTTCTGACTCATGTGTGTCAGGGGTTGACTGTACTGGTTGTATGGGCGCCGGTGTTGGGGCCGGGGACGTGGCCGGGGGTGTTACCATCTGTAATGATTTTAATGACTGTACGTGTGTGGTCCTCGCGCTGGGACCATACGGCGTTGAGGCGCGTCCCCTGGGTGGTGGATAGGGGGTCCCTCGTGAGAGGGGTGCACCGAATGAAATAAGGTGCCGTGAACCAACATGGTCTAAGGGAAGGTGACCCCGACAGAAAACCCCTGGTCCTCCTAGTAAGGGGGTTGGGCGTGGGGGTAGCTTCCCCACCCTGCAAAAAAAAAATAGCTACAAAAACGCCGACGAAAAGACTAACAGTAATTCCTTTCCTGGAGGAGGAAGGTTCTTCTACTAGAAGACTTATGACGTCCTGAGGTGAAAGCCGGAAGTCTTCGGAAGCCACAGGACCGAGCCGCCTCTCTCTATCCAGGGATACAACCATGGGCACATGGAACGTCAAGACCATGTACCAGAGCAGCAAGGCCGCCCAGATAGCAGCGGAAATGCAAAAGTACAACCTTTCCCTGCTAGGCATCAGTGAAGCCAGATGGACGCAGTCTGGCCAGAAAAGGCTGTTAAGTGGGGAGATGATTCTGTATTCAGGTCATGAAGAGGAGAATGCCCCCCATACAGAAGGAGTAGCACTCATGCTGTCACCAGTGGCACAGAGAGCGCTGATGGGCTGGGAACCTCTTGGGCCAAGAATTATAACAGCAGCCTTTAGAACCAAGAAAAAGCTCAAGCTGAACGTCATCCAGTGTTATGCGCCCACCAATGACAGTGACGAGGAAGAGAAACAAGAGTTCTACGACCGACTCCAGAGTGCCGTGGACAAATGTGCGGAGCGAGACATCACCATCGTCATGGGCGATTTTAATGCCAAAATAGGGGAGGACAACACCGGATACGAAGAGGTGATGGGGAGACAGGGACTAGGCTCGGAGATGAGTGAGAACGGGGAGAGGTTTGTAGACTTTTGTTCTCTAAACCGACTTGTCATTGGAGGCAGCATCTTCCCACACAGAAGAATACACAAAGCAACTTGGGTCTCACCTGACCATACAACAGAGAACCAAATAGACCATATCTGCATTAGCAAGAAATTTAGAAGATCCCTTCAAGATGTTCGAGTGAGGATGGGAGCAGATGTCGCCTCCGACCACCATCTGCTTACCTTAAGAATGAAGCTCAAGCTAAAGAAAAGCCGCACAGAGACAACAAGAAGACAGCGCTATAATGTAGGCCTCCTGAGAGAAACTGGAGTTAGAGAAGAGTTCAAACTGGTGCTGTCCAACCGGTTTCAAGCGCTACAGGAGCTAGTAAATGAAGAGGAGGCGGTCACCACAGAGCAGCAGTGGAAGGCAGAGAGGCGCTGAACTCAACCTGCAAAGACACTGTAGGGTTCAGGAAACACCACCACAAGGACTGGCTGTCGGCACAGACCTTGAAGAAGATAGAAGCGAGGAAGCAGAAGAAAGCAGCGGTCAACAACAGTCGCACGAGAGCAGCCAAAGTAAGGGCACAGGGGGAATACTCGGAAGCCAACCGCGAGGTGAAGAGGAGTATCAGGGCAGACAAGAGGGCCTACACAGACAGCCTGGCAGCAGAGGCAGAAAAGGCAGCAGGCAGCGGCAACATGAAACAGCTCTACGACATTACCAGAAGATTGTCGGGTAAGTATGGCCATACAGAAAGACCAGTAAAAGACAAAGAAGGCAAGCCTATTGCAGACAGAGCAGACCAACTCGACAGATGGGCCGAGTATTTTGAAGAGTTACTGAACAGACCTAGCCCACCCGACCCCCCCGACATCCAGCCGGCAGAGACCGACCTACCCATCAGCTGTGTCAGACCCAGCCGGGAAGAGATCAGAAAAGCAGTGGCATTTTTGAAGAATGGCAAAGCAGCAGGGCCAGATGGCATCCCAGCGGAGTCTCTGAAAGCAGACCTAGAGACAACAGTTGAGATGCTGTACCCACTGTTTGGAAAGATCTGGGAAGAGGAGGTGATGCCAGCTGACTGGAAGGAGGGGTACCTAATCAAGCTTCCCAAGAAAGGCGACCTCAGCAAGTGTTCCAACTACAGAGGAATCACCTTGCTGTCAGTACCAGGAAAGGTCTTCAACAGGATCATCCTAGAGAGAATGAAGAGCTCCGTTGACCTCCAGCTGAGAGACCAGCAAGCGGGATTCAGGAAGAACCGATCATGTACAGACCAGATCGCCACTCTCCGCATCATCGTGGAACAGTCTCTGGAGTGGAGCTCCCCGCTGTACGTCAACTTTGTGGATTATGAGAAAGCATTTGACAGCGTGGACCGAGAGACTCTGTGGAAACTCCTACGACACTACGGTGTACCCACAAAGCTCGTCCGCCTGATCAAGAGCAGCTATGATGGCATGACATGTCGCGTGATCCACGAAGGGCAATTCACCAGAGAGCTCCAGGTCAGAACTGGTGTCAGGCAGGGGTGTCTGCTGTCTCCGTTCCTCTTCCTACTGGCCATAGACTGGGTCATGAAGATGACCACAGAGCACAGACGAAGTGGAATACAGTGGACACTGTGGACACAGCTTGACGACCTCGATTTTGCAGACGACTTGGCATTACTGTCCCACACTCATCAACAAATGCAGGACAAGACCACGAGGCTTGCTGACATCTCGTCCCAAGTGGGCCTCACCATTCACAAACAGAAAACAAAGACAATGAGGCTGAACGCAACCAGGGAAGAACCAGTCTTGCTTGCTGGCACCCCGTTGGAGGAGGTGGAGTCCTTCACCTATCTCGGGAGCATCATAGACAAAAAAGGCGGCACTGATGCAGATGTCAGAGCACGAATCGGTAAAGCCAGAGCAGCCTTTCTCCAGTTGAAAAAAGTGTGGCGTTCCAGAGAGCTGTCACAACACACCAAAGTCCGGATTTTCAACTCCAATGTAAAAGCAGTTCTCCTCTATGGAGCAGAGACATGGAGATTGACAAAAACCACAGTCAACAGAGTACAGACCTTCATGAACAGTTGCCTTAGAAGAATTTTGAAAATTCACTGGCCAGAGAAGATCAGCAACGTCAGACTCTGGGAGAGAACAGAGCAGATAACAGCAGAGAATGAAATTGGGCGAAGAAGATGGGGATGGATCGGTCACAGTCTGAGAAAGCCAGCTTCCAGTATTACTAGGCAGGCATTGTCATGGAACCCCCAGGGAAAGAGGAAAAGAGGTAGGCCGAGAAACTCCTGGCGTTGAGACCTCCAAGCAGACATCAAGAGACTGGGAACCACCTGGAGTAGAATCGAAAGAGAAGCACAGGACAGGAGTTGCTGGAGGTCTCTCGTCGACGGCCTATACCCGGGTAGGGGTGACAGGCGTAAGTAAGTAAAGTAAGTACGTGTGTGGTTGTGGCCCCCAAGTTTACAGATTGATTAAGACCGAGTTTTTGACCAACACCTGCAACAATGATTTCATTATTATAATTTGTTATTGTACCCATTTGGAGTTGAAGATCAGATGGTAACATGTATAACCCGATGCCAACTACAAAGTCAACTTTTGATCTGGTATATCTGAGTACGTCTTGGTAGCGTTGTATGCTTGATGGGAGATCTACTGTTGAATTAATTGAATCTTCCAGGTTTGCGAGAAATTGTTTTTGTGCTTCAAATTTGCCACTTCCATTCAAAATATTTGATTTTGTTAGTGATTGTGCTCCTAGTATACACCAGACATATGTTCTGATAGACTCATTGACGCGCTCGACTCCTGCTTGAGTAAACCCGTCAGATTTATCTAAGACAAATATGATCCAGGCGTTAGACTGTTTCTGCTCTATTGATCCTAACCAGACTTCAGATTTAGATGAGAATGAAGTGTACCCAGGGTAGTAATCTTGAGGGTATTGTCTGTGACTCATAGTATAATACAATGTGCCCATACCATTGTGATCATCAAGTTTTTGTGTGAAGTCATACTTTGTACCGGGGTTGATATTAAATTCATTACAGATGCGTTCAAACGCTTTCATATCCATGGGGTTGTTAAACCTGTTGAAACTGGATTCAGTTGGTAGTGGTGTATGCAGTTCTGACAGTATACGTCTAAGCTGGTAATAAACATGGAAACGGTAGACAGATCTAATAAGTTTGTTTGAATGATTCAAATGGTCTGTAAATGAAACACCACAGCCAGTAGTTGAGCATAGTATGGCAAAGTTGAGTTGGTTTTGAAACATCTGTAGTGGACTTGAGGACCACTTTCTTGCAGTAGAGTCGTCTGTTACTGGAGTGTTTAGGTAATGGTCGAACGGATTTGGTACTTTCACTTGAAATAAATCTTGTTCACTTACAGCTATGTCGAGCTGGTTTAGTTGAATTATTTTCTGTTCATAAGTAGGTGCAACATTGTATTTAGCATCCACATTAAATTGAAATGCGTTTGTAGTAACGCTTGTTGGTGATTTAAATTTCATCCTTCTTTTTTATGAGATAATAAAAATGTTTATTACCTTAACAAATCTTGACACAAGCAAACCAGTGTGGTTAACTAATGGGATTGATAATCGTGATGGTAGCAAGACTGTGGCTATCCATGAAATGTTCTACAGAGTAAAATGGTTTAATGTAACAGATGATATAAATTATAAAGTAGTTTTTTATGATATGACTGAAACTTTACCAGCTGGGTATTATGACTTTTGTACTATAGCTGAATGGTTTCAAAGTAATTTTAAAATTAAAGCAACTTTAAATCCAGCTAACCTACTTGTTACATTAGAATTTCCAAAAGATAGCCATTTTTCTTTATCAAATGCTCTTATAACTTTACTTGGTTTTTATTGCACATTTATATTTTCAGATGATGAAGATTGGAAATTGACAGATTTAAAACTATTTGCACCCAAAAAACAAAAAATAACTGGCAGATGCCCTGTTTATTTGGCAGTACACACAGTATTTAATGTTTATTTGAAAGAACTAAACACGACTGAAAATGTACACAATGGAAAGCCTTCAACTTTGTTGAGATGTGTGCCAGCTGGAACTGCTCCTTATTGTGAAAGTGTGATTGTTAGATTTCCTGCGCAGTTTAAGAAATTAGGTTCTAGTTTCTTTGAGTCACTGTGTATATCTGTAACTAATCAGGATAACAAACCAGTTGTTATGCATGATTTTAGTGTTGTGTTGGAAATTAAATAATTTTATTTTTGTTTATAAAAAATGAGTGGTGGTCCAAAGCCGAGAATCATACCAGTTGCATGTCCAGTAACAGAGTTGAAAGATTTGGCTGATGTACAGGATTTTGAGAAGGAGGGGGATGTTGGAGAAATATATGGTTTTGAACTTGATTCAAATGGCATGTACAAGAGGAAAGTAATTGTTGACATGAAAGACGGTGAAAGACAGATTCCTAAACTTGGTCAGCTGCGTGATGTTACTGTACCTACTCCGCCTGTAAATAATGCGCCTTACAACTTAATACATGTGGGAAATAAGTGGGTGGTTTCACCTGTGCCGCCTGCGCCTACGCCAGCACCCACAATTGACTGGGACATAAAGTTGGAATTTATTAGTCCTTATGTATACACTGATGATGAAGGTGCCTTAGTGTTTAGGAAGGTTGTTAATTCTGGGCCGCTGATTGTAAGCCTTGTTCCAAGCTTTGCCCCAGACAACAATAGCAGAGATAAACCGAAAGTTGAAAATTATGAGAGACGGCGGTATCTTCTTACAACTAGAAAGGGTAGATCAGATACTTCTGTTGTGTTTATGCCAGTAAGCTTAGTCGTGGCTAGAGAAGCGACAATAGTATTTGAAATTATCATGAAATCTGTAACTTCTGCAAAAGAGGCAAATATTGCACAAGGAATCAAACTTACATGGGATAAAACAGTATCAGAATCATCAAAGGTCTTTATTGCTATTACAAAAAATGTTGATGTTATTAATGTTTCGAGCAGTATTCCCGCTGTCAAGGTGGTGGTAGACAAAACAACTTTTGTTCGTCTAAGTTACATAAACCTTGAACACATTGATCTTGTTGCATTTTATTATGCAAGTAAATTGTATACTTTTGAAGAGTTGCAAAATGTAATTGATGATTAAGTAAAAAATATTTGTCAATTAAAAAAATGGTAAAATTCTATCCAATACTACCGACGCTTGAGCCGACTGAATCAATTGCGACGACTAAAGCAACGCTTGCGCCTGATCCGCATGCGACAGCTGTGCCAATTGCATCAGATAAAACATTACAGGCAGTTGCATTTCGTTTAATGAATATTACAGAAGCAATTAAATATTTGGAAAGTGAAGAGGCGAGGTACTCCAGATGTAAGAGACGGTATAAGACCGTTTTTAATTCTGTTCAAAACACTTCTATGGCTATTGGTGCAGTTTCAGCTGGATGTTCTGTAGGAGGTATTGTTCTGTTTGCCACGGGAATTGGAAGTTTGGCTGGAATAGCAGTTGAGGGTGTTAGCGTTGCTACATGCCTGGCTTGCTTTGGTTTGGAGGCCTTGAACAAGAGGTTTCACACGAAATTACAGAAACATGAAGCATTGAGTACGCTTGCTGGTGCAAAGCTGAGCAGTATGAAACTTATTATCAGTAAGGCATTGAATGATAATTTTATTGATGATGAAGAATTTAAGCGAGTCCAGGATGATTTAAATAATTACAAGAAACAGAAGTCTGAAATACAAAATAAAATGCGTAGTCAATCTCCTGTGAATGTTACCCCACCCGGGTCTGCCCTGGGGGACTTGGGTGGGGCTAGGTATTTTTTAGTTCCCAGGGTCACCCTGGTCAGCCCCACAGGGTGGGGTTTTCTCTCTATTCTGGGGCATGTGTTTCTGTCTACCCGAGGTCCATTCACCTGTATTTGCCTTTTTTAAACTCTCCCTACTGTCTGCACTGCCTGTAGCTCTTGATATTGGATGTGTGTTGCTAAATGGTCTTAGCTTTATTTAGGCCCCATGTGTTAGGTTTATTTAATGTGTTTGACCGGCTGGTGACATACATTCAATGTTCTGTTTAGTTGGTTGTTTTTTTTCACAAGCAGTGCAGGCACGTCCTGAGAAAGCCTTGTTGCTGTCGGGACGTTAAGCAATGTACAATCAATCCTGTGAATGTTGAAGAGCTAAAAGCCAGTTTTTTAGAGATGGGAAAACAGATGGGTGTTCAGGAAACCACAGAAAAACTACACAATCTTTTAAACAAATAAAAATCAGATTTGGTAATCAATCAATATTTTTGTCATATGCTTTGCAGAGAGATGACACGTCATTTACACCACTTGTGCCTGATTGTTTAGCCCCATCAGCACCACCGCCAGAGTACTACTGAGAAAAAAAGTTTTTTTATTGTCCTTGTATCTTGACAAATCTGTCTCAGTATCTTGGGACTTGAGTCAAGTTGTTGTAAGAACTTAGGGTAAGTACTTGTAAGAACTTATGGTAAGTAATTAATAAGTTCTTATGACAACACACTTAAAGGTTACCTCTGCAGGTTCCTAAAAGTTAGTTGCAACTTGTTAATAAGTATTAAGTTTCACTTGGCATCACTTGATCAGGTAAATGATTAGGTATTGTCAGAGACAATAGTTATAGAGAGAGACAATAGGAGACCCGTAAGATAATTAGATCAATAAAGCCACATCAGTCATGCTCATCAGTTTTTTAAAATCAAAGGGTTGATTGGGTAATAACGGGGGCGTAATGGGGTCAAAAATTTTATTATTAAAAATGACGTAATTTAATGACGGATGTGGCTTTATTGAATTCATTGTCTTACGGGTCTCCTATTGTCTCTCTCTCCCCCTTGAGTATATCTTCCGGGCAGTCTCCATTGTGCATCGGCTGGAGACCCGCCGACAATTGCACTTTCCCTTGTTGGGCTCGGTGGCGGGCGGGGACCCCCGGGGGATGAATATCTATCATACTATAATATGGAAAATATCAAAAACCAAAACTGGCACCAAAGCGGCACATAGCCGCCGACATTGTCATTAAGAACGATAGTGACTCTGACTGTGAGGAAGCGACGCCTCAGGCGTCGGCCGCCTGGCCTCACTTTCTCATTATCCACAGCAAAGTTAAAGAGAAGCTGTTTCCAAGCTGCTCCCTTTCCTGGTAGGGGAGACCCTCAGGAGCCGTGTTGGCAGGCCTGAGGCCCAGCGCCTCAGGTCTGGTGACTTGCTGGTAGAGTGCCGTACCCGGGCACACTCCAATGGGCTACTGAGGCTCTCCTCCATCGGAGACACTCCAGTGGAGGTCACTCCCCACAAAACAATGAATTCCTCTAGAGGAGTGATTAAAGATCAAGCACTGGCTGAAATGTCTGAAGATGAACTTGTACGGAACCTTAAGTCACAGGGGGTGACCTATGTCAGGCGCTTCATTTCCAAACAAGGTGGTAGGGAGATCCGTCTCCCTACCATCATCCTGACGTTTGGCACCCCCACAGCTCCTACTACCATCTGGGGAGGTTACTACTCCCTAAAGGTGAAAAAGTACGTCCCTCTCCCCCTCCGGTGCTTTAAGTGCCAAAAGTATGGCCATGGGCAGAAGACATGCCGCCAGGCAGAGGCTCTATGCGCCCGTTGCACTAAGCCCGTACACTCTGCTGAGTCCTGCACAGCCATCCCCCTGTGTGTGAATTGCCAGGGGTCGCATATGGCTTTGGACAAGAAGTGCCCTTGTTGGATCTCCGAGTGCAGGATTCAGCAGGTGCGTGTGGAGAAGGGGCTGTCCTTTGCGGACGCCAAAAAACTGGTTGATGGCCCTGGTGCAGCTGAGGCTACGCCAAACTCAAATAACAACTTTGTGTATACTTTCAGTGCTGCGGTGGCAGGCAAGCGCCCCACCAAAGACTTCTCTTGTCAAACCCCAACTTCTTGGTTGGGGGCGAAGCCTCGGATCCTCTCGCCCCTGTAGAGTAACCCTCCTCCGGTGGTGACGAGGAACCAGGGAACGCAGAAGGCGGACGCTACCGGTCCGGTGGCACCACCTTCTGCTGCCCCTAAGCCTCAGCCCCCACCCAAACCTGCTAGTTTGTCAACGCCAAAGGTTTCTGGCTCTGGTCAGCCTTCTAAGGCCGCTAACTCTAGCGGCAGGACCACTGCCCAGGACCAGAAGTCTAAGAAATCTATGGGACCGCCGTGCGCACGGGCCCAGAAAGGGAACACTGATGTCCCCCTTCAAAACAAATATGCTGCATTGGAGGAGCAGATGGAGGGAGTGGAAGTTGTCGTTGCCGATGCTGCGGCAGCTCCACCCCCTTCATCTCCTAAGAACCAGAAGAGGCCTGGGAGCCGGCCCCCCCCTCTGTTTCTCCAACTCCTTCCAAGGCAAAGGAAAACGGGGGGAAAAACTCCGCACCCCCAGATAAGACATAATCATGGACTCTCTGCTTCAGTGGAATTGTCGTGGTTTTCAAGCTAACTTTGAGGAATTACGTCTTTTAGTCAAGTGCTATAACCCCTCAGTAATATCTCTTCAGGAGACTTACCTAAAGACTTCTGACCCTGTGTCCTTTAATGGTTTTAATGTTATACATAAAGGCTCTGATTCAGAGAGGCACTCGGGTGGAGTGGCTCTTCTCATTAGTAGCCAAAATTTTTATGTAGCCCCGTTAGCATCGACACCTGTCTTCAGGCTGTCGCAGCTCGGGTTACCTTGAAGAAGACCATAACCATATGCAGTATTTACCTGCCACCATCCCTGCGGGTCTGTAGTAATGATTTTTTTAATTTAGTAGATCAACTGCCCCCTCCCTTTATTCTCATGGGGGATTTTAACGGTTACGTAACCTTTGGGGTAGTGACCACTATGATGGCAGAGGTCAGATGTTAGAAGATGTTTTTTCTCAACTTAACCTATGTGTCTTTAACGATGGCTCACCTACATACTCTAACTCAAGTTCAGGATCTAGTTCTGTTCTAGACCTCACTGTGTGTGATCCTTCTCTCATGCTGGACTTCGACTGGAAGGTTCACGACGATCTGTGTGGTAGTGACCACTTCCCGGTAGTCCTGTCATCGGTCAGCTGTGAGGAGGATCCGCCTGTAGCTCTTGATAGTGGAATCTCAAGAAAGCTAACTGGCCTCTGTTCGCCTCTCCCTCTGTCAGTCTCGTATTACAGAGGAGGTGGTCATGTCAGCTGAAGAACCTGTTTCTTGTTTTACTACTATTTTGTTGGACGCAGCGAGTGAAATCATCCCTAAAACTTCCGCATCAGTCCCTTGGAAGCCGAGAGTACCATGGTTCAATGAGGAATGTCGCAAGGCCCAAAAGCGTGCAAATCTGCTCAGCGACGTGCTTTCCGTACTCCGTCGCAAGTGAATATTTTAACCTTTAAAAGACAGAGGGCGAAAGCCCATTACATTTTTTAATGTGAACGCCGTGCTTCCTGGAGACGCTTCGTCTCATCTTTAACTTCTCGGACTCCGTCCCAGAAAGTATGGAGGGCTGTTCGAGGAATTAGGGGCAGGGGTGGCTCGGCTTCTGTCGGCCATCTTAGAGATGGTGCCAGCTTGGTCACAGATAAAAAAGCTGTGGCCAATTTGCTTGCCTCCACCATTGCCCATAATTCTTCAACAGAGCATTATTCACCCTTCTTCCAGAGAGAGAAGGAGAAGCGAGAGTCTCATATTTGTGATTTTAAGTCCGATAACTCTGAAGACTATAATGTCCCTTTTACATTATCAGAATTGCAGCAAGCCTTGCAGAAATGTAATGACTCTGCTGCTGGCCTAGATACCATCCACTATCAATTCCTAACGCATCTGCCTGAGAGGTCACTCCTTGTACTTCTCAAGGCCTTTAACCATATCTGGAGAACTGGTCATTTTCCGCCATCTTGGCGCCAGGCTGTGGTTGTACCGATCCCCAAGCCGGGTAAGGATCCTTCCGACCCGGGCAACTACCGGCCTATCGCTTTGACATCATGTTTATGTAAAACTATGGAGCGCCTGGTGTGGCATTTTGAGTCACAGGGTCTCCTCACAGACCTCCAGTGTGGTTTCCGGCGCTTCCGTAGTACAACTGACCATTTAGTCCGCTTTGAATCATTTATTCGAGATGCTTTTGTCAACAAGCAGCATGTATATGCAATTTTCTTCAATCTTGAGAAGGCATATGACACTACCTGGAAGTATGGCATAATGTCTGACTTGTTGGACATGGGTTTTAAAGGGCACCTGCCCGTTTTTATTCACAATTTTTTGACTAACCGGTCGTTCCATGTCCGTGTGGGCTCCACCCTCTCCGACTCCTTTGAACAGGAGATGGGTGTCCCACAGGGCAGCATTCTATCTCCTGTTTTATTTAGTATTAAAATTAATAACATTGTAAAGGCCGTCAAGGATGATTCTGAATGCTCTTTGTTTGTTGACGACTTTGCTTTGTGCGCACGTGGTCGAGGACTTAAGTCCCTTGAGAGGCGCTTGCAGCTGTGCGTTGATCGCATCCAGCGGTGGGTGTCTCTCAATGGATTCAAGTTCTCGCCCTCCAAGACTGTCTGTGTGCATTTTACTAACCAGACGAAATTTTTTCCAGAACCTAGCCTGAGCATTGCTGGAGTGCCAATTAAGGTGGCCGAGGAGGCAAAGTTTCTGGGGGTCATTTTTGACAAAAGACTTACCTTCCGCAACCATATTAATTACCTTAGAACCTCTTGTCAGAAGGCTCTCGACATACTTTGTGTCGTCGGTCGTACTGACTGGGGTGCGGACCGTACTGTCTTACTTCGTCTGTACCGGGCCCTTGTTCGGTCCAAACTGGATTACGGCTCTGTGGTGTATGGCTCAGCTTCCAAGTCTGTGCTACAGCGTCTGAACACAATTCACCATCAGGGTCTGCGGATATGTCTTGGGGCCTTCAGGACGTCTCCAGTTCCTAGTTTGTGTGCCGAGGCAGGGGAGCCTTCTCTCAAGCTCCGCCGCATCCGCCTCGTGCTCAGCTACGTTCTGAAACTGAAGGCCCATCCAGACAATCCTGCCTATGATTGTGTTTTTAAACCATCGTTTGCAGAGATTTATGATACCCATCCGGGAGCTGTCCGTCCACTTTCTTTCCGTGTCCGACCTCATCTGCAGGCGGCCAGATTGGACCTGGACAGAGTTTCGGAATCCCTGCAACACATCACTCCACCTTGGCTCTTACCAGTTCCTGACATCTTGATGCACTTGACTGCCCACAAGAAAGACTCTACTCCACCAGCCATATACCAACAGAGCCTCAATGAACTGCTTTCAATTTTTCCTGGCTATTGTCGTATCTATACCGATGGGTCAAAGTCTGAGGATGGGAGAGTGGCTGCGGCCGCAGTGTCCTCTCGCCATTCTAGACGCCCATTTAAGCACCGCCTCCCAGACCACTCATCTGTATTTAGTGTGGAACTGCAGGCGGTTCTGCTGGCACTCAGGCATGCTTATCGTTCTAGAGAAAGGAACTTCCTGAGTCTGTCTGACTCTCTTTCTGCCCTGCAGGCCCTTCAGGGCATGGGAAATGACCACCCACTCCTGGTGCAGATCAGAGAGCTCCACGCGGACTTGATGAAGGAATATTATGACATCATTTTTATTTGGTTGCCAGGGCATGTGGGCATCGAAGGCAACAGGATCGCAGATTCTGCTGCCAACGATGCCCGCAATGACCCTGTCCCTGACACACAGACTGTTTATAGTGATTTTAGACATGTGGCTAGTGCGTACATAGCCCGTGAGTGGCAGTCAGAGTGGGACAAAGAGGAAGCTAACAAGCTGCATGAAGCCCTTCCTAAGTTGTCCGACGGTCTACCCTATCGCTGCGGCAGCCGCCATGAGGAGACTGTCCTGGCTCGGCTCCACATCGGCCACACGTATGTTACGCACTCTTATTTACTTAAACAGGAGGAGTGTCCATGGTGTTATGCCTGCGACGAGCAGTACTCTGTTCAACACTTTTTGTTGTCTTGTGCTGATCTAATCGACACAAAACATTTCACGGCAGACTCCTTGAAGGTTTTGTTCTGGGATGTGCCCCTGGACAAGATCTTCAGTTTTCTGAGGGAGTGCCATATTTTTAATAAGATTTGAGCGTTTATAGATTATGATGTTTCTATTATTTTGACCTTTTTGAGAGTCTTTCGACGTTTTCTTTAAAGACCTGTGCGACATTTTAGCCTGACATATTTTTAAGGTATATTTACATCATGTCTTAAGACCTTTCTTTTAGTCTGGCTGACCAGATTGTTACCATTCCCGCTGTGAGATGGCCTTAGTTGCCTGCTCGGCGTTAAACCCAAATAACTAACTCCTCTATTCTGGGCCCCCACCCGGGTCTGCCCTGGGGGACTTGGGTGGGGTTAGGTATTTTTTAGTTCCCAGGGTCACCCTGGTCAGCCCCACAGGGTGAGTTTTTCTCTCTATTCTAGGGCATGTGTTTCTGTCTACCCTTTGTCCATTCACCTGTATTTGCCTTTTTAAAACTCTCCCTACTGTCTGCATTGCCTGTAGCTCTTGGTATTGGATGTGTGTTGCTAAATGGTCTTAGCTTTATTTAGGCCCCATATGTTAGGTTTATTTAACGTATTTGACCGGATGGCGACATACATTCAATGTTCTGTTTATTTTTTTTTTTTCACAAGCAGTGCAGGCACGTCCTGAGAAAGCCTTGTTGCTGTCGGGACGTTAAGCAATGTACAATCAATCAATCAATCTATTCTGGGGCATGTGTTTCTGTCTACCCTTGGTCCATTCACCTGTATTTTCCTTTTTAAAACTCTCCTACTGTCTGCGCTGCCTGTAGCTCTTGATATTGGATGTGTGTTGCTAAATGGTCTTAGCTTTATTTAGGCCCCATGTCGTAGGTTTCCTCGCGCTGGGACCATATGGTGTTGAGGCACGTCCCCTGGGTGGTGGATAGGGGGTCTCTCGTGAGAGGGGTGCACCGAATGAAATAAGGTGCCGTGAACCAACATGGTCTAAGGGAAGGTGACCCCGACAGAAAACCCCTGGTCCTCCTAGTAAGGGGGTTGGGTGTGGGGGTAGCTTCCCCACCCTGCAAAAAAGGAAATAGCTACAAAAACGCAGACGAAAAGACTAACAGTAATTCCTTTCCTGGAGGAGGAAGGTTCTTCTACCAGAAGACTTATGACGTCCTGTGGTGAAAGCCAGAAGTCTTCGGAAACCACAGGACCGAGCTGCCTCTCTCTATCCAGGGACACAACCATGGGCACATGGAATGTCAGGACCATGTACCAGAGCGGTAAGGCCGTCCAGATAGCAGCGGAAATGCAAAAGTACAACCTTTCCCTGCTAGGTATCAGTGAAGCCAGATGGACGCAGTCTGGCCAGAAAAGGCTGTTAAGTAGGGAGATGATTCTGTATTCAGGTCATGAAGAGGAGAATGCCCCCCATACAGAAGGAGTAGCATTCATGCTGTCACCAGTGGCACAGAGAGCGCTGATGGGCTGGGAACCTCTTGGGCCAAGAATTATCACAGCAGCCTTTAGAACCAAGAAAAAGCTCAAGCTGAACGTCATCCAGTGTTATGCGCCCACTAATGACAGTGATGAAGACAAACAAGAGTTCTACAACTGACTCCAGAGTGCCATGGACAAATGTGCAGAGCGAGACATCACCATCGTCATCAGTGATTTTAATGCCAAAATAGGGGAGGACAACACCGGATACGAAGAGGTGATGGGGAGACAGGGACTAGGCTCGGAGATGAGTGAGAATGGGGAGAGGTTTGTAGACTTTTGTGCTCTAAACCGACTTGTCATTGGAGGCAGCATCTTCCCACACAGAAGAATACACAAAGCAACTTGGGTCTCACCTGACCATACAACAGAGAACCAAATAGACCATAATAATATCTGCATTAGCAAGAAATTTAGAAGATCCCTTCAAGATGTTCGAGTGAGGAGGGGAGCAGATGTCGCCTCAGACCACCGTCTGCTTACCTTAAGAATGAAGCTCAAGCTAAAGAAAAGCCGCACAGAGACAACAAGAAGACAGCGCTATAATGTAGGCCTCCTGAGAGAAACTGGAATTAGAGAAGAGTTCAAACTGGTGCTGTCCAACCGGTTTCAAGCGCTACAGGAGCTAGTAAATGAAGAGAAGGCGGTCACCACAGAGCAGCAGTGGAAGGCAGAGAGGCGCTGAACTCAACCTGCAAAGACACTGTAGGGTTCAGGAAACACCATCACAAGGACTGGCTGTCGGCACAGACCTTGAAGAAGATAGAAGTGAGGAAGCAGAAGAAAGCAGTTGTCAACAACAGTCGCACAAGAGCAGCCAAAGTAAGGGCACAGGAGGAATACTCGGAAGCCAACTGCGAGGTGAAGAGGAGTATCAGGGCAGACAAGAGGGCCTACACAGAAAGCCTGGCAGCAGAGGCAGAAAAGGCAGCAGGCAGCGGCAACATGAAACAGCTCTATGACATTACCAGAAGATTGTCGGGCAAGTATGGCCATACAGAAAGACCAGTAAAAGACGAAGAAGGCAAGCCTATTGCAGACAGAGCAGACCAACTCGATAGATGGGCCGAGTATTTTGAAGAGTTACTGAACAGACCTAGCCCACCCGACCCCCCAGACATCCAGCCGGCAGAGACCGACCTACCCATCAGCTGTGACAGACCCAGCCGGGAAGAGATCAGAAGAGAGTGGCATTTTTGAAGAACGGCAGAGCAGCAGGGCCAGATGGCATCCCAGCGGAGTCTCTGAAAGCAGACCTAGAGACAACAGTGGAGATGCTGTACCCACTGTTTGGAAAGATCTGGGAAGAGGAGGTGATGCCAGCTGACTGGAAGGAGGGGTACCTAATCAAGCTTCCCAAGAAAGGCGACCTCGGCAAGTGTTCCAACTACAGAGGAATCACCTTGCTGTGAGTACCAGGAAAGGTCTTCACAGGATCATCCTAGAGAGAATGAAGAGCTCCGTTGACCCCCAGCTGAGAGACCAGCAAGCAGGATTCAGGAAGAACCGATCATGTACAGACCAGATCGCCACTCTCCGCATCATCGTGGAACAGTCTCTGGAGTGGAGCTCCCCGCTGTACGTCAACTTTGTGGACTATGAGAAAGCATTTGACAGCGCGGACCGAGAGACTCTGTGGAAACTCCTACGACACTACGGTGTACCCACAAAGCTCGTCCGCCTGATCAAGAGCAGCTATGATGGCATGACATGTCGCGTGATGCACGAAGGGCAGTTCAGCAGGGAGCTCCAGGTCAGAACTGGTGTCAGGCAGGGGTGTCTGCTGTCTCCGTTCCTCTTCCTACTGGCCATAGACTTGGTCATGAAGATGACCACAGAGCACAGACGAAGTGGAATACAGTGGACACTGTGGACACAGCTTGACGACCTCGATTTTGCAGATGACTTGGCATTACTGTCCCACACTCATCAACAAATGCAGGACAAGACCACGAGGCTTGCTGACATCTCGTCCCAAGTGGGCCTCACCATTCACAAACAGAAAACAAAGACAATGAGGCTGAACGCAACCAGGGAAGAACCAGTCTTGCTTGCTGGCACCCCGTTGGAGGAGGTGGAGTCCTTCACCTATCTCGGGAGCATCATAGACAAAAAAGGCGGCACTGATGCAGATGTCAGAGCACGAATCAGTAAAGCCAAAGCAGCCTTTCTCCAGTTGAAAAAAGTGTGGAGTTCCAGAGAGCTGTCACAACACACCAAAGTCCGGATTTTCAACTCCAATGTAAAAGCAGTTCTCCTATATGGAGCAGAGACTTGGAGATTGACAAAAACCACAGTCAACAGAGTACAGACCTTCATGAACAGTTGCCTTAGAAGAAATTTGAAAATCCACTGGCCAGAGAAGATCAGCAACGTCAGACTCTGGGAGAGAACAGAGCAGATAACAGCAGAGAATGAAATTGGGCGAAGAAGATGGGGATGGATCGGTCACAGTCTGAGAAAGCCAGCTTCCAGTATCACTAGTTAGGCATTGTCATGGAACCCCCAGGGAAAGAGGAAAAGAGGTAGGCCGAGAAACTCCTGGCGTCGAGACCTCCAAGCAGACATCAAGAGACTGGGAACCACCTGGAGTAGAATCGAAGGAGAAGCACAGGACAGGAGTTGCTGGAGGTCTCTCGTCGACGGCCTATACCCGGGTAGGGGTGACAGGCGTAAGTAAGTAAGTAATGTCGTAGGTTTATTTAACGTATTGGACTGGCTTGCGACATACCTTCAATTTTCCGATTTTTTTTTTCCACAAGAAGTGCAGGCACGTCCTGAGAAAGCCTTCTTGCTGTCGGGACCTTAAGCAATGTACAATCAATCAATCAGTCTCCCCTTACAGTGCTTTTACCTACTTTACTTTGTAATCTTCCTAAAATTTTAGCACGGGCAGTCTCCCTTTTTCTTTTCAGTTTCAGAGATATTACTTTGAATAATACACAGTGTGAAACTAACATGGCTGCTAGGTCCTTGACCTTTAAAGCGAACTAGGACACTTCAGTGCAGTTTTTTTGTTTATTTATGGACATATGTTTTATTGTATATCATTAGAATCAGTATTTGTCTGTCCTGAACGCTCCGGCATGCTCATTTAGTCAGGTATGCTCACCGTTGCCATGGCAACGAACACTAAGTGACCGTTACACCTGGTTGCTGAGGAAACAAATTTCGGCTACCATTGATGTTTTTGAACAGCCAAATTTGGTCAAAATATCAACTGTTATCATCATTATATAATGTCCGTGGCGATTTTGAATATCTTACCTGTTTTTGAAGAATTTTTTTTTTTTTTTTACATGAATGTTCTGGTTTTGGTCATTTTTTGAGTATGTTAGCCAAGGGAAGCTATTCATAGCTCCCAAACTAAGCTGAAATTAAACAATCGGCACTGACATTCCACAATAAACCCATTTGTGAACTTACTTGTAAAATTTCACTATCATCTGACAAGTAATTTTCAGATATTTGTTTCTGTGGTATGTACCATCCCCCAAAATTACACCCGCCATGAGATGGCCTTAGTCGCCTGCTCAGCATTAAACCACCACCCAAAATAACAATTTTGAGAAAACTGCAAAAACAAGTTTCAGCAATGTGCCGTTTTCCCCCCATCATACACAGCTGTAACATGTCACCTGAAATCATTGGCTTATGATGTTTTTCACACGATAAAACCTTTATGCAGTGCTGTCGTGCAAACTTTCCAGAAACCCTGTGTGTATTATGACCTACACTCTAATACTTTAGTTTTGCATGCATAGTGAGCATTACTTGTACTCAGCCTGCACACTTATTATGTCCAGTTTGTTAATAAGCACTAATGTCATAACTGCTTGGTGACAGTAAACCATTTTAACAACATTCTAAATTGCTAGGATCACAAATGCAAACCCAGGTGAGTTAGGTATTGTGAATCAATGTTACCTCATGTATACACAATGATGCACTATTGAAGCACCCCAGTGCCTGTTTGTTTTCCACTTTATATGCATCACACAGACAACTGGTATTCAGACAGAATGTATGGTAGATGTAAGCAGAAGGTTGGTACAGTAATTGGCAATATTTGTCAGGGTCCATACTCACAACTCACGATCATTCAAGATAGTGAAGGGAACTGTCTTACGGAAGACCAAGACATACTGAAGAGATGGACAGAGTACTGCTCAGATTTGTACAACCACAGAGCTACAGGGGGCCCAGGCATACTTGCCAATCCACTCGTGACCAACAACGGCAACTATCCCATCCTCCGAGAAGAAGTAGAGGCTGCAGTGAAGTCGCTAGAAAAAAAGGGAAGGCAGCAGGAGCAGACAACATCTCTGCATCTATCTATCTATCTATATCCCGTAGTCTTGCCAATCGTTGGGGCACCAGTTGATGACTTTGCAACCAGCTCCCTCCATTCCTCTCTGTTCTCTGCCATTCTTAGTGTATCACCCAGCCTCAGTCCTATCCACTCTGAGATATTGTCCTCCCATCTTTTCCTCTGTCTTCCTCTCCTTCGTCCTCACCCCACCCGGGTTTGCCCTGGGGGACTTGGGTGGGGTTAGGTATTTTTTAGTTCCCAGGGTCACCCTGGTCAGCCCCACAGGGTGGGTTTATCTCTCTATTCTGGGGCATGTGTTTCTGTCTACCTTTTGTCCATTCACCTGTATTTGCCTTTTTAAAACTCTCCCTACTGTCTGCACTGCCTGTAGCTCTTGATATTGGATGTGTGTTGCTAAATGGTCTTAGCTTTATTTAGGCCCCATGTGTTAGGTTTATTTAATGTATTTGACCGGCTGGCGACATACATTCAATGTTCTGTTTCGTTTTTTCTTCACAAGCAGTGCAGGCACGTCCTGAGAAAGCCTTGTTGCTGTCGGGACGTTAAGCAATGTACAATCAATCCTTCGTCCTCCTTGCACAGTGCCTTGCAGGATTGTTTTGGCAAGCCCTGCTGAACGCGTGACATGCCCATACCACTTCAGTTTGCGTTCTTTTCATAATGGCCAATAGGTCTTCATAGGGCCCGATGGCTTGCCTGATTCTGCTGCCCACTTCCTCGTTCGTGATGTGATCTCTGTATGAAATGCCAAGCAGCCTTCGAAACATCTCATTTCAGTGGCTTGTATCCTCCTTTCAAGGTCTGCTGTGAGGGTCCATGACTCACAGGCATACAAGAACACTGAGAGGACTAAGGAGCGCATCAGACTGATCTTGGAGCAGAGTGTGATGTTTCTGTCCTTCCATATGGTCTTCAATCTTGTCAGTGCTGTTGTTGTCTGCGTAATACTGGACAGTATTTCTGGTTTTGATCCCTCATCTGTCACAATGGCTCTTAAGTATTTGAATTTATTAACTGTTTCCAGTTTTTGGCTTCCAATCATGACGTCGGTGCCAATGCCACTGGTGTTATTTGTCATCAGTTTGGTCTTCTCTGCACTGATTTCCATCCCATATGCAATGGCTGTTCTGTCCAGCTTTTCCACCAGCTGAGCTAGCTCCTTCTCTGTTCCTGCAAGGCCATCAATGTCGTCTGCAAAGCGCAAATTCGTGATTGTTCTGCCTCCAATACTGACAGTTCCTTCATGATCTTTCAGAGCGTCTGTCATGATTCTTTCCAGGAAGATGTTGAAAAGAGAAGGTGAGAGCAAGCAGCCTTGTCTGACTCCGACTGTAGTCCTAAAACAGTTTCCTATTTTTCCGTTGAAGCAGACTGCGCTAGTGGCCTTGTTGTAAAGGTTTGCTATGACTTTGATCAGGTTGGCATTGATGTCGTATAGCTTCATGGTGGACCAAAGGGCTGCATGCCATACCCTGTCAAACGCTTTCTTAAAATCTCTGCAGAGCTAGTCCAAGAAGGGGGAGAAGACATGATAAGCGCCTTACTGACAATCTGCAATAAGATCTGGTAGTTAGGGGATTGGCCCACACCATGGACCCAATCACTTTATAATAACTCTCCCCAAAAAAGGCAACTTACATCAATGTTAGAATTATCGCACAATCAGTCTTATATGCCACCCAAGCAAAGTCATGTTAAAGATCCTACTGAACAGGCTGAAGCCACAGGCAGGGGAAATCATAGCTGAGGAACAGGCAGGCTTCAGACCAGGGCACAGCACAACTGAGGAAATCTTCAACCTGAGAGTTGTATGAGAGGTACCTCTTATCATGTCTTTGTGGATATACACATTATGCTTGTACATCTGTGCAGTTTACACAAACTGTTAATGCTAAATATATTCTGTTGAAGATGGAAAAATGGTTTAGAGATCTGTCAGCTTTGAGGAGTAGTGCTGTTCCTAAAGTATCAGAAGCTGCAATCTAGTTTGTTACATGCCCCTGCACTGTGTTCATTGTATGCACAGGCCATAGCCAGTTGTTCGGAGAGACTGAATTCGTAATGAAAACATAATGATTTATCACAAGTAAATAAAGTATTTAAACGTTTTTTATGTCTGACAATATATAAATTGGTTAGTTCATGAAATGTGCATACAGCTTTAAAAAAAAAAAAGCAGCCTGTTCACATCACACCTCATACTCACCCATTTTGCATGCTCATGGTGATTGCTGTGGAAGATGTAAAACATACTATACTAATGAGGCTGCATTTTATAATTTGGACCATACTGGTTTACTGCAGAATCACACCTACAGCATCACAATGACAACTGCATCTTGCCTGAGTTCAGAACTTTCACAGTGCACTTTGTAGCCTCTTTGACTAAGGGAAACAAATATGTGTATGATGTACATTGATCTTTTTACAATGGAAAATCACATAATTAAGTGTGTGCTTGTGCATATGATTTTGGACTATGATTCCTGCAAACACAAGTTTTGGGTGACATTTATGCGAGACGTGGTACTGCCGAAATCCTAACTTTCTCGCTATGAACAGATCTGCGCACAATGTTTATTATCGTTATCAAGCGCATCTGTGTTTCCTTGAGCTGGCAAATTCCTTTCACGTATGCATACATTTCATCAGTAGTGATCAGAGCATCTCGCAATGAATTTACAGATAGTTTCTGATCAGACCAATAGATTCAGATATTACAACAGACGAAAGACAGGAGATTACTGAATCTAAATCGTTAAGATCTACAGTGACCTATTGAGTGCTGAATGCAGAATTTCAGCTTTCTATGAATGCACACTTCTGCTCCAAGGTCAAGCAGTTCACAAACTAATCATAAAAATCTTCGATCTCGCCCTTTATATCTTTCATTTTTGCACATTATGCTTTGCCAAATTGTTAACTCATTCTACCCCAGACACACCACAGGATGATAAGGATCGACCATGATAGTTCAAGGGTGATGCCAGAATAGCTTGGCGCCTATGGGCGCCAAGCTATTCTGGCATCACCCTTGAACTATCATGGTCGATCTGTGTCCTGCACTGGATTGCAGTCTTCAGATGACAACGGCAAAATTTAGGGTTTCTGTGTTGGGGTAGAATGAGTTAAAGCACCTACCTGCGAAATCCGCAGGTCCTTTCGAAACGACTCGCAGCTGGAGATTATGTTTGTGCCTATTCTGGACATGGGCAATTACCTTTTCCTGCATATTACAATTATACACGTTCTTCCGTCTCACATTGTCATGTTGACTGGATTTCTCTGTGGATTTATCTAAACAACGCGTTTTAGCTTGTAATCCAGCAAAAAACATACTTGCAAGGTGTGAGTTGTATCCGACACAAAGTCAGCCGAACAGACTCGGAAATACATTTGAACCAATCAGAGATGCATATTTATGTGGTGCTCCTGATTGAAATCATCATAAGACCAAATATGGAAGTTATCAACAAATTCCTAGGTTTGCTCAGGCATTTTTTGCCGTTGATTGTTCGTTTAGGCTAGGGTGAAGGATAAATTAGTGCAAGAGAGAGAAGTGGCTTTCAAATGTCATAACTTGTTTCAAGGCAGTAAGAAGAATGTGCGCTTTGACCAGGTTTGAAAGTTGACAGAATGCACATAATTTGAGGGGGAAAAATGTAAACAAACTCCGGGTACTTTGTTTATTTAACATTTATGGGTGTACGATAAAACTTACTTACTTACTTACGCCTGTCACTCCTACCAGGGTATAGGCCGTCGACGAGAGTTCTCCAGCGACTTCTGTCCTGTGCTTCTCCTTCGATTTTACTCCAGGTGGTTCCCAGTCTCTTGATGTCTGCTTGGAGGTCTCGACGCCAGGTGTTTCTCGGTCTACCTCTTTTCCTCTTTCCCTGGGGGTTCCATGACAATGCCTGCCTAGTGATACTGGAAACTGGCTTTCTCAGACTGTGACCAATCCATCCCCATCTTCTTCGTCCAATTTCATTCTCTGTTGTTATCTGCTCTGTTCTCTCCCAGAGTCTGACTTTGCTGATGGATCACGCGACATGTCATGCCATCGTAGCTGCTCTTGATCAGGCAGACGAGTTTTGTGGGTACACCGTAGTGTCGTAGGAGTTTCCACAAAGTCTCTCAGTCCACGCTTCAAATGCTTTCTCGTAATCCACAAAGTTGGCGTACAGCGGGGAGCTCCACTCCAGAGACTGCTCCACGATGATGCGGAGAGTGGCAATCTGGTCTGTACATGATCGGTTTTTCCTGAATCCTGCTTGCTGGTCTCTCAGCTGGGGGTCGACGAAGCTCTTCATTCTCTCCAGGATGATTCTGTTGAACGATAAAAGCTCTGAGGAAAAAGGAGAATGTTTTCACATAGAGGACACTCAGAACTTGCAGAAAATCCGGAAAACCCAAAACAGCCAACCTGACTGATTTTTCACATTGGAAGTGTCCTAGCTCACCTTAAGGTAGTGACATAGTTCTTTCATAAAAAGCCTTTTTTCATTAATATCTCACATCATACCAAATTTGAAGCAAATCGACAAACTAGTCTGGGAGATATCTCTTAAGGAAATACAGAATGGACACTTTGACCTTGACCGTAAAGACAGCAGCCTGATTTTTGTTTCTTACACTTTATTACATGCTGGACTGTTATCAATTTACGTTTGAGCCAAATCAGTCTGATAATTTCAAATACATTGCCTGGACAAGAATATATTAAATACAAAGACACATGACCACAATGACCTTGACCTTCAAGATAGTGACATCATTCCAGCATAAAACACACTCTTTTTAACATTTCTATCAACCCTTCACAATTGAATCAAACTGATTCTGTCATTTTTCACAGATGTCAAATACAAAGACCAAGAGTTAGAGTTTAGTTAATATTATCACCATGACCATGACTTCAGAGGAAGGAACATAATTGACACCTGTATTAAAGTTTACCATCATCAAAAAACTCCAACTACAGAGGAATCACCTTGCTGTCAGTACCAGGAAAGGTCTTCAACAGGATCATCCTAGAGAGAATGAAGAGCTCCGTTGACCCCCAGCTGAGAGACCAGCAAGCAGGATTCAGGAAGAACCGATCATGTACAGACCAGATCGCCACTCTCCGCATCATCGTGGAACAGTCTCTGGAGTGGAGCTCCCCGCTGTACGTCAACTTTGTGGATTATGAGAAAGCATTTGACAGCGTGGACCGAGAGACTCTGTGGAAACTCCTACGACACTACGGTGTACCCACAAAGCTCGTCCGCCTGATCAAGAGCAGCTATGATGGCATGACATGTCGCGTGATCCACGAAGGGCAGTTCACCAGAGAGCTCCAGGTCAGAACTGGTGTCAGGCAGGGGTGTCTGCTGTCTCCGTTCCTCTTCCTACTGGCCATAGACTGGGTCATGAAGATGACCACAGAGCACAGACGAAGTGGAATACAGTGGACACTGTGGACACAGCTTGACGACCTCGATTTTGCAGACGACTTGGCATTACTGTCCCACACTCATCAACAAATGCAGGACAAGACCACGAGGCTTGCTGACATCTCGTCCCAAGTGGGCCTCACCATTCACAAACAGAAAACAAAGACAATGAGGCTGAACGCAACCAGGGAAGAACCAGTCTTGCTTGCTGGCACCCCGTTGGAGGAGGTGGAGTCCTTCACCTATCTCGGGAGCATCATAGACAAAAAAGGCGGCACTGATGCAGATGTCAGAGCACGAATCGGTAAAGCCAGAGCAGCCTTTCTCCAGTTGAAAAAAGTGTGGAGTTCCAGAGAGCTGTCACAACACACCAAAGTCCGGATTTTCAACTCCAATGTAAAAGCAATTCTCCTATATGGAGCAGAGACATGGAGATTGACAAAAACCACAGTCAACAGAGTACAGACCTTCATGAACAGTTGCCTTAGAAGAATTTTGAAAATCCACTGGCCAGAGAAGATCAGCAACGTCAGACTCTGGGAGAGAACAGAGCAGATAACAGCAGAGAATGAAATTGGGCGAAGAAGATGGGGATGGATCGGTCACAGTCTGAGAAAGCCAGCTTCCAGTATCACTAGGCAGGCATTGTCATGGAACCCCCAGGGAAAGAGGAAAAGAGGTAGGCTGAGAAACTCCTGGCGTCAAGACCTCCAAGCAGACATCAAGAGACTGGGAACCACCTGGAGTAGAATCGAAGGAGAAGCACAGGACAGGAGTTGCTGGAGGTCTCTCGTCGACGGCCTATACCCGGGTAGGGGTGACAGGCGTAAGTAAGTAAGTAAGTAAGTATCATCGAAAAACGGTATGACCTTATTAACAATCTGTAATGAACGGACTGATGTACCAAAGGACAAAATGTGTTTCATTTACACTCACTTCCTTTGTTATTCAGTTCTAGCAACAACAACAAAACAACCATTTTTATTCCATAGAATATGGATTGGCTGCAATCTTTATATGGCGTATATGCCGTAAACTCTTTCACCACCATAGTCGACTTGCCCGTAAACCGCCTTGAGCGACTACAGTCAACACGGAGAGGTCTTGTCACTGGCAACTACAGTTGACATGGAGGTGTCATGTCAAAGGGACCGTATTTTCCGCAGCATAGTGTTTCTACATGCATAACTGACTGATGACAGTGACTTGCAACATCCTGCCCTTCATTCCCCGGCACATTTTACAGTGGTATAACCCGATGTGTAGTGGGGGTTTCCCTGTAAAAAGATCCAGCTTACAAAAATGGCTGCAAGTTCAAAAATGCGCTTTCACTGCACCAGAGGTTTTTTACCTTATTTTCAACGATGAAGATAGCGAAGGGTCTGAAAATGATTCTAACAAAGACCTTGATGCTTCTGCCGATGAAGACTGGTGACCAGAACCAAAAAATTCGAACAGGAGTCCTCAAACGGATTAGGGAAAGCGTGGTTTTGTTTTTCGCTGATGATGATCTTGATGTAAACATTGTAAAGGTTGTCTGTGTAATCAATCAGTTCAAGTCAGTATGAGTTAAATATGAACTTTGTCCTAAAATTAACATCTGCCCCATATACAAACAAAATTTGAAGTAAATATCTGGAATAGTTTCTGAGATACACAGTTAAAGAGACCCATTATCCAGCAGTTCACACAGCTGAAAAAAAATTGCGCTGGGAACAAGCATTTCTATATCAATTTGGTGGTGAAAGAGTTATCTCCCCTTATTTTAAGGGTCATACTAAACTGCCAATCAAAACTGCATTAAAAACTGTACTTTATTACTGCAATATAGATGGTGTTGCTGCCTAGACAATAATTTTCTTTTTCTTTTTTTTCCAGCTGAGTCAACTGAAGACCCTGGAAAAGCGTCAGAAGATAACACTTGGTAAACTGAAGAAAGTGGAAACATCTGAACAAAAGACATATTCAGGTGTGAAGCTTGTACATCTCTGAAGGTCCTGTGCTTAAAGGAGCTTAAATTTACAGTGTTGTATATTTTAGTGGAAAACTGTTTGTACATTATGTGTTTTTATAAAATATACTTCACGTTTTTCACATTATGCTCACCATGGCACTGATTTCCATGCATGCTTATCAGTCTAGGAAAAGGAACTTCTTAATTCTGTCTGACTCTCTTTCCACCCTTCAGGCACTTCAGGGTGCAGGAACAAACCACCCACTGCTGGTGCAGATTAGAATATTATGACATTATTTTTATTTGGGTTCCAAGGCATGTGGGTATTGAAGGTAACAGGATCGCAGATTCTGCTGCCAGTGGTGCCCGCAACAACTGTAGTGATTTTAAGTCCGTGATTAGTGCTTTAGGGTGCATACTGAAAATGCACACACATCGATCATTGACTTGCAGAGTACATTTCTGAAACTGGATGGGCCAAGTGTGTGCGTGAACACGTCAGCCGCTGAAAAGCAGGGGGGTGGGGGGTGTCATTTTGGGAAATCATGCGCCGATGGTGCAGGGCGCATTCCAAAAATGAAGTCTGATGTTTACCAGTGAGTGGCAGTCCAACTGGGACAAAAAATAGGGGACTCCATGAAGCTCTTCCTAAAGTGTACAACAATCTACCTTATCGCTGCGGCAGCCGCCATGAGGAGACAGTCCTTGCTGGGCTCCACATCGGCCACACATATATTATGCACTCTTATTTACTCAAAACAAGAGGAGTGTCCATGGTGTTATACCTGTGACGAGCAGGAGATGGGTGTCCCCTGTTTTGTTCAGTATCAAGATAAATAACATAGTAAAGATTGTCGAGAATGATTCTGAATGTTCTTTGTGTGTTGATGATTTTGCAAAGGCAAAAAAATTGCATCCGTTGAGAGATGCTTGCAACTGAGTGTTGATCGCATTCAGGAGTAGGTGTCTTTCAATGGATTAAGTTCTCACTCTCCAAAACAGTCTGCATACATTTTACTCATCGGAACAAGTTTTTCCTTCAACCTAATTTACACACTGCTGGTACACCTATCAATGTTGCCAAGGAGGCCAAGTTTCTAAGGGTCACCTCTAACTGAAGATTGACTTTCAAGAGGCACATCAGTTACCTGAAACCCTCATGTCAGAAGGCCCTTGACGTTCTTCACTTTGTTGGTTACGCTGACTGGAGAGATTTAACTAATGACAGAATAAAGACACCATTAACACAATGACAGAGTTCACACCTTAAATATTACCTTTTTGGGGCATCACCACCCATTTACCCCCCCCCCCCCCCCCCCCCCCCCCACAGTAAATTACAGAGACAATTTCTGAAGCTCAGTAAAAAATAGACTTAAAAAATGTCAACCCCCCATCTGTATCAATAATGCCACCGACATATTATAATAATAATAATAATAATACCGTTATTATATAGGCGCTTTTTCTCAATTTTTGGGCGAATCGACTCAAAGTGCCGCGAACTGAAACCCAACACGCACACTCGTGTAATGGACACGGATTTACGCCATTTAAGACAAACACAGTGCAAGACAGATGAAGGGCCAGTTCAGCTACTGAAGTTACAGAGATTTTTGATCGCTTGTATTTGAAATTTGTAAAGTGGCCTGAAACCGGTACCAAAGTGTGGGGGCTGGGGGGTGGGTGGGTGGGGGGTGGAAGAACCAGAGTACCCGGAGAAAGAACCCCCGACGGTCTGCCCGAATTAACGGTGACACTTACCAGAGGAGAAAAGTCCGCACCTTTGGCATTGGTGGCAGGTGCCTTAACCACTGCGCCATGGACCGAATTAAGCTAATTAGTCTATCAATTTATATTCCCAAATGCATGTAATCAGCGATCAGCTGTTAACGAGAAATGACTAGATTAACCGCCGTTTGTCTGCTTACAGTATTGTGGAAATTCCCGATAGTCATCATGAGACCGGGCTTGGCCAGTCTAGTCATTACTCCCCCCACCCGGGTCTGCCCTGGGGGACTTGGGTCGGGTTAGGTACTTTTTAGTTCCCAGGGTCACCCTGGTCAGCCCCACAGGGTGAGTTTTTCTCTCTATTCTGGGGCATGTGTTTCTGTCTACCCGAGGTCCATTCACCTGTATTTGCCTTTTTAAAACTCTCCCTACTGTCTGCACTGCCTGTAGCTCTTGATATTGGATGTGTGTTGCTAAATGGTCTTAGCTTTATTTAGGCCCCATGTGTTAGGTTTATTTAATGTATTGGACCGGCTGGCGACATACATTCAATGTTCTGTTTAGTGTTTTTTTTCACAAGCAGTGCAGGCACGTCCTGAGAAAGCCTTGTTGCTGTCGGGACGTTAAGCAATGTACAATCATACAATCAGTCTAGTCATTACTGCATTAGTGTCTATTCAATTTCACAACACCGTGAAATCGACACACGCTCTAAGCCGACCAATGTCAAGGGTGGCTAATCTTAAATATCAATAGGGGTCTGAATAACCTCAGGCTTGGATAGGAAACCCTCTTTATCTTCCTCCGTATGAGCACATAAAAAACAGAGCTTGTTTTGCAAGAGGCAAAGATTCTCTGGAGCCCATGTCTTTTTCATGAGCTCTCACAGGTCACAAAGACAGATTCTCAAGAGCCTCTGTTTTCACATGGTTTCAGACAAAGTCAGGCCTATCAAGCGAGTTAGACTGCAGTGAATAGACATGACTACTAACATTTGTCACGCTCCACGACTTTTTCATACCCACACACTCTGTTCATGTCTTGTACTTAGTCGAGGCCAAATTAGGTCAATTTAACGTTAATTGGGTTATTTAACGTTAATTCGGTTATTTGACGTTCATTGGGTTATTCGATAATACATAATTTCAAATACTATTGTCGCTTCTCTATCTATGGCAAAGTTTGCTGGCATAAACACAACAGAAGTATCTAATCTGCCCTTTCTATGCGTAAGAAGATACCTTCGTTTTTCATACTCTTGCACTTTTAGTTTTTCTCTGCTATTGTTGTCTGAAGCAAAGCTCAGAACAAGGCTCAAAATCAACAGCCCAGAGTTAACAACTTTTCTAAATACTAAGGCGCCTTCATCATCAGTATATACATAAGGACTAATAAATTCAAACTTTATGTCCCAGTCAATTACAGGCGCAAGCATTGCAGGCGTAGGAGCAAAAGCAACTACCCACTTATTACCCACATGTTTTAAGATGTAGGGCACATTATTTGCAAGACTAGGCGGAGTAGGCACAGCTGACTTAGTTTAGGAAATGGCCTTTCGGTGCCATCTTTCATGTCATCAATCTGGCAACCAGATTTTTACCCTTCCCGCCGTGAGATGGCCTTAGTTGCCTGCTGTGCGTTAAACCCAAATAACTAACTAATTAACATTTGATGTATCAAAGGATCAACTTTGCAATTTTCTTGCTGATTCTCATGCCTAGAGCATACAGGTTGACCTAATCCTACCCCAGGGCAAGGACAAATAGCAGGCTTAAGTAAACACTGTTTATGAAAAATCATGCGGGTATTAATGAGAAGATAGTTTTTTTCGTAAAAGAAAAATGAAAGTTATGTTAGCTGTTTTACAAATGACTCCGGAAAAATGGTGCAGAAAATTGTCTGATTTTCACACCTGACTTAATCGTACCCGACAGCCAAGACAAACTGCAGGCTTATGTAAATACCGTATATGAAAAATCATGCGATTATTAATGAAAAGATTGGGTTTTTAAAAAAAAAAAAAGATTCAATTGTTTTAAGATTAACCCATATAATTTGGTGAAATTAATCCCAAAACTTGAAAATATATATATATATTTTCAAGTTTTGGGTATTAATTTCACCAAATTATATGGGTTAATCTTAAAACAATTAAATCTTTTTTTTTAAAAACCCAATCTTTTCATTTTTTCACTTTGGTCAAAGCAACAACACAAAAAAAGATAGGAAAGAGGGGGTGCGCTAAGTAAGTGACTGGAAGCAATGCATATGGAAGCACCAAGCATGCTTTGTGGCAAGACCTTTCTAAACATACTAAATTTCTCTCAAAGGTCAAGGTGATGGGGATCAGGAAATAGGTTTAAAAAAAGCCATATTTTGACAAAATTAGTTTTTCTCAAATACTATTGACAAGTCTATATTCAAACTTCATAAAAGATACCTGATACCTTTCTATGCATACTAATTTGTCTATCCCCTCAGAAAGGTTAAGGTCACAAGAGATAAGAAAATAGGTCCAAAATAGCCATATTTTGACAAAAGAATTTTTTTCTCACATATCATTGACAACTTTAATCCCAAACCGTGTATGCATAGGTCTTACCATCAGATATCTCTGCATGAAGTTTGGGTTTGAAGGTTTTATTTGAGGAGAAACAATTTGTGCCCAAATCTGGCTGTTTTTTTTTTTACCCCTCTCTGGACCCCTTTTGAACTTGACCTTTGAAACTGAAACTGGTATGTTTAGAAAGTTTTTGCCACGTTGGCTAAGTTTGAAATCAGAGGCTTAAATAGTCTTCAAGAAAGAGTCAACGTTAAAATTTACCATGTACGACAGACAACGGACAGACGACGGATGGCCTGTTACATAGACTTGCTTTTGCTGTTGCACGTAAGCCAAAATGTGAAAGTTATATACTACATTTTATTTACATCAGGCTTTATTTCTAAAACACCATGCAATTGTTTTATGGCAAAATTTTGCATCGTGTAAATTCCCTCACATAAATCGTAAATGTTAACATAAATCATAAACTTTACATAAATAACATCCAAAAATCTCAATAAAATTCTTAAATTAGTTGCTGTTAGCATTTTAAGTTATAAAACTTGTACATTTATGTCAAAATCAAGATTGTGAAGCTCATTTTCTCTTAATTTGGTGTCCATGTTTTGACTGCCCGACTCTAGGTGGTCAAGTGCTTCCTCCCCTCCTGGGAGGAAAACAAAATGTATAAATATCAAATCTTTTGCAGATTCGCATGCATCACAGTCTTCAGACCCCTAGCTAGAATAGAAACTCAGAGGGGCAGGGCGCTGGCCAGGTCAAAAGGGCATCAGCTCGCTGTAGGGGCACTTTAATAAGGCCACAATAGAAAAAGCGAATAAAGGGAGCTAATCCCTCTATTAACTCATTTGTGTTCAGTGATTGTGTCCCTTGACATGGACATATTTGTGCATTTCTTTCTGTATGTGCGTATAAATAATCAAGAGCAAAAATGAAAACATTCACTACCCTGCCACTCAACACTCGCGCATTGCCAACACAGTACATTAGGGGCAAACGCTATTTATTCTACAACAGGCGTAAATTCTTATAAGCACCTGCAACTGCACCGGCTTATCAGAATATACATCCATTGCAAAGGAAATTAGCTCTTATATCAATACAGAAATAATTATCTTTGACAAAAACAATCCTTGACAGATCTTCCCCATCCCCACTCCACCCCTTTTGTTTGACTTTCTGGAGACTGGAAATTAACTGGTTATGCATGCTGCCCCAAGCCCCATGAAAAAATATCTTCCAACACTGCTGTCATCCTGTTCCTTGCTCACACCTTTTCTTGTATTTTAGGAAAATCTAGTCCTTTGCACCTTTCCCTTGAACAAGTACAGCTGACAATGCAACACCACTGCCCTCTGCCTTAATTTTCCTTCTGTCTATTATCTATCTATATCCCGTAGTCTTGCCGACCATTGGGGCACCACTGATGACTTGGCAACCATTCCTCTCTGTTCTCTGCCATTCTCAGCGAATCGCCCAGCTTCAGTCCTGTCCACTCTGATATATTGTCCTCCCCATCTTTTCCTCTGTCTTCCTCTCCTTCGTCCTCCTTGCACAGTGCCTTGCAGGATTGTTTTGGCAAGCCCTGCTGAACGCCTGACATGCCCATACCATTTCAGTTTGCGTTTTCTCACAATGGCTAATAAGTCTTCATAGGGCCCGATGGCTTGCCTGATTCTGCTTCCCACTTCCTCGTTTGTGATGTGATCTCTGTATGAGATGCCAAGCAGCCTTCGAAAACATCTCATTTCAGTGGCTTGTATCCTCCTTTCAAGGTCTGCTGTGAGGGTCCATGACTCGCATACAAGAGCACAGAAATGACTAAGGAGCGCATCAGTCTGATCTTGGAGCAGAGTGTGATGTTTCTGTCCTTTCATATGGTCTTCAATCTTGTCAGTGCTGTTGTTGTCTGCGCAATCCTGGACAGTATTTCTGGTTTTGATCCCTCATCTGTCACAATGGCTCCTAAGTATTTGAATTTTTTAACTGTTTCCAGTTTCTAGCCTCCAACCATGATTTCAGTGCCAATGCCACTGGCATTATTGGTCATCAGTTTGGTCTTCTCTGCACTGATTTCCATCCCATATGCAATGGCTGTACTATCCAGCTTTTCCACCAGCTGAGCTAGCTCCTTCTCTGTTCCTGCAAGGCCGTCAAAGCGCAAGTTCGTGATTGTTCTGCCTCCAATACTGACAGTTCCTTCATGATCTTTCAGAGCGTCTGTCATGATTCTTTCCAGGAAGATGTTGATAAGAGTAGGTGAGAGCAAGCAGCCTTGTCTGACTCCCAACTGTAGTCCTAAACCAGTTTCCTATTTTGCCGTTGAAGCAGACTGCGCTAGTGGCCTTGTTGTAAAGGTTTGCTATGACTTTGATCAGGTTGACATTGATGTTGTATAGCTTCATGGTGGACCAAAGGGCTGCATGCCACACCCTGTCAAACGCTTTCTTAAAATCCACAAAGACATGATAGAGGTCCTGCTGGTGCTGGAGGTATCTCTCACATAGAACTCTCAGGTTGAAGATCTGCTCAGTTGTGCTGCGCCCTGGTCTGAAGCCTGCCTGTTCCTCAGCTATGATTTCCTCTGCCTGTGGCTTCAGCCTGTTCAGTAGGATCTTTAACATGACTTTGCTTGGGTGGGATATAAGACTGATCGTGCGATAGTTCTGGCATTGATGTAAGTTGCCTTTTTTGGGGAGAGTTATTATAAGTGGGCATGGCGTGGGCCAATCCCCTGACTGCCAGATCTGCAGATTGTTAGTAAGGCGCTTATCGTGTCTTCTCCCCCTTCTTGCACTAGCTCTGCAGGGATGTTGTCTGCTCCTGCTGCCTTCCCTTTTTTCAGCGACTTCACTGCAGCCTCTACTTCTTCTCGGAGGATGGGATAGTTGCCATTGTTGGTCACGGGTGGGTTGACAAGTATGCCTGGGTCCCCTGCAGCTCGGTGGTTGTCCAAATCTGAGCAGTACTCTGTCCATCTCTTCAGTATGTCTTGGTCTTCCGTAAGACAGTTCCCTTCACTATCTTGAATGATCGAGGAGCGTCCTTGTTTTACACTGGTCAGGTCTTTCACCAGCTGGTATGCTTTTTTGCTATTATTTTTGTTCAGATTTTCTTCTACGTGTTTACACTGATCTTCAATCCACTTATTCTTTGCCTTTTTCATGCTTTTCTTGATATCCTGGTTAATTTCCCTGTATTGTTTAGCTCCTTCTACCTCTGATTTCTTTTTCTTTAATTTTCGACGCTTGTCACATAGAACAAAGATGTCAGCTGTAACCCAAGGTTTCTTTGCTTGTCGGTGTTTGCCAAGGATCTCACTGGCTGTTTGGGTTACAACAGTGTTAAATGTGTCAATCAGTGTGTCCACGTCCGTGTCTTCTGCACCTAGAAGTAGCAGTGGTGCGAATTTTCCTCCTATCTTTGCCTGAAAGGCTTCCGCTACCTCTGGGTCTTTCAGCTTCTTGAGGTCAAACTTGATTCTGGTGGGACCCTGCTTGTTGACCTTCTTTAGGCGGAGTCGGAAGGTCATTATCACTAAGTCATGGTCGCTTCCAATGTCTGCTCCTGGAAAACTTCTTGTCTTGGCAATGTTCACACTGGTTTGGAAGCGTTTCTTCACCATGATGTAGTCAATTTGGTTATGGTGCTCTCCGTTCGGGCTGTGCCATGTCCACCTTCTGGATGCTTTGTGCGGGCCAAACGTGTTCATCAGCTTTAGATCATTTGAACTGGCAAATTCCAGGAGCCTTAAGCCTCTGTCGTTGGTCTCTGCATTGCAGTAGCGTCCGCATGTGCCTTTCCAGTCCCTAGCAGCATCCTTTCCTATTTTGTCATTCCAGTCTCCCTGCACCACAAGAATGTCTTTCTTGGGGGTCTGGTCCAGAACTTCTTGCAGTTGGTCATAGAAGTCTTCTATTTCCTCATCACCATAGTCTGTTGTTGAGGCATAAACTTGTACAATGGTGATATTAAATGGAGTTGCCCTCAAGCGTATGGTGATAAGCCTACTGGAGACTGGCCGACAACTCATGACGGTGTTCACGATGTCTTTGTGGACGAGAAATCCGACACCCTGTTCGTGTTTGTCTTCTCTGCCACTGTAGTACAGTTTGTGGTTTTGCTGGGTTGATGTTTCCCCAAGGTTCTTCCATCGTACTTCGCAAAGTCCTAGGATGCTCCAATGGTATCTGTTCATTTCATGTGTCAGTTCCTCTACCTTTCCAGGCGTTCTTAATGTTCTGACATTCCAAGTGCCAATGCTGATGTTGTTTCTGGCACGGAGTTTTGATGGTGATGGTGCACCAGTAACACACTTAACACCTCTGCCCTGGCGCAAGACAGAAGGCGCGGTCCTTGTTCCGGGCGACGACCGATCCGGTATGGATTGAGTTAAGGTTGTCATTGTATGTGGTGTGTCTTGGGCAAAAGAGCCTGGCGGAGCCCATCCCTCTCCAGGCTGTTAACCACAACCGAAACTCCACATAACTTGTGGCTCGCCTTGGTCCTGGACACGTGGCCGGTGAGACCCTCATGGGACTCTTTCGCCCTGGGTGGTGACTTCATCAAGGAAGTTCATACACCCAATCAGGTACCGTGTCAGCACCCTAGCCTTTGGTTATCCAAAACCTAACCTGCAAGGCAGCAGGGGACTCGTGGAGGGCGGGGTCGTCTATGTCCCGTGCAGATGTGAACATCTGCCCACTTCCTTCTGTACACAGTAGCAAATATGCGCTGGTGACAGGTTTTACCTCTCCATGAATATATATGTTCATTATTCTGGATACTTTATTAATAAAATATACCAGATATCAACAGCAGATTGTTAAAACATTCTTATTTTGATGTCTTCAAATACAGATGGTGCAGTTAATCCCTTCATTTGAGAGTAATGTAGCAGGCAGGCAGGCCACCACAGCACAACCCAGCGCCAATTGCAGACAGCGGGTTGTGTTTAAAGCTATTTTTAGACATATGCCCACAAACGGCCATGACAGAAGTACAGAATGTCTATGCTTTTTGGCATCAGCTTATAACAGATCTCAATAGGCTGGTTATGAGTTCCCGAGCAGTGCGAGAACACTTGCTAGATTACACGACTTGGAGCTAAGACAAGACTTGGCTAGCCACGAAATGTGGGCAACTTCCCTAACTGTTACGCACAGCCAGTACTGTTTTGCTGTGAATCACAAGTAATATGCAGCAACATTTAAGCTCAGGTTGAGAAAGGACTGTGGATGATTGCTTCCTGGTCATATAGTTGTTACAATATAACCTTTTTTATTTTGGTGGAAATAATGCTGAGTAAAACGATCTCTCAGCGTACATTAAAACTGCATATGACAATGAAGCCGATCACAGTGGCTTCAGAAAATGGTCTGCCATGCCATTTCAATAGCTAATATAATTGTTGTTATACCAACAGTAGATGCATCTTATTCATGAAAACTCTGCTAATATTGGGCGATTTCATGGAAATAATTTGTTTCTGTACAGTTTCCTGCTGGCACTGCCAATCATCCATAGTGTCGCACTGTCTTGCCCACAGACCACTGCACTTTCTCGCTTTTTCTTGGTGGAACTCACAACCTCGGTGTTGGGCATTGAACCATCTGTGTTGGGTTACTTCAAGGGTTTCAACGTAGCATTGTATGTAGTTCGATGAAGATGATTATCTGACCTACGCTTCAAAGGTGCGGAGGTCTGATAATCAGCTTCAGAAGACTACAAACCACGATGTAACCTGAGAAGTAACCCAACACAGATGGGTCAATGCGGTTGTCGTGCAGTCCACATTATGCGCTATTTGAAGCCTCGAATTTGTGTCTGACATCAGGAGTAAAACACCAAATATTTCTGATAGACAATTCCTGTGAAATCCTCAAGGGATTTATGTATAAGCTATCATGCCACCATACGTTGTCGTGCAAATGTGCTTGATTTTTGCAGCTAGAATTTCAAATGTTTATCAGCAGTGCTGCTTCTAAGTTGTCGGTGACAATTTGAGAATTTTTAGCAAGGAAGTGCAGACTTTTCTCACTTGATTCAAGTGATAGAACTTCTAAATTGTGAACTTGGGGTTGCATGGCAAGCAACTGATACGATAGGTTTGATTTCGTAGATGAAGCATTCTTTCACCAACCACTATTGAGCTGAAACAAGCATTCAACAATGAATCGCACTTTTCAACAAACTGAAGTGTCATATTTTCTTTCTTTTCCAGACATGTGCGACATTTTATCCTGAGATTTTTAATCTATATTTACATCTTGTCTTAAGACCTTGCTTTTAGTCTGGCTGACCAGATTTTTACCCATCCCGCCGTGAGATGGCCTTAGTCGCCTGCTCGGCGTTAAACCCAAATAACAAATAACTAACTCGTTCTCTCTTGCTTAGCTTTCTAAACAGCATATGTGTTAACATGCAAAATGGAAAATTTACGTCTGTCTCCAGTGAGAGTGTGTACCGTGCTCCCCACTTGAGTCATGTAGAAATAAAGTACATTTCTTTCATTTCCCTATCGTCTATGACCATTTGATCTTTGTGTTTTCCATTTATTTATAATGTAAGGTGCTGCATAGCCCTGATCTAAGTGCTCAGATGAAAGACCTATATGAGATTCGTGCATGATAACAGTATAGCAGATTGGCCAGCTGATTAAATATTACAGGTATGTCAATGGTTTTAGGAGGTAGGCAATGAGGCATTGAACTCTCTGCGATTTTTATGTGCTGACCAATTACAGTGTTGGAAAAGTGTGGAAAATGGACTGACTGCATGACAATGGATTGTAGGCTTAACAGAGGCAGGTAACGCTGCCAGTCATTCCAGATGGCGCAATAGGAACCACTTGAAACCTATGTACAGTAAACCCCAGATATAGCAAATCGCCAGGGGACCCAACTTTTCTTGTTATATTCGATGTTTGTTATTATTTATGTTGAAAAACTGCTGTTGGGACCTTTGAAAAAGTGTTGCTATATCTAACCTTGTTATAAGCGGAGTTGAGTGTATTTGGATGTCTCTTGTTGAGATCTTTCAAATGAGATGGTTTTTGATGGTCTGATAACCATCAACTTTCTCAATGTGAATTTGTCTGCTTTTCTGTCTGCAGATGGTGCTGAAGATGCTGCGGGTCAAGTACTTGGTGGTCAGGGTGCAGATTCAAATAAAGAATCAGAAAAGGAACGCATGATACGTCTAGGAGATATGACTCCTTTTGGTACAGTTTTTTATATGAAATGCAGTCAGGTGACATCAGATTTACAGCAGTTTCCTAGCAGATATACAGGACCAAGTGCAAAGAATGAATCTGTTGGTGATGCATCAATCCCTTACCAGCTTTGCAAGGTTTCTACTCCAGATTTGTCAAAGGCAGCTTCAGTGTCAAGGGGCAGACCACAAGTAAGGAGTATATCTGATGAAAAAGAGTGCCCACTTGGTGAAAGGAAATGGAGCTTGTCATGCACACGCTCACATAGAATTAGAAAGCATCAGCTTAAGACTGTGCACAACTTTGTTGAAGACCCTGATGTCAGCAGCGAAGGACATACTGATAACGATGACAGTGATTATGAACCAAGTATTTCTGAGCTGGACATGAACAACTTTTCAGAACCCAGCAGCAATGAAGAGGAAATTGAAGGTATGTTTATTATAGTGATAATGCTTACAGTAGTATGGGATTTATTTTGCTGCTCATGTACAGTATCACATGTGAGCATATATATATATATATTATATTGAGCTGTCTGTCATGTGTTGTCTGTGGTCCATGGTGGGGTCAGTGCGATGTGCCCGCCTATCACAGTGCCCACATTTTATTGTTTCAATATATTGTGCCCACATACCAGCGAGTCCACTTCTGAAGGTGCCTGCATATCACCACTGCACCCACAACTGTTATGTTTTCTGGACTGAGTATGTCGGGCCTGGCGGACACCTGACTAATTTAAAGAATAGATGGACAGGTGAATGGATGTTGCTGCCTTTTTCTTTTACCTACGATTGCCTCCATTTTTCCAGTTGCTTTCGTTTTTTAAACAGCTCATCAACAGTGTAACTGGTCATTTCAAATTTGTATGCATCCTTGTATGCATCCTTGACTGATGAGGGCTGACCCCAAACCCTGACTTTATAGTTTAACTCTTTGCCTAGTAGTAGTCTTTCATTAGTCTCGAGACACCATGGATTAGCACTTATTAGACTGACAAAAATCCAATCATAAGTTGTTGTTTTTTTTTAACAAGCAGCACCGGCTCTTGAGTCTTGTTGCTATCATGACATTAAACGAACCAGCTCAATATGTGTTTTCTGCTGTTTGGATGTTGCACAAAGTAAATCAATATTCTGATCATTCTATTTTTGCCTGCATCTCGGGCACAGGCTTCTTGTTTTGGATGATCTGCATGCTTCAGCTGCATTTTTCACCTGAACTTAAACAAATATTTTCCAAAATAGGTGCTGATATGAGGCCAGGTGGGAGACAGAATCGAACAGTGAGAAAGAGAAATGTTGTGTTCAGAAAAGGTGTTGATGATAACAACCTCCCATCGCAGTGTGTCAGACTGCGACAAGAGAAAGCTTTTGTTCGTGAGAGAGATGATGCTGATGAGAACTTCTACATGAAGAGGCTGCTGTGAGTATGAGCAATATCTTCATCCCCCCCTCCCGCATCATCACCACCACACCCTCCTCTTTTGGACTAAAAGAATTAGGTTCATGATGTTGATTTATAGAGACACCTCGGTAGAATCAAGTCAACTACTGGCTCGTCAATGACACAGCAAATCAGATCCCCTGAGAAAAACGAGGTGTCAACCTGTACTTTAGCCAAAGGAAAAGATTCTAACTTCCCTCTGAATGAAATCACTCTCTGTGTCTCTCCTGTACATTGGTCATCGTGAACCAGGCTACGTCTAACTTCTGCAGTTGTTGCCCCCGAGTCACGGAGAACAGAAATGTGAAACCCGTTCACAACCCGGTCCACTAATGGTAGGTAACAACATCTTCGGTCAGCCGAACTCAAGACGCCCAGCTGTGGTTCCTCCTTGACAATTGACACTGCAACACTGGCCGTGTGAGCAAGCTGCTCAGTACCACTCACCAGGCCAGTATTGCAAAGGACAGTTACAAGCGAAATGACGTACCAACGACAAGTGAAACACTGAGTGTCCGAACTAGCAGGCCGACCATGTCCATGACCACGTCCAGACTGTATCCCAACTTTTCCACGCATGTAATTATCCTGATTGGTAACATTCTCAACCCTTTCACCACCTGGGAAACGAAAAATACCTCTGAAAGGTTGGTTCCCTCATGCTGTACTGAAATACTATTGTCCTCGTTCTGCGTTAGTGGCAACTAACCTGACTGGTGATGATTGAACCCTGCACACTAAATTCTTAAATAGATGTGCGAGTCAAAAAGCTTCCACGTTCCGAACCAGATCCTCGGTTTTCTTGAGGTCACGCTCGCTCAAGAAAACAGCAAGATCTTTGGAAATGCTAGCCAATAACTGCTCAGTGAAGAACAAATCAAATAACTCCTCATACTTGTGGTCGTTCTTGGCCAGCTCGACCCAACACACAAGCAAGAGGAATAGGGACCTAGATTTAAATTTCCATGCACTGAGTGGCTGGAACATCTTTTTTTTTGTGTGTGCTTTGGCCACAGTAGATCTATGATCACTGGTCGATCATGCACACTTCTCTCCCCTGACAGTGCTATTGTCTACTTTACTTTGTAACCTTCCTAAAATATTAGCACTGGCAGTCTCCCCTTTTCTTTTCATTTACTACTACAATATCGACTGCAACCCCTTCCCCCCTTTTGGTGGGTTCTCTTTTAGGGTGCATGGAAATTTAGCTCTAGGTGGTGGCATGGAATGTATGCCCCTGCAGACACCACAGTAACATGTGGTTGTCATTGCAGGTAGGCAGAAATTCCGTTTTATGGATTTGACCACACTGTGTCACATGTGTTGTAATGCCTGGTGACAAAAATAGTGACAGGTGACAATAAACTTGAAAAAAAAAGTCTTTCGTGCATGACAGGTCGCTGGCACTTAACATGCATCACTAAATAGGGCGTCTGATAGTGTGACACATAAGTGTCCATGCATTTCCAGCATGCCGATACAACGTAAGGCCCCTGCCTTGTCACCAGATGTCATTATTTACACCTGCCCCTGATACGGTATATCCATGGTCTAGACAACATGTAATAAGCGGCATCGAATGATGATCAGTGTGTCTGTGTTGTGTCTCGTACACGATCAGATGGAAGTACCAGAGTTGTAAAGACTATACACGTACTGCACATGTGACCAATGTGTGTTGTTGGTGTTCACAGAGTCACCTACAGGTGCACCAAGGTGTGGCATAAAAAAACGGGAATATCAATTAGAACCTCCGAATTCAGCATCAGAATCAAGCTGTAAGTCATTGCCGTTGTCAGTGCCTCAAACAGTGATCGCGCCAGCTGACACTGCCAACACGTGGTTATGCTGTAGGCACACATGTCCCAATACATCAAAGCTATCTGCTTTTGAAACCATGTCTCCAAACACAAAATTGTATCACTCCGAATATCTACACATCCACTCGCCATTTCCACGCTAGCGCCGCAAAACTGACCACATACCACAGACAAAACTATGTGCGCATTGTCAGGCCGTGTACTGAGTGTAAACAGGATGTGTCAGTGTGAAGGGCGAGGTCACCACACGCACAGTGAGGCTCGTGCGTCACCGGGCGCACGATACGAAACACCTGACACCACTGTAGCGGTTTGCCGGGTTGAACGGTATACGAGGCCGCCAACCGCTATAGCGGTTTGCCGGGTTTAAAGGGTTAATATAAGCCTCTACTGGGTCCGAAGCCATGGTTATGGAAAACATTTCAGAACCGGGAAGAATTATTTAAAACAACAACCAAACATGACGAAATAAATAAAAAATGTCTAACTTGAAAGGAAGGGCCACAGAATTAAACACACAGACTACACATGAGAGACAGTGACCTAGTTAATGACGTCCAGATGGAACTGAAAAAAAACCCTGATAGACAGTAGAGCAAGGAACGAAGAATAACGATATCTATACAGAAGGAAGAAACAAGAAACTAGCTCCTCGTAAGATCCATAAAACTGTCAAAACAAAGAATCTTACCCCCTAGAATCAGATAGGGAAACAACTAACACAGACTAGCTAACACACTTTCGGTCACTCAAACCCACCGCTAAAAAAACTGTAATGTACTCAGACTTTCAACCGGTCACACGTACAGACTCACAAATGCAATGGACACATACACAAACAACACTGACTCTCAGTCGGACACATTCGTACAGCATAGACTCAAAACACCCTTTTCTGTGGCCCACGTATAATCCTAAGAAAAAATACTCTTCACAAAACACACAATTCTCAACAGGTGCACGTCACACTTCCACACAATATAATAAAAGCCAGGCTAGTTAAGCTGCCCTCACTATCCAACCTGGTCAACGGGAATGATCGTTCTGCATCGTTCGCACGTTTCTCCATGTCTAGGCGTGTAGTTTTCTTGCGTCACGCACTCGTGAAGCTGTCCCACGCTCCCTGAGCTTTGGATGTCCTCTCGACACGCTCCTCTAGCGCAGCCTCTGTTGACTTTCATGGCTCAGCATCAAGTCCTTCACTTCTAACAAGAACTCTGAACAATAAAGTTCTAATGTCATAACACTTGCTCAACACACAAATTTTGGATGATATGAGGTACATTACGTAACCTGGCTGATACAAATAAATCTGCATGTTCATTCACACACTCATGCTTCATAAAACAGAATAGATTTGCAACACATCATAACTTAGTCACTACACTGAAAAAGACTATAACATGACGCAAGCGCAATACACTGGATTGTACATAGGAAAAGATTATATTTAACGCACCCATGTACTACCTTCGTAAACAACCAAAACACACCACATTCCTTAGTTATCCATCCCGGTAAATAACTATATAGAAAAATCCCCGGTTATCTCAACAAGTTCTAAACTGACATAACTGAACCAAATTAACGCTACACCACCGAACTAAATCTTACTAACGCATACTACCTTTAACTCACTAGCTGTCGATAATACATATAAAAAATGTACCTGAAATCTTGGTTTCAGAGTCTTGGAATATGGATAATGTTTCCCACATACGTCTGTCCTCTATGACAGAATAGCACGTACTAATTACTCTTGGGCTGTGTTAGGCTTAGCTGTGCCCTTAAAACTCTGTGCAAATTGCTGCACTCGCAAACGCACAGAACTTGTGAATACACGGTATATTTATTACCCTCCCCCCAAAAAAACAACAACAAAACAACAACAAACAAACAAAAAAAAAACGCTGACATGACAGCACAATGTCGTGTATATGATATCTATAGGGATGTATATGATCTATAGGGATGTATATGATCATCTTGTTTTATACCTGCATATTTTTCTGTGGGCTGGCGATTGGGTGCCTGGTAGGCGGGGGCAGGGGATCTAACTGTTTGTCTGTCCAGCGCTAAGTAATTCCCCTTGGTATGTGTACAGTTCTACACCTATCTGGTTTGTGAGCTGGCATGACAGCACAATGCAGAAACCCTGTGTGAACTTTATGCATGGGCAAATGCTTTCCAGATAGTCATTTTGGCACAGAATATCCCAAAATGTTGTAAAAAGTTCTCAATACAGATGAGTATTCTTGTTTGGCAAAATTATAAATAAACGCTCAAATACTCAAGCACGGACAGTGTTGATATATTAATAACCCCTATAACGGTGTAAATCAGGTCCAAACTAACATAACAATACAATAACCAGTGTACTTAAAGAAAAAAAATATATATAAATCCCCAAAGTCTAGTTTAGTCATTTAGTCTTGGTCAATTGTTTATTATTTGTACTAGTGAGTTTAAGTATATCAGGAGGGGGGGGGGGGGGGAGGGCGAGGGTGTTGAGGATGACGTGAGCATGTAACTTTTTATTTTTGTCTCTATTATATATGTTATCCTCGCGCTGGGACCATATGGCGTTGAGGCGCGTCCCCTGGGTGGTGGATAGGGGGTCCCTCGCGAGAGGGGTGCACTGAATGAAATAACCAACATGGTCTAAGGGAAGGAGACCACGACAGAAAACCCCTGGTCCTCCTAGTAAGGGGGTTGGGTGTGGGGGTAGCTTCCCCACCCTGCAAATAAAAAAATAGCTACAAAAACGCCGACGAATAGACAAACAGCAATTCCTTTCCTGGAGGAGGAAGGTTCTTCTACCAGAAGATTTATGACGTCGTGTGGTGAAAGCCGTAAGTCTTTGGAAGCCACAGGACCGAGCCGCCTCTCTCTATCCAGGGACACAATCATGGGCACATGGAATGTCAAGACCATGTACCAGAGCGGGAAGTCCGCCCAGATGGCAGCAGAAATGCAAAAGTACAACCTTTCCCTGCTAGGTATCAGTGAAGCCAGATGGACGCAGTCTGGCCAGAAAAGGCTGTTAAGTGGGGAGATGATTCTGTATTCAGGTCATGAAGAGGAGAATGCCCCCCCATTCATGCTGTCACCAGTGGCACAGAGAGCGCTGATGGGCTGGGAACCTCTTGGGCCAAGAATTATCACAGCAGCCTTTAGAACCAGGAAAAAGATCAAGCTGAACGTCATCCAGTGTTATGCGCCCACTAATGACAGTGACGAGGAAGAGAAACAAAGAGTTCTACGACCGACTCCAGAGTGCTGTGGACAAATGTGCGGAGCGAGACATCACCATCATCATGGGCGATTTTAATGCCAAAATAGGGGAGGACAACACCGGATACGAAGAGGTGATGGGGAGACAGGGACTAGGGGAGATGAGTGAGAACGGGGAGAGGTTCATAGACTTTTGTGCTCTAAACAGTCTTGTCATTGGAGGCAGCATCTTTCCACACAGAAGAATACACAAAGCAACGTGGGTCTCACCTGACCATATCTGCATTAGCAAGAAATTTAGAAGATCCCTTCAAGATGTTCGAGTGAGGAGGGGAGCAGATGTCGCCTCAGACCATCATCTGCTTATCTTAAGAATAAAGCTCAGAAAAGCAGTACAGGGACAACAAAAAGACAGCGCTATAATGTAGGTCTCCTGAGAGAGACTGGAGTGAGAGAAGAGTTCAAACTGGTGCTGTCCAACCAGTTTCAAGCGCTACAGGAGCTAGTAAATGAAGAGGAGGCGGTCACCACAGAGCAGCAGTGGAAGGCAGTTAGAGAGGCGCTGAACTCAAACTGCAAAGACACTGTAGGGTTCAGGAAACACCATCACAAGGACTGGCTGTCGGCACAGACCTTGAAGAAGATAGAAGGGAGGAAGCAGAAGAAAGCAGTTGTTAACAATAGTCGCATGAGAGCAGCCAAAGCAAGGGCACATGAGGAATACTCGGAAGCCAACCACGAGGTGAAGAGGAGTATCAGGGCAGACAAGAGAGCCTACACAGACAGCCTAGCAGCAGATGCAGGAAAGGCAGCAGGCAGCGGCAACATGAAACAGCTCTACGACATTACCAGAAGATTGTCTGGCAAGTATGGCCATACAGAAAGACCAGTAAAAGACAAAGAAGGCAAGCCTATTGCAGACAGAGCAGACCAACTCAACAGATGGGCCGAGTATTTTGAAGAGTTACTGAACAGACCCACCCCACCCGACCCCCCCAGACATCCAGCTAGCAGAGACTGACCTACCCATCAGCTGTGACAGACCCAGCCGGGAAGAGATCAGAAGAGCAGTGGCATTTTTGAAGAACGGCAAAGCAGCAGGGCCAGATGGCATCCCAGCGGAGGCTCTGAAAGCAGACCTAGAGACAACAGTAGAGCTGTTGTACCCACTGTTTGGAAAGATCTGGGAAGAGGAGGTGATGCTGGCTGACTGGAAGGGGGGGTACCTAATCAAGCTTTCCAAGAAAGGCGACCTCAGCAAGTGGTCCAACTACAGAGGAATCACCTTGCTGTGAGTACCAGGAAAGGTCTTCAACAGGATCATCCTGGAGAGAATGAAGAGCTCCGTTGACCCCCAGCTGAGAGACCAGCAAGCAGGATTCAGGAAAAACCGATCATGTACAGACTAGATTGCCACTCTCCGCATCATCGTGGAGCAGTCTCTGGAGTGGAGCTCCCCGCTGTACGTCAACTTTGTGGATTACGAGAAAGCATTTGACAGCGTGGACCGAGAGACTTTATGGAAACTCCTACGACACTACGGTGTACCCACAAAACTCGTCTGCCTGATCAAGATGGCATGACGTGTCGCATGATCCATGCAGGGCAGTTCACCAGGGAGCTCCAGGTCAGAACCGGCGTCAGGCAGGGGTGTTTGCTGTCTCCGTTCCTCTTTCTACTGGCCATAGACTGGGTCATGAAGAGGACCACAGATTAGAGAAGAAACGGAATACAGTGGACCCATGGACACAGCTAGACGACCTCGATTTTGCAGACGACTTGGCTTTACTGTCCCACACTCATCAACAAATGCAGGACAAGACCACGAGGCTTGCTGACATCTCGTCCCAAGTGGGCCTTACCATCCACAAACAGAAAACATAGACAATGAGGCTGAACGCAACCAGGGAAGAACCAGTCTTGCTTGCTGGCACCCCATTGGAGGAGGTGGAGTCCTTCACCTATCTCGGGAACATCATTGGCAAAAAAGGTGGCACTGATGCAGATATCAGAGCACGAATCAGTAAAGCCAGAGCAGCCTTTCTCCAGCTGAAAAAGTGTGGAGTTCCAGAGAGCTGTCACAACACACCAAAGTCCGGATTTTCAACTCAAATGCAAAAGCAGCTCTCCTATATGGAGCAGAGACTTGGAGGTTGACAAAAACCACAGTCAACAGAGTACAGATCTTCATAAAAAGTTGCCTTAGAAGAATCTTGAAAATCCACTGGCCAGAGAAGATCAGCAACGTCAGACTCTGGGAGATAACAGAGCAGATAACAGCACAGAATGAAATTGGACGAAGAAGATGGGGATGGATTGGTCACAGTCTGAGAAAGCCAGTTTCCAGTATCACTAGGCAGGCATTGTCGTGGAACCCCCAGGGAAAGAGGAAAAGAGGCAGGCCGAGAAACACCTGGCGTCGAGACCTCCAAGCCGACATCAAGAGACTGGGAACCACCTGGAGTAAAATCGAAGGAGAAGCACAGGACAGGAGTCGCTGGAGGTCTCTCGTCGACGGCCTATACCCTGGGAGGGGTGACAGGCGTAAGTGAGTAATATATGTTGTACCGCTACGCCAAAATTTCTCCTCGGGGACAATAAAGTATTATTGTATTGTATTGTATTGTTATATACTCAGAGGCAATTAAAATGTGAAAGGTGTCGGCAAATGTAATAGTCCTATAACCGTAGACATAGAGCTACCCTGACACCAAAACAAAAAAAAATTATTTGCTGTTTACTTCATAATGTTCAGCCTACTCTCTGAGCTACCTTCATACAAAACAATTGGAAGAGTTCTCACCCGTGGCTACCTCGGAGGACATAGGGTTTCATTAGTGGTGAAAATAAGTAAAAAAGGACACACTCTGACAGTCAAGTTTCCTGTGAGATGTTTTAACACACATGTTGTGTGGATTGCTTATGATGTTATTCATTGCCTCAAATGAAATTTGACTCACAAATTTCACCAGAGAACCAGAACTTCCGGTGCACATCATTTTCCTTAAAAAAATCTTATTTACTTTCAAACCATTTTTGACTCGTGTGCAAAGCAAAAAAAATGAATCTATGTTTGGGCCATTGGTCGTCCGTCCGTCGTCTGTGGTAAACTTTAACATTGGCAATTTCTCAGAGACTAATCAAGCCACAGTCTTCAAACTTGGCCCAAGGATACTTTGTGGCAAGACCTTTCTAAACAGACCAATTTGAATGACCTCTCTCAAAGGTCAAGGTCACAGGGGATCAGGAAATAGGTCAAAAATAGCCATATTTTGACAGAATTAATTTTTTCTCAAATACTATCAACAACTTCAAACCCAAACCTAGTACAAAGATACCTAATGGTAAGACCTTCCAATGTATACTAATTTGGAAGATCCCTCGGAAAGGTCAAGGCTAACAATAGATCAGGAAATAGGTGAAAAATTGCCATATTTTACAAAAGATGTTTTTTTTCTGAAATATTACTCACAGCTTCAAACCCAAACTTGGTATAAAGATACCTGATAATAATAATAATAATAATAATAATAATAATAATAATTATATTTATAAAGTGCAAACTCCCTGCAGTGCAGGCTCTAAGCGCTGTACAATGCAAATCAAAGTTAAAACCTAAACACAAATCAGTAGAGAGCAACAACACAAAATACAACTATTACAATACAAATTCTAAAATTAACAGCACATAAACACGCCCAAAGCACAAACAACCATCGCAACAAGGACTGGCACAGGATCATCATGATCTTATTGTGAAACAGAAAAGAGACTGGAATTTGGTAAGACAGAGTAGTGAGACTGGAAAAGATGTGTTTTAAGCTGACTTTTGAAAGAAATTACTGTCAGGGCATCACGAATGTGCTTCGGAAGCGAATTCCAAATGGCTGGGGCCTGGAAACAAATGGACCTTTGACCAAAGGACTTTGTATTTATTTTCAGTACTTTCAAAAGTTTTTCACTGCTAGAAAGTAAGGTGCGGGAAGCTTGATAAGTAGTTAACATACTGGAAAGGTAGGAAGGCGAAAGTAGCTACCTTGTACTCAATCCTAGCTTTGATGGGACCTATCTATGCATACTAATTTGGATCGCCCCTCGGAAAGGTCAGGGGTCATGAGGTCGGTATATGTGTGAAAAATGCCATTTTCGGTTAGAATTGTAGTTTTTACCAAAGGTTTTGCAAACTTTTCAATCAAATTTGGCGTGACATTTGCTGATGGCAAGACATTTCTATGCATACTAATTTAGTAGACTCATCGCAAAGGTCAAGGGTCATGGGGGTTTGACAGATCTTTGAAAAATGCTTACATTATGAGAAAACTGGATTTTGCTGGTGCAGAAGCCAGCCCTTATTGTCACAAAGGTCACACATGTGCATCGGTCATACACGTGAGCCATAAGGGCTTTGCCTTTCTTGTTTTATGCTCCAGTGATTGACACAGAGATAAAGAACACACCAATATCCTTTTGATCAGGTAATATGGCTGCTAACCTAAAAATAAGCAACTTTTTTATTGTCATATTTGTAGGTCCTGTTGACTATTTAGGTGCCTTTGACAAATGAAAAGTAGGTCAAGACCAAACAGGCCAGATTTTCATTCACATGGACCCTGGTGAAACTGTACGTTGGTTGGCTTTCAGCTGTGTCCTCTGCAAATGCTCCCCATTTCACTTTCAGCCCACTAAGGCACAGGCCTCCAAGTGGTGTGGGTGGGTAGTCTCCTCAATCATTGTTTGAGTGGGTTAGCGAAGGGGTGCCATCTTTGTCCAGGATTAGCACTTGATGTCAGCAGATATGTTGTTCAGTCTTTTTCACTGGTCCAGTTGTTAAGGAGCTGTGCTAACCTAGGTCTTACCATGTTGGATTTGGTCCTTAAAAATACCCATTAGTTTTTGGTTCTTTGGATCCCAAGTGTCTGCTGTGCTTGGAGACCCGTGTCTGGGGAGAAGAGGATCCTGGTGGCTGAAACACTCCACTTTGGCCTTGACTTCTATTTAAACGGGAGACTAGGAGTACTGGCCTAGTCAATCGGCTCTTGTCATGTTGAGCCCTATCCCACTGTTGACATGCAGGTTGATATACAGAGCACCACGCTATAGCCTCTGCTGCTGATTAGGTGCTTTACGCTAGTATTCCCCTGCATTCAACAATGTGATAGAAGACGGTTTGCTCAGATGGTACAATCAGGCTTAACCACCCCCCCCCCCCCCCCCCCCCCCCCCCCCCCGAGTATATCTTTCAGGCAGTCTCCATCGTGAGTCGGCTGGACCCGTCGATGGATGCATGTTCCCTCGTTGGGCTCGGTGGGCAGGACCCCCGGAAGATGAATATCTATAATACTATAATATGGACACAAAAAACAACAACAAAAAATGACACAAAAGCGGCACATAGCCACTGACATAGTACTGGATAGTGACTCTGACTGTGAGGAAGCGATGCCTCAGGCATCAGCTGTCTGGCCTCGCTTCCTCATTGTCTATAGCATAGTACAAGAGAAGCCTGTTTCCAAGCTGCATCCTTTCCTGGTGGGGGAGACCCGCAGGAGCCGTGATGGCAGGCCTGATGCCCAGCACCTAAGGTCTAGTGACTTGCTGGTAGAGTGCCGCACCCGGGCACACACCAACGGGCTACTGAGGCTCTCTTGCATTGGAGACACTCCAGTGGAGGTCACACCACACAAAACGATGAACTCTTCTAGAGGTGTGATAAAAGATCAAGCTTTGGCAGAACTGTCAGAAGATGAACTTGTACGGAAGTCACAGGGCGTGACTTACGTCAGGCGCTTCACTTCCAAACAAGATGGTAGAGAGATCTGTCTCCCTACATCATCCTGACTTTTACACCCCCACCCCTCCTACTTTATAGTCCATAAGCTAGCCAGGTCTACCGTGCACACACACCCCCCCCCCCCCTCCCCCAGTACTCAATAAGATGGGTTTCAAAATGTACCTTGGTATGTCCTGAGATGTTTAAGCCCCGAAAATCCTTAGGAACACACCAGAGATATAGCCCATGGCGCAAGGTTACCCCCATTCACACTCTTCGCACATGCGAAATTGAGGTTGAGAAACATTTTCCTCGAAATAAATCAGAATTCATTCCAGAAGCTTAAATCAGGCAATATTATGTTAAGGCACACTTTCTGTATCCTCTGCAAAAAACAGAATGAAAAAATACTGAATCTCCGCCTCACAGTGAAGGTATTTGTGCACCCAGTAAACAGCCATTTCTGCGAAATCGCAAAAAAAAAGACAAAAATAATGTGTCAGATGCCTTCAGGCATTTTCTATAGTACTGACAGTCCATTTTAAGGCTTACATCATTAAAACAGGATGTCACAATTATTATAAACTTAACTAGATGATGCTGTGATCACTGTGAGAGCCACAGTGGTTGATTTTGTATCCCTACCCCCAAGTTTTAAAAATACACAAAATTAATTTTAAAAATTTACTAAAGTTATTCCATTTCATTTTGACCTCTCTTTACCTATTAAGTTTCAATAATGTGAGCATAAAGTGCAAGAAAATAAGGAAAGTCAGCATCCTTTACGGTACGTTCGTGGTGAATGATAGCTTTTTCCCAATTAAAATTACCGAATTAGGAAACCTACGTTGTTTCTGATGCCCTCAGAAATTGTGTATACAACTGATAGGTCTTTTTTAGGTTTTACAATAATACTTTATAATACTTTATTAATCCCTCATGGGGAAATTCACATTTTTGCCACCACCGGTGCTGCTTACATTCACTCACTCGCTCATTCCACAAATTACAATAACAGAGTTACAAAAATGGACAATGACTCGGGACGGGTGAAGCCCGTCGCCAAGGCATCTAGTGGCCAGTGCCAGTGGCCTCATCCCGACCCGAACCTCCCTAACAAAAACAGAATACTAAGACAGTCCTATGTCTCCTGAACACACTAGTATATGTTCTTTATTAAGTTCCTACTTGACTAAAGCTAGTACATGAAAAAAAAAAAAAATATTGGTTAGGATAAAGTACCACAGTTACTCCCAACCTGATTTTATGATGCTGTGATGCATTTAGGGGCCACAGTGGCTAAATCTGCTGCCCTACCCCCATTTTACCAGACGCAAAGGAACGCAAAATGATCATAACAATTGCTTATGTCATACTCCTCTGTTTAAATATTTTTGTTGCCAGTTTTCTTAACAAAGTATGCATATTGAGCATAAAATTTGTGATCATTTCATTAATTTCAATGTGACCCATCAATTTAATTGTAATTATTTTTAGTTAAGGCATGTTTAACAGGGGCTGCTGCTGAAGCTTCTACCGTCTGCACATTTAGCAGTCTTGTCAAACTCAGGGAAGCTGTACCTCAGGGAGATGTGTCTGATGCTGTTTTTGGTCTGCATTAATGACCTCCATCCAACAGTACCAAGGTTCATCTCGAACATCCTCCATGCCGATGACTTTGCAGTGTGGATCGCAGCAGAACATAAAGAAATAGCATCCTGCAGAATCCAGGATGCTGCCAATAGAGTCAGCAGCTGGACTGAAAGATGGCCACTCAAACTGAGCTAGACCATCTCTTTCAATCAGATAAGAGGTCACCTTGAAACTGGAGACCTTCCAGTACCAAAGACAGACAGGCCAACTTTACTGGCAACAAATAAATTATTGGATTCACATGGAGGCCTCACATCGAAGCCATGAAAGCTAAAGCTGCGGAAAAAAAGTCTCTGATGAAGAAACTGGTGGGGACCACATTGACGCAAATTACAGCATCCTGGTGCAAGCAAACACCTGCTCGGTCAGACCAGTAGTGCGGTACCAAGATACATCGACAACATGAAACGCTGCCTGCAAAACCAAAAAAGCCAAGCTTGACAAGATGCAGAACATGGGTCATTCTCATGATGCAGTGACATTCTTAGAGCCATCTGGAGCACCCCAATTTGGGAAATGGAGGACATTGGAGCCACAGGAACACAGAACAGCACACATGATGAAGAGACTTACTAAACACCGACAGGATGAGAGACTACAGGAGCAGACCGTCATAAACGCCAAAGTCTGAACCGCCAACTGAAGGTCCTGCAAAGGGATAAAACTGATGTCCTGGAACCAAGCCCAAAGATGTGTGAAGAGCTCCCTTCAGATAACTGGACATCTCGTAAGAGCCTTCTAGACAACATAATGTTCCAGGACTCTTTGCCAAAGGTCGCAGGACTGCACAAAGCCAACTCGCAGGAGATTATGCACAAAGTGCTACCCTCACAGCAGCTGTGGAACCACACAAGACGCTGTGTGGAATGAAGAAAGTGGCATGTACATCTGTTGTGCAGACCGCACTACTACCTCCCTCTCCTTACCAGCTGGCACAGCAGCTCCAACTATCATACAGACATTCATACAGAGCAGGTGCTCAACACAGCAGCTTGATCCACTGATCTCACCAGGAAGCTTCAAGATAGACTGGAAAATCCACAAAGATAGTCCACAAAATAGTGCTGCAGTGGATTCCAGTGCATTCTGGAGTAGCTGGGAATGGAGAGGCTGACAGCCTGGCCAAAGCAAGCACCCTGTAAAGAAACCAAGACACTACAGCGACAAAGTGATTGGCAACAGCAGAATGGCGGCTGCAGCCCGTGGGCAGATGACATCAACAAGCTGAACAGAGAGAGCCAGGCCACCATCTTTCAACTACGTACTGATTACTCTGGACAGGGTCCATACAGAAAGCAGGGACGAAGTTCACAAACTTTTCATAACGTTTCACAAACCCAAACTGAAGCCTGAAGGTTTACACACTTTAATTAGATCACTCTGTATCAGCAGCTCATTTGAAGCTTTCGTGCCTAATGCATGAAGAGATACTAAAGTAAAAGAACGCTTGGCGAATGGCGGAGCTCGGTAGAAGCTTAAGCCACCAATCAGAATGTTCGGCAGAACGGCCATGCAGTCACTTTATGATCAGAGCTAAATATAGATCACTTGCAACAAGTGTAATCATGATCGTTCGCAATGGAATAGTCACAAATTGGGGGAGAAAAAAAAAGAAGTAGACAAAAGTTTGCCAGCACTTTGTCATTTTTTACAAACTTTCACAGACTTTAAGGAAAAAGACTGAAATTGACAGACTTTCCAGGGCCCTGAAAAAGCCTTGTCATTTTTTAACAACTTTCACAAATGTTCACAGACCCTACGGACCCTGCTGGACTCACCTCTTGAGACTGGGTCATGCAGAAACAGCCTTATGCGAATTTGGCATAGAAAATCAGTCTCCTTAGCACATTCTCCAAACATGTACATACAGAAAAGCGGTCCGCTGGCAGTTCTGACCAGAAGAGACGCCCCTTTACACCAAACTCTGAAAACATGCTGCCGAGCTCTTGACAGCTTACTTATTGGCAGCACGAACAATATAAGATTTAAAGACGGCCATCGGAATTGAATGTTGCAGAAGAAGGTGGAAATGGTGATGTGGTGGACATGTGGAAACTAAGTATTTTGATAACATTGTTTTGGTTGTTAGGAACCATGAAACTTTATTACGCATATTCATATTTACACATTTCTAGACGAAAATAAATAAAAGGAAAAGGGGAGACCTTACTACACCTGCCTTATAGGTCCTGCCTTATGCTAGGTAAAATATCACCTAAAAGACCAGCCAGTTAAAAATAGTTACAATTAAATTGATGTGTCACATTGAAATTAATGAAATGATCACAGATTTGTATGCTCAATATGCATACTTTTTTCAGAAAACTGGCAACAAAAAATATTTAAACAGAGCAATTTTTATGATCATTTTGCGTTCCTTTGTGTACTGGTAAAATGGGGGTAGGGCAGCAAATTCAGTCACTGTGGCCTCTAAATGCATCACAGAATCATAAAATCAGGTAGGGTGGGTTTTTCTCTCTATTCTGGGGCATGTGTTTCTGTCTACCCGAGGTCCATTCATCTGTATTTGCCTTTTTAAAACTCTCCCTACTGTCTGCACTGCCTGTAGCTCTTGATATTGGATGTGTGTTGCTAAATGGTCTTAGCTTTATTTATGCCCCATGTTGTAGGTTTATTTAATGTATTTGACCGGCTGGCGACATACATTCAATTTTCTGTTTAGTTTTTTTTTCACAAGCAGTGCAGGCACGTCCTGAGAAAGCCTTGTTGCTGTCGGGACGTTAAGCAATGTACAATCAATCAATCAATTTATCCTAACCAATAAAACCTAACAAAGACCTATCAGTTGTATACACAATTTCTGAGGGCATCGGAATCAAAGTACGTTTCCCAATTCGGCAATTTTAAATGGGAAAAAGCTATCATTCACCACGAACGTACCGTAAAGGATGCCGACTTTCCTTATTTTCTTGCACTTTATGTTCACATTATTGAAACTTTATAGGTAAAGAGAGGTCAAAATGAAATGGAATAACTTTGGTAATTTATTTTAATTAATTTTGTGTATTTTTAAAACTTAGGGGTAGGGATGCAAAATCAACCACTGTGGCTCTCACAGTGATTACAGCATCACCTAGTCAAGTTTATAATAATTGTGACATCCTGTTTAATGATGTAAGCCTTAAAATGGACTGTCAGTGCTATAGAAAATGTCTGAAGGCATCTGACACATTTTTTGGGTCTTTTTTTTGCAATTTTGTAGAAATGGCCGTTTACTGGGTGCACAAATACCTTCACTGTGAGCCAGAGATTCAATATTTTTTTCATTCTGTTTTTTGCAGATGATGCAGAAGGTGTGCTTTAACATAATATTGCCTAATTTGGGCTTCTGGAATGAATTCTGATTTATTTCAAGAAAAATGTTTCTCAACCTCATTTTAGCATGTGCGAAGAGCGTGAATGGGGGTACCCTTGCGCCATCAGCTATATCTCTGGTGTGTTCCTAAGGATTTTCGGGGAACATGGCTTAAACATCTCAGGACATACGAATGTACATTTTGAAACCCATCTTATTGAGTAGTGGGGGGCGGGGGGGGGGGGGGGGGGGGGGGGGGCTGCACGGTAAACCTGACCATCTGGGAGGTTATTTATTATTCCTTAAAAGTGAAGAAGTATGTCCCTCTCCCCCTCCGTTGCTTTAAATGCCAAAAGTATGGCCATGGGTTGTGTGAAAATAAGTGCAAGGACAGCCTTTATCAAGGGACACAACCACCTTATGTACACCTAGATAGATTGTTAATTACCTCCCTTTAATTATTTTTTTTTGGTTGGCTCACATGCAAAGCAAAAGTGAGTATGTTTTGGGCCAGTGGTTGTCCGTCCGTCCGTCGTAAACTTTTACATTAGCACAGTCTGCAAACTTGGCCCAAGGATACTTTGTGGCAAGACCTTTCTAAACATACCAGTTTGAGTGACCTCTCGCAAAGGTCAAGGTCACATGGGATCATCATCATCATCATCAGTCCCTAGCCCGAACTGGGTGTTGGGGGTACTGAAAGGCAGCAGCAACAGACAGTGCTCTCCACTGAGTTCTATTTTGATCACATGGGATCAGGAAATAGGTAAAAAATAGCCATATTTTGACATAATTTATTTTTTCTCAAATACTATTTACAGCTTCAAACCCGAACTTGGTGCAAAGATACCTGATGGTAAGACCAACCTATGCATACTATTTTGGTTGATCCCTCGTAAAGGTCAATGGTCACAAGAGCTCAGGAAATTGGTCCAAAATAGCCATATTTTGACAAAAGATGTTTTTTCTCAAATACTATTCACAACTTCAAACCCAAACTTGCTACAGAGATACCTGATGGTAAGACCTTTTTATGCATACTAATTTGGTTGATCCCTCAGAAAGGTCAAGGGTCACAAGAGCTCAGGAAATAGGCCCAAAATAGCCACATTTTGACAAAAGATGTTTTTTCTCAAATACTATTGACAACTTCAAACCCAAATTTGGTACAGAGATACCTGATGGTAAGACCTATCTATGCGTACTCATTTGGATGACCTCTCAGAAAGGTCAAGGTCACAAGAGGCGGGCAAATGTTTGATAAAATTGTAGATGTTATCAACATTTTTGCAAATCTTTTAGTCAAATTTGGCACAACGGTGTCTGATAAGTAGAGGTGCACGGTATTACCGTATACCGGTATTATATCAGTTCGGAAGCCTCTCGATACGGTATACCGGTACGGTCCGGGAAGGGTCGGTATACTGCGAATTGCAATAGAAAACGAAAGTAAACTTCTTTTTTTTTATAAACCGAAAGTAAACGTTTTTTCCTAGAACAAAGAGGCAGTTCCATGAAAGTGCGGCAGACAAAGGCACAATGGCTGAAAGCGAGTACACGATTGTGGCAAATGCTAAAGCAAAGGCCCCTATATGGAAGCACTTTGGAGTCAGAAAAAGAAAAAATGACGGTTCGATAGTGGAGAATATGGCGGTGTGCTTGACGTGCAATGGCGATGTAAAAACTGCTGATGGAACCTCCAATATGAACACCCACATCAGGAGACACCATCCACAGTTATTGATTACCACACAGACGGAAACCTCAAGCTCACAGAGTGAGCAGCCCCCAAAGAAACAACAGCGCCAGCAGACCCTTGCGGGAGCTTTTCAGATCCTGGCGAAAAAGGCAAAGTATCCTACAAATTCTCCTCGTGCAAAGGCCATCACAAACAAATTGCGCTGTTCCTCATCAAAGATTTGCGACCTTATTGGTGGAGAGCAAGCACTTCTGAAGCTGATTGAAGCACTCGACGACCGTTACCAGGTTCCTTCTCGTAACCACTTTTTAGAGCTGGCTATCCCTGAGATGTACAAAAACATGAAAGCCAAGGTGATTGATGACCTTCAGAAAGCCGAACAAGTAAGTTATAGTATGATACTGCATGCGTATAAAGTTGTGCATGTTAAAGATTTTTTCTCAATTAGCGGTTCAATGAAGGTGTGTGTGTGGGGGGGGGGGGGGGGGGGGGGGGAGGTGGGCTTGCTATATCTGTCATCTGCAGAATCGGTCAAATAAGTCTGAAATTTTCACTTTGAAAGTCTTGATTATAATTAAATTGCCAGTCTGTCTATAACAAAGTAAGTCCTGTAAAGAAATTACGAGTGTACTAGCACTGAAATTGAAAGGTGATATACTGATAAAACACAAGGATGCAAAATAATAGACGTGAATTCGGGTGCAGGTAACTGTGACTACAGATGGATGGACCTCCAGAGCAACAGACTCCTACGTCGCTGTCACTGCTGTGTTGGTGGTTGATTGGCAGATGGTGAACTATGTGCTACAAACAAGACCAATGCCTGAGAACCATACAGGTAATACAGGTCTCTCTCTCTCTCTCTCTCTCTCTCTCTCTCTCTCTCTCTCTGTCTCTCTCTCTCCATGTTTGGTGTGTGTATGTGTGTGTGTGTGTGTTGTGATAAAAGCTGTAAAACAAAAAAATCAACATTTAGGAATGATTGTGAGTTTTTTTTTCTCCTTTTGTGTACATTTAAAATAACTAAAATTGATTGATTTTTTATATCATCTGTTACAGCTGAAAACATCACCAGGGTCATCACGGAAGCAATCAAAGAATGGAAACTGCCGGGTGTGCTGGGTCTCACACTTGTGTCGGACAACGCATCAAACATGGTCAAGGCTGGAAAGCTGCTGCAATGCCATCTGCACTTGGGATGCTTTGCACACACACTCAACCTTGCAGTTCAGAAGGCGCTCAAGGTGGATGGAACCGCAGCCATATTGAGTAGAATCAGGCGGATATCTACCTTCTTTCACAGGAGTCATTTGGCTTCCTACCTTCTCCATGCAAAGGCAGAACTGCTTCAACTGAAGGCAAAAAAGCTGAAGGTTGATGTTTGTACCAGGTGGAACTCCGCCTTTGACATGCTGTCACGATTTCAGTACCTGCAGGATGCTGTCGTAGCTGTGATTCGCTCCAAAGAACTGAGCTATCTCAAAGAGCGTGACATCACGAGTCTGATTGACGAGGAGGCCGCCTCCGCACATGAACTTGAAGCTTTTCTGAAACCTCTGAAGGACATGACGACCTTCATGTGCACGGAGGAGATGCCGACTTCGTCTGTGATCATGCCCCTTCTTGAGAGTCTGCTTGGCGAAAAAGGACATTTTCGCTCAAAGCCAGACAACTCCATGTCCATCCAGCAAATGAAGGCTATCATGGCAGCAGATCTGGAGGGCCGGTATGCAGAACAGAGAGAGATGTTGCAGACGATTTCAGCTTTGGACCCGCGCTTCAAGTCATGGCGCTCCTACATGGCACCAGAACAACGCGATGGCATCTTCCGCAAACTCACTGACGTCACAGTGAGCTTGCACACAAAACCCAAGACCGTCGAAGCAGTCAAAGCAGATCCTGGAACTTCAGCAGAACCTGGAACTTCAGCCACCCCCAGTCCACCAGCTCTTGATGAGCATGCCCATGATGTTGAGGTTCTTGAGGAGATCCAAGAAGAGCATTTTGTAAAGACAGAGAGACCCGAGGACGAACGGAAGTATGAGAGCAAAGGAGCATGCCTGCTTGACTCCCTCCTGGCAGATGTCTTTGTCACACATGTCGAGCCGAGCAAGACCACCTACCAGCAGGGAGCTGAAGAAGTCGAGAAGTATCGAGAGGAGAAATCGATTGGCATGGCGGAGAACCCACTCTTGTGGTGGAAACAGAATGAGTACCGCTTCCCTCTGTTGGATAGGGTGGCGAGGATTTACCTTGCCATCCCGGCTACGAGTGTGCCCTCTGAGAGGGTGTTTTCAACAGCTGGGGACATTCTGACCAGCCAAAGGGCTACCCTGAACCCAGAGCATGTGGACAAGCTCCTCTTTCTGAAAAAGAACTTGTAAAGTCATGCACTGTTCTTTTCAGAAAGTGGAGACTGTCCTACTGATATGGCTGCCATGCCTAATCATTTTCGTACAGTTCAATAAAAAAAAATTAAAAAAAAAAAAGCATTAAAAAGTTTCTCTTAGTAGGAGTGTAATTTTCATTTTCTGTTGTTTTTTTTTTTTTTTTTTTTTTTTTGTTATCCATCCAGAAAGTCTACGTCTGTAGGTTTCATTTAATGATTCAGTGGGTTTTTTTTTCCCCATAGTATTTGTGTACCTGATTTTGTATTCAAAGTGAACACTGAATAATTAAAGTTTGTTTATAAAAAAAACGATCACTGGTGTGTTTGAGTCTGTCTTTTCTCATTTTGTTTCAACTTCTTCATGCATTCTTGTACGTACAAGTGGCCAGATTGTCATCGAATTACATGGGATCGGGGACGGCGGTATACCGTTGGAAAATATCGGTACTGGCAAAAAATATCGCGGTATATCGCGGTACGGCCGTCTTCACGGTACACAGCTCTACTGATAAGACCTTCCTATGCATACTAATTTAGTCGACCCATCGCAAAGGTTAAGGGTCATGAGGGCAGGACAGATGCTTACATTTTGAGAAAACATGGATTTTGCTGGTGCAGAAGCCAGCCCTTTACTTATTGTCACGAAGGTCACACATATGTAAATAGTCGTAAATGTGAGCCATAACATTCTCTTACAAAATGACAGCAAAATAACCCGGATTAAAGCATTTATGAAGAAAAACGCAATGGTGACAAATTCACGTTTTTATTGCCTCATGGTTTAAATTGACCTGTGCTCGTAGAAGCCAGCCCTTTACTCATTGTCACAAAGGTCACACACATGTGAATAGTTCATACACATGAGCCATAATGGCTTTGCCTTTCTTGTTTTTGTTTTTGTTTTGCTTGTGCCCAACTGAACGTATGAAGTGCCCCTTGCCTTAGTAGATGCCCCTATGGACCAAGCCAGCGCCCTGCCCCTCCAAAATTCTAGCTATGGGTCTGAGTTATAATGGTCATTAGTCATCTGTGATCTCATGTTTGTTATATATTCGGATCCTTAGTCCTGCTCCTAAATCCTTACGTAATCCTAATTTGTTGCTTATTTAAATGTACAGCGTCTATGCTTTAGAGAGAGAGAGTGTGTGTGTGTAAGCCAGTATGAGTGCCTGTCTGTGCGTGTGATGATACTGGAACAGTGGAAGTAAGTGGTAGATTGTAAATGTTTTAAGACTTTCTTTTACATTTACTATTGAAATGAACGTTGCCATAATTGATATGTACGTGATATCTATTGTATTCGGTTTTTATTGTGTAGGAGCAGACATTAAGTTCCCCCCCCCCACACCCCCCCCCCCCCCCCCACAGGATCAATAACATATTCTTATCTTGTCTTATGTGTGCAGCAAGAGAGAAAGAGTAATAAATAAAGAAAATGTGACAGATTTATGACACTTCAGTTTATTGAAAGAACAATTCATTGTTAAATATGTGTGTGTGTGCTCAGTACTGTTGCCGAAAGAGGCTAATAAACAAAACAATAAATGCTTCATCTATAAAATGAGACCTACCATATCTAGTTGCTTGCCATGCAACCTTGCGCTTACAGTTTAAAAGTTCTGTCCCTTGAATCAAGTGTAAAAATTCCGCACTTTTGCTACAGTTTCTGAAATTGTCAATGGTTACTTAAAAGCAGCCCCGCTGGTAAACATTTGAAATCCTAGCAGCTAAAATCAAGTACATTTGCTCGACCGGGCATAGTAGCCTATGCATAAAAGAGTAGTGTCCCCTGTATACCACAAAGAAATGTTTCAGTCTGATGTAAGAAATATTTGTTATGTTACTCCTGACAGAAGACAACTTTGATGTTTCAAATAGTGCGTACTTCGGACAGCACAACAATGGCATTAAACTGTGTTGGGTTACTTCTCAGGTTACATCGTGGTTTGTAGTCCTCTGAAGCTGATTATCGGATCTCCGTGCCCAGTGCATTGGTCTGATAATCAACATCATCAGACTACAATGAAACCTTTGGAGTAACCCAATGCAGATGGTTGAATGCTGTAGTGTAATCAGCATGACAGATGTTGCTGACCTGCACATTCATGTTCAGACCATTATGAAGAATGACGCCAAGATTTTCCTCTGGCTCTTTAAAAGAAACCACTGTTTCACCAAAACTTAAAAAAAAAAAAAAAAAAGCATAGTTGAAGTGTATGTTCTGCCATCAGCTAACAGCATATTGCCATTGGATTGCCATCGATTATGAACAAATTACCGTCGGAATGGTTAACATGCATCTTTGCATACTGAGAATTCTCAGTTTTTCTTTCCCATTTTATCATTTAGTCTCCAGCCCTTTTTAGGCATATACATCCATACACAGCACATGTGAACTTGTACATGCATTATTTGATTCTATTTTCTTTTTGGAAAGCACTGGCATTTCATGGCACTGGCATAGCTTGCAAAGACATTTTTGTTATCATGCAGAAATGTGGATTTTTACTTAGATGTACTTCTGAAATCAGAAGTAGCTGAAAATGTGCACATGCAAACACTGGAATAAAAGCTTGGACAGACATGAGATACAGCATTTTACAGTCCAGGCTTTTAATCCACGGATTTTGTCAAACATGCAAATTTTGTCCTATGGTTATGGAACACCTTTTTCTTGCCACTAACAAAGAAGAACTGAAACTGTCACTAGTATGTTTCCCCATCCAAATCTGGTGACTCCAGAGACTTTATTTCTCACAAAATGCTAAAAAAAACAATTCTCAAATTTCAGTTCACACCAAATGACTGGAGGTTCAGGAAGTGGTGGTGAAGGAGATGAGGAGTTTGACGAAGGACTGGTTGTACCAGGAGTGATATGGAAAAGACTGTACAAGTAAAATGACAATACTTCTGTTCTTTTAATTTTATCCTGTAAACAGATGGGAGCAAGGATGATGGATCTCATGCTAGTTTGTTACTATATTGTTTTGTTTTGTGCAGTTTAGTTGAGCAAACGCTGTGAGGTGTTCACCAGTCTAAATCACAGTAAATTTACTAAATGAATACCTAGATTTGTGCCGAAAATTTTGTTTTTGAAGCCAATCCTACATCATGGTTAAAGGTGGCTTAGCACTTACCTTTTAGGTAAGAAAATGCCACCTCAGTTATACATCTTAACACTATAAGTATGGGAAAGAAGTGGCCATAGGAAGAATGCTTAGATTATTGTCTTCCATTTGCGCCGGCAGATGGCGACATGATGATGCGAGCCATCCTTGTTGTGTTGATTTTGTTCGTCTATTGCATGAATGGGACGTCGGCAATTCGCAGACAGTATGAATGTGAGACGCTCTTGCACATTGGACAGCAAGTAAGTGAGTTAAAACCCACTTTGACTATGATTTCTGACTGTTTTTGTGACATCTCAATATGTGGGTCAAAACAACAAGACTCAAGCAAGCAACACGTGCGGAGACGGGGCAAACGGGGCGGCGTCCTAGTGAAACTACGCGGGCGGAAATTTCGTCCAGCCCTCCCAAGCATGCTGCTTGCTAATGTCCGCTCGCTTCGGAACAAGCACGACGAACTCTGTGGTCTTTTAGATACACAACATGATTTTAAAGACTGCTGTGTTTTATGTTTTACGGAGACAGGGCTCGATTCCACTGTGCCTGACACTGCCGTGCAACCCCCTGGCTTTACAATCTACAGATCTGATCGGTGCCCTGTACTTTCCAACAAAGGAAAGGGTGGTGGTGTGTGTTTTCTTATCAACAACCAATGGTGTACCGATGTCCGTATTTTAGCCAGAGCTAGAAACACTAACTATTAAATGTCGACCCTTTTATCTCCCACGGGAGTTCTCTTCAGTGATCCTCACGGCCGTCTACATACCACCACAGGCCAACGCAGGAACTGCTGTCAGTGAGTTGTCTGACATTGTGACACAGAGTGAAAATACCAACCCTGACTGTTTAAGTCTTATAGCCGGTGACTTCAACAAAGCTGACTTGAGAAAGGGGCTCCCCAAATACCGTCAGTAAGTTACATGTGCAACGCGTGGGAACAACACACTCGACCACTGCTATACAACAATAAAGGCTGCATATCGCTCTATCTCACGCGCACTTCTGGGAAACTCCGACCACTCCATGATATTTTTAATACCTGTGTACAAGCAACAGCTAAAGAGGGAGAAACCAGCCAGACGCACAGTATGACAGTGGTCGGCCGCTGCGGTGGAGACACTGCGCGGCTGTTTCGAGTCCACCAAATGGGACGTTTTCAAAGATTCCTCCACCAGTATCAACGAGTACACGGACGTGGTTACAGACTATATTAAATTTTGTGAGGACATCTGCATACCTACCAGGACTGTCACAAAATATCCTAATGACAAGCCTTGGTTCAGTAAAACTATTAGGGACAAACTCAATGAAAAACAGGAAGCCTTCGCCTCAAATGACAAAGAACAGTATAAAAAAGCTAAATATGAGGTACAGAAGTGTATTAAGGCATCAAAAAGACAATACCGACAGAAACTGGAAAGCAACCTGATTACAAACAATTCTAGAGATATGTGGCAAGGCATACAGAAAATCACAAACTACAAACAAGCATCAAAACGCGCAGACACTCACAACCCCACACTGGCAAACGACCTGAACGTGTTTTACGGTCGTTTTGACAGGCAAAATAACCACCCCATTTCTGTGCCACCCCCGCTTAGTTCCGATGATGATTTTTTTGTGGTGTGTGAAACGGACGTGAGGCGGCTTCTCAGTCGTTTGAATGTGCGTAAGGCAGCAGGCCCTGATGAAATTTCTCCTGGCCTTTTACGTTACTGTGCCGACCAGCTCTCGGGCGTTCTCACAGACATATTTAACTGGTCATTACAGGCATGCAAGGTTCCACACTGTCTCAAAAAGTCAACTATTATCCCCGTACCAATAAAGGCAACCATCAGTACGCTTAACAACTACAGGCCTGTGGCATTGACCTCCGTCATAATGAAAACGCTCGAGCGGCTGATTCTGCAGCACATCAAGTCTGTCCCTCGATCCTTAGTTTGCTTACCGCGTGAACCGATCAGTAGAGGCTGTGTCGCTAGTACTGCACTATATTCTGCAGCATCTGGAGAAGCCAAATACGTATGTTAGGCTGCTTTTTGTTGATTACAGCAGCGCATTCAACACTATCATACCGTCCAAACTGCATGAAAAGCTGCTGCACCTTGGCTTCGCACAGTCCATCTGTAACTGGGTTCTGGATTTCTTGTTAAACAGACCCCAGATTGTCAAGATCGGTTCGTGCGGTCAGAACTGTGTTCAGCTGTGTCAGTTCCCTACTCCTGGTCAATGTGGACATGTATCCCAGTCATTGACCTTGAGTACGGGAGCTCCCCAAGGATGTGTTTTATCCCCATTGTTGTATTCTCTTTTTACACACGACTGTGTATCCCACTATGATAGCACACGCATAGTGAAATTTGCTGATGATACGACAGTCAAGGGTTTTGAGAGTGCATATCGGGATGAGGTAGACATGTTAGTAGGCTGGTGTTCTGACAACAACCTGGATTTGCATGTTGGTAAGACCAAGGAAATGATAATCGATTTCAGGAAAAAGAAAACTGACCCCCTTCCCTTAACCATCCAAGGAAACGATATTGAAATTGTTGAAACGTTCAAGTTCCTGGGTACTCTTATCTCGCACGATCTAAAGTGGGAGAAGAATATTGAACAGCTAGTAAAGAAAGCCCAGCAGTGCCTGTTTTTTCTTCGGCGGTTGAAGTCTTTTGGCGTCAGTCAGCAGATCATGGTGCAGTTTTACCGCGCCGCCATTGAGAGCATTCTTACCTTCTCAATGACGGTGTGGTATGGCAGCGCAACCGACGAAGCCCGCAAGAAACTAAATAGGGTGATCAAAACAGCATCTCATATTGTTGGAAGCGATCTCCTCTCGCTGGAATCTCTGTAACACGCACACACCATCAAGAGAGCGAGCTCCATCATACATGACGAGCACCATCCTGCACATAGCCTGTTCGAGCCCTTGCCATCTGGCTTACGCTTTAGGTCCATCAAGGCCAAAACCACTCGTTTTCAGAAGAGCTTTTATCCCTTGGCTGTTCAGGCCCTGTCTAATGTGGCTGTGATATGATTTAACTCAGCAGATTGAATTAGAATTACCCATCTTAGTTGTTTATAGTTCTATTATGTTCCGATAAACCTCTTCTTAAACAGGATATACAGTTTTACAAATAGATATGAATTTAGCTAATCTGTTTTCATTGCGGCTCACTTGGCGGTCTTTGTTGTCATAATATGTTTATTATGCTATAGATTTATTTTATTTCACTTACTTAGATGTGTGTGCACACTTAGTAGAATGACTGCTATACATATGTGTGTTTTGTTATATTAGAGTCTGCTTGATTGTGATGTATGTATGTTTTATGTGTTGATGTGTTGATGTTAATATGGACGCTCGTCAGTTATGCCGCAAAAAATTCCTAATGTTTATGCATATGGCAATAAAGTTTATCTTATCTTTGACAGTGAGATCCATATCTGTGATACTCCAGTACTTAAAATCTAAGAAATATTACTTGATGCACTCAGTTTGCTCTGCATGTTTGGTACATTTTTATTTTCTCCATTTTCTTTACGGTAAATAACTAGAAAACTGAGAGCTTTTCCAAGTTTTTGAAGATGGCAGCAATTAAGGACAGTGGACTTCAACTTAGGATTAGAAATGTGAAGTTGGGGTGAGAGTACGTCTCAAATCTGTCATGCAGCCCTCTGAAATTTGGGAAGGTACGGCTTTGAGTGCTTCAGAAACATTCCTCCAGTGGGCAACAAGTCTTCTTCCTGCTTAAAAACTATAATCATCTGCTCCCTGTTTTGCCCACTCGGCACCGGCCTCCACGTGGACTGGGTGGGTCATCTCCTCAGTCACTGACTGAGTGGGCTAATGATTAGGTTTAGGATTAGGACTTGATGTCAGCAGATATGTTGTTCAGTCTTTTTCACTGGTCCGGTTTTTAAGGAGCTGTGTTAAACCAGGTCCTACCATGTTGGATTAGTCCTTAAAAATACCCGTGAGCTTTTGGTCCTTTGGATCCCAAGTGTTTGCCGTGCTTGGAGACCCGTGTTGGGGGAGAAGAGGATCCTGGTGGCTGAGGTTCCCTTTGGGTTGCGGCTCACTGGTGCCAACACTCTACTTTGGCCTTGACTTCTACTTAAACGGTAGGCTAGTCGTACCGGCCTAGTCAATCGGCTCTTGTCATGTTGAGCCCTATCCCACTGTTGACATGCGGGTTGATATACGGAGCACCATGCTATATCCTCTGCTGCTGACTAGGTGCTTTACGCCAGTATTCCCCTGCATTCAACAATGTGATAGAAGGCGGTGGCTCAGATGGTTAAATTGGGCTTGAGTATATCTCTCGGGCAGTCTCCATTGTGCGTCGGCTGGAGACCCGCTGACAGTTGCACTTTCCCTTGTTGGGCTCGGTGGTGAGCGGGGACCCCCCAGGGGATGAATATCTCTACTATTATAATATGGAAACCACAAAAAAAGAAACAAAATAAAACAAAAACTGGCACAGGAACGGCACATAGCCACCGACATTGAACATGACAGTGACTCGGACTGTGAGGAGGCGATGCCTCAGGCGTCAGCCGTATGGCCTCACTTCCTCATTGTCCATAGCAAGGTGAAAGACAAACCTGTTTTCAAGCTGCATCCTTTTCTGGTGGGGGAGACCATCAGGAGCCGTGTTGGCAGGCCTGATGCCCAGTGCTTCAGGTCTGGTGACTTGCTGGTAGAGTGCCGTACCCGGGCACACTCCAGCAGACTACTGAGGCCCTCTTGCATCAGAGACACTCTAGTGGAAGTCACACCCCACAAAATGATGAATTCTTCAAAAGGCATGATAAAAGATCAAGCATTGGCAGAACTGTCAGAAGATGAACTTGTACGGAACCTTAAGTCTCAGGGGATGACTTACGTCATGCGCTTCGCTTCCAAGTGAGGTGGTGGGTAGATACGTCTCCCTACCATCATCCTGACGTTTGGCACCCCCACCCCTCCTACTACCATCTGGGGAGGTTATTACTCCTTGAAAGTGAAAGTCCCTCTCCCCCTCCGGTGCCAAAAGTATGGCCATGGGCAGAAGACATGCCGCCAGGCAGAGGCTTCATGCGCCCGTTGCACTAAGCCCGGACACTGCTGAGTCTTGCACAGCCACACCCCTGTGTGTGAATTGCCAGGGGGCGCATATGGCTTCGGACAAGAAGTGCCCTCATTGGATATCCGAGTGCAAGATTCAGCAGGTGAACGTGGAGAAGGGGCTGTCTCTTGCGGACGCAAACAAAATGGTTGACGGCCCTGGTGCAGCTGCAGCTGCCCCAAACTCTAACACCTCTGTGTATATTTTCAGTGCTGCGGTGGCAGGCAAGTACCTCACCAAAGATTTCTCATGTCAAACCCCAACCTCTTGGTTGGGGGCGGAGCCTCGGCTCCTCTCGCCCCTGGAGAGTAACCCTCCTTCGGTGGTGACGAGGAGTCAGGGAACACAGAAGGCAGACGCTGCCGGTCCAGTAGCACCACCTTCTGTTGCCCCTAAGCCTCAGCCCCCACCCAAGCCTGTCACTTTGTCTACTCGAAAGGCTCTGGTCAGCCTTCTAAGACTGCTAATTGGTAGGAACGCTGCCCCGAGCCAGAAGTCTAAAAAGCCGCGGGACCGCTGTACACACGGGCCCAGAATGGAGACACTGATGTCTCCCTTCAAAACAAATATGCTGCATTGGAGGAGCAGATGGAGGGAGTGGAAGTTGTCGTAGTGGGTGCTGCGGCAGCTCCACTCCCATCATCTCCGAAGAACCAGAGGAGGCCCGGGAGCCGGCCCCCCTCTGTTTCTTCGACTCCTTCCAAGGCAAAGGAAAAAGGGGGGGGGGGGGGGGGAACTCTTCACCCCCAGATAAGACATAATCATGTACTCTCTGCTTCAGTGGAATTGTCGTGGTTTTCAAGCTAACTTTGAGGAATTACGTCTTTTAGTCAAGTTCTATAACCCCTCAGCAATATCTCATCAAGAGACTTACCTGAAGACTTCTGACCCTGTGTCCTTTAATGGTTTTAATGCTATACATAAAGGCTCTGATTCGGAGAGGCACTCAGGTGGAGTGGCTCTTCTCATTAGTAGCCAAATTTTATGTAGCCCCGTTAGCATCGACACCTGTCTTCAGGCTGTCGCAGCTCGGGTTACCTTGAAGAAGACCATAACCATATGCAGTGTTTACCTGCCACCATCCCTGGGGGTCTGTAGTAATGATATTTTTAACTTAGTAGATCAGCTGCCCCCTCCCTTTATTCTCATGGGAGATTTTAACGGCCACGCTCACCTTTGGGGTAGTGACCACTATGATGGCAGAGGTCAGATGTTTTTTTTCAACTTAACCTATGTGTCTTTAATGATGGCTCACCTACGTACTCTAACCCAGGTTCAGGATCTAGTTCTGTTCTAGACCTCACTGTGTGTGATCCTTCTCTCATGCTGGACTTTGACTGGAAGGTTCACGACGACCTGTGTGGTAGTGACCACTTCCCAGTAGTCCTGTCATCAGTCAGCTGTGGGGAGGATTCGCCAGTGGGTTGCTGGAATCTCAAGAAAGCTAACTGGCCTTTGTTCGCCTCCCTCTGTCAGTCTCGTATTACAGAGGAGGTGGTCATGTCAGCTGATGAACCTGTTTCTTGTTTTACTTCTATTTTGTTGGATGTAGCAGGTGAAACCATCCCTAAACTTCCACATCAGTCCCTCAATAGCCGAGAGTACCATGGTTCAATGAAGAGTGCCGCAAGGTCCAAAAAACGCGCAAATCTGCTCAGCGACAGGCTTTTCGTAATCCGTCGCAAGTGAATGTTTTCGCCTTTAAAAGACAGAGGGCGAAGGCTCATTACATTTTATAACGTGAATGCCATTCTTCCTGGAGGCATTTCGTCTCATCCTTAACTTCTAGGACTCTGTCCCAGGAAGTCTGGAAGGCTGTTCGAAGAATTAGGGGCAGGGTTGACTCTGCTTCTGTCAGCCATTTTAGAGATGGTGCCAGCTTGGTCACAGATAAAAACGCTATGGCCAATTTGCTTGCCTCTACCATTGCCCATAATTCTTCAACAGAGCATTATTATTCACCCTTCTTCCAGAGAGAGAAGGAGAAGCGAGAGTCTCGTATTTGTGATTTTAAATCGGATTACTCAGAAGACTAATATCCCTTTTACATTATCAGAACTGCAACAAGCCCTGCAGAAATGTAATGACTCTGCTTCTGGACTAGATACTATCCACTATCAACTCCTAACGCATCTACCTGAGAAGTCACTCCTTGTACTTCCCAAGGCCTTTAACCATATCTGGATAACTGGCCATTTTCCACCATCTTGGCGCCAGGCTGTGGTTGTGCCGATCCCCAAGCCGGGTAAAGATCCTACCGACCGGGCAACTACCGGCCATCGCTTTGACATCATATTTATGTCAAACTATGGAACGCCTGGTCAACGCCTGCCTGGTGTGGCATCTTGAGTCACAGGGTCTCATCACAGACCTCCAGTGCGGTTTCCGGCACTTCCGTAGTACAACTGACCATTTAGTCCGCTTTGAGTCGTTTATCCGAGATGCTTTTGTCAACAAGCAGCATGTCTTATGCAGTTTTCTTCGATCTTGAGAAGGCATATGACACTACCTGGAAGTATGGTATAATGTCTGACTTGTTGGACAGGGGTTTTAAAGGGCACATGCCCATTTTTATTCACAATTTTTTGTCTAACCAGTCGTTCAATGTCTGTGTGGGCTCCACCCTCTCCGACTCCTTTGAACAGGAGATGGGTGTCCCGCAGGGCAGCATCCAATCTCATGTTTTATTTAGTATTAAAATTAATAACATTGTACAGGCTGTCAAGGAGGATTCTGAATGCTCTTTGTTTGTGGATGACTTTGCTTTGTGCGCACGAGGTCGAGGACTTGCGTCCCTTGAGAGGTGCTTGCAACTGTGCGTTGATCGCATCCAGGGGTGGGTGTCTTTCAACAGATTCAAGTTCTCGCCCTCCAAGACAGTCTGTGTGCATTTTACTAACCAGACGAAATTTTTTCCTGAACCTAACCTGAGCATTGCTGGAGTGCCAATTAAGGTGGCTGAGGAGTTAAAGTTTCTGGGGGTCATCTTTGACAAAAGACTGACCTTCCGCAACTATATAATTACCTTCGAACCTCTTGTCAGAAGGCTCTCGACGTTCTTCGTGTCATTGGTCGTACTGACTGGAGTGCAGACCACACTGTCTTACTTCGACTGTACCAGGCCCTGTTTCGGTCGAAACTGGATTACAGCTCTGTGGTATATGGCTCGGCTTCCAAGTCTGTTCTACAGCGTCTAAACACAGTTCACCATCAAGGTCTGCGGGTATGTCTGGTTCCTTCAGGACGTCTCCAGTTCCTAGTCTGTATGCCGAGGCAAGGGAGCCTTCTCAAGCTCCGCCGCATCTGCCTCATACTCAGCTACTTTCTGAAAGTGAAGGCCCATCCAGACAATCCTGCCTATGATTGTGTTCTTAAGCCGCCATTTGCAGAGATTTACGATACCCATCCGGGAGCTGTCCATCCACTTTCCTTCCGTGTCTGACCTCATCTGCAGGTGGCCGGAGTGGACCTGGACAGAGTTTTGAAATCTCTGCAACACATCACTCCACCCTGGCTATTACCAGTTCCTGACATCTTGCTGGACTTGACCGCCCACAAGAAGGACTCTACCCCACCAGCCATATACCAGCAGAGCCTCAATGAACTCCTTTCAAGTTTTCCTGGCTATTGTCGTATCTATACGGATGGGTCAAAGTCTGAGGATGGGAGAGTTGCTGCGGCCGCAGTGTCCTCTCGCCATCCTAGGCGCCCATTTAAGCACCGCCTCCCAGACCATTCATCTGTATTTGGTGCAGAACTGCATGCGGTTCTGCTGGCACTCAGGCATTCTTATGATGTTATTGGTCTGGGGAAAGGAACTTACTGATTCTGTCTGACTCTCTTTCTGTCTTTAAGGCCCTTCAGCTCACAGGAACTGACCACCCACTGCTGGTGCAGATTAGAGAGCTCCACGCAGACATGATGAAGGAATATTATGAAATCATTTTTATTTGGGTCCCAGGGCATGTGGGCATTGAAGGCAACAGGATCGCAGAACGACCCTGTTCCCGACACACCGACTGTTCATAGTGATTTTAAACCCGTGATTAGTGCGTACATAGCCCTTGTGGGCAGTGGGCAGATGTTCACATCTGCACGGGACATAGACGACCCCGCCCTCCACGAGTCGCCTGCTGCCTTGCAGGCCTGGCCGCTTGGCTGCGGAAAGGCTAAGGGAGGAAACCCCTGACATCAAAGCCCCCGTGTCTCCGGGGAAGGCTTTTGAGCCAGAGACTAGGACAAGGACAGTCTGATATAAAACCTACGACCCGAGGACCTCGATGCCATCGTCCCAGCTTGCTAGGCCATGGCAGATGAACCAAGGGTTTAAAGGGTGGGGCCAGTACTGCGCACACTGCACTCCACCAAAAAGCTCCACTGCGCAGGCTTTAGGAAACGTCCACGGACCATGACACTGACCATTCCAAGTCCTGTAGCGACGGGCGAGGGGCGAAACGGCAGGTGAAAGATGTCACTGGAAGCCGCAGTCTCAAACCTGCATGCAGGCGGTTCAGGATATTGGTCGCCTGATGTTGACCTGGGGATGACAACATCACTCGGCACACCCTGAACGACCAAGCAGCCTTCTCTAGGATTACTGCCTGCGTACCATCCTGGGCATTCACTGGAGTGACTATGTCACCAACGTCGAGGTCCTTGAACAGGCTGAAACTGTGAGCATTGAGGCTTTGCTGCTGCGGACACAGCTCCGCTGGGCGGGGCATGTCTCCAGGATGGAGGATCATCGCCTACCAAAGATCACCCTGTTCGGCGAGCTTGCTACTGGACACCGTGACAGAGGGGCACCAAAGAAGAGATACAAAGACTGTCTCAAGAAGTCACTTAGTGCCTGCCAAATCGACCACCACCAGTGGTCTTCGCTTGCTGCCGACCGTGACACCTGGCGCTCCACCATTTACAAGGCAGCTGTCTTCTTTGAGGACTCTCACAGATCTAGCCTTAAGGACAAGCGGCTCAGGAGAAAAAACAGAGATGCCGCAGCTCAGAACCCTGGCCATACCTTCCCCTGCAGCCACTGCGGTCGAACCTGCCTGTCTCGGATTGGCCTCCGCAGCCACGAACAAGCCTGCAGACGTCGTGGGCAACTCCTATAAAATCTTCGTTCGCGAAGTCAAGCCAAGAGCCCTTGAGTGGCAGTCTGAGTGGGACAAAGAGGAAGCTAACAAGCTGCATGAAGCTCTTCCTAAGGTGTCCAACAGTCTGCCTTACCGCTGCCACAGCCGCCGTGAGGAGACTGTCCTTGCTAAGCTCCACATCGGGCACACATTTGTTTTCTCAAAACACATTACCGATGGTATTACACTTAGGAAATGGCTCTTAGCTGGCCTAATTTTAGCCAAATTTTGGTTGTGTCCGTATAAGGGGGTGTTGGCAGGAGTGGGGCGCCATAGACCATGCCAAACCCGAATAGCCTCCCCTTACTCACATCCGGTACAAGATTACCCAGCATACCCCAGTTTTAGTTCTTAGCTGGCAGAAGTAGGTTGTGTCAGAGAGAGTATATAGGAGAATACAACCCCACCCATTTAAGAAACAATTGATTTATTTAATCCTTTCCGTAAATAAACAAACGCACTTGACCAAATTCATTTAACAGATTTATCTGCCCAGTCAGGTCCCCCAACCCCTTGGAAACAAAAGGCTAGTTAAAATATCTTCCCGAGAAATACACACCACCCACCCACCCCCCCCACACACACACCCCCACACCCCACCACTCAATGCTGTCAGAGTTGGCCTTCCTGAGAAATAGTGTCTACTTCCTGTTCATACCACCATAGTAAACAATAGTCTTCTGTGCCCAAATAGTCTCTCTCTCTCTCTCTCTCTCTCTCTCTCTCTCTCTCTGCACACACAAAACAAATTAGCATTCCTTTTTGTGTCAACGCTTCAATGTATGTCACTAAACCACTATGTCATTTTTCTTACTCTGGGGCAAACCAAAAATATAGAACAAATCTCTAATATAGGTTATTTCGTAAATGAAACGTCCAACGTGAAAAATTGTGTGGAGGAAAATTTATCTGTGAAAAGTTTTCACTTCATGCATCGTGACTGCTGCGACGCACACGGACATTGCGCTGTTGAACAATCGGCCTTTGTGCTCAAGACTGTCGCGTGATGAAACCGGATTCCTGTTGCGTGCAGTTATTGCCGTCATAACCTGTAGGTAGAGACAGCTGTTGTGTAGTCATGTGAGTTTACAAGATTGCATCTATTTACTCACAACCAGAAAGTTGGGCTTGAAAATTGGTTGTGAAACGGTTTCCTGTTTTCGCTCCAGTGGGTGACAATCAGCCTTTCATACAGTTATTTATTACCCTGTCGCGTGATGTCTTTAAATTGAAACCCACAACTTTAATCCCGGGAGAGACCTCAATTATTCAATTTAGTATACACCCCACCATGTTTTACAAGTGTTTTAGATCACTCGAGGAGAAAATCGGGGAGTGAGTTGTTAGTTTGAACCAGATCACGGACATTGCCTTGTCCTGTTATGCATTTAAATTGAAACCAGATCACGGACATTTGTGTTGCGTGCTGTTTACCCAACCAACATGATAATGGCGGACCTATCTGTGATTTTAGACCTTGCAGCTTCTGGGTGTAAGGTCTAAAATCACAGACCGCACACCGTCACTGACGTCCAAGTAGGGAGAAAATAAAACCAGACAAGCTTTTCGTAGTCATTATTATAAGGCTTGCGGTGTGAGTGGTTAGTTTGAAACCCCTTTTATAACCAGAAAGGCAAGCATAGTGTTTTTGTACAAACAGATTATATTGTGTTTTTAAAATGGACTTAATGACGCACGATTCACATTACGGCCTATTTTGTGGCGCCACTTCGTGTGGGAAGACTGAATTTGTTCTTAACCTCTTACAAACAAGATACCTTCATCATTTCGAAAACATTGTAATATTTTGTCCAACAATCAAACACAACAAAGCTTATCACAACCGTTCATTCATTTGGACTGACAACAACATATACTTAGTCGACCCTGAGAAAAAACTGAATGATTACCTGCTATATTTTTACAAGCAATTTGAAGGACAGCCAACATTGTTCATAGTTGATGACTGTTCTGCAGAAAAAGACATTGTCAAAAAGAGAAACATATTAGCAGAACTTGCCTTCAGTGGCAGACATGCAAACATAAGTGTATGGATTCTCACTCAGAAATATAATGCTGTACTAAAAGATTTTCGAGAACAGTTAAAGTTTATCTGTTTGTTTTACTGTAAGGACCGTGACAGCTTTGAAGACTGTCTCAGAGAGAACGATGTCATTCCAAATAAGCAAGAACGGGATGATGTAAAAAATAAACTGAAATCAACTAAGCATCTAAAGCTCATTTTGAAGACAGATCAACCCACTGGGTATGGATTAGTAAATTAATTTATACTTTTGGGTTTGTCTTTAAAAATGACAGACAGACAAAATTGGCCTATTAGTGAAATCATAGATATTACACATTGCTTTAAAGATGTTAAATATAAAAGCCAGCTTAATAATAGAGAGTCACCTGGTAATTTATTTATTATACCAACAACAGTGTATATGTCTGGTAATATAACTTTTTATGTTGATAATCCATTTATTAAAAAAATAACTGTTGATATTAAGACACAATCATTTATTATTAATGAATATTATGATGGTTGGTTTACTAAATTGTGTAGTAATTTAGCAAAAGAGCTAAATAAAATAAATTTATATTTTAACGATATTACATTTAATAAAATGGTATTACACATACAAAATCAATAATTATAAACACATGTGTAAATAAATTTGTTTATTGTAGGAGTTACAGTCAATAAAGTGCCATTTTCATTATATAATTTTCTATTTATTTTTTTGTCGGACAAATAAAAAAGATGGACAACCGTCAAAGATTAAGAAACGTGTTTCACACAACTGACTTACCTATATATAATATTTACAATGTCTATGAATCAATAGAAAGATCTTTTTTAGTCATACAAAATAACCTTCTTTCTGATAGTGTAAAGATTCAGATTGTTGCAAAAATAGAATTTGTCAGAGATGTTGGTAAAGTTATTGTAATGTATATCTCGACAAGGCAGCACACAGTTAATTCGAGAAGAGAACTAGAAAAAGTGTTTAGAGAAAGATTGTTGCCTGACTTCCATGAAGCAATTGACAGAGCAGAAATGCAAGGGTCTGGCTGGCATGAAGGCCTTGTACATGAACTACAACTAAAGCAGTCAAGATATCATCCTATTTTAGGCAAATCATGGATACCACTACCAAAAGAGGTTGTAGACAAAAAGGGTGTGGTCAATATTCAGAACAATGATAATTTATGTTTCATGTGGTGTGTGCTTTCTAAACTTCATTTTGTAAAAACAAAACCTGAACGTGTATCTAACTATACCAATTTTATAAACGAACTCAACTTCAGTGGCATTGAGTTCCCTGTTAAAATAGAGGACATAGACTTGTTTGAAAAACTAAATCCTGGTATATCCGTGAATGTGTATGTGTGGGAAAATGAGTCAGAGAATAAGTTACAGCCAATTAGAGTATCACCAATTGCCCCAACATATGGACAGTCAGAAGATAAACATGTTGATATGTTGCTAATAAGCTCTGGTGATAACTTTCACTACACAATTATCAGAAATATGTCACGTCTAATTCATAATCATGTATCAAAACATAATGGTAAACAGGAAGTGTGTAAGAGATGTTTACAAAGATTCTCCTCTATTGCAGTGGCACATAAACACATTCTACATTGTAGGTCAGCTGATGACATACAAACTGTACTTAAGTATCCAGAGTCTGGTAGTCAAGTGTATTTTAAAAACTATGGGAATCAACAAAAGCTGCCGTTTGTAGTATACGCAGATTTTGAATCACTCGTCGTTCCATATGAAGGTCCAATTCCAGAGTCATTACCAAAGACTATAAAACTGAGTGACCAAGTGGTGTGTTCTTTTGGATACATTATTGTTAGGTCAGACGGTCTTCATTCAGAGCCTGTTATCTACAGAGGTGAAAATGCAGCATGTCTGTTTTTAACAGAAATGAGACATCTGTATAGTCAGGTAGTACAGTATCTCACAACATGTCAGATGCCTTTGGTGATGACAGAAGAAGACAAACTAAAATTTGATACAGCTGAGATGTGTTGGATTTGTGAACAGCCTCTGGGGGGTGATAAAGTTCGTGACCATGATCACATAACTGGATGTTACAGAGGCGCTGCACATAACAATTGTAACTTGTTATTAAAAACAGATCCTAAGACATATAAGTTACCAATCTTTTTCCACAATCTGAAGGGATATGATTCACACATCATCATGCAGGCTGTAGACGAGTCTTACAAAAAAATTAGTTGTATTGCCCAGACAACTGAAAAATACTTGACTTTTAGGTTAGACAAATTAGCATTTTATGACTCCATGCAACATTTGTCTTTAGGGTTGGCTAGTCTGGCAGAAGGACTGAGTGAGTATCCAATAACAAGTAAATATTTTGAGCCGGACTTGATTAAAAAAGGTGTTTATCCATATGAGTACATTGATCACTGGGTTGTGTTTGAAGAAACAAGACTACCACCAAAAGAGAAATTTTATTCTACACTAACTGGTAAAGGTATTTCTGACTCTGAATATCAACACGCACTTGATACATGGGGGAAGTTAGGATGTCAGACAATTGGTGATTACCATGACCAGTACTTGAAAGCTGACGTTTGTTTGCTAGCAGACGTATTTGAAAGTTACCGTGAAAAGGGTTTGTTACACTACAAGCTTGACCCTGCTTGTTACATAACTAGTCCTGGCATGACATGGGATGCATTTTTGAAATCCAGTAAGATATTTATAGACCTGTTGTCTGATCGTACGATGGGTGAAATGGTGGAACGTGGATTGAGGGGAGGTATTAGTCTAGCAGCAAACAATTATGGCAAGGCCAACAACAAATATCTTGACGACTTTGACCCGTCAAAGCCAATGTCATTTATTACATACTTGGATGCTAATAATTTGTATGGATTTGCAATGTGTGAATTGTTGCCATTAAAAAACTTTTGTTTGTATAATTTGTCACAGTTTGGCATAAAAAAATTAACAAAATATATTATGGATCGAGGTCAAAATGATGAAAAGGGTTGGATCTTTGAAGTAGACCTGGAGTACCCACACCGCCTACATGATTACCATAATGATTATCCATTAGCAGTTGAGAAACTGAGTTTAACGGGGAAAAAAGAAGACACCAAACTTGTACCCAATCTGAATGACAAATTCAATTACGTTTGCCACTACCGCTTGTTGCAGTTTTACATCAGACACGGGTTAGTACTAAAGAAAGTTCACAGAGGAATTCAATTTGATCAGAGTGCTTTCATGAAAGATTACATAATGAAGAACACAACCCTTCGTGCGAGAGACGGCAACACTGCATTTGACAAAGACTTCTTTAAGCTTATGAACAATGCCTGTTTTGGTAAGACAATGGAAAATCCTCATCACAGAAAAGATGTGAGACTAGTCACAACTGAATCAGGTGCAATTAAACTTACAGGCAAGCCTCAGTACACAGGGTATAAAGAATTTCATTCATCATTGTATGCTGTGTCACTCAAAAAAAAGATTGTTAAACTGGACAAGCCAGTATTCATTGGTATGGCAATTCTTGAGTTGTCAAAACTGTTGATGCTTGAATTTTATTATGATTACTTTAAACCGAAGTATCCTGACTGCCGTCTGTTATACACTGACACTGACTCTATGATCATAGACGTATGTACTGAAGACTTTTATGAAGACATGAAAACAGAACTACACATGTATGACACGTCTGATTACCCTAAAGACCATCCACTGTTTAGCACACAAAACAAGAAAGTGCCTGGAAAGTTTAAGGATGAACTAAATGGTGTGCCTAAAGTTGAGTATGTTGGACTGAGATCAAAAATGTATTCTATACTGCATCAAAAGGGAAGTCAATCCAAAGCCAAAGGTATCAAGAAAACAGCAATAAAAAATAAAGACATTCGACATGAACATTATAAGCAAGTATTAGATGGAGAACTGATGCCTGATTATCCAAACAAAACACTGAGGTCAAATAGACACAATATTGAAATGATCCAAACACATAAGAAGTCTCTAGCAGTAGGGGACACGAAACGAGTGTTTTTCAGTAAGGAAAAAGCTTATGCACCAGGTCATTACAGACTCAAGTTATCTGAAGAAATAGCTGATGAACTGGTTGATGAACTAATCAATGAGTTAGTTGATGAAATGATTAAAAATGCGTAACGGTGTCTGGGGGAATAATCTGTAATTCTTCTCTGACAAATGCCCTCTGAGGCGCAGGCTCATACAGATAATATATTGTTGCGTCTGGACCAGGGATTATTTTTTTTATATTATGAACAGATGTTGACCAGATGGGGTCTGTCGCCCTGCGTCTGTCGTCGTTCTCAGCCTCCCCTGGTTGATATAAATATCTCACCTGTTTGGTAAATAAACTTGTGTCTGGAGGTGGGGTTGGCCCTTTTTTTGGCTCTGCAATTGTTTTCAATTTAATAGCATCAGCAGGCTTAGGGTGTCCTTCATTATTCATTGCTTTTATCACATGTGGTAATCTCTTAACCCACTCCGTGTTACGGGTGTCATGCATGAGTTCCTTAGAATACTGGTAACTGAAAAGTCTCTCTGACAACTGTTTGTTAAAGTTTTCAACAATTGCCTGTGATCTGTGCACACCTGGAATACTGCGTCTGACCAGTACACCATGCTTAGCAAATAACTGATTAACTGCACCTTTGAATTCTGATCCGTCATCAACCTGCACTAGTCTGGGGTATCTTAAAGGGCCTCGACCATATATTTTTGTTAATGCTGTAGCAACTGTACTGGCTGTTTTGTCAGATATGGGTTCAGCGTCTTTATACCTTGAAGCAATGTCTACAACAGTCAGTGCATACTTGTATCGTTTCTTTCTTATTGTGTCATGTGGTAAGAACAGGAGGTCCATTTGGTGTGTGTCATTTGGGGTAGTGTTTTCAAAATGGGGTCTTGTTATTTTTCTTGGAGCAGGTAGATATATCTGCCAAATTGCCTGTCTCTGTAACCATTGCTTGACTTGATTGAGTGTTATATCTCCGCCCACAGCGGCATGTAATTTCTGAATAGCTGTTGCTCCTTTCCAATAGCCTGATGGAGAGTAATATATTTTTGATAGTTTATTTTCGGCTGCCATTTTTTCTAGCAATGAAAACTCCTGTAAAATAAACAAATGTCATTCCCACTAGAACAAAGATTATCTCCCCGTTTCTTTGTTGTGTGCTTGGTTTGTAATAGTCACTTAGTTTTGGTTTTGGGATAGACATGTCTTCACCTGTGACAAGAAAATATTCCCTGATTGCTTCGTCTGTATTTGAAAACGTATGCTGTGCGTGACCTTCAAGCCTGAGTTTTTCATTGATGAAATCAAGTTTCTCAATTCTATTCTTTTCATAATCTTGCTGGGCTTGAGCAAGTTTTTCAGATGCTTCATTATGACGTTTTAATTCTTCTGCAGATTCTTCTCTACCCATTTTTGAAAAGAGATAATTAGAGCCACTAAATGCCAATGCGTTAACCATAGCACCTCCTATCATAATAGCTATCGTCGCCATAATATTTTTATTTACATAGAAACATTTTCAGGAATAATTCCCTGCTTAACAAGAAAATCTTTTGTCGCAATTGACGCTGTGACAACTACAATTAGCTTAGCGCTGTCTTCAAAGTCAAGTCTACTCAAGTCTGCTGATTTCATTTTGAGTAGATTTTTTCCCAGCATAGAAAACGCTACTGCTAATCCGCTGATTACGGCAGAGTGATACACAAGGTTCATTAAATTTTTTGAGTCGTTCATTTCTTAGGCAAGAAAAATTAAAATAATTAATTTATTTACTGCATGTAAAATGAGTCCAAAGGTTTTGACACTGTTGGTAATGTGGAGACTTCTTCTTTTATTTTTGGAGTGTCTGATTTTTTGGTCACTGTACGAGTCTGTGGTTTGTATTTTTTGTATAATTGATAACCTACGTAACCAAATCCGACAACAAATCCGGCAACTACATATTTTGTTGTTTGAGGTTCGGGGTCAGGGTCAGACTTAGTTGTTTGTCTCTCACTTTCATGAAGGTGTGACGGTACTGACACAGGTCCTGACGATCCTGACGGTGGATCAGTTACATGAGTCTTTTCTGTTTGTGCCTTAAGCTGTAATTTTTTTTGCCTATTATATTCAGCCAGTCTTTTTCCAGCATCAACACGGCCTGGACTTTTAGTCTTCGTCACAGTTTGAACCTGCGTCAAAACTGGAGTCGTCTCGTCCATTTGATACTTCTTTTTCTTCTGCAGTAAAATTTATTTTTGAAAAATCGATATAACTACTAGTTACCATCAAAGTTACGGCAGGTGCAAGGTAATTGCCAAACTTGTAAAACATGGTACATGCTAATTTGCCAATCGAACTAGAAACTATAGGGTTGCTTTCGAGATCATGAGAAAGGCTGTCAGTGTCTATTGGTATGAAGTGATTAACAGCTTTTGTGTATAGGTAAATAAGAGACCTGCTTAAATCGCGTGTCATTAGTGAAGCAATATGGTTTTCATATTTAGCATGAAGTTTTAATAGTTCCTCAGCGGTGAGAGACTCTATGTCTTCTACCATGTATTGTTTTCCGAGATAAGTCTTTGATTTGCCTGAGACAATAACAGAAAGAATGCGTTGTTTTTTCGAGTCTAAGTCTTTGTTCTCTACCGCATTGATATCATTAAGAAGAAGTAATTCGTCTTGGTTCATTTTATAATAAAATAAAAAAAACTTTGCCTGTGAATAACTTATGAAGTTACTGTTCATGTAACTGTCTAGAATAATGTGATCTTACTTGATAACTAATTTCAAAGTTACCTACAACTTACAAGTAACTTTGACGTTAGTTATCATAAGTTCTTAACCCAAGTCATAAGACACTCGGACAGATTTCTCAAGTTACAAGGACAACAAGAAAACTTTTTTTTAGTAATAATCTGGTGGTGGGGCTGATGGCATCAAATGAGCAGGCATGACATCTCTTTGCGAAGTGTATGACAAAAATAATGGATTACCAAAACCTATCGTTACTTGCTTGTAAGTTCTCAAACTTTTTTCATAGTTTCTTCTACGCCTATCTTTTTTCCTTGTTCTAAAAAAGATTTCTTTAGCTCTTCAACATTTACAGCCTGACTACGCATCTTATTCTGTATTTCAGATTTTTGTTGTTTATAGTTGGCCAAATCATCCTGGACTCTCTTAAATTCGTTATCGTCAATTTCATTATTTTCCAAAGATTTACTAATAATAAGTTTCATACTCGTCAGCTTAGCTGCTGCGAGCGTACTTAATGCTTCATGCTTCTGCAACTTCATATAAAATCTTTTGTTAATGGCTTCCATACCAAAGCATGCTAGACTTGTGACAAGACCAATACCTTCAACAGCAATTCCTATAACACTTCCCACCCCCGTTGCAAAAAGAGTTATACCTCCTACAGATAATCCGGCTGAAACCACCCCCATGGCCATTGATGTGTTGTGTACAGAATTGAAAACCGTATTGTAACGGCGTTTACACCTCGAGTATTTTGCTTGTTCTTCTTCCAAATACTTCAACGCTTCTGTAATATTCATTAAACGAAATGAATCTGCCTTTAATGTTTTATCACGCTCAATAGGCTCAGGTGGTATTTGTGGATACAAGTTCACCATTTTTTATGACAAATATTTTTTTAATCAGCAATTACATTTTGCAACTCTTCAAAATTATACAATTTGCTGGCATAATAAAATGCAACAAGATCAATGTGTTCAAGGTTTATGTAAGTTAGACGAACAAAAGTTGTTTTGTCAACCACCACCTTGACAGCTGGAATACTGCTCGAAACATTAATAACATCATTATTTTTTGTAATAGCAATAAAGACCTTTGATGATTCTGATACTGTTTCATCCCATGTAAGTTTAATCCCCTGCGCAATTTGAGCCTCTTTAGCAGTAGCAACAGATTTCATGATAATTTCAAATACTATTGTCGCTTCTCTAGCCACGACTAAGCTTGCTGGCATAAACACAACAGAAGTATCTGATCTACCCTTTCTAGTTGTAAGAAGATATCTTCGTTTCTCATAATTTTCAACTTTCAGTTTTTCTCTGCTATTGTTGTCTAGGGCAAAACTTGGAACAAGGCTTACAATAAGCGGCCCAGAATTAACAACCTTCCTAAACACTAAGGCGCCTTCATCATCAGTGTATACATAAGGACTAATAAATTCAATCTTTATGTCCCAGTCAATTGTGGGTGGTGGTGCCGGTACAGGTGAAACAACCCATTTAGTACCCACATGTATTAAGTTGTAGGGCACATTATTTACAAGATTAGGCGCAACAGGCACAGTAACATCACGTAGCTGACCAAGTTTAGGAATCTGTCTTTCACCATCTTTCATGTCAACAATTACTTTTCTCTTGTACATGCCATAGGAATCAAGTTCAAAACCATATATTTCCCCAATTTCTCCCTCTTTCTCAAAATCCTGTACGTCTGCCAAATCTTTCAACTCTGTTACTGGACACGCAACTGGTATGATTCTCGGCTTTGGACCAAGACCACTCATTTTTATAAACAAAAATAAAATTATTTAATTTCCAAAACAACATAAAAATCATGCATTACAACTGGTTTACCATTCTGATTAGTTACAGATAAGCACAATGATTCAAAGAAACTAGAACCTAATTTTTTAAACTGAGAATTAGGAAATCTAGCAACCACATTTTCACAATATGGGGCAGTTCCAGTCGGCAAGCATCTTAACAAAGTTGAAGGCTTTCCATTGTGTACATTTTCAGTAGTGTTCAGTTCTTTCAAATGAACATTTAGCACTGTGTGTACTGACAAATGAACAGGATATCTGCCAGTTATTCTTGGTTTTTTTGGTGATAGTAGACTACCAACTGATTGTGACCAATCTTCATCTGGATGTGTTATTGTTTTAAAAAATCCAAGTAATAATAAAAGACTAATTGATAAAGAAAACTGACCACTTTTCGGAAAATCAACTGAAACAAGTAAATTAGCTGGGTTTAAAGTTGCTTTAATTTTAAATTCATTTTGAAGCCATTCAGCTAAAGTACAAAAGTCATAATATCCGGCTCGTAAAGTATCACCCTTCTCAATACCATCAAGAGTTCCACTTACAGAATAATTTTCATCATCCGTTACATTAAACCACTTTACTGTGTAGAACATTTCATGGATAGCTACAGCCTTGCTACCATCACGATTATCAATCCCATTAGTTAACCACATTGGTTTGCTTGTGTCAATATTTGTTAAGGTTATAAACATTTTTATTATCACATAAAAAAAAAAGGATGGAATTTAAATCACCAACCATTACCACTACAAACGCATTTCAATTTAACGTGGATGCCAAGTATAATGTTGCACCTACTTATGAACAGAAAATAATTCAGTTAAATCAGCTTGATATTGCTGTGTCTGAACAAGATCTATTCCAAGTCAAAGTACCCAATCCGTTTGATCATTACCTAAACCCTCCAATAACAGACGATGCTACAGCAAGAAAGTGGTCTTCAAGTCCACTACAGATGTTTCAAAACCAACTCAACTTTGCTATACTGTGTTCTACTACAGGCTGTGGTGTTTCATTTACAGACCATTTGAATCACTCAAACAAACTGATTAGGTCTGTGTATCGTTTCCATGTTTATTACCAGCTTAGACGTATACTGTCAGAACTGCATACACCACTACCAACTGAATCCAGTTTCAACAGGTTTAACAACCCCATGGATATGAAAGCATTTGAACGCATCTGTAATGAATTTAACATAAGCACTAAGTATGACTTTACACAAAAACTTGATGATCACAAAGGCATGGGAACACTGTATTACGCTTTGAGTCACAGACAATACCCTCAAGATTACTGGCCTCCCTACACTTCATTCTCATCAAAATCACAAGTCTGGTTAGGCTCAATAGAACAGAAACAATCTAACGCATGGTCAACATTTGTCTTGGACAGGAGTGACGGATTTACTCAAGCAGGAGTCGAGCGCGTAAATGAGTCTATCAGAACATATGTCTGGTGTATATTAGGTGCACAATCATTAACAAAATCTAATATTCTGAATGGAAGTGCTAAATTTGAAACACAAAAACAGTTTCTCGCTAATCTTGAAGATTCAGTAAATTCATCAGTTGATCTCCCATCAAGCATACAACGTTACCAAGATGTACTCAGATATGCCAGATCAAAAGTTGACTTTGTAGTTGGCACTGGGTTATACATGTTACCATCTGACCTTCAACTCCAAATGGGTACAATAACAAATTATAATAATGAAATCATTGTTGCTGGGAGTGATCAAAAACTAGGTCTCAATAAATCTGTAAATTTAGGAGGAACAACTGTGCACGTACAGTTGAAAAAATCATTACAAGTGATTACTTCCCTTGCTCCAACAGCTATACAACCAGTACAGTCAACCCCTGACACACATGAATCCGAGAGAACTGCATTGGTAATTGGCCTTACTGGAGTAGGAATATTACTTCTTTACCTGTTTCATTAAATAACCTATCATTAACCCTCCTACTGTCACCAAAAAGATCCAAACATGCTCCGCCATAAACCCTACTGCCTTTGCCGCTGTACTAATCAACCAATTGACAACCGTGCCTAAAATGCCAGGTAACGAGTCTACTGCTTTCAGAGCCAATTTCTTAAGCAAGTCTGATATGTGTGACAACTGCTTTTTTACCCATGACTGTAAATCTTTTGGATCTGTGGGGACTGGGGTTGGTGGTGCTGGAGGTGGAGAACCACCACCCGTTACAGCCAACACAACTGTACTGATAATAAACCCCAGAGCTGTAATTAAACTGGCAATTGTGATACCCTGTTCTCTGAAAAGTGTTTTAAGTCTCTCAGCCAGAGTAGTGTCTTCGTGAAGTATTTTCTGAATAGTTTCTCTTATTCTGTTGACCTGTGTTTTCAGTTTTTCCCTCCCGATACTAATCGCTTCTAACCTTCCTGATCTTTCTATCTGCAAATCATTTAATCTGTGTTGGATTCTTTCTTTCATTTCTGTGTCAAGATTCCCATTGTCTGCGGTAGCCAGTTTCTCCTTTTCACGTTCAATGTGTTTATCAAGTTCTCCCAGTTTGGCAAGATTATTAACCATCTCACCTCTTATTGTCTGCAGTGATTTATCTAACCCTATAATCTCCCGCATTGACAAAGGTGGATCTTCTATTGTTTTCATAGCATCATTTATTTGTCCTTCAGTAAATGAGGTTTCTTGTATCACTGTGTTTGCTATTTCTGGTAGGCTTGTTACTGGTGCCATTTCAATTTCTTGCCCTGTTGGTAACTTTGTTTGCGTGTCTTGAAGCACACTAACCAGTCTTGGCGTGATAGGAGACCCACCAATACCAAGTTGACGCAAGGCACTAACACCACCTTCATTTTTTATTGTACTTAAAGCCCTAAACCTACTAGGGTCTTTTTTGTTAGTCAATAGTACTTTTCCTTTGTCAACAGTATTTAAATATAAATGACCCTTGCCATCAAGTTCAAACTGGTTAGGGTCTATGTTGTCTGGGCGATTACCAACATGATCATAAAATGAGTTCACTTTGGTTTCTAAAAGTTCATGACGTAAACTGTAAATATTTCTTGTACCAGTCATATCTGCCATATCTGTTGTATTACCAAAATCATACGTGTCACCCATTTCAAAATCTTCATGATTAAATCCTCCCGCGGCCATTGTTTTTATTAATTTAATTTTTTTTATTGTGCATAATAAAAATGACACAGTCCTACGGATCAAAGTTAGACCCACACAGAAAACTACGTGAACCTTTCGGTGTTAAAGCAGTTAGACAATCAATTGTCATCACAAACAATCCTAGTACTATAGACCAAAACCAGACTCTTACTGTCAAGTTTCCAAACCTAGGCCCCAGTGACGTTATTGTTCCTGGTACTGCTCGTCTTGCTTTTAATATTGAACTTTCATCGGACGCAGATGACAAAAGAACACTAGTTAACAATCTAGGTAGAGCAATTATTAAGAATATTAAAGTTAAACTTGAAGGACAGGAAGTGTTTAGTCTTGACGATGCTGATGTGTTCTACTGCTACACGGATTTGTGGCTTACAAGAGAAGAACGAGAAGATCGTATTTATCAAGGCATACAGTCAGATAGCATTATGAAAATTCAAATAAATGCATCAGACAAAACAACCACAGAAGGCAAGGACGTTATTGTGGCCGAAACATATGGAAATAGGTTTTGCATTCCACTCGAATTTGAAATCCTAACAGGACATTCGCCTTATTACCAAGGGGCACTAAATGACCGCCTGAGCTTCGAACTAACCTTCAATGATTACTCCAAAGTTATCAAATCAACGGATCTCAATGCATCATATAAGATCTCTAACATTTCCTTGGAATATGAGATTGTCACGCATACTGAACTAGCCAGACTCATTCAAAATCAGTACCAGTCAAGACTTCCAATTTATTATGATCGAGTGATTAGACACAGTTTATTACCCAAAGACAAGAGCGACCAAATTTGGTGTATAAACCTAAACACGCCTGCTAGGTCACTAAAAGGCGTTCTTATGTTATTTGTTGAACCAAAAAGTCCTTACCAAGGAGATTCAGAAAAATTCTATAATCCGAAAATTACACATTTATCCTGCACAATCGAAGGCCGACCTAATCAAATTTTTGCGTCTGGAATGATGGGATATCAGCACTATGAAAAGTATTTTGCTGGGGGAAGACTTAGAGAAAAATCAGCAAATATTGCGTGCAAAGATCTGCATCTGTATGACGTAAGAATCGGTGAATACCTGACAGACAAGTACGCACTGTGGCTAGATCTGCGTTCTACGGACGATCATTTCCTTCATGGTTCTGGCCGTATTATCGAAAACGGTAGTGACGGAATCTCAATTCAAATACAGAAAAAAACAGAAAAATCTGAAGCAATCAATATATATTTGTATCTGATTTATGATGCGCAACTAAACATCTCTGAGAGCAGGCTAAGTAGTCACATATATTAAAAGTATTCACTTAGCTTGGTTTTAATCCTTCACAGCCCATTTTGAATACCGAAATCACTATAAAATCCGAACGTATTAGTAGGCACGTCACGCTTGTGCTGAAACACGGACTAAACTGAAAATAAAAGGCGTCGTTTCACTGAGGTAACAGTTTCACTACCGATTTCAACATTCCCAATTTTCACCTCGAGTGATCTAAAAACACTCGTAAAAACAGGGAGGGGTGTACTAGTAACTTGAATCATTTAGGTCTATCACTGGGATTAGAGTTATTGGGTTTTGTCTTTCAATTTAAATGCATCACGCGACAGTGACTACGCAATAGCTTAAGCATAAAGACCTATTGTTCAGAAATGTCACCCACTGGAGCGAAAACAGGAAACCGTTTCACAACCAATTTTGAAGCCCAACTTTCTGGTTATTAAAGAGATGCAATCTTGTAAACTCACATGACTACACAACAGCTGTCTCTACCTACAGGTTATGACGACAATAACTGCACGCAACAGGGATTTGGTTTCATCACGCGACAGTCTTGAACACAAAGGCCGATTGTTCAACAGCGCAATGTCCGTGTGCGTCGCAGCAGTTACGATGTGTGAAGTGAAAACTTTTCACAGATAAATTTTCCTCCACACAATTTTTCACGTTGGACGTTTCATTTACGAAATAACCTATATTAGAGATTTGTTCTATATTTTTGGTTTGCCCCAGAGTAAGAAAAATGACATAGTGGTTTAGTGACATACATTGAAGCGTTGACACAAAAAGGAATGCTAATTTGTTTTGTGTGTGCAGAGAGAGAGAGAGAGAGAGAGAGAGAGAGAGAGAGAGAGAGAGAGAGACTATTTGGGCACAGAAGACTATTGTTTACTATGGTGGTATGAACAGGAAGTAGACACTATTTCTCAGGAAGGCCAACTCTGACAGCATTGAGTGGTGGGGTGTGGGGGTGTGTGTGTGGGGGGGGTGGGTGGGTGGTGTGTATTTCTCGGGAAGATATTTTAACTAGCCTTTTGTTTCCAAGGGGTTGGGGGACCTGACTGGGCAGATAAATCTGTTAAATGAATTTGGTCAAGTGCGTTTGTTTATTTACGGAAAGGATTAAATAAATCAATTGTTTCTTAAATGGGTGGGGTTGTATTCTCCTATATACTCTCTCTTGTGTCTGTTCGAGCTCCGCTTGGTTCTTGGCCGGTCGTTTTCGACCTTGACTGTTCGTTCGTTGGGACTTGAACTGTGGAGATGGTGGCGTGACTGGGGGTAGTAGTGCTCACGCTGGGCCGCCTCGTCGACCTGTGTGTTCTACGGGCCTACGGCTTGTTCCATGGAGACTGTGACTGGCGGCTTCCGGACGCTGCTTCGGCCTGCGCTCCGAACCGGTCGGGCTGTGTGGCGTGCTGTTTACGATATGGTGATACGTGGGTTTGCTCCTTTTTTCCGCCATGGCCAGGTAATATCTCGGTGAATGCCCTCGACCGGCGCCCTTGGGTGGGAAGGAGCGCCGAGCGTCGGCACGCGCTGTACACTCATTTGATTCGACTACATATTCAATTATGTCCGATTCGCCAGCGCGCGCGCGTTGTTATTGCGTGACCTTAGAGGCCACGCTCGCTCTTTCATCTTGTACCCTCTTGTTGCAGTAACTAGGTTCGGATCTGCACGATGTGTGGCGACTTTCAGGGCCCCTCGGACGAGCATGCGGAGGGCCTTCCCTGAGCAGGAGGCGAGTCGACCCGCACTGGTGAGGTGTCCGCCTCATGACTGGAACAGAGATAGGGACTTCGTTGTCCCGCAGAGAACGTACGACGCCTCAAGTCAGAAACAGGGACTTCGTTGACCCGCACAGAGATAGGGACTTCGTTGTCCCGCAGAGTACGTACGACGCCTCAAGTCAGAAACAGGGACTTCGTTGACCCGCACAGAGATAGGGACTTCGTTGTCCCGCAGAGTACGTACGACGCCTCAAGTCAGAAACAGGGACTTCGTTGACCCGCACAGAGATAGGGACTTCGTTGTCCCGCAGAGAGCGTACGACGCCTCAAGGCAGGAACAGGGCCTTCGTGGTCACGCACAGAGATAGGGACTTCGTTGTCCCGCAAAGAGCGTACGACGCCTCAGGTCAGGAACAGGGGCTTCGTTGTCCCGCACAGAGATAGGGACTTCGTTGTCCCGCAGAGAGCGTACGACGCCTATCCGAGATCGCCGGGCATTGATGTCCGAGTTTACAAGGTGCGACCCAAGTCAGCAGCAGGGACTTCGTTGTCCCGCAGAGAGCGTACGACGCCTATCAGAGGCCGCCGGGCATTGATGTCCGAGATGAACAAGGTGGGTCCCAAGTCTGAGGCAGGGACTTCGTTGTCCCGCAGAGAGCGTACGTTGCCTATCAGAGATCGCCGGACACTGATATCAGAGTGTAACAAGGCGAAACCCAAGTCCGAAGCAGGGACTTCGTGGTCCCACAGAGAGCGTACCACGCCTATCAGATCGCCGGGCAGTGACACCTGGCAGGGACAAGCTGGGACCCAAGTCAGAGCAGTGGCTTTGTTTCCCACAGAGAGCGTACCACGCCTATCAGATACCGGGCAGAGACGCCTGACAGCCACAAGGTCGGACCCAGGGCACAAGCAGTGGCCTTGCTGTCCCACAGAGAGCGTGCGACGCCTATCGGAGATCGTGGCCACGGAAGCAGTGGCTGGGTTGCCACTTCCCTCATACGAAAGTAATAAGTCGTGGCTGATTCTCTGTTTGTCTATTGACATTGGGTATTTACCTAAATATTACTAAATTGCGTTACTTCCTTAGTGGCTGGGTTGCCCAGACCTGTTTACCATACACATTCGGCGTATTGAAGTACACTATTTTGCTTGGGGTACACGTACAGGTGCACGTTATACACAAATACACATTTTGGAGAAACTGACAACTCACTGGCTTGTGAATAATACACATGGGAGTCCAAAGTACACTTTTAGTCAGTTAAAAGTACACTGACTGCACCCAGGGGGTAACCAGGTCGGCAAGTTGTCACTCAGAGCTGTCGGCGTCTTTCAGAGCTCGCCTGTCAGAGACGCCCAAGAGTAACAATGGGGACCCCAATCAGAAGCAGTGCCTTGCTGTCCCACAGAGAGAGTATGTCGTCTGTCAGAGATCGCCGGACAGAGACGCCCAAGTGTTTTAAGGTGGGACCCAAGGTGGTCCCGGACCTGTAAAGCACAAGATACCTTGTTCTGGGCTCTGGTCAGCAGGAGAGGTAGCTGACAACCTCTACTGGCATGGCTAAACCAATGATTCTTCCACCGGCCCGGGACCCGGCCTCAAGAGTGACCCGCTCCACTGTCCTTCCGCAGGCCAGAGTGGACAAACAGCAGGTGGCCAGAGCATTAAGGTGGGGCCCATGTCAACGGCAGTGACCTAGGCGCCCCGGCCCAGTAAGCTTGTAGTCACTGACTGCGGAGGGCTGGCGTCGGCTACCGTACCTACGATGCTTCCAGTCCCGGGCCAGACGACAAGTCGTAAACGGACATGCAGAAGTGACTGCTCGGCTTCTCAGGCGCTGGACAGTGTCTAGTGTCTGTGAGAGCATGTGGGCGCGGTAGCAAACACGTATGAGTATGTACGTTTATCGTGGTGCGCGACACAGGGGTTAAAAGGTTGCTTTCCCAGCGGCTCAGCGGTTCGCCAGGCCGCTGGGGCGCGACACCTCTTATCCTTCCAAGGTTAGGTTCCTGGAACCTCTAATCCGATTCTTTGCTTTGGGCAATAGAGATGAGAAAACAGAGGGGTATTCTGTCTCCCATATCTTAATCTAATTCAATAACTTGATTATCCCTTAAGGGCTATTACAATCAAATTGTACTCATGCATTAAGCATTGATTAATTTAATTTTTCTTATTATTAGGTTGGGCGCCCTCGCCCGGGCTGCTCACCAGTTTTTTATGGCTTGTGGCGACCGCAAGGGCTACAGGACCACTGCACTTCGCACTGCAGGATCCCGGCTCGGTGATGTTGGGCCACGCCTCGCGCCGACCATGCAGACGAGAGCCGCTCTAGTTGCAGTGCAGAAGAGACGACCTCACGATGGGATCCGGGTTCCGGCGTTCGCTCATGATCTTCAGTTCCCCTTCGGAAGCAGGGACTCGCCTCACAGAAGCCAGGGGTACGAGAGGAACAGGAGACGCCGTCCCAGTTCCATGGCTCGCTACGCAAGGGAAAGACGGGCTCTCCGAGTTTTCGCCACCGTTCGGGGGAGCGGCCCCCTGAGACTACGTTGTTCCTTCCAAGTGCGGGGTCCGCCTTCGTTGGATCGCCGCCGGCCGGAGTTCCCCGGACTTCGGAGGGGTTGGACATCCCTTCGCCTGCGGGCGGAACATACGGTTCCCGCTGGACGCCAGAGGACGTCATTCGCCGTGGCTGGACGAGGTTAGCTTCTCTACGTCGCTACGCTCGCGGTTCCGAGAGGTCTTGCGTTTGCCGTCTACTGCGAAGATTTACAGGAGAGTCTACTCGAGCCGGGGACTACGCAGGTCCCCTCATCGCGTCCAAGCATTCAAGTCCCTGCCCCTTCTGGTCGGCTTCTGTCTCCGCTTCAGGGCGCCGGGGGAGGCGCTGGTGGCTTCAGCTGGATCCTACTTCTTCCGCTGCCAACGGTTGCTGCGTCCGTCCTGATCGATTACGCGCGGCTGAGTGGAGAGTCGGCCACGCAGGGCACCGCGCTGGGGAGAACTTCTTGGCCGCCTGGACAGACCGACAAGGAGGCTTGCAAGGCCTGTCACTCAGCTGATTCACGCTGCGGGCGCCGCCGGATGTAGCAGCCTTCTTAAAACACTGTGGACCGTCAGACAGGATTGGCAGGGACCACTCTTCCGCGGAGGCACGGTTCGTCCGATGCACCGGATTGGGCGACTTACATCCGAGAGACGGAGGCGGCGATGGGACGCCAACGGCACTCTCCTGTGAACGTCAGGGACAGCATACTCCAGGCGCGCGAGGGATAGAGGTCAGCGCGGGTGGCGGACTGGTCCGACAGACTTCACTGCGGACGACGTCTTCTTCGGGGGTATGCACACAGTTCAGATTGGCTCCGCCTGAGATGACTTGCGGCTAGTCGCTTCCTTTCCCCGACGGGGTGCTACTCTTCGCTTGGGCCTGGCCGTAGTCAGCGGTGACCAGGCACGCTTGTCGCCTCCTTAGACGACAGCGTCGGGACCTAGCGGAAGCGTTCGCTTCCCTGGGTGGCGGCAACTTGGAGTTCCGGCAGGCTGCAGCGCTGGACCGGAGCGGATGGACTTACCCTCGGTAGCGCCTTCAGGGAGTTACCCATTCGGCGCGGTGGATCCTGCGGCCGGGGGCGCAAGTACAGGGAGTTAGACGGGACAACTTGGCAGGAATTAGTTCCTGAGAGGTCGTTGCGCTCGGGCCTGTGGCAGTAGGGTCGACGCAGCTCTTACACTAGACGGTAGATTGGAGCACGATCTTCGTCCTTCGACTCGACACAAGTGCCTCGTCATCTCGGCAGATACCAGACAAAGACCTGAGAGCAGCGGTGCGCCTCCAGGACCTGGGACAACTCGAGTTTCGAAGTCGTAACCAGTTGGCAAGCCGGGCGGTAGGCTGGGATCATGCCCACTTCGCCGTCGACTGGAGGGCCGACGCTACGGGACAGGTACTACGTGTTTTCTTCGCCGGGATTCCGTCGAGGATGGAGTGCGTGGTCATCCTGTTCGAGTGGGACTCCCAGTAGACGGGAGCAGGGCAGTGTAGGAGGGACTCTCAGCCCCTTCTTCAGCTCTCTTAGGACGGATGACTTACTAGGGGATCACCGTTCAACCTGCCACCTCCTCTGCTTGGAGAAGGAGGGCGTAATTGGGAGAGGCTAGTGCGCTGGAGGCCTGCCGCGCGGGGAGGCGTCGCTGTGGCCAGATCTTCCAGCTCCACTGCTCGCCATCGAGATTGCATGCCGAATTGTACGCTTGGTTGTCCGCCATTACTTGTGTTGCAGCTTGGTGGATGTAGGTGCGCACCCGGAGATTGGGCAGCAAGCCCTCTTCCACAGAGGCTTCCTACGGCGGCCATAGGTGCTACCGAGACAACCCGCAGACCATCAACCAGTCGAGTTGCGAGGGTAGATGACGAGCGCTGTGTGACGGGAATGACAACCTTCTTCCTTCCGAACTGGACGAAGCCCCAGCTGGCAGGGTGCTTCCTCGGGGGTTTTCATCTCCTAAGGACGGCCCCCTTTCACCGTTCAGGACTATCTCACCATGATCGCCGACTCCTACAGGCGATTTCGCTCATCAGACCCGGGTAGCGGCAAAACCTCACTTCAGAGGCTCCCTTCGCTTGGAATGCCCCGCTGTGCTGCGCAGGGACCAAGTTCTACCTTGGGGGCTTACGGGATCTCAACCTCGTCTGTTGGAACCCGGCACACGACGCGCCTGACGGATGTTTCAAGGAGGAGAGCTTCAGGGCAGTCCTTGACTCAACCTCCAGGCTCAGTACTATGCACGCTGTCCACACACCCGGGTGGCTGGCAGTGCCAGTCGACCGGTTCATGCTACAGCTACCTGACACATCTGCCTGGACGAGACGCGGCCTACATGACGGCGACAGTTGTTTCGCCCTGCGCGTGTTGGGTGCCACCCGGGAGAACAGACTTCAAAACCCGGTGACAGCCTTACCTCTTCCAGGGTCAGTATCCGTGCGCGCTGTCGTCACACACACACAGATGGCTGGCTGTTACGGACGGAAGGCGCCGTGCAACTACTACGGTACCAGCCTTCAGGGCCAAGTCGTGGTCGCCTTGGCTGCCAAACAGTCTATGTCTGTCTGCCCGTACGAGTGTCAGATTCCACTCAGTAGCCCAGACAATAGGAACCGGTGAGAGTCTTCCGTGTGTACCTGCGCCGGACCAAGCTGGCGCAGGGGGACGCACACACCTGTTTTCTCCCTCTGTCCACAGGTAGACGTGGTATCTCAGCCAGGCCTGCTCCTCCTGGTTCCGGGGAGTTATCCGCCCGGCCTGCCAGGACGTTGACCTGTTGATGCCACATGTTGCACAACGCGGCGCACGAGGTCAGAGCCATGGCCGCAAGTTCCGCTGCGACAGCACCGGTGCAGTCAAAGTCTTGTGGCGGCTATGAGATGGCGAGCGGAGTCCACTTTCGCCCGCTGCTACCTGAGGGACCTCTCCTCCCAGCGACAGATCCTCTCGCTGGTGGGAGACACCGCAGCAGCGCAACACTCCCTCCCGGCGCCCTAGGCGCCGCAGGTATCTTAGCTAAAATTATCGGGAGTGTGCTGCAGGAGGGCGAGTTTGTGGGCAATGGGGTTGGCAGTAGGGGCGCTATAGCGGCACCCACCTCCTCTTTGTGATTCTTCCTAAGTGTAATACCATCGGTAATGTGTTTTGAGAAAACAAATGAATTTTTCAATTAAAATGCATTTTTTTTTAAAATACTTACCGATGGTATTACTCGAAGGTCCCTCCCTCCGGCCCCGCTTGCCGCAGTTCGCTAAGAACTAAACTGGGGTATGCTGGGTAATCTTGTACCGGATGTGAGTAAGGGGAGGCTATTCGGGTTTGGCATGGTCTATGGCGCCCCACTCCTGCCAACACCCCCTTATACGGACACAACCAAAATTTGGCTAAAATTAGGCCAGCTAAGAGCCATTTCCTAAGTGTAATACCATCGGTAAGTATTTTTCAAAAAAATGCATTTTAATTGAAAAATTCATATTTTATGCAATCCTATTTACTAAAACAGGAGGAGCGTCCATGGTGTTATGCCTGCGATGAGCAGTATTCAGTTAAACACATTTTGCTGTCTTGTGCGGATTTAATTGACACAAGATATAAACACTTTACGGCAGACTCCTTGAAGGTTTTGTTCCGGGATGTTCCCCTGGACACTTGGCATTACTGTCCCACACTCATCAACAAATGCAAGACAAGACCACGAGGCTTGCTGACATCTCGTCCCAAGTTGGCCTCACCATTCACAAACAGAAAACAAAGACAATGAGGCTGAACGCAACCAAGGAAGAACCAGTCTTGCTTGCTGGCACCCCGTTGGAGGAGGTGGAGTCCTTCACCTATCTCGGGAGCATCATAGACAAAAAAGGCGGCACTGATGCAGATGTCAGAGCACGAATCGGTAAAGCCAGAGCAGCCTTTCTCCAGTTGAAAAAAGTGTGGAGTTCCAGAGAGCTGTCACAACACACCAAAGTCCGGATTTTCAACTCCAACGTAAAAGCAGTTCTCCTATATGGAGCAGAGACTTGGAGATTGACAAAAACCACAGTCAACAAAGTACAGATCTTCATAAACAGTTGCCTTAGAAGAATTTTGAAAATCCACTGGCCAGAGAAGATCAGCAACGTCAGACTCTGGGAGAGAACAGAGCAGATAACAGCAGAGAATGAAATTGGGCGAAGAAGATGGGGATGGATTGGTCACAGTCTGAGAAAGCCAGCTTCCAGTATCACTAGGCAGGCATTGTCATGAAACCCCCAGGGAAAGAGGAAAAGAGGCAGGCCGAGAAACTCCTGGCGTCGAGACCTCCAAGCAGACATCTAGAGACTGGGAACCACCTGGAGTAAAATCGAAGGAGAAGCACAGGACAGGAGTCGCTGGAGGTCTCTCGTCGACGGCCTATACCCGGGTAGGGGTGACAGGTGTAAGTAAAGTAAGTTCCCCTGGACAAGATCTTCAGTTTTCTGAGAGAGTGCAATATTTTTCATAAAATTTGAGCATTCATAGATTATAATAATTCTATTAATTTGACCTTTTTGAGAGTCTGTAGACGTTTCCTTTAAAGACCTGTGAGACATTTTAGCATGAAATATTTTTAAGATATATTTACATCTTGTCTTAAGACCGTTCTTTTAATCTGGCTGGTCAGATTTTTACCCATCCCGCCATGAGATGGCCTTGGTTGCCTGCACGGCGTTAAACCCAAATAACTAACTAACTGCTCCCTGTTTTAGTGGAATTGTCATAGTTTTCATGCCAATTTTAAAGAATATTGCATCTTTTAGTAGTCAGGGAGGAAAGTTGGTCTGGTGGGACTGCATGGTAAACAAGTTCTGTTTGTTGTTCTGAGTTCTACTGTAACAGAACTTCATGAATTTGCTTTTATGAGAACTTTTTTTTATTTTATGGTTTTATGAGAACTTAGTAGTGACCATTATGATAACAGAAATCAGATGTTAGATGACATATTTCTCAACTTCTAGTTCTGTTCTAGACTTCACTGTGTGTCATCCTTCTCTCAAGCTGGACTTTGCCTGGAAGGTTCATGATGACCTGTTCAGTAATGACCATTTTTCAGTAGTTCTGTCATTAGTTAAATGTGAGGACCCATCAGTGGGATTGCTGGAATGTCAAGAAGGCTAACAGGGCTCTAGCTTTAGGAAAAAAATTCCCTAGTAGGGAGGAATTGTAATATTATGACAGTGTCGTGGTCAACTCCTTGAAGGAGAACAGGAAAATTGTCTTTTTTAGTGGAGCGAATTAATGGGGATTTCTTTATTTTTGCACACTGCATTCGTGTACAGCTCAGATCATGTCACCCCACCAGTGTCAGCCCTGGGGGTGGGGTTAAACTACTTTTTAGTTCCCAGGGTCACCCTATTCAGCCCCACAGGGTGGGGCTTTCCATACCTGTCAAGTCTGCCTATTTTGGCGGGAGACTCCTGACTTTGCAACCCATCTCCCGCTTTGTCCCGACCTCCCGATTTCTCCCACTTTCATGACTTTTACTCTCGATTCTCTCGACTTGAGAAAATTCAAAAACTTTGAACATGTATCTCGTCGGCAGTTTTGTTTTCTTTCAGCCATTTTGGAACGAAGAGAGAATACCCACGTGTTCTGGTTACTTCTGGTTTTAATCGACCAAAGAAAACGTTTACTATTCCTCAAAAGACAGAGGCAAAATGTGGATGGATCTAGTGAGAGATGATGGCAAATAAAGAAATCGTGGACAGTTACTATCATATTATATTCAGCACAACGTGTGAAAGCCTTTTAAACAAAATATGTGCAGCTTGTAGTCTTACCATAGGCATTTTTCTTTGTCTCAGTTTGGTCTTACAGAGAGCCTGTTCTGAACGCAGGTAGAAGTAGGCAGACATATAAACTGCATGCATGTCCCTTCTAATCAGTTCAGAAGAATTTGAATATGAATGTATGGTAAATGGTTTGAGTCTTAATATTGAAATTTTCTTGAAGAGTATCAGTGTTACTGGAGATGTGGTTTTTTTTTTCTTCTGCATGTCCTATTTCACTGTGTGCACATCAGATAGCAGCATCAGATTCAGAAATAGTTCAAATAAAATCACATTATTTTTAGGGATTTTGACATGAAATAAAATATTTAATGGTGCTATGTGAATTCATTGTAAAAATGACACAAACACATACAAAAGTAATTAACTGAAAATAATGTTTGCACACTTTTTATGCTGATAGTTGTAAGAAAACAGCATGACCATATTATTATTGTATTGTATTGTATTGTATTGTATGACGCTGGGAAATAAAAGGCCACAAAAAATCTCAAGAATTACCATTTTCAAAACTTGACAGGTATGGTTTTCTCTCTTTTTTGCTGGGGCATATGTTTCTGTCTACCCTTGGTTTCTAGTTTCCTTTTTAACATTCTCCCTACTGTCTGCGCTGCCTGTAGTCATTCATATTGGATGTGTGTTGCTATATGGTCTGCTGCGCCTATGAGGTGATAAGTTGTGTGTTTGCTGTTAATGCAATTTGATGTATCTTTTTCCTGTACATATTTTGTAAATGTAATGATTTTCTCAAATACTAGATGTATTTACAACTTCAGATCTAAGCTTGGTCCATGATAACTGATCTTGAGACCTTCCTATGCATGCTATTTGGATGATCCCTCTGAAAGGTCAAGGGTCATGAGATTGGCAAATGATGTGAAAAAGTAGGATTTTAGCTTTTATTTTTCAACCAGATTTTGCAGAAAGGTAGCTGATAAGAACTTTCAGTGCATTACTATTTTTTTTTTTTAATTCAGTATGTGGATACATGCCCATGCTAGCTTTTCCATAAATGATGTAACAATCCAATTTAGCCAGCCTAAGACCCCAGGGATGCCAAACTAATGGAAAGGAACTCCACACTTGCTTTGCAAAAATACGTGACGTTATGGGGTGATGCAATACATGCAATAGAAAAAGTAACGGAAAACTTCACTAACAATGTTATGTTGCATTATATCAAAAACAATCCTGAAGGGAAAAACCTTTCCCTTGTGCTTGACAAAAGATGGCACCTCGTTTGGAGCAACACTATGGTATCCTGCCTGTGAGTACCTATGCAGATTTTGAGTGTGTATTCTTGTAAAGGAAGTGTAGAGTTCCTTCCCATTATTTTCATGTCCCTGATGGCTCGCTATTGCACTTTTTATGAAAAAGCTAGCACAGGCTGATTTGACAATTATTTCATGAAACGGCATTATAAATTAACCAATTATAGTGGAACATATCATCCCAGTGAAGTGTCAAGTAAATACAGCTCTGACTCAATATATTGCGGTTGCTGGGGTCCATAAAATGGGGCCGCGATATATCCTTCTGTGATGTACTGAGTTTGTTGTTTTTTTTTTTTTTTTTTTTTTTTTGTGTTTTGTTTTGTTGTTTTTGGGTTGGGTTTTTGTTGTTGTTTTTTTTTTTTTTTTGGGGGGGGGGGGGGGGGGCGGGGTGGGATCATAAGTCGGAAGGGAGGAACAAAAGGGAACCACTGCTAATATATGCCACGTGGCTGTTGTGAGCCTGTCTAGTCTACTATCGAAAGGGAGTCTAATTAGCCCTTTGGGTGTCGGTAGCGGTTTTTACTTACTTACGCCTGTCACCCCTACCCGGGTATAGGCCGTCGACGAGAGACCTCCAGCAACTCCTGTCCTGTGCTTCTCCTTCGATTCTACTCCAGGTGGTTCCCAGTCTCTTGATGTCTGCTTGGAGGGGTAGCGGTTTTAGTCGTGATGAATCATCGCAACTAAAACCACATCCGACGCCCAAAGGGTTAATGGTCCTTTCACTTCCAAGGTCAAACACATTCACAACAGTTTTTAAAACACTGCACACTCATTCCAGCACATACATTGACCATGACAGCTCAATGGTAGCAGTGACTGATCAGCATGGCAACTTTTCAAGCTCAAAGCTAATGGGCCACTAAACATGAGCCAACATAAACGACCCTTTTGGCTGCAGTTGGCACTGGAGGTGAAAGCTATCACCTGAGGCAGTTGCCACACACCAGCGGTACCCACGTTATTGTCTTTTTAACACATGGATCTTCATATGGCACTGCAGGCGCGACCAACAGAAGTTATGAGTCTTCCCAACTAGTAAATCTACAGCTTTGTTATGGTATGAGGTGGATGATCAGGTGTTTAATGATACACTGAGCAGTCTTGGGAACCGATGTCTTTGTACACAGCAGACGTGTCATCAGCATATTTGTCCATGACACAGTTGTCATGAGTGGTCATGACGACTGCATCATGGACAAAAAACGCTGACGACACGGCACTGACAGGAGAGATTACAGATGAGGACGACAGACACTATTGACAAGAGATCGACAAATTTGTAGAGTGGTGCGAAAGGAACTATCTTGAATTACATGTTGGTAAAGCAAGAGAGATGGTCATAAATTTCAGGAAAAACAAAATCATCCCGATCCTGTTGTCGTCAAGAGAACAAAAGTTGAGCATGTAGAGTCCTACAAGTATTTAGGTGTTCTTCTTGACAACGCGCTCAACTGGAAACAAAATGCATAGGCTATTGTGAAAAAAGCAGCACATACCTATTTGAGAAAACTCAGATCATTTAATGTAAGCACTCAGCTTTTACAGATGTTGTACTGCTCCAGTATTGTTAGCGTTCTAACTTTTGGACTGACATGCTGGGGTAAAAATTTTTGTAAAAGAGATCAAGATCATCTTAAGAAAGTAATCAGGAAAGCAGGCGGGGTGATTGGTAGAGCACAAGATACTTTAGATACACTGTACAACAGATGGATTACGAACAAACTGGCTGACATTCTTGATAACAGAACACATCCACTTACGTATGAATTTGACAGCAGACGTATTGAACGAAGTGACAGACTTCGAGTACCCAAAAGCAGTACATCACGTTATGCCAACTCTTTTGTCCCACAGGCTGTTACTCTTTTCAACAGTAATCTTTAGTTATTTAGTGCTAGCCCATTCAGTAGTTCACTGCAACATTGCTGACACCAGAAGCACATGGGGCATAAACCATAAGTGTTTCTGATGCCAGGAGTATTACAAAGGTGCCATTATGTCTGTTACAGTTCATCTCTTTAACTGCGAGTTATAGGTTATTTAATTGATTCAATGAGTGAATGATTATGCCATGTATTGTATGGGCTGACAGTGAATTTCACCATGAGGGATTCTCTTGGCTTGACTTCGCGAACGAAGATTTTATAGGAGTTGCCCACGACGTCTGCAGGCTTGTTCGTGGCTGCGGAGGCCAATCCGGGACAGGCAGGTTCGACCGCAGTGGCTGCAGGCGAAGGTATGGCCAGGGTTCTGAGTTGCGGCATCTCTGTTTTTTCTCCTGAGCCGCTTGTCCTTAAGACTAGCTCTGCGAGAGTCCTCAAAGGAGACAGCTGCCTTGTAAATGGTGGAGCGCCAGGTGTCACGGTCCACAGCAAGCGAGGAAGTTGGTGGTGGTCGATTTGGCAGGCACTAAGTGACTTCTTGAGACAGTCTTTGTATCTCTTCTTTGGTGCCCCTCTGTCACGGTGTCCAGTAGCAAGCTCGCCGAACAGGGTGATCTTTGGTAGGCGATGATCCTCCATCCTGGAGACATGCCCCGCCCAGCGGAGCTGTGTCCGCAGCAGCAAGGCCTCGATGCTCACAGTTTCAGCCTGTTCAAGGACCTCGACGTTGGTGACATAGTCACTCCAGTGAATGCCCAGGATGGTACACAGGCAGCGCTGGTGGAAACGTTCGAGGAGTCGTAGTTGGCTGCAGTAGAGGGCCCAGGACTCGGAACCATACAGCAGGGTGGTGAGGATCACAGCTCTGTACACGCTGATCTTGGTGCCTGTTTTCAGCTGTTGATTGTGCCACACCCGCTTGAAAAGTCGCCCGAAAGCGCTGTTCGCTTTTGCCAGCCTGCTGTCAAGCTCCCTGTCCAGCTTGGCATCCGACGTGATAATGCAGCCAAGGTAAGTAAACTGGTGCACTGACTTTAGTTCAGACTCGCCAATGGTGATGTGAGGAGGGCGATACACTGTCTTGGGTGCCGGCTGATGGAGGACATCTGTCTTTTTCAGACTGACCTCGAGTCCAAAGAGCTGGGCAGCGTCTGCGAAGCAGGACGTGATGCGCTGCAGGGCTCTCTCTGTGTGTGCAACGAGGGCAGCGTCATCAGCAAAAAGCAGCTCACGAATCAGTTGGTCTAGGGTTTTCGGGTGGGCCTGCGGTCATCTGAGGTTGAACAGGCTGCCATCGAGACAATACCTGATGTACACTGCATCGTCATCATCGAGGTCTACTGTGGCCTGCTTCAACATCATGTTAAAAAAGATGGTGAAGAGGGTCGGTGCCAGCATGCAGCCCTGCTTTACGCCATTGAGAATAGGGAATGGTTCTGAGAGAACATTGTTGAGTCTGACCTGGCCTTGCTGGTCCTCATGTAGCTGGACAATCATGCTGAGGAACTTTGGGGGACAGCCAAGTCGCTCCAGGATCTGCCACATGCCTTGCCTGCTCACAGTGTCGAACGCTTTTGTTAGGTCGACAAACGTTACGTACAGCCCTTTGTTCTGCTCGCGGCACTTCTCCTGAAGCTGTCTCAGCACAAAGACCATATCGGTGGTGCTCCTGTTTGCTCTGAAGCCACACTGGCCCTCTGGGAGGTGGTCTTCAGCGATGGCAGGTACCAGCCGATTCAGGAGCAGCCTTGCAAGAATTTTCCCAGCAATGGACAGCAGGGTAATTCCCTGATAGTTGGAACAGTCTGACTTCTCGCCTTTGTTCTTGTACAGGGTGATAATGACAGCATCACGGAGATCCTTTGGTAGTGTTCCTTCCTCCCAGCAGCAGAGAAAGAGGTCATGGAGCTTGTTGTGCAGTGCTCTGCCTCCATGTTTCCAGATCTCTGGTGGTATTCCATCAATGCCTGCTGCTTTGCCACTCTTGAGCTGGTGGATGGCTGTGAGGGTCTCTTCAGCGGTGGGCGGTTCGTCCAATTCAACCTTTACTGGGAGTTGTGGGATTTGTAGGACGACTGCTTCTTGAACAGTGCGCTCAGTGCTGAAGAGGCTCTGAAAGTACTCCGACCAGCGGTTCAAGATGGAGGTATTATCTGTGAGGAGTGCCTTGCCATTCGCGCTTCGCAGGGGACTTTGTACCAGGTGTCTGGGGCCATACACTGCTTTCAGTGCTTCGTAGAAGCCCCTGTAGTCACCAATGTCAGCGCAAAGCTGGGTCCTCTGTGCAAGTCTGGTCCACCACTCATTCTGGAGATCTCTGAGCTTGCGCTGGAGACTGCTGCAGACGAGGTGGAAGGCAGACTTCTTCACAGGGCAGGAAGGCTTGGCTAGGTGGGCCTGATGGGCGGCTCTTTTTTTTGCTAGGTGTTCCTGGATCTCTACTTCGTTCTCGTCAAACCAGTCTTTGTTCTTCTTTCTAGCGAAACCCAGGACTTCTGCAGAGGATTTTGCAATAGCAGTTTTCAGTTGTTCCCAAAGTGTTTCAGGGGAGGAGTCTGCTGGGTCCGCTGTGTCTTTGAGCCTGCGCTGTAAATCTGTCTGAAAGGCAGCCTTCACGTCGTCACGCTGAAGGCTGGCAACATCAGGCTTTTTCTTGGGGGGCCCCCATTTTTTGGGTTTTGGCTTGATGTGGAGCCTGAGTTTGCAGCGGATAAGACGGTGGTCAGTGTGGCACTCTGTGCTGGGCATCACTCTGGTGAGGAGGACGTCACTGCGGTCCCTCTGACGCACTAGGACATAGTCGATAAGGTGCCAGTGTTTGGAGCGAGGATGCATCCAGGTGGTCTTTTGGCTGTCCTTTTGCTGAAAAGTAGTGTTGGTGATGACCAGTTGCTGCTCTGCACAGAACTCCAACAGTAGGCGGCCATTGTCATTGCAGTTCCCGACGCCATGCTTGCCGAGGACTCCTTTCCAGGCTTCAGAGTCCTGGCCCACTCTGGCGTTGAAGTCGCCAAGGATGATGACTTTGTTGTCTGCAGGGGTGCTCTGTATGAGGCTGCGCAGGTCAGTGTAAAACTTGTCCTTTTCAGCAGGCTCTGCCAGGAGGGTTGGGAGTACACACTGAGAAGGGTGACGTGTTGTTGGTGTCTCAGTGGGAGGCGCATGGACATGATGCGGTCTGAGTGACCCGTTGGTAGGTTTTCCAGCTTAGTCGCAATGGAGGTCTTGACCATGAAACCCACGCCTGAGAGCCGTCTTTCTGATTCAGGCCTGCCTGACCAGTAGAGGGTGTACCCAGCGCCAAGTTCTTGGAGGCTGCCTTCGTCCGGAAAACGTACTTCACTGAGCGCGGCGATGTCGATGTTTAACCTCCGCAATTCATGGGCAATGAGGGCGGAGCGACGTTCAGGGCATCCGCTGTCTGCTTTGTCGAGCATGGTTCGGATGTTCCAGCATGCTACGTTGAGTCCGGTCATGGTCGTCATGAGAGTGGATCCGTTATTCTTTCTTGTTTTTTGACCGCAGGAGAAGATGCCCGTTGACCGCGGCTAGCCAACTGGGGTTGCGAGGGGACGAGCTTTGGTTAGGCCACCTTTTCTAGGCCCCTCTCCATGTGGAGCAAGCAGTGCTGTCCCTAGAGAAGGCTGCTTGGTCGTTCAGGGTGTGCCGAGTGATGTTGTCATCCCCAGGTCAACATCAGGCGACCAATATCCTGAACCACCTGCATGCAGGTTTGAGACTGCGGCTTCCAGTGACATCTTTCATCTGCCGTTTCGCCCCTCGCCCGTCGCTACAGGACTTGGAATGGTCAGTGTCATGGTCCGTGGACGTTTCCTAAAGCCTGCGTGGTGGAGCTTTTTGGTGGAGTGCAGTGTGCGCAGTACTGGCCCCACCCTTTAAACCCTTGGTTCGTCTGCCATGGCCTAGCAAGCTGGGACGATGGCATCGAGGTCCTCGGGTCGTAGGTTTTATATCAGACTGTCCTTGTCCTAGTCTCTGGCTCAAAAGCCTTCCCCAGAGACACGGGGGCTTTGATGTCAGGGGTTTCCTCCCTTAGCCTTTCCGCAGCCAAGCGGCCAGGCCTGCAAGGCAGCAGGGGACTCGTGGAGGGCGGGGTCGTCTAAGTCCCGTGCAGATGTGAACATCTGCCCACTGCCCATGAGGGATTAATAAAGTATTATTGTATTGTATTGTATAGATTCTGACACCGGCACAGTGCATCACTTTTGTTTAGCTGTGAGGTGTCACATACTCTATTGGCCCCACCCGGGTCTGCCCTGGAGGATTTGGGTGGGGTTAACTACTTTTTAGTTCCCAGGGTCACCCTGGTCAGCCCCACAGGGTGAGTTTTCCCCTCTATTCTGGGGCTTGTTTCTGTCTACCCTTGGTCCATTCACCTGTATTTACCTTTTTAAAACTCTCCCTACTGTCTGCGCTGTCTGTAGCTCTTGATATTGGATGTGTCTTAGCTTTATTTAGGCCCCATGTCGTAGGTTTATTTAACGTATTGGACCGGCTGGCGACATACATTCAATATTCTGTTTAGGTCTTTTTTTCCGCAAGCAGTGCAGGCACGTCCTGAGAAAGTCTTGTTGCTGTCGGGACATTAAGCAATGTACAATCAATCGATCACATACTCTATTGCCGATACCTCGCTTGACTGGCCATCACTTGACAGATGCAGCCAGTGAGTGTCTCGTGGCCACCTTGCATCCTCATCAGTGAAAATTTCCACGTGAGACAAACCTAGACTTTCAGCATTCATTGTACTGTTACACGGCCCTTCATGCATGTGTGTTCTTCTTGTGGAGGAGATCTCTGAGTATTCAGTATCAGTCTAGTCTCACTCGCCATGCTAAGCATCTTAACCAATGAAGTCTCACAGACTTTCATTTCATATCAGTTCAGCACTTACACTAGTTACAGCCCTAACCATTTGCATGTATGGTCTTAATCTGGAAGAGTTCATGTGGAGTTTAGTGTGTAGCAAGGTGTGTGTACAGTAAGGGGGAGAGATGTCATGAGGGGGATTTTGTCAGGTGACAAAAGATTTATTGCGATTCCCGCTTTTTTTTTTTTGGGGGGGTGGGTGGGAGGGGGGGGGGATCCAAGGTCCCTCCCGCGATATATCCAGGAAAGCGATATAACAAATCGCAATATATCGAGTCACAGCTATATTTTGAACCTTCCCACAAAATTAGGAATGCCTACTACAGTCATTTAGAACAGGCGATTTGAAAACGTGGAGCATGGCTGTTCAATTATGGGTGCAAAAAGCATGAATGATGACAATACTAAAGAAAATTTTCTGTGGGCCCAAGCATGGGTTTGTTGTTTTTGGTGCTAATGTCTGTGAAAGATTTTGAAGAACAAATGCTACTGCATGAGCCTGCATCTTGTGTAACGGTGTATATTCAAAACCCATGAGCGCAGGTCAGTCTCGGTTTGACTGTTTGGTGTTTGACTATTTTGTCAAAACAAAAAAAGTATGAATGCATCTTTACATAATTTAAGCAGTAATAACGAATGTTAGGAGAGCTTGGGCAGGGTAGGCTTTGCATCTAGTGAAGGGCTGGGACCCTAGGGAACTTAAAGAGGTAATTCCTAACGCGTTTTCATGGATTTGAAATCACAGTGTTTCTCATTGCTTTTACATTAGATTCCACAAATAGGCACCTGAATAAAACAGGATATAAACTGCTGTAGAAATTATAATTTTGCAATAAGATTGTTTCTCAATATGAGAGAGAGGAGAGAGAAATAAAAATAAAATGAAATTTTATTTCTCAAGGATAAATGATTAGGTACTGAGACCTTTTTTTCAATCATGTCCTTGCACACACACATACAACATACGTGCGCGTAATATATAAGAACTACCATAATTAACCTAAATATTCGACCACCCTAAATATTCGACCACAAGCTGTTTTTGATGAGTTTTCAGCAAAATAAAAACTTGTAAATATTTAACCAGCACTAAAAAATTGCGCTCTAAAAGAAATCTGGAAAAACATCTGTGACACAAAAGTTGTAAAATGTGGCAGAGCTTACAAGAAAAACAAGAAGAAAAAAAAAAACAGGGCGTATTTATGGTAACAGAACCTACGTTTCTACCTAAAGCGGACACCACGTGGAAAACCATTTTATCGAAACACTTAACATCTTGCAAGAGGCATAGATGCTTAACCCTTATCATTCTTAATACACCAGTTTGTGAAATAGTTCAAGTAAAATAGTTAAAGGGTAGTGCCAGAATAGCTTGGCGCCTCTAGGCGCCAAGCTATTCTGGCACCACCAGAGATAAATAAGAGAATATAAGAGAATCAAATTTAATAAAGCCACATTGTTCTATAAATCTCGCCATTATTGATAATACATCCCCCCCCCCCCCCACCCCCCCCCCCCCAATGCACCCAGTTAATCCAGTGCAGTTAACACGTGTCTGTGCCTGTCAGGTTATATTAAGAAACTGAACTCGGTCTACATTTTAATTATGTATAACACCACAAGCCGATTGAATCCAAGCCTTTCAAACCCTTTCAACTACTAGACTAGTATGCGTCAGACCCAACCCTCTATTCAAGAAAAAACTTCCCTGTCCTTAAGAAATGTTTAAACAGGCCTCTCATATTAATCGTGTCCCCCAACAATTGCAAATTGACTTTAACAGTGAATGGGGAATAAATGACACCACCAATCCCCCCCTTCATCTCCTTACACAGAGAGAGAGAGACCCGCTATGACAACAAATCATGAACTAGTGACTGTATCAAGACTCCACTCATGTGAAACTTATACATTTAAATCAGCCTCCTCTTGGCGAGTAAGTTGCAGGGGTCTTAATCTGTGTGGCGCATGTCATTTTGTAAGCCACCTGTGTTGTCTAATCGTTGCCACGCTCCGCACAGTGGCACGTCGCTATTCAATGCGAGAGGGGACACTTTTATGAATAATAATAATAATATAATAATGAGTATTTATATAGCGCTTAATCTTACTCAAAAGCTCTAAGCGCTTTACAATCTGTACACAAAAATAAAAATACAATGACATATGCACATAACAAACAAAGCACAATGCCCGAACACACCACTTTTACAATAAACTAAACAACAATACATACATAATAATTTATATTCTAATTAACATTTAGTCTAAACAAGGAGGATTGCAGAACTACAACTAAGGCATCAAACACTGGCAGTTATTCAAAGTAAAGCTTGAAGAGGTGAGTTTTCAACGACCTCTTGAAGTCAGAGACAGACTCACTGTTTCTGACCTCAAGAGGAAGTGTATTCCATAACACTGGGGCTTGATAAACAAAAGTGCGCTGACCAAATGTTTTAGTTTGGACAGAAGGTACACACAACTTCCGTTTATCAGAAGAGGAGCGGAGCTCACGAGAGGGTGTATACACATGCAGCAAAGAAGACAAGTATTCTGGGCTGGTGCCTGAAAGGCAGTTAAAACAGATTGACATAACTTTGTATTGAATACGTGAGGACACAGGTAGCCGGCTCTAAGGCTTTTGAAAAAAGGCTATTACTGAGAGGTGTAAATACACTCAAGAAGACAGCATGTTTCGAAGTCGACTTAATATATACTCATGACTGGTTCCCGAGAAATCAAACGGTGGTTATACTCTGCACTATAAACAGGCAGCTGGAAAACAGTTGGATAAGAAACTATCAAGTAATATCTTACACACACACACACACACACAGACAGGCACACAAACAGACAGGCACACACACAAACAAACATGTAAGTGCAATTCACCTTAAACGTGATTTGCCAGGTGGCGTCACAGTTGAACGCCTTTTGTGTCGCCTTATACCGCTATTGAATAGAGGGGACACATTCCTCTCTTTTCAATTCAGACACAAAGCCGCCACTCGACTGTGCTTTTGAAAAGCTCTCAGCTGTCAAAGGCCTTTCATAGTTACAGCCTTTCAAATCACTAAGTGATGTCAAAGATCAACAAGGGGACACCATGATTTGAAAGGAGGGGGATTTGTACAAGTGCGCTTAATGTACTCATGATTGGTTTCTGAGGAATTAGAAAATCAACTGGTGGTTATACTCTACACTATACAGGCACTGGGGGAAAAAAAAAAATACAGCTGGATAAGAAACTAACAAGTGGTCTCAAGTAAAACAATAAGTCACAACTAACTTTAAGGTTACCTTTAAGTGAGTTACCATAAGAACTTATTAAAAGAACTTATTAATTACTTACCCTAATTACTTACAAGTACTTAATAACAACTTGACTTTAGTCACGTATATTGTCTTTTTTACTAAGATACAAGGGCAGCGAAAACTTTTTTTTTTTCTCAATAATATTCTGGTAGTGGTGGAGCGGATGGGGCTAAATAATCAGGCACAAGTGTTGTGAATGTCGTGTCATCTCTCTGCGAAGCATATGATAAAAATATTGATTGATTACCAAATCTGACTTTTATTTGTTTAAAAGATTTTGTAATTTTTCCGTGGTTTCCTGAATTCCGATCTGTTTTCCCCTCTCTAAAAAACTAGCCTTTAGTTCTTCAATATTCACGGGAGATTGACTACGCATTTTATTTTGTATTTCTGACTTCTGTTTCTTATAATTGTTCAAATCATCCTGCACTCTCTTAAATTCTTTGTCTCTAATAAAATTATCATCCAATGCCTTACTTATAATCAGTTTTAAACTACTGAGTTTTGCATTCATGTTTCTGTAATTTTGTGTGAAACCTCTTGTTTATGACCCCACCCGGGTCTGCCCTGGGGGACTTGGGTGGGGTTAGGTATTTTTTAGTTCCCAGGGTCACCCTGTTCAGCCTCACAGGGTGGGTTTTTCTCTCTATTCTGGGGCATGTGTTTCTGTCTACCCGAGGTCTCCCCCACCCGGGTCTGCCCTGGGGGACTTGGGTGGGGTTAGGTATTTTTTAGTTCCCAGGGTCACCCTGGTCAGCCCCACAGGGTGGGTTTTTCTCTCTATTCTGGGGCATGTGTTTCTGTCTACCCTTTGTCCATTCACCTGTATTTGCCTTTTTAAAACTCTCCCTACTGTCTGCACTGCCTGTAGCTCTTGATATTGGATGTGTGTTGCTAAATGGTCTTAGCTTTATTTAGGCCCCATGTTGTAGGTTTATTTAACGTATTTGACCGGCTGGCGACATACATTCAATTTTCTGTTTAGTTTTTTTTCACAAGCAGTGCAGGCACGTCCTGAGAAAGCCTTGTTGCTGTCGGGACGTTAAGCAATGTACAATCAATCAATCAATCCATTCACCTGTATTTGCCTTTTTAAAACTCTCCCTACTGTCTGCACTGCCTGTAGCTCTTGATATTGGATGTGTGTTGCTAAATGGTCTTAGCTTTATTTAGCCCCATGTGTTAGGTTTATTTAACGTATTTGACCGGCTGGCGACATACATTCAATGTTCTGTTTATTTTTTATTTTTCACAAGCAGTGCAGGCACGTCCTGAGAAAGCCTTGTTGCTGTCGGGATGTTAAGCAATGTACAATCAATCAATCTTGTTTATGGCCTCCAAACCAAAGCATGCTAGACCTGTAGCAATGCTAGCTCCTTCAAGTCCAATTCCAATTAAACTGCCAATTCCAGTAGCAATTAGTGCAGTACCTCCTACATATAATCCAGCTGAAATAGCACCCACAGCCCTAGATGTATTAAGTTGTAGGGCACATTATTTACAGGAACAGGTACAGTAACATCACGCAGCTGACCAAGTTTAGGAATTGGCCTTTCTGTTCCGTCCTTCATGTCATCTATTACTTTTCTCTTGTACATACCAAAAGAATTAAGTTCAAATCCATACACCTTGCCCACCTCCCCCTCCTTCTCAAAATCCTGTACATCAGCCAAATCTTTCAACTCTGTTACAGGACACGCAACTGGTATGATTCTCGGCTTCAGACCAGCACTCATTTTTTATAAACAAAAATAAAAATATTTAACTTCCAACACAACACTAAAATCATGCATTACAACTGGTTTGTCATCTTGATTAGTTACAGATATACACAGTGACTCGAAGAAACTGCAACCTAATTTCTTAAACTGTATATTAGGAAATCTAGCAACCACACTTTCACAATAGGGTGCAGTTCCAGTTGGCAAGCATCTCAACAAAGTTGAAGGCTTTCCATCGTGAACATTTTCAGTCGTGTTTAGTTCTTTCAAATGAACATTTAGTACTGTGTGTACTGCCAAATGAACAGGATATCTTTCTGTTATTTTTTGTTTTTGTTGGCCTTAAAAGTTTTTCGTTTATATTATCTTTCTTAATTTTTTCATTATCTAATGCCCAATCTTCGTCATTGTCTTCAAATAAAATATCTTCTAAAAGCGATATGTCACCTTTACTTAAAAAACCAAGTAGTAATATGTCTATCTGATAATAAATACTTATTATCTTTTGTAAATTCAAATGTAACAAGTAAGTTAGCGGGATTTAAAGTTGCTTTAATTTTAAAATTATATTGTAGCCATTCAGCTATAGTACAAAAGTCATAATACCTAGGCCATAAGTTAAAAACGGTAACGGCCTCTATAACCCCCGCACTCCGCATAACCCCACGTGCATAATAATTATCATCTGTTACATTAAACCATTTTACACTATAAAACATTTCATGGATAGCTACGACCTTGCTACCATCACGATTATCAATCCCATTAGTTAACCGGGTCACCCTGGTCAGCCCCACAGGGTGGGGTTTTCTCTCTATTCTGGGGCATGTGTTTCTGTCTACCCGAGGTCCATTCACCTGTATTTGCCTTTTTTAAACTCTCCCTACTGTCTGCACTGCCTGTAGCTCTTGATATTGGATGTGTGTTGCTAAATGGTCTTAGCTTTATTTAGGCCCCATGTGTTAGGTTTATTTAATGTGTTTGACCGGCTGGCGACATACATTCAATGTTCTGTTTAGTTGGTTGTTTTTTTTCACAAGCAGTGCAGGCACGTCCTGAGAAAGCCTTGTTGCTGTCGGGACGTTAAGCAATGTACAATCAATCAATCAATCCATTAGTTAACCACACTGGTTTGCTTGTGTCAAGATTTGTTAAGGTAATAAACCTTTTTATTATCTCATATAAAAAGAAGGATGGAATTTAAATCGCCAACAATTACCACAACAAATGCATTTCAGTTTAATGTGGATGCCAAGTACAATGTTGCCCCAACGTATGAACAGAAAATAATACAAATAAACCAGCTCGATATAGCTGTGTCAGGACAAGATCTATTCCAAGTGAAAGTACCCAACCCTTTTGATCATTACCTAAACCCTCCAATAACAGACAATGTAACTGCAAGAAAGTGGTCTTCAAGTCCACTACAGATGTTTCAAAACCAGCTTAACTTTGCTATACTGTGTTCAACTACAGGCTGTGGTGTTTCCTTTACAGACCATTTGAATCACTCAAACAAACTGATTAGGTCTGTGTATCGTTTCCACACGTATTACCAGATTAGAAGAATACTGTCAGAACTACATACACCACTACCTACTGAATCCAGTTTCAACAGGTATAACAACCCCATGGATATGAAAGCATTTGAACGGATCTGTAATGAATTTAACATCAGCCCTGGCCCCCGTGCCAGGTATGGCTTTACTCAAAAACTTGATGATCACAACGGCATGGGTACATTGTATTACGCTATGAGTCACAGACAATACCCACAAGATTACTACCCTGGTTACACTTCATTCTCATCAAAATCTGAAGTCTGGTTAGGATCAATAGAACAGAAACAGTCTAATGCCTGGACCACATTTGTCTTGGACAGGAGTGACGGGTTTACTCAAGCGGGAGTCGAGCGCGTAAATGAGTCTATCAGAACATATTATGGTGTTTACTAGGAGCACAATCACTAACAAAATCAAATATTTTAAACGGAAGTGGAAAATTTGAAGCACAAAAACAGTTTCTAGCAAACTTGGAAGATTCAATTAATTCAGTGGTTGATCTCCCATCAAGCATACAACGCTACCAAGACGTACTCAGATATGCCATGTTATACATGTTACCATCTGACCTTCAATTACAAATGGGGACAATAACAAATTATAATAACGAAATCATTGTTGCTGGTGTTGGTCAGAAATTAGGACTCAATCAATCTGTAAACTTGGGAGCAACAACCACACATGTACAGTCGGTAAAACCACTAATAACACCAGCCCCGGTACAGTCAGTAACATCACCAGCTTTGACCCCGTCTCCATCATCCCCCACCCGGGTCTGCCCTGGGGGACTTGGGTGGGGTTAGGTATTTTTTAGTTCCCAGGGTCACCCTGGTCAGCCCCACAGGGTGGGTTTTTCTCTATTCTGGGGCATATGTTTCTGTCTACCCTTTGTCCATTCACCTGTATTTGCCTTTTTAAAACTCTCCCTACTGTCTGCACTGCCTGTAGCTCTTGATATTGGATGTGTGTTGCTAAATGGTCTTGGCTTTATTTAGGCCCCATGTGTTAGGTTTATTTAATGTGTTTGACCGGCTGGCGACATACATTCAATGTTCTGTTTAGTTGTTTTTTTTTTCACAAGCAGTGCAGGCACGTCCTGAGAAAGCCTTGTTGCTGTCGGGACGTTAAGCAATGTACAATGATCCGTCTCCATCATCATCACCAACCCCTGGCACACTTGAGTCAGAGAGAACTGCATTGGTAATAGGCCTTACTGGATTAGGGGTATTACTTCTTTACCTGTTTCATTAAATACCCAGTTATTAATCCACCTACTGTAACCAGAAAGACGCACACATTTTCCGCTATAAACCCAACTACCTTTGCTGCTGTAGCGATAATCCAACTGACAACACTTCCTATTATGCCAGGCAAAACGTCCATTGCTTTCACAGACAATTTCTTAACTCATTCTACCCCAGACACACCACAGCAAGATAAGGATCGACCATGATAGTTCAAGGGTGATGCCAGAATAGCTTGGCGCCTATGGGCGCCAAGCTATTCTGGCATCACCCTTGAACTATCATGGTCGATCTGTGTCCAGCACCTCAATGCAACCCCCACCCGTGTCTGCCCTGGGGGACTTGGGTGGGGTTAGGTACTTTTTAGTTCCCAGGGTCACCCTGGTCAGCCCCACAGGGTGAGTTTTTCTCTCTATTCTGGGGCATGTGTTTCTGTCTACCCGAGGTCCATTCACCTGTATTTGCCTTTTTAAAACTCTCCCTGCTGTCTGCACTGCATGTAGCTCTTGATATTGGATGTGTGTTGCTAAATGGTCTTAGCTTTATTTAGGCCCCATGTGTTAGGTTTATTTAATGTATTGGACCGGCTGGCGACATACATTCAATGTTCTGTTTAGTTTTTTTTTCACAAGCAGTGCAGGCACGTCCTGAGAAAGCCTTGTTGCTGTCGGGACGTTAAGCAATGTACAATCAATCAATCAACCTCAATGCAGTCTTCAGAGGACAACGGCAAAATTTGAGGATTTCGGTGTTGGGGTAGAATGAGTTAAGCAAGTCTGATATGTGAGACAATTGTTTTTTTACCCATGACTGTAAATCTTTTGGGTCAGTGGGGGCTGGTGGACCTGGTGGTGGTGGACCGCTACCACCACCACCGCCAGAGACAGCTAATACATCAGTACTGATAATAAACCCAAGAGCAGTAATTAAACTGGCAATTGTGATACCCTGTTCTCTGAAAAGTGTTTTCAATCTCTCAGCCAGAGTTGTGTCTTCATGAAGTATTTTTTGAATAGTTTCTCTAATCCTGTTGAACCCCACCCGGGTCTGCCCTGGGGGACTTGGGTGGGGTTAGGTATTTTTTAGTTCCCAGGGTCACCCTGGTCAGCCCCACAGGGTGGGTTTTTCTCTCCATTCTGGGGCATGTGTTTCTGTCTACCCGAGGTCCATTCACCCGTATTTGCCTTTTTAAAACTCTCCCTACTGTCTGCACTGCCTGTAGTTCTTGATATTGGATGTGTGTTGCTAAATGGTCTTAGCTTTATTTAGGCCCCATGTGTTAGGTTTATTTAACGTATTGGACCGGCTGGCGACATACATTCAATATTCTGTTTAGTTGTTTTTTTCACAAGCAGTGCAGGCACGTCCTGAGAAAGCCTTGTTGCTGTCGGGACGTTAAGCAATGTACAATCAATCAATCTAATCCTGTTGACCTGTGTTTTCAGTTTTTTTCTTCCAATACTAATCGTTTCTAATCGCCCTGATCTTTCTATCTGCAAATCATTTAATCTGTGTTGGATTCTTTCTTTCATTTCTGTGTCAAGATTCCCATTGTCTGCTGTAGCCAGTTTCTCTTTTTCACGTTCTATGTGTTTATCAAGCTCACCCAGTTTGGCTATATTATTTACCATTTCACCTCTTATCGTCTGCAGTGATTTATCCAAGCCCATAATCTCTCGCATTGACAAAGGCGGATCGTCTATTGTTTTCATAACATCATTTATTCGACCTTCAGTAAATGAGGTTTCTTGTATCACCGTGTTTGCTATTTCTGGCAGGCTTGTTACTGCTGCCATTTCAATTTCTTGTCCCGTTGGTAGCCTTGTTTGTGTGTCGTGAAGAGCAGTAACAAGTCGAGGCGGAAGCAGCGTGACAGGAGACCCACCAATACCAAGTTGACGCAAGGCACTAACACCACCTTCATTTTTGATTGTACTTAGAGCCCTAAACTTACCAGGGTCTCTTTTGTTAGTCAATAGTACTTTTCCTTTGTCAACAGTATTTAAATATAAATTACCCTTGCCATCAAGTTCAAACTGATTAGGATCTTTGTTGTCTGGGCGATCACCAACATGATCATAAAACGAGTTCACTTTGGTTTCTAAAAGTTCATGACATAAACTGTAAATATTTCTTGTACCAGTCATATCTGTCATGTCTGACATATCTGTTGTATTACCAAAATCATACATGTCATCCATTTCAATATCTTCATGATTAAATCCTCCCGCTGCCATTGTTTTTATTAATTTAATATTTTTTATTGTGCATAATAAAAATGACATCATCTTACGGATCAAAGTTAGACCCATATAGAAAACTACGTGAGCCTCTTGGTGTTAAGGGCATTAGGCAATCAATCGTCATCACAAACAATCCAAGTACCATAGACCAAAACCAAGTACTTACAGTCAAGTTTCCAAACCTAGGTCCCAGTGACGTTATTGTTCCAGGTACTGCACGCCTTGCTTTTAATATTGAACTATCATCAGACGCAGATGTAAACAGAACACTAGTTAACAATCTTGGGCAGAGCAATTATAAGAGCTATTAAAGTAAAACTGAAGGACAGGAAGTGTTTAGTCTTGATGATGCTGATGTGTTTTACTGTTACAAAGACCTTTGGCTTACAAGAGAAGAACGAGAAGATCGTATTTATCAAGGCATACAGACAGATAGCATTATGAGAATTCGAATAGACGCCGGAGACAAAGTAACTAATACCGCCAAGGACAATATATTAGCAGAAACATATGGAACCAGATTCTACATTCCACTTGAGTTTGAAATCCTCACAGCGCATTTACCTTATTACCAAGGAGCACTGAATGACTGTATGAGTTTTGAACTAACCTTCAATGACTACTCCAAAATTATAAAATCATCTGATCTCAATGCGACATATAAGATTTCTAACATCTCCTTGGAATATGAAATTGTCACACACACTGATCTAGCTAGACTCATACAAAATCAGTACCAGTCAAGACTTCCAATTTATTATGACCGGGTGATTAGACATAGTTTAATGCATAAAGACAAGAGTGACCCGATGTGGAACATAAACTTGAACACACCTGCCAGGTCACTGAAAGGTATACTCATGTTGTTTGTTGAACCAGCGGCTCTATACAAAAGAGATTCAGAAAAATTCTACAATCCAAAGATTACACATTTGTCTTGTACAATTGAAGGGCGTCCTAATCAAGTGTACGCTTCAGGTTTGTTACCTTACCAACACTATGACGAGATCACAAAATATTTTGCTGGTGGAAGGATTAGAGATAAACTGGCAAACATAGCGTGTAAAGATTTACATTTGTATGATGTTAGGATCGGACAATACCTGACAAATAAATATGCTCTTTGGTTAGACCTGCGAAGTACAGACGATGATTATCTTCATGGGTCAGGTCGAACTGTTGAAAACGGTTGTGACGGGATTACAATTCAGATACAAAAAAAGGTTGAAACCGTTGGAACAATAAACATATATTTGTACCTGATTTATGATGCGTAACTCAATATTGCAGAAAGCAGACTAAGTGGACACATATATTAAATTATATTGTGTATTAAAATGAACTTGATAACACTCGACCCACACTGTGGCTTATTTTGTGGTGCCACAGGGTGTGGAAAAACTGAATTTGTACTTAACCTCTTACAAACAACATCCATCATTTTGAAAACATAGTGATATTTTGTCCTACTATCAAACACAACAAAGCTTATCACAACCGATTATTCATTTGGACTGACAGCAACATTTACTTAGTCGACCCTGAGAAAAAACTGAATGACTACCTGCAATATTTTTACAAACAATTTGAAGGACAGCCAACCCTGTTTATAGGAACGATGTCATCCCAAATAAACATGAACGGGATGATGTGAAGAACAAACTGAAATCAACTAAACATCTAAAGCTTATTTTAAAGACAGATCAGCCCACAGGGTATGGGTTAGTAAATTAATTTATAGATTTGTTTGTCCATAAAAAATGACAGACGGACAAATCATGCAAGTGATTGATATCTCACACTGCTTCAAAGATGTTGAGCACTTTACCGACTTAATATCATCACCCAAACAGTCGCACATAAGCTTTTCAGCACCAGTGGAGATATATGCAACATATAGTGTGACTTTGGATTATGTTGATGAGCTTCCAGATGTGGAGTGCATGACAGTTGATTTAAAAACACCTACCTTTAAAGTTAATGATAGTGACCGCCAGGGCTGGCTAGAGGAACTTTGTTATAGCATATTTAAACAACTACGCAAACTAAATGTTTATATTAACAGTGTTACAGTTAATAAAGTGGTATTACACATGTAGCGCCAGCATAGTCAACATTAATATTTTTTATTTATTATTTTGTCGGACAAATAAAAATGACGGACAATTCTCAAAGCCCATCAAGCCCATCAGGCTTAGGAAACGTGTTTCACACAACAAACTTGGCTGTATCTAATAGTAACAATGTCTATGAATCCATAGAAAGATCTTTTTCTGTTATACAAAATAATCTTCTTACAGGCAGTGTAAAGATTCAGGTTGTCGCTAAAATAGAATTTACTAGGGTAGATGGTGAAGTGATTGTATCGTATATCTCAACAAGACAACACACAGTTAACACAAGAAGGGAATTAGAGAACGTGTTTACAGACAGACTATTACCTGACTTTCTCCAAGCAATTGACAGTGCAAAAGTGAAGGGGTCTGGTTGGTACGAAGGTCATGTACATGAACTACAATTAAAACAGTAAAGGTATCATCCTATATTGGGTAAATCATGGATACCACTGCCAACTGAGGTTGCAAACAAAAAGGCTGTCGTCAATATACAGAACAAAGACCACTATTGTTTCATGTGGTGTGTGCTTGCTAAACTACACTTTGTAAAATCAAGACCTGATCGCGTATCTAACTATGCCAAATTTGTAAACGAACTCAACTTCAGTGGCATTGAGTTCCCTGTTAAAATAGAAGACATAGACTTCTTTGAAAAACTAAATGTGTTTGCGTGGGATAATGAGTCTGTTGACAAGTTACAACCTATTAGAGTATCATCACTTGCTCCAACCTATGGACAGCCAGACGATAAACATGTTGACATGTTATTAATAGGTGATAATGATAACTTTCACTACACAATTATTAGGAGTATGTCACGTCTAATTCATAATCATGTATCAAAACACAATGGCAAACAGGAAGTGTGTAAAAGATGTTTACAAAGATTCTCCTCTATTGCAGTGGCACACAAACATGTTTTGCATTGTAGGTCAGCTGACGACATACAAACTGTACTTAAGTATCCAGATCCTGGTAGTCAAGTGTGTTTTAAGAATTATAAGAATCAGCAAAAGCTGCCGTTTGTAGTGTATGCTGATTTTGAATCACTTGTTGTACCACATGAAGGTCCTGTTCCAGAATCATTACCAAAGACTATAAAGTTGAGTGACCAAGTGGTGTGTTCTTTCGGATACATTATTGTTAGGTCAGACGGTGTGCATTCAGAACCTGTTATCTACAGAGGGGAAAATGCAGCTTGTCTGTTTTGAGACATTTGTATAGTCAGGTAGTACAATATCTCACAACATGTCAGATGCCTTTGGTGATGACAGAAAAAGACAAACCAAATTTTGATACAGCTGTGACGTGTTGGATTTGTGAACAACCCCTCCAGGGTGATAAAGTTTGTGACCATGATCACATAACTGGGCGTTACAGAGGTGCTGCACATAACAATTGTAACTTGTTATTAAAAACAGATTCTAAGACATATAAGTTACCAATCTTTTTTCACAATCTCAAAGGATATGATTCACACATCATCATGCAGGCTGTAGACGAATCATACAAAAACATTAGTTGTATTGCGCACACAACTGAGAAATACTTGACTTTTAGGTTAGACAAATTAGCGTTTTATGACTCTATGCAACATTTGTCTTTAGGGTTGGCTAGTCTGGCAGAAGGACTGACTGACTATCCAATAACAAGTAAATATTTTGAGTCTAAGTTAATCAAGAAAGGTGTGTATCCGTACGAGTACATCAGTGAGTGGGTTGTGTTTGAAGAAAGGAGACTACCACCAAAAGAAAAATTTTTATTCCACACTTACTGGTGAAGGTATTTCTGACTCTGATTATCAACATGCACTTGATGCATGGGGTAAATTAGGGTGTCAGACGATTGGTGACTACCACGATCAGTACTTAAAAGCTGACGTTTGTTTGCTAGCAGACGTATTTGAAAGTTACCGTGAAAAGGGTTTGTTGCATTACAGTCTTGACCCTGCTTGTTACATAACTAGTCCTGGAATGACATGGGATGCATTTGTGAAATCCAGTAAGATATTTATAGACCTGTTGTCTGATCGTACGATGGGTGAAATGGTGGAACGTGGATTGAGAGGCGGCATTAGTATTGCAGCAAACAATTATGCCAGAGCCAACAACAAATATCTGGACGGTCATGGTGACCTTGGTTATGACCCCTCAAGGTCATCTAATTATATCCTGTACGTAGATTCAAACAATTTGTATGGGTTCGCAATGTGTGAATTATTGCCCTTGAAAAACTTTTGTCTGTATGATTTGTCACAGTTTGACATAACACAGTCAGGGTTAACAAAATGTATTATGAATCTTGACCGGAACGATGCGAAGGGTTGGACCATCAACATGATTACCACAATGATTATCCATTGGCTGTTGAGAAAATGAGTTCGACAGGGAAAAAAGAAGACACTAAACTTGTGCCAAATTTGAATGATAAATTCAATTACGTTTGCCACTATCGCTTGTTGCAGTTTTACATCAGACATGGGTTAATACTAAAGAAAGTTCACAGAGGTATTCAATTTGATCAGAGTGCTTTCATGAAAGATTACATAATGAAGAACACAACATTGCGTGCGAGAGACGGCAACACTTCATTTGACAAAGACTTCTTTAAGCTTATGAACAATTCCTGTTTTGGTAAGACGATGGAAAATCCTCATCACCGCAAAGATGTGAGACTTGTCACAACTGAAACGGGTGCAATTAAACTTACAGGCAAGCCTCAGTACACAGGGTATAAAGAGTTTCATTCATCATTGTATGTTGTGTCACTCAAAAAAAAAGATTGTTAAACTGGACAAGCCAGTATTTATTGGTATGGCAATTCTTGAATTGTCAAAACTGTTGATGCTTGAATTTTATTATGATTACTTTAAACCAAAGTATCCTGAGTGTCGTCTGCTATACACTGACACTGACTCTATGATCATTGACGTGCCTACTGAAGACCTTTATGAAGACATGAAAACAGAACTACACACGTATGACACATCTGACTACCCTAAAGACCATCCATTATATAGCACACAAAACAAGAAAGTGCCTGGTAAGTTTAAGGATGAACTGAATGGTGTGCTAATAGTTGAGTACGTTGGACTGAGATCAAAAATGTATTCTATACTGCACCAAAAGGGTAGTCAGTCCAAAGCCAAAGGAATAAAAAAAACCAGCGATTAAAAATAAAGACATCCGTCATGAACATTACAAGCAAGTATTAGATGGTGCATTAATGCCTGATTATCCAAACGTCACTGAGATCAAACAAACATAATATTGAAATGATCCAAACACATAAGAAATCACTTGCAGTTGGGGACACAAAACGTGTGTTTCATAGTAAGGAAAAAGCTTATGCGCCTGGCCATTACAGGCTCAAGTTATCTGAAGACATAGCCGATGAACTGGTTGATGAAATAATTGATGAGTTAGTTACTGAAATGAGTAACAGTGTCTGGGGGAATAATCTGTAATTCTTCTCTGACAAATGCCCTCTGTGGTGCAGGGTCAAAAAGATAATAAATTGACGCGTCAGGACCGGGGACTATTTTTTTTATATTGTGTACAGACGTAGACCAGATGGGGTCGGTTGCCCTGCGCCTGACGTCATTTTCTGATTCTCCGGGTTGATATAAATATTTTACCTGTTTAGTAAATAAACTTGTGTCTGGAGGTGGTGCTGTTGTTTTTGGCTCTGTAATTGTTTTCAATTTAATAGCATCAGCAGGCTTAGGCTGTCCTTCGTTATTCATTGCTTTTATCACAGCTGGTAATCTCATTACCCACTCTGTGTTACGCGTGTCATGCATGAGTTCCTTAGAATACTGACCCCACCCGGGTCTGCCCTGGGGGACTTGGGTGGGGTTAGGTATTTTTTAGTTCCCAGGGTCACCCTGGTCAGCCCCACAGGGTGGGTTTTTCTCTCTATTCTGGGGCATTTGTTTCTGTCTACCCTTTGTCCATTCACCTGTATTTGCCTTTTTAAAACTCTCCCTACTGTCTGCACTGCCTGTAGCTCTTGATATTGGATGTGTGTTGCTAAATGGTCTTAGCTTTATTTAGGCCCCATGTGTTAGGTTTATTTAATGTATTTGACCGGCTGGCGACATACATTCAATGTTCTGTTTATTTTTTTTCACAAGCAGTGCAGGCACGTCCTGAGAAAGCCTTGTTGCTGTCGGGACGTTAAGCAATGTACAATCAATCAATCAATCCTTAGAATACTGGTAACTAAAAAGTCTTTCTGATAACTGTTTATTGAAATTCTCTACAATTGCCTGTGATCTGTGTATGCCTGGAATGCCGCGTCTAACCAGTACGCCATGCTTCGCAAATAACTGGTTAACAGCACCTTTGAATTCTGATCCGTCATCAACTTGCACAAGTCTGGGGTATCTTAAAGGACCTCGACTATATATTTTTGTTAAAGCAGTAGCAACCGTGGTAGCAGTTTTGTCAGATATGGGTTCAGCGTCTTTGTACCGTGAAGCAATATCAACTACAGTCAGTGCGTACTTGTATCGTTTCTTTCTTATTGTGTCATGTGAAAGGAACAGGAGATCCATTTGATGGGTGTCATTCGGTGTAGTGTTTTCAAAATGAGGTCTTGAAATTTTTCTTGGTGCAGGGAGGTATATCTGCCAAATTGCCTGTTTTTGTAACCATTGTTTGACTTGATTGAGTGTTATATCTCCCCCCACAGCGGCATGTAATTTTTGAATAGCTGTTTGTCCTTTCCAATATCCAATTGGGGGGTAATATATTTTTGATAGTTTATTTTTGACGTTCATTTCTTCTAGCAATATAAAGACCAGTAAAAAATACAAATGTCATTCCCACTAGAACAAAGATTATCTCCCCGTTTCTTTGTTCTGTACTCGGTTTGTAATAGTCACTTAGTTTCGGTTTTGGGACAAACATGTCATTACCTGTGACTAAAAAATACTCACGAATTGCGTCATCTGTATTTGAAAACGTATGCTGTGCGTGGCCTTCAAGTCTGAGTTTTTCATTGATAAAATCAAGTTTCTCTATTCTATTCTTTTCGTAATCCTGTTGCGCTTGAGCTAATTTTTCAGATGCCTCATTGTGTCATTTCATTTCTTCTGCACTCTCTTCTCTACCCACGTTTGAAAGCCAATGCATTGACCATGGCTCCTCCAATTATTACTGCTAAAGTCGCCATACTTATTTTATTTACATAGAAACATTTTCTGGAATAATTCCTTGCTTGACGAGAAAGTCTTTTGTTGCAATTGACGCTGTTACATCTGCAATTAATTTAACTGAATCTTCAATGTCTAATCTACTGAGATCTGCAGATTTCATTTTGAGTAGACTTTTTCCCAGCATAGAATAAGCTACTGCTAGTCCACTGATTACAGCAGAGTGATAGACAAGGTTCATTAAGTTCTTTGCGTCACTCATTTTCTTAGGCAATAAAAATTAAAATAATAAATTTATTAGTGCATAAGAAATGGGTCAACAGGTTTGGGTATTACTGGCAATGTGGAGACTTCTGTTTTTGTTGATGGAGTGTTTAATTTTTTGGACACTGTACGAGTGTGCGGCTTGTATTTTTTGTATAATTGGTAAGCTGTGTAACAAAATCCAACAGCAAATCCGGCAACTATATATCTTGTTATTTGAGGTTCGGTGTTAGACTGGGTTGACAGTCTCTCACTTTGATGTGGGTGTGGTGGGGAAGAGAGTCCTGACGGGAATGACTCTGGTTCTGACGGCGGGTCACTTACACGATCTTTTTCTGTGGTTAGCGCCTGTAGTTGTAATTTCTTTTGTCTATTCCATTCAGCTAAACGTTTTCCTGCCTGAATTCTGCCTGCACTTTTAATTTTGGTCACTGATTGAATCGGAGTCGAGACAGGGTTGGGGACAGGGTTCATCTGTGGGGTCATCTGTGGGGTCGTTTGTTGGTCGTCCATTTTGTTCAGCAAAAAAATTTAATTTCGTGAAATCATATGACTCCCAGTTATTAATAAAGTTATGACAGGTGCGAGATAATTACCAAACCTGTAGTATATCTGGCAAGCTAATTTGCCGATTGAACTTGAAACTATGGGGTTGCTTTCTAGGTCGTGTGATAAGGTATCAATGTCTACGGGCAGGAAGTGATTGACTGTTTTTGAATATAGACATGATCTCGGGTCATTACTGAAGCAATGTGGTTATCATATTTAAAATAAAGTTGATTTAATTCAACAGGCGTGAGAGTTTCAATTTCTTCTGTCATATATTGTTTTCCGAGATAAGCTTTGGACTTACCTGAAACAATACATGACAGAAGTCTTTGCTTTTTACAATCTAATTCTTTGTTCTCAAACGAGTTTATTTCACTCAATAATAACAATTCTTCAGATATCATTTTATAATGCAATTTTAAAAAAAACTTTATAAACACATTTGTTTCTTTGTCAGTAAACCAGACATGAGTATATAAGCTCCCACATGTAGAACCGTTTTGTAATTGACACTTTCTTTTCAAAAAGTAATTTGTCCCCTTGTTGATCTTTGACATCACTTAGTGATTTGAAAGGCTGTAGCTATGAAAGGCCTTTGACGGCTGAGAGCTTTTCAAAAGCACAGTCCCGTTGCGGCTTGTGTCTGAATTGAAAAGAGAGGAATGTGTCCCCTCTATTGAATAGCGGTGTAAGGCAACACAAAAGGCGTTCAACTGTGATGCCACCTGGCAGATCACGTTTAAGGTGAATTGCACTTACATGTTTGTTTGTGTGTGTGTGCCTGTCTGTTTGTTTGTTTGTTTGTGTGCCTGTCTGTGTGTGTGTGTAAGATATTACTTAATAGTTTCTTATCCAACTGTTTTCCAGCTGCCTGTTTATAGTGCAGAGTATAACCACCGTTTGATTTCTCGGGAACCAGTCATGAGTATATATTAAGTCGACTTCGAAACATGCTGTCTTCTTGAGTGTATTAACACCTCTCAGTAATAGCCTTTTTTCAAAAGCCTTAGAGCCGGCTAATTCATAAAAGTGTCCCCTCTCGCATTGAATAGTGACATGCCACTGTGTGGCGCGTGGCAACGATTAGACAACACAGGTGGCTTACAAAATGACATGTGCCACACAGATTAAGACCCCTGCAACTTACTCGCCGAGAGGAGGCTGATTTAAATGTATAAGTTTCACATGAGTGGAGTCTTGATACAGTCACTAGTTCATGATTTGTTGTCATAGAGGGTCTCTCTCTCTCTCTCTCTCTGTGTGTAAGGAGATGAAGGGGGGATTGGTGGTGTCATTTATTCCCATTCACTGTTAAAGTCAATTTGCATTCGTTGGGGGACACGATTAATATGAGAGGCCTGTTTAAACATTTCTTAAGGACAGGGAAGTTTTTCTTGAATAGAGGGTTGGTCTGACGCATAATAGTCTAGTAGTTGAAAGGGTTTGAAAGGCTTGGATTCAATCGGCTTGTGGTGTTATACATAATTAAAATGTAGACCGAGTTCAGTTTCTTAATATAACCTGACAGGCACAGACATGTGTTAACTGCACTGGATTAACTGGGTGCTTTGGGGGGGAGGGGGGGGGGATGTATTATCAATAATGGCGAGATTTATAGAACAATGTGGCTTTATTAAATTTGATTCTCTTATATTCTCTTATTTCTTATCTCTCCACCCTTGAAAGCCACTGGTCTATATCCTTATCTGTAAGTACTATAATGCAGCTTGCATATGGCAGTGTACAAATTTGAAGCTTTTAGCCTCAGTAAGATATGGGTTAAATACTCCCATAGGGTTAAGGGGGCTCATGAAAACTTGCTGGCTCAATTTATCTCTATTTTGCTATGTTTATGTAGAATGCTTTCTGTGCTCGGTTACCCCATGTGGACACATGGATTCCTTTTCCATCGCTTTTCACATCAACGTACACAATCTGCATTGGTTTCTGTGTAACTGCAGTACAGATTTCAGTCTGAGCAGACTGTGTACATAGTACTTGTACGTCTTGGTACCTATCTGACTTGTGATTCCCGCCGGTGTTACAGCCTAGGCTAAGTGCTTTGTTTCATGGCAGCATGGTTGATGTGAGAAACTGAAGTGTAATGTGTCACTTTACATCACAGACGGCGTGTGTAGTGATTGTCGGAGATCAGTCTTAGGTCCAATGCCACTGGAGTCCCTGAAATTTCAGGGAAATCCGATACCCCCTGACTGTGGGGTGAGGTCGGAAAACTGAAGGGGGTAATGGGTTATTTTCATGCACTGTGATCACTACTTTTTAATTTCTTTAGTTTTCTTAAAGAAACGAAAATTTTTAGCAAGATTTGAGCATTCATAAACTATGTAAATTTTATTATTTTTGACCTTTTAGAGAGTCTATAGAATTTTCCTTAAAAGACTCATGTGAAATTTTAGTATGACATATTTTAAAGATATATTGACATCTCGTCTTGACATTTTTCTTTTAGTCAGTCTGGCCAGATTTTTACCCATCCCACTGTGAGATGGCCTTAGTTGCCTGCTTGGCGTTGAACCCAAATAACTAACTAATTAGATTGATGCAACTTGGTCACAAAATCCCAGAATGTAGGGCATTGTTGCATAGCACAATAAAGAACGTTTGTCGTCACATGACAAATGGGCGACACAAATTGTACTTGTATGGGTGATTAGCAAGCAGGAAAGACGTGTGAAGATCAAAGGCCAACTGACCAACAAAATGAAAAAAATTGATATTGCTCTGAGTTGGTTTTTGAGCAGTTTACTGTTGAACAACCCTACTCCTTTCACAGACTAGGTAGAGCAAAACTTGACAGCATGATGGTACCGCTCTAAAATCATTGTATAGCATACATGTGTTGACATTTAACTCTTTCTCCCCCTGCATCTGGTGTGTGTGTGCTTGTGTAGTGTGAACGTGTGTGGGTATGTTTTTGTGATTGTTACATGTATGTGCAGTTACTGGTCACTTTTGAAAAAATGTTTGCAGATACCAGAAGACTGGTGTGCGATGGCTTTGGGAGCTACACTGTCAGCAAGCAGGGGGGATAATTGGAGATGAAATGGGGCTAGGCAAGACAATTCAAATGATTGCTTTTCTAGCTGCTTTGAAAAACAGTAACCTGCGGCACAAAGACTTCAAGTGAGTGTTTTGTTGTTTGTTGTCATTGTTAACCACACCTTTCAAGTTTTAAAACTAAGAAATCTGGAGCTTTTTTGTATTATTGATTGTGGCATCTAATGATTTTCCTTTAACCAACAATATAAAATAGCATAAAAAGTTAAATAGCATGAATTAAAGTTAGACATTTAGACAGATTATTGCCTCTGTGTATGTGTGTGTTTCTTGCATTTTTACATTGTATTCACACTCTTTATAATTTAGATTTTGTGTGGAAACCCTCACAAATGACATGAACTAAGTTCACATTTCCGAATTGCATGCAGTTCTATGTCTGGTGTGCACACAATCTTCAAACATGAATTGAAACCAACTCCATTTACATCGAATTTGACTTCATAAACAAATTGATATTAACAGATTTGAGCATTCATAGACTATGATATTTCTATTATTTTGACTTTTTTGAGATTCTGTAGACGCTTCCTTTAAAGAACTGTGTGACATTTTAGCATGAAATATTTTTAAGATATATTTACATCATGTCTTAAGACCTTTCTTTTAGTCTGGCTGGCCAGATTTTTACCCATCCCACCGTGACATGGCCTTGGTTGCCTGCTCAGCGTTAAACCCAAATAACTAACAAAACTGTTTGGAGCGGAAAATCTTTGTACGGCATTGCAACACTAACCTGCGGAAGTTTTGTTTTTCAAACAGAGTTGCTACTGTTTGGATTGATTTACCGGTTTTATTAAAAAAAACACCTAACATAAATTCTTTTAAAAACCAGCTGGATGAATTACCAAAATTTAAAGAGATTTTCTATTGCTATGATGAATGATTTGCAGGAAAATCTGCATACATAACAGACCCATAAAGTAATTAAACTTGTCAAAGAAAGGACATTTACAAAGGCCTCACAGCCTATTTTGTACTCACACATACTACTTACTACTACTACTACTACTACTTAATTTTCAAGCTTGTTCGTTCATAAACTTTAGAGATTTTTGTGTTTACATACATACACACACACATACACACACATATGGCGCTTTACACCAAAAGTACAGTGGAGTCCAGTTAACACGAACTCGCTTAACACGAATTTCCGGTTAACACGAACCGCTTTTGCTTTCCGGGCCTACGGCCTTCTTATTATGTATTAAAATTTTCACTGATAACACAAAATGCTTAACACGAAATTTCGCTTAACACGAAGCTGTTTTCGGTTCCCGACCAGAGCAATTTCACTATTATTCACCTGTTTAACACGAACACACATTCCAGTCTCAAACACCAAAAACCGACTCATGAAAGGGGCACTGCACGTGTCGCTCTCGTGCTGTAGTACACATGACACATGAACGAACTCTAGCCTGTGATTGGCTGAATAGCCTTCAGTCGTTGTAATCCGTCTTCTCATTGGCTAGTGTTTCTGAACTGAATTCATGCATCATTCGTGTACCAACACTCCCTCAATTCAGTTAACTACCGATCACGGCTACCCCCAAGGTAAAACAGAAGTCGACTACGCCTGAAGTGAAAACACAAGATTAATGAGATCCACGATTGTCTCTCTACACGGGCTGTCAATAACGCAAGACCGACTTCGATCATGGCCCGTTTTTTAAATGACTTTGACTGTGTTGTATTTACCGATGCCAGATGCCCGTGTTGCTTTTACTTTACTATGGATTTTACCTGATGGATTTTACATTAACTACGTGAGCTGTACACATATCCTTGTGTTTTCCTAGCGAGCTGAACGTAATTTAAGCATATATAGTACAATAATATGCACTTTTAACCTCGTACTCATTCATGCACGCATCTCTTACACACTTTTTCCTTGCCGGGAGGGCCGTGATCAATTTTGAGGCCATATTGGTTAACACGAAATACGGTTAACACAAAGTGATTTTCCGTGTCCCCAGAAATTCGTGTTAAGCGGACTCCACTGTACGTTGAACAGCGAGGTTTGCCTAACTAGATGATGCAATTTTTATCTAGTTACTCCTCTGACAAAGTAGTTAAGCAAAGCAAAGACTCATCTACTGTATGGCGTGCCATTAATTTAGTAACTAGAGGTACAAATAAAAATAGTGCGCCTGTATCACCCCACCTCACTGCAAATAGGTTTAATGACCACTTTACCTCTATAGCCGAATCGTTAATCCCAACAGGAAATAACTCATGTGAGTATGTTTGTCCAAACGCGCTAGTACACCACTGTAACCGGGAAAATACGGACAAAGAACCATTCACGATACCGCCTATAGCAGTCCACGAAGTGGGTAAATTAATTTTCTCGATGGAAAATAAAAAGTCATCCGGGCCTGATGAGATCAGCTCAAAAATTCTCAAGATATCTCTTCCATACATCGTCGAAAGTATTACATATATTTACAATCTCTGTATAAACCAAAACTCTTTTCCGGACGCATTTAAAGACGCAAAAGTGATCCCCCTACCAAAATCAAAAGATCTGAGTGAAATCAACAACTTTCGCCCCATATCACTATTACCTGTTTTGTCGAAGCCTTTAGAGCGGCACATCCATAAGCATCTATCTGAATACTTAGAAAACCAAAATCTCATCCATTCACTGCAGTCAGGCTTCAGACCAAACCATTCCTGTCACACTGCCTTGATAAGGATGGCAGATACCTGGTTATCATCTATTAATGATTCCAAACTAACAGGTGTAGTTTTCTTAGACTTCCGGAAAGCCTTTGACATGGTGAACCATGACATACTTATAAAGAAAATATCCTTATATACTAAAAGCGCAGCCGGGTTTTTCAAATCCTACCTAGAAAACAGAAGACAAAAAGTTCTCCTTAATGGTACATATTCTAGTCACTGCAAAGTAAAGCATGGCGTGCCCCAGGGCTCTATTTTAGGCCCTCTTTTATTCTGTTTGTTCATTAACGACCTTCCACTCACAATTAGTGATGATAGTGTTGCATGCGATATGTTCGCTGATGATGCTGCGATACACACTCCCGATAAAGATTTGTCAGTAATTGACACGCGCCTACAAAACACATTACAGGACATTAACAGCTGGTGCAGTAACAATTCCATGATCTTAAACCCTGCAAAGACTGAATGTATGGTTGTAAGTACCCGCCAAAAGCACCAGCTCGGCACTCTCTCACTCAGCTTGTCCCTTCAAGGCAAATCTATCAGCCAGGTAACGGAACATCGTCTTCTCGGCGTTACTGTAGATAACCAGTTTAAATGGCAATGCCATCTTAGTAATATATGTAAGACAATATCAAAGAAACTGTTTATTTTATCCAAGTTAAAACATATAGCTAATGTAGAAACACGAAAACTGTTCTTCAACGCCCACATCAGGTCACATATAGATTATGCTTCTACGGTGTGGGATGGCGCAAGCGAGGTCCAGTTAAAGAGACTGAACTCTCTTCATCGTAGAGCCGCGAAGCTTATCCTTTCAAACCCTAACTCAACAACGGATAATAAACTGAAAACCTTAGAAATTCTCCCCTTGAAAAAACATTTATTATACAATAAGGGAATAACGATGTTCAAAGTATTGAATAACAGACTCCCCGAGTATATAAAAAAAATGTTTTCCCTCCCGGCATCAACATACTCCAGATCAAGGCAGTCCATTACTGTGCCACGACCTAGAATCGATCTCTATAAGACTAGTTTAGCGTTCTCAGGTGCTAGCATGTGGAACACATTGCCCAAACATGTTACAACATCAACAACGCTTTCGTCTTTTAAAACCGCTCTCTTTAAGTACCTCACCTCAGCATCGTAAGATTTTCACAGCAACCTGCACTTGCAGTGTACGATTTTCCCCTTTCTAACTCTTCAATTCAGTTATATCTTCAGTTAATACAAGATGCTAATGCTGCATGTATTGTGTGTGTGTGTGTGTGTGTGTGTGTGTGTGTGTGTGTGTGTGTGTGTGTGTGTGTGTGTGTGTGTGTGTGTTTTGTGCTTGTGCTTGTGTTTATGAATGTATGTATGAAGATTTATACCTTTATAATTGTGTGTATGTGTGAGATTTGTTATGTTTATTTCCACTTTTTCAATGATTTCTTTTTTTTAAAACTTTATATTTCAATTTTTATTAGTTATATATTTAGTTTTTCCCTATTTAATGATAGTATTTTTTGTGATTTGTGCATTATATGTAAAGTAGATTAGCAACGGCAAGTTCGAAAAATGGTTTCACCAAAACTTTCACCGTTGTAAAATAAAGAATCATTGTCATTGTCATTGTCATTGTCTGTCAGTTTGAGGGCCACCTGCCCATGACACCATTTACATGCTATTGAACGGGCTCTGACCAGCCCCATCTCATTGTCTACTAAGACAAAAATGAGCACACAGATTAAACACATACACACGCACACACACACACACACACACACACACACACACACACACACACACACACACACACACACACACACGTGCACACACTCACAGAGTTAAATGATAAAGCTTTGTTTGGATATGTTTATTTAATAATTAAAATAAATATAAAATAAAATAAAGTTGTTGTTTTTTTAAAGGGAAAATAAAACTTAAAATTTTGAAACAAATCCAGGTTAAAACTGACGGCTGTTTCATTGTATGCAAGGATTTTGGGAAGGACAAATTATCTTTTGCATGCCCGTTGGTGACCGTAGAGTCTGATTCGTGAGGCACAGACCTTGTTGCAGTTTGGACAGGCAAAGCTTTGTGCTGGGGGTATCTGTTCTTTCTGCTTCTGGCGTTTCTCCTGGACGACTTCACTTCTTTCCAGTTCAAACTTGCTGCTGATATTTCTGACTGGCGCACCCGCTGTCTCGGGCTGAAGCATCCTGCTGTCATGTTTGATGTGGGATTTCAGCCAGTGAGAGCTGTCTTTTCAGCTGATCTTTGTACCACTTTTTCGGGGCTCCACAGTCACGTTTTCCTTTTGCAGCTCACCAAAGAGGATTGCTTTTAGGCATCCTTGTAGTTGAACTGTAATAGAATGGATTTCACACTTGGCAGACCAGCTCGCTTCAGGACGTTTTCATTTGAGACGTAATCCTGCCACTTGATGCCCATGACGGTATGCAGACAGCGTTAGTGGAAATGCTCAAGCAGTCTGATTTGTTTCCTGTATAGGACACAGTAGTTGGGCAGTGGGCAGATGTTCACATCTGCATGGGACATAGATGACCCCGCCCGCACAAGTCCCCTGCTGCCTTGCAGGTTAGGTGTTGAATAACCAAAGGCTAGGGTGCTGACACAGTACCTGATTGGGTGTATGAACTTCCTTGATGATGTCACCTACCAGGGCGAAGGAGTCCCATGAGGGTCTCATCGGCCACGTGTCCAGGACCAAGGTGAGCAACAAGTTATGTGGAGTTTTGGTTGTGGTCAACAGCCTGGAGAGGGATGGGCTCCGCCAGGATCTTTTGCCCAAGACACACCACATGCAATGACAACCTTACCTCAATCCATACCACCCCACCCAGGTCTGCCCTGGGGGACTTGGGTGGGGTTAACTACTTTTTAGTTCCCAGAGTCATCCTGGTCAGCCCCACAGGGTGGGTTTTCCTCTCTATTCTGGGGCATGTGTTTCTGTCTACCCTTGGTCCATTCACCTGTATTTTCCTATTTTAAACTCTCCCTACTGTCTGCGCTGCCTGTAGCTCTTGATATTGGATGTGTGTTGCTAAATGGTCTTAGCTTTATTTAGGCCCCATATCATAGGTTTATTTAATGTATTAGACCGGCTGGCGACATACATTCAATATTCTGTTTAGTTTTTTTTCACAAGCAGTGCAGGCACGTCCTGAGAAAGCCTTGTTGCTGTCGGGACGTTAAGCAATGTACAATCAATCAATCCATACCCAGTTAGTCTCCAAAGTCGAGTTTGCACTGCCGTGAACCTAAAGGGAGCATGAGCATCGCACTATTCTACAGGCTATTCTATGCCGCAGTGCCGGGACGGTCGTCGAATCGCATGGGTGTTTTGTTTTGGGCTCGGTGGTCGCGATTTCATCCCGGCTGCGTAAACATAGCAGCATAGAGGCAACACTAGCCACCAAGATACATACAGTATATTTAGCTTCTCACAAGCCTCCGCTTTCTGCGCGGAACACATGCCTCTTGGGGAGTTTTGTCTTTGGTTTGGGCGAACATTGCTAGGCAGTGAATGCCATCCGTCTGATGTAAAAACAAGAATATATTTATCCTCGTGAAAGTATGCGGTAACGGTGGAATGAATGTTTCTTGATAGGTTCATTTGTCTCTGTGCACATCAGACGGAACAGAGAACCTTCTGCCATACCATCTGACGGCAGTTCCGATGAAAGCGGCCTTCAAGGCTGGCTAAAGCCTTGTACTGTCCCCAGCCCTCAACCAAATAATAGCCCTATCCCAAGCCCATTTTTGTATATATTTTTAATTTGTAACCTGGCTTTTAAATTTACATGATAGAGGGCGGGAAAGTGTGTTCATTTATATGGTCATTGATGTACGGTTACTGAAAAAAAAAAAAAAAAACCGGCTGAAACTCACTGCAAACCAATAAGCGCATCTCCCTCCCCCTCCCCCACTCAGCCTGGAAATTAAAATTGTGTGAAATGAAAAAACAAAACTTAGGCACAGATTCTCATGGGTCACGGTCCTGTAATTTGCATGACGGACTCCTGTGGATCTATGCCTTTTCTCATCAGTAGAAAGGGCCACAATCACACTGAATTAGATACACTCACTGATACGCACCTTCTCTCAGTCTGGAATAAACATAGATCCTCATGGCGCCCGCAGATGCGAAAGCTCATGAGAATCATGCCTCTTGCCTGGCTCTATCATTATGCTGGTCCTTACATACAAGAAGCTACGCGAGCTGATTCACTGACTGCCTTCCATAGTGTAATAGACGCGTTGACAGCAATTATAAACAAAGCGCTCTGCTGAAAAAAGGGGACAGAAACAATAGCTTGAGCTCACATTCCATCGAATGAAAATGATTAGGCTTTTTGGAGTCTGAGTTAGAACTGTGTCAGTATATATTTTAAATTTGTAACCTGGCTTTTAAATTTCTGAGTTTTCAGAATTATAATTATGTGCCTCAGCAGATTCAAGTATATTCCGTAGTGAACCCGACTGTCTTTACCAGAACAAAGGAGGGAAAAAGTGTGTTCATTTATAATATGGTCATTGATGTACGGTTACTGAAAAACAAAAGAAATGAAACTCACTGCAAACCACAATAGCCCATCTCGCTCCCTTTCCCCCACTCAACCTGGAAATTAAAATTGTGTGAACTGAATAAGCAAAACTTAGGCACAGATTCTCATGGGTCACGGTCCTGTAACTTGCGTGGCGGACTCTTGAGGATCTATGCCTTTTCTCATCTGTAGAAAGGACCACTATCACACTGTCCGAGATACACTCAATGATAAACACCTCCTGTCTGGAATAAACATAGATCCTCATGGCGCCCGCAGATGCCAAAGCAAATGAGAATCCTGCCTCTTGCCTGCCTCTATCATTATGCTGGTCCTTATATACAAGAAGCTGCGCGAGCTGATTCAGTGACTGCCTTCCATAGTGTATTAGACGCGATGACAGCAATTATAAACAAACCGCTCTGCTGGAAAAAGGGGACCAAAACCGAGAAGAGCGCGAGCTCACATTCCATCGAATCAAAATGATTAGGCTTTTCGGAGTCCGAGTTAGAACTGTACCGGATCGGTCGTCGCCCGGAACAAGGACCATGCCTTCTGTCTTGCGCCAGGGTAGAGGTGTTAAATGTGTTACTGATGCACCACCAAAACTCCATGCCAGAAACATCATAAGCATTGGCACTAGGAAAGTCAGAACATTAAGAACGCCTGGAAATGTAGAGGAACCGACACACGTAATGAACAGATACCAATGGACCATCCTAGGACTGTAAAGTCTTTCTCCTGTACCTGCCTCAGCACAAAGATCATGTCTGTAGTCCCACTTTTGGCTCTGAACCCACACTGACTTTCTGGTGTGTTTTCCTCGGCGGTGTGAGTATGTTCAGTAGCACTCGTGCAAGGATTTGCCAGTTATAGAGAGTAGCATGATTCCGCGGTGATTTAAACAGTCTGATTTCTCGCCCTTGTTCGTGTACAAGGAGACGACCACTGCATCCCTGACATACGGTGGTACTGTTCCTTTCTCCCAACAGCTGATGAACAGCCTGTCAAGGACTGCTTCCTCCCCCCCCCTTCCCCCAACTCCACCCCCCACTCCCCCCCCCCCCCATATTGGCCCACTCGGCACCGGCCTCCACTTGGCGTTGGTGGGTAGTCTCCTTAGTCACTGACTGACTGGGCTAGCAAAGGGGTGCCATCTTTGTCCAGGATTAGGACGTCAGCAGATATGTTGTTCAGTCTTTTTTACTGGACCGGTTTTTAAGGAGCTGTGCTAACACAGGTCTTAACATGTTGGCCCACTGGGCACCGGCCTCCACGTGGCGTGGGTCTCTCCAGTCACTGACTGAGGGGGCTAGCAGAGGGGTGCCATCACTGTCCAGGATAGGACTTGATGTCGGCAGATATGTTGTTAAGTCTTTTTCTCTGGTCCGGTTTTTAAGGAGCTGTGCTAACCCAGGTCTTACCATGTTGGATTGGTCCTTAAAAATACTCATTATTTTTTGGTCCTTTGGATCCCAAGTGTTTGCCGTGCTTGGAGACCCGTGTGGGGGGAGAAGAGGATCCTGGTGGCTGAAACACTCCACTTTGGCCTTGACTTCTGCCTAAACGGGAGGCTAGTCGTACTGGCCTAGTCAATCGGCTCTTGTCACGTTGAGCCCTATCCCATTGTTGATATGCGGGCTGATATACGGAGCCGCTGCTGATTAGGTGCTTTACGCCAGTATTCCCCTGCATTCAACAGTGTGATAGAAGGCGGTGGCTCAAACGGTTCAATCGGGCTTACTCCCTTGAGTATATCTTTCGGGCAGTCTCCATTGTGCGTCGGCTGGAGACCCGCCGACAAATGCACTTTCCCTTGTTGGGCTCGGTGGTGGGCGGGGACCCCGGGGGATGAATATCTAACATACTATAATATGGAAAACCCAAAAAAACAAAACTGGCACCAAAGCGGCACATAGCTGCTGACATTGTTATTGAAAACGATAGTGATTCTGACTGTGAGGAAGCGACGCCTCAGGCGTCGGCCGCCTGGCCTCGCTTTCTCATTATCCACAGCAAAGTTAAAGAGAAGCCTGTTTCCAAGCTGCACCCTTTCCTGGTAGGGGAGACCCTCAGGAGCCGTGTTGGCAGGCCTGAGACCCAGCGCCTCAGGTCTGGTGACTTGCTGGTAGAGTGCAGTACCCGGGCACACTCCAATGGGCTACTGAGGCTCTATCGGAGACACTCCAGTGGAGGTCACTCCCCACAAAACGATGAATTCTTCTAGAGGAGTGATTAAAGATCAAGCATTGGCCGAACTGTCTGAAGATGAACTTGTACGGAACCTTAAGTCACAGGGGGTGACCTACGTCAGGCACTTCGTTTCCAAACAAGGTGGTAGGGAGATCCATCTCTCTACCATCATCCTCACGTTTGGCACCCCCATCACTCCTACTACCATCTGGGGAGGTTACTACTCCCTAAAAGTGAAAAAGTACGTCCCTCTCCCCCTCCGGTGCTTTAAGTGCCAAAAGTATGGCCATGGGCAGAAGACATGCCGCCAGGCAGAGGCTCTATGCGCCCGCTGCACTAAGCCCGGACACTCTGCTGAGTCCTGCATAGCCATCCCCCTGTGTGTGAATTGCCATGGGGTGCATATGGCTTCGGACAAGAAGTGCCCTCGTTGGATATCCGAGTGCAAGATTCAGCAGGTGCTTGTGGAGAAGGGGTTGTCCTTTGCGGACGCCAAAAAACTGGTTGATGGCCCTAGTGCAGCTGAGGCTGCTCCAAACTCAAATAACACCTTTGTGTATACTTTCAGTTCCGGTGGCAGGCAAGCACCCCACCAAAGATTTCTCTTGTCAAACCCCAACTTCTTGGTTGGGGGCGGAGCCTCGGATCCTCTCGCTCCTGGAGAGTAACCCTCCTCAGGTGATGACAAGGAGCCAGGGAACGCAGAGGGCGGACGATACTGGTCCGGTGGCACTGCCTTCTGCTGCCCCTAAGCCTCAGCCCCCACCCAAGCCTGCCAATCTTACTACAAAGACTTCTGGCTCTGGTTAGCCTTCTAGGGCTGCCAACTCTGGCGGCAGGAACGCTGCCCCGGCCCAGAAGTCTAAGAAAGTTACGGGACCGCTGTGCGTACGGGCCCAGAAGGGGGACGCTGATGTCCCCCTTCAAAATAAATATGCTGCATTGGAGGAGCAGAGATGGAGGGGGTGGAAGTTGTTGTGGCTGGTGCTGCGGCAGCTCCACCCTCCTCATCTCCGAGGAACCAGAGGAGGCCCGGGAGTCGACCCCCCTCTGTTTCTTCGACTCCTTCCAAAGCACAGGAAAAGGGGGGAAAGAACTGTTCTCCTCCACATAAAACCTAACCATGTACTCTCTGCTTCAGTGGAATTGTCGTGGTTTTCATACCAACTTTGAAGAATTACGCCTTTTAGTGAAGTCCTATAACCCCTCAGTAATATCTCTTCAGGAGACTTACCTGAAGACTTCTGTCCCTGTCTCCTTTAATGGTTTTCTTGCTATCCATAAAGGCTCTGATTTGGAGAGATGCTCGAGTGGAGTGGCTCTTCTCATTAGCAACCAGCTTTTATGTAGCCCCGTTAGTGTTGACACCTGTCTTCAGGCTGTTGCAGCTCGGGTTTCCTTAAAGAAGACCATAACCATATGCAGTATTTACCTGCCACCATCCCAGCGGGTCTGTAGTAATGATATTTTTAACTTAGTAGATCAGCTGCCCCCTCCCTTTATTTTCATGGGAGATTTTAACGGTCACGCTCTCTTGTGGGGTAGTGACCACTATGATGTCAGAGGTCAGATGTTAGAAGATGTTTTTTCTCAACTTAACCTATGTGTTTTTAATGATGGCTCACCTACTTAATCTATCCCAGGTTCAGGATCTAGTTCTGTTCTAGACCTCACTGTGTGTGATCCTTCTCTCATGCTGGACTTTGACTGGAAGGTTCACGACGACCTGTGTGGTAGTGACCACTTCCCAGTAGTCCTGTCATCGGTCAGCTGTGGGGAGGACCCACGGGTGGGGCGCTGGAATCTTAAGAACTCTGTTCGCCTCCCTCTATCAGTCTCGTATTACAGAGGAGGTGGTCATGTCAGCTGAAGAACCTGTTTCTTCTTTTACTACTATTTTGTTGGACATAGCGAGTGAAATCATCCCTAAAACTTCCGCATCAGTCCCTCGGAAGCCGAGAGTACCATGGTTCGATGAAGAGTGCCGCAAGGCCCAAAAAGCGCGCAAAACTGCTCAGCGACGTGCTTTCCATAATCCGTCGCAAGTGATTATTTTAACATTTTTAAACGTGAACGCCGTGCTTCCTGGAGACGCTTTGTTTCATCTTTAACTTCTCGGACTCCATCCCAGAAAGTCTGGAAGGCTGTGCGAAGTATTAGGGGCAGGGGTGGCTTGGCTTCTGTCGGCCATCTTAGAGATGGTGCCAGCTTGGTCACAGATAAAAAAGCTGTGGCCAATTTGCTTGCCTCCACCATTGCCCATAATTCTTCAACAGAGCATTATTCACCCTTCTTCCAGAGAGAGAAGGAGAAGCAGGAGTCTCGAATTTGTGATTTTAAGTCCAATAACTCGGAAGACTATAATGCCCCTTTTACATTATCAGAATTGCAGCAAGCCTTGCAGAAATGTCCTCGCGCTGGGACCATATGGCGTTGAGGCGCGTCCCCTGGGAGGTGGATAGGGGGTCCCTCGTGAGAGGGGTGCACCGAATGAAATAAGGTGCCGTGAACCAACATGGTCTAAGGGAAGGTGACCCCGACAGAAAACCCTTGGTCCTCCTAGTAAGGGGGTTGGGCGTGGGGGTAGCTTCCCCACCCTGCAAAAAAGGAAATAGCTACAAAAACGCCGATGAAAAGACTAACAGTAATTCCTTTCCTGGAGGAGGAAGGTTCTTCTACCATAAGACTTATGACGTCCTGTGGTGAAAGCCGGAAGTCTTCGGAAGCCACAGGACCGAGCTGCCTCTCTCTATCCAGGGACACAACCATGGGCACATGGAACGTCGAGACCATGTACCAGAGCGGCAAGGCCGCCCAGATAGCAGCGGAAATGCAAAAGTACAACCTTTCCCTGCTAGGTATCAGTGAAGCCAGATGGACGCAGTCTGGCCAGAAAAGGCTGTTAAGTGGGGAGATGATTCTGTATTCAGGTCATGAAGAGGAGAATGCCCCCCATACAGAAGGAGTAGCATTCATGCTGTCACCAGTGGCACAGAGAGCGCTGATGGGCTGGGAACCTCTTGGGCCAAGAATTATCACAGCAGCTTTTAGAACCAAGAAAAAGCTCAAGCTGAACGTCATCCAGTGTTATGCGCCCACCAATGACAGTGACGAGGAAGAGAAACAAGAGTTCTACGACCGACTCCAGAGTGCCGTCGACAATAGTGCGGAGCGAGACATCACCATCGTCATGGGCGATTTTAATGCCAAAATAGGGGAGGACAACACCGGATACGAAGAGGTGATGGGGAGACAGGGACTAGGCTCGGAGATGAGTGAGAACGGGAAGAGGTTTGTAGACTTTTGTGCTCTAAACCAACTTGTCATTGGAGGCAGCATCTTCCCACACAGAAGAATACACAAAGCAACTTGGGTCTCACCTGACCATACAACAGAGAACCAAATAGACCATATCTGCATTGGCAAGAAATTTAGAAGATCCCTTCAAGATGTTCGAGTGAGGAGGGGAGCAGATGTCGCCTCAGACCACCATCTGCTTACCTTAAGAATGAAGCTCAAGCTAAAGAAAAGCCGCACAGAGACAACAAGAAGACAGCACTATAATGTAGGCCTCCTGAGAGAAACTGGAGTTAGAGAAGAGTTCAAACTGGTGCTGTCCAACCGGTTTCAAGCGCTACAGGAGCTAGTAAATAAAGAGGAGGCGGTCACCACAGAGCAGCAGTGGAAGGCAGTTAGAGAGGCGCTGAACTCAACCTGCAAAGACACTGTAGGGTTCAGGAAACACCACCACAAGGACTGGCTGTCGGCACAGACCTTGAAGAAGATAGAAGCGAGGAAGCAGAAGAAAGCAGCGGTCAACAACAGTCGCACGAGAGCAGCCAAAGTAAGGGCACAGGAGGAATACTCGGAAGCCATCCGCGAGGTGAAGAGGAGTATCAGGGCAGACAAGAGGGCCTACACAGACAGCCTGGCAGCAGAGGCAGAAAAGGCAGCAGGCAGCGGCAACATGAAACAGCTCTACGACATTACCAGAAGATTGTCGGGTAAGTATGGCCATACAGAAAGACCAGTAAAAGACAAAGAAGGCAAGCCTATTGCAGACAGAGCAGACCAACTCGACAGATGGGCCGAGTATTTTGAAGAGTTACTGAACAGACCTAGCCCACCCGACCCCCCCGACATCCAGCCGGCAGAGACCGACCTACCCATCAGCTGTGACAGACCCAGCCGGGAAGAGATCAGAAGAGCAGTGGCATTTTTGAAGAATGGCAAAGCAGCAGGGCCAGATGGCATCCCAGCGGAGTCTCTGAAAGCAGACCTAGAGACAACAGTGGAGATGCTGTACCCACTGTTTGGAAAGATCTGGGAAGAGGAGGTGATGCCAGCTGACTGGAAGGAGGGGTACCTAATCAAGCTTCCCAAGAAAGGCGACCTCAGCAAGTGTTCCAACTACAGAGGAATCACCTTGCTGTCAGTACCAGGAAAGGTCTTTAACAGGATCATCCTAGAGAGAATGAAGAGCTCCGTTGACCCCCAGCTGAGAGACCAGCAAGCAGGATTCATGAAGAACCGATCATGTACAGACCAGATCGCCACTCTCCGCATCATCGTGGAACAGTCTCTGGAGTGGAGCTCCCCGCTTTACGTCAACTTTGTGGATTATGAGAAAGCATTTGACAGCGTGGACCGAGAGACTCTGTGGAAACTCCTACGACACTACGGTGTACCCACAAAGCTCGTCCGCCTGATCAAGAGCAGCTACAATGGCATGACATGTCGCGTGATCCACGAAGGGCAGTTCATCAGGGAACTCCAGGTCAGAACTGGTGTCAGGCAGGGGTGTCTGCTGTCTCCGTTCCTCTTCCTACTGGCCATAGACTGGGTCATGAAGATGACCACAGAGCACAGACGAAGTGGAATACAGTGGACACTGTGGACACAGCTTGACAACCTCGATTTTGCAGACGACTTGGCATTACTGTCCCACACTCATCAACAAATGCAGGACAAGACCACGAGGCTTGCTGACATCTCGTCCCAAGTGGGCATCACCATTCACAAACAGAAAACAAAGACAATGAGGCTGAACACAACCAGGGAAGAACCAATCTTGCTTGCTGGCACCCCGTTGGAGGAGGTGGAGTCCTTCACCTATCTCGGGAGCATCATAGACAAAAAAGGCAGCACTGATGCAGATGTCAGAGCACGAATCGGTAAAGCCAGAGCAGCCTGTTAAAAAAAGTGTGGAGTTCCAGAGAGCTGTCACAACACACCAAATCCGGATTTTCAACTCCAATGTAAAAGCAGTTCTCCTATATTGAGCAGAGACTTGGAGATTGACAAAAACCACAGTCAACAGAGTACAGACCTTCATGAACAGTTGCCTTAGAAGAATTTTGAAAATCCACTGGCCAGAGAAGATCAGCAACATCAGACTCTGGGAGAGAACAGAGCAGATAACAGCAGAGAATGAAATTGGGCGAAGAAGATGGGGATGGATTGGTCACAGTCTGAGAAAGCCAGCTTCCAGTATCACTAGGCAGGCATTGTCATGGAACCCCCAGGGAAAGAGGAAAAGAGGCAGGCCGAGAAACACCTGGCGTCAAGACCTCCAAGCAGACATCAAGAGACTGGGGTAAAATCGAAGGAGAAGCACAGGACAGAAGTCGCTGGAGGTCTCTCGTCGACGGCCTATACCCTGGGAGGGGTGACAGGCGTAATTAAGTAAGTAAGTAAAGTAAGATCCATCTCCCTACCATCATCCTGACGTTTGCCCCCCCCCCCCCCCCCCACTACCATACTACCATTTGGGGAGGTTACTACTCCTTAAAAGTGAAGAAGTACATCCCTCTCCCCTCTGGTGCTTTAAGTGCCAAAAGTATGGCCATGGGCAGAAGACATGCCACCAGGCATTAAGCCCGGACACTCTGCTGAGTTCTCCACAGCCACCTCCTGTGTGTGAATTGCCAGGGGGTGCATATGGCTTCGGACAAGAAATGCCCTCGTTGGATATCCGAGTGCAAGATTCAGCAGGTGCATGTGGAGAAGGGGCTGTCCTTTGCAGACGCCAAAAAAATGGTTGATTTCTCATGTCAAACCCCAACTTCTTGGTTGGGGGGCGGAGCCTCGGCTCCTCTCGCCCCTGGAGAGTAACCCTCCTCCGGTGGTGATGAGGCGCCAGGGAACACGGAAGGCGGACACTACCGGTCCAGTGGCATCGCCTTCTGCTGCCCCTAAGCCTCAGCCCCCACCCAAGCCTGTCAATCTTACTACAAAGGTTTCTGGCTCTGGTCAGCCTTCTAAGGCTGTTAACTCTAGCGGCAGGAATGCTGCCCAGAACCAGAGGTCTAAAAAAGCTACGTGACCGCTGTGCGCACGGGCCCATAAGGGGGACACTGATGTCCCCCTTCAAAACAAATATCCTGCATTGGAGGAGCGGATGGAGGGAGTGGAAGTTGCTAAAGCTGGTCTTGCGGCAGCTCCACTCTCCCCTCATCTCCGAAGAACCAGAGGAGGCCCGGGAGCCGGCCCCCCTCTGTTTCTTTGACTCCTTCCAAAGCAGAGGAAAAGGGGGGAAGAAACTCTTCTCCCCCCCCCCATAAGACATAATCATATACTCTCTTCTTCACTTCGAATTGTCATGGTTTTCACACTAACTTTGAGGAATTGCGTCTTTTAGTCAAGTACTATAACCTCTAAGTAATATCTCTTCAGGAGACTTACCTAAAGACTTCTGACCCTGTCTCTTTTAATGGTTTTAACGCTCTCCATAAAAGCTCTGATTCGGAGGCCCACTCGGCACCGGCCTCCACGTGGCATGGGTGGGTAGTCTCCTCAGTCACTGAAACTTCCTGATTCTGTCTGACTCTCTTTCTGCCCTGCAGGCCCTTCAGGGCGCGGGAACAGACCACCCCCTCCTGGTGCAGATTTGAGAGCTTTACGCGGACTTGATGAAGGAATATTATGACATCATTTTTATTTGGGTCCCAGGGCATGTGAGCATCAAAGGCAACAGGATCGCAGATTCTGCTGCCAACGATGCCCGCAATGACCCTGTCCCTGTTCATAGTGATTTTAAACCTGTGATTAGTGCGTACATAGCCCGCGAGTGGCAGTCCGAGTGGGACAAAGAGGAAGCTAACAAGCTGCATGAAGCTCTTCCTACGGTGTCTGACAGTCTACCTTAACGCTGCAGCAGCCACCATGAGGAGACTGTCCGTGCTCAGAAGTGACTTAAAAAATACGTCATGACAAATGACGTTTGACAAACCAATGACACATATGCATGCATCTCCAAGAGGCATAGATCCTCAAGTGCCCAGAGGGTGCATAAACATCTATGCCTCTTGAGGACGTTTGCTGCACACGAATACACACACATCGACGCGCTTTCAGAAGAAAATGCAGGTGTACTTAGTATAGCATGTAGATAGGTAAAGTCAACCTGATTTCACACAAATTATAGCAATCCTCGAAATTGTACCATGAAATTCTAGTTTTGTCACCATCTTCCCAAGTCTTGAAGCGAAAGCAAATCTCATATGACGCTAATTACATAAAAACAAAAAAATATGTCATGACAAATGACGTTTGACAAACCAATGATGGGTATGCACTGCGCGCGCCCCTTATAGAGTTCACTATGATGCATTGTCACATTTGCGAGGCTTTTTCAAAAGGAGATATTTCAACATCAGAATCAAGTCAAAGACAAAAGGTACAGACCCTTAGTAGTAGGTATTATTGAATTCAGAGGGTAGAAATACATTTTAAAAAATAGTTTATTTGTTTATTTAAGGCTCCCATTTAAACTGGTCATGTACTAGCAGGCTATGATGCCCAATAGTCAATGCTCAGCAGTATTTTTGCTGGGTTTGTTATTGCAGTGGAAAAGTTTGAGTCAGAGTTGTTGTTTCTGACGCATAGTAAACAGAAAACACTGATTTAGTTTTTAAAGGGCTGATTAGCATGAATTTAACTTATTCACTAAATGCATTTACCTTATACACTAACTCTGTGAAATATCATCAGTGCTTTGTTGCAGTATTGTTGTGTTGAGAGAGTGAGAGAGAGTAGTGTGTGTGTGACTGTGTGATCGCTTATGTGTGTGGCTGAATGGTGTGAAACAGTGATATTTGCGGTTGCTGGTATACCGAAAGGAAATTCCGATACGACCCAAAAATACCATTGAAATGCTAGTATGGGTTTTCATACCGGTGCAACTCTATGAGGACAAACACCAACACTCCATCACAATCAGTCTCCACAGGGAAACATCCATGAACAGGTCCCAGTCTTTATTCCATGTACTAACAATCAACATGACAGCCAGTCGATTGTCTGTGCCTCTCATTCTCTAGCATGCAAACATCTGCTTTTATATTTAAAAAAAAAAAAGGGCCGTCCTAAACTCTTACACAATAATGGACAGTGGTCCCCAGAAGAGACCACGCAGTCCCATAAAGGGACGGGGTGGTCCAGAGAAACGGACATTACATCACCAGCTCGGGTATTAGGAGTCAGTCAGTCAGGCACAGCTGCAGTTGCCGCATGTAATATTACTTAATCTTATGTTGTTATCCAGGTGCGCTGGGGAAGGTATTACATAATGTTAGTTTGCTACCCGAGCACGCTTGTTAACATTCGTTACAATATACTTTGGTTCATTACCTTGTTACAACAGCTGTTTGTTGGTATTATATTTTTCAAAGTATTGTGTGACCTTTGTGGTATATTTGAAAAAAAAAAATTTCTTCCAGGTATGTTGGATTGGGACCTGTAGTTGTTGTGTGTCCTACAACAGTAATGCACCAGTGGGTACAAGAGTTTCACAAATGGTGGCCGGAGTTCCGTGTTGCCATCCTGCACTCTTCGGGGTCATATACTGGCTCACAGGTGAGACATTTCAGGAGTGTATGGTTCTCTTTCAGGTTCACATCACAAAGTGAGTGTTTTTGTGTCCGTTGTCTGTTCATCTTTTGTTTGTCTGTTTGTGTTACGATTGTGGTTGTGTTATCCTGTGAGAGCGTACATGTGTTATTCGTAGGTAACGATATGTTGTTTATTTGAGCTATCACGGTTATGATTTCGTACCTTTTTAGTAAGATTTTCTTTTGTTCGTGAGTAGAGCCGATTTCGTTTTGTTAAGTTTAGTCCGGAACGTTGTAGACAGGTCGCACTGTCTAGTGGCGTCGTTAGTGTCACGTCGGTTAGTTGACATCTGACATCGCTACATTTTCGCTACTTTTCCTGTGCGCGTGTAGTGAGCAGCTTTTATTTTGTTTGGTGAATGTTCTCGTACCTTTTTGAGCTATCATAGATAGGGATACCATACTTTTATGTGTCTTTATTATACGCTAGAATTTAGAGCAGAAGTGAGCAGCCGTATTTTTGTAGCCTGATATATTGTTTCTGGAAAATTCATGTTAATGAGTTTCGGCTGCGCGTTTCGTTCTGGTTGTTTGAGTTCATGATTTCCGTAGAAGATTCTAGATTTTGATAGTGTATATAAGGAGGGCGCTGGGAAAGCCCGTTAGTACATTGTCTTGCTTTGTCAGTTGTAGAGATACGCAGTTTATTGCGAGAGACGCTGTGTATGAGAAACTTTGAGTCGTAGTATGGACATAGCAGAAGAGACTTTGTATTCAGTAGTTTGTGCATTTGAAAGAGCATTAATGTGAGGATATCGCATCGCTGAATTAAATATTGTTGGAACTGTTACTTCAGTATTGTCTACATCCTTAAGCCACGGTTGACGGATTGCAGCTGAATGAGGTCTATTTAAAAGAACTCTACGTGCGTGTGTGTCTGGTGTGTTTATCATACTTCGACTACAACTCCACCACGTAACAGTTTGCTCTGCAACATGAAGTGTTTATTGACTGCATGAGCTTTACTGGCACTGACAAAAAATACGAACCCAAGGAGCAGCTTTGGAAATTTTCCTAGAAAGTTCTCTGTGGTCCTGGCCATGCACTTGCCGCAGTGCCGACCCCACCCCAATTTAATTTCCTTATAGCCGTTATTTTTGTGTAAGCAGCACGTTTATAGACATGTATATTTGTATCTTTGGGAAAAAATTATCTGTCTGCAGCCATAAAACTGTGTTTTGTCTGAAGGCAAAAAACAGATATGCATATCAAAAAGACAGCTGTTAAAAAAAAAAAAAAAAAACCCATTCAGTTTTAGACTAATCTAGCGTGCTCACAGATTTTTATGATACGCAGCATACCTGTCAAGTTTTGAAAATGGGAGATTTTTTGCGGCCTTTTTTTTTTTGGGGGGGGGGGGGGGGAGGGGCGGGGGGCAGCATTTTCTTACAACTGGCAGTAACTATCAGCATAAAAAGTGTGCAAATATTATATTCAAATTATTACTTTTGTATGTGTGTTTGTTTCATTTTTACAATAAATTCACAAAGCACCATTAAATATTACTTTTTATGTTAAAATCCCTAAAAATAATGTGATTTTATTTGAATTATTTTTGCATTTCTGAATCGGATGCTGCTATCTGATGTGCACACAGTAAAACTACCAGGTAGAACATGCAACCACAAAAAAAAAAAGAGCACATCTCCTGTAACACTGATACTCTTCCAAGAAAATTTCAATACTGAGACTAGAAACGATTTTCCTTACATTCATGATATCCAGTTTCTTCAAAACTGATAGGAAAGGATATGTCTGCTTACTCCTGCCTGCATTCAGAATAGGCTTTTAAGACCAAAGACAAAGAAAAATGTCTGTAGTAAGACTTGTTGCATTCCACCCCACATATTTTGTTGAATAGCCTTTTGCACATTTTACTTGGTAACTGTCTGTTAGTAACTGTCCACGATTTCTTTACTTCCTGTTGTCTTTTGCTAGATCCATCCACAATTTGCCTCAGTCTTTTTAGGAAAAGCAGACAATTTCTTTGGTCGATTAAAACCAGAAGTAACAGGAAATAACCACAGCACTTGAGTGATCCTTCGTTCCGAAATGGCTGAAAGAAAACAAAACTGCCGACGAGATACGCATTCACAGTTTTCATATGATTTGAATTTAATCAAGTTGAGCGAATCGGGAGGAAAAGTCAGAAAAGTGGGAGGTCAGGAGAAAGGGGCAGATGGTTTGCAAAGTCAGGAGTCTCCCACCGAAATTGGGAGGCTTGACAGGTTTGACGCAAACACAAAAAACACAGCTTTATGCCAAAACATTTTCTCTTTTAAAATCTGTTTTGGTCAAGAATACTAAAAATACAGTGCCCATGCTAGGACTGTCAAAATATTTTTGATAGTATGTCATCAATCTGTGGTTTCATCCAGCTTGTTTAACCTTCACCGTACTTTGTGAATCATGAGTGACCCGCACTTGCACATTTATGCTGAGGCCTATTTGTTTGTAAATTAAAGTAATACATGATGTTATGTCACTCGATGCCAGACTGTAGAACCTACATTTGTCCCAAAGCACTGTGTACAACACATCAGTCGTGTAATGACCACCCTGCATTACTCTTGTGCTGCATTGCATCTGGCACATGTGTGGGTGTGTGTGTGTGATTCACCAAATGTTGTAATGCTGTAGTTTCAGTTATTGAAATTACACTTGTATACTTTTCGATTTGATTTATTTTTGGCTCACGTGCAAAGCAAAAGTATGTTTTGGGCTAGTGGTCGTCCGTCCGTCGTCCATGGTAAAAAGTAACGCTGGCTTTTTCTCAGAGACTATTCAAGCCACATTCTTCAAACTTGGCCCAAGGATACTTTGTGGTAAGACCTCTGAGTGACCTCTCACAAAGGTCAAAGTCACATGGGACCAGGAAATAGGTAAAAAAATAGCTATATTTTGACATCATTTATTTTTTCTCAAATACTATTAACAACTTCAAACCCAAACTTGGTACAAAGATACCTGATGGTAAGACCTTTTTATGCGTACTAATTTGGTTGATCCCTCGGAAAGGTCAAGGGTCACGAGGTCAGGAAATAGGTGAAAAATAGCCATATTTTGACAAAAGATGTTTTTTCTCAAATACTATTCACAACTTCAAACCCAAACTTGGTACAGAGATACCTGATGGTAAGACCTATCTATGCATACTAATTTGGATCACCCCTAAGAAAGGTCACAAGGGCTCAGGAAATAGGTCCGAAATAGCCATATTTTGACGAAAGATGTTTTTTCTCAAATACTGTTCACAACTTTAAACCCAAACTTGCTACAGAGATACCTGATGGGAAGACCTTTCTATGCACACTAATTTGGTTGATACCTCAGAAAGGTCAAGGGTCACAAGAGCTCAGGAAATAGGTCTGAAATAGCCATATTTTGATAAAAGATGTTTTTTGCTTAAATACTATTCACAACCTAATACCCAAATTTGGTACAGAGATACCTGATGGTAAGACCTATCTTTGCATACTAATTTGGATGACCCCTTGGAAAGGTCAAGGGTCACAAGAGGCTGGCAAATGTGTGTAGAATGCTGATTTTTGATAAAATTGTAGATATTCCCAATTTGTTTTCAAATTTTTCAACCGAATTTAATTTGGTACAAATATAGCTGATGATAAGACCTTCCTATGCATACTAATTTAGTCGACTCATCACAAAGGTCAAGGGTCATCGGGGGTTGACAGATGTGTGAAAAATGCTTACATTTTCAGAAAACATGGATTTTGCTGCTGCAGAAGCCAGCCCTTGTCACAAAGGTCACACATGTATATATGTAAATCGGTCATACACGTGAGCCATAATGGCTTTGCCTTTCTTGTTTTAAATTTCTATGGTTAGTTTTCACAATTTATGGTCATTTTTAGGTTCATGAAAATTTAGCGTGTGTGTATTTGTGTGTGTGTTTGTGAACATGAGTATCCTCTGTGTTTTTGCATGAACAGGCTTAAAACTTTAAGATTTCTCTTTGTGAGAAGTCTTCAAAAGAGTCTGCGAGGGTTTTGAAATTGGATTTCTCATTGAAGAGAAAATGGATGTTTCAAGAAAGCTGGTTGATCCACATTTGATCCCTAAGTTTTGCTAAATTTACTTGATATTTTGCATATAGCTACCAGTAGTTTAGAGGAATGCATTGAACAAGTTCATTAGCCAGTGGTGTACCCCATCAACTTTCATTTTGGAAGAAAAAATTATTATTGGAAATGGCTAACAAAAAAAATTTCTGCACAAAGTGATGTAAAAAGATCAGATTCATCTACATTTTCACCCTAAGACAAGTGAGCCGTAAGCCAAGTAAGAGCCCACCAAGACAATGACCTCCACATGGTGTGGGTCATTGACTGAGTGGAGTAGTGAAAGGGTGCCACCTTTGTCCAGGAAAAGAACTTGATGTCAGCAGATATGTTGCTCAGACTTTTTCACTGGTCCGGTTTTTAAGGAGCTGTGCTAACCCAGGTCCTACCATGTTGGATTGGTCATTAAAATAATAAAAATATTTGTTAGTTTTTGATCCTTTGGGAAAGTGTTTGCTGTGCTTGGAGACCCATGTCGGGAGAAAAGGATCCTGGTGGCTCAGGTGCCCTTTGGGTTACGGCTCACTGGTGCCAACACTCCACTTCAGCCTTGACATTCTACTTAAATGGGAGGCTAGGAGTATCTGCCTAGTCAATCGGCTCTTGTCGTGTCAAGCCTTATCCCACTGTTGATAATTATACAGGCTGATATATGGAGCACCATGCTATGTGCTTTACATCAGTATTCCCCTGTCAGCAGTGTGATAGAAGGCAGTGGTTCAGACGGTACAATTGGGCATAACCCCTCACCCAACCCCCACCCCTGAAGTATATCTTTTGGGCAGTTTCCATCGTGCATTGGCTGGAGACTCGCCGACAGATGCACGTTCCCTTGTTGGGCTCAGTGGCAGGCGGGGACCCCCAGGGATAAATCTCTTGTATGTTAATTATAGGAGGAAAAAAAAAAAAAATTGGACAAAAATGACACATTAACACATTTTGAATGTGACAGTAACTTGGACTTGAGGAAGCAACCTGGCCTCACATCCTTATCGTCCACAGCAAGATACTGGAGGTTGCACCTATTCCTGGTGGGGGTGACCCTCAGGAGCTGTGTCAGGCGACTTGTTGTTGGAGTGCAGCACCAGGGCACACTCCAACAGGCAGCTGGGGCTGTCCAGTAGAGGTCACACTCCACAAGACAGTAAACTCTTCCTGAGGCGTGATCAAGGATCAAGAGCTATCTGAACTGTCCGATGAAGAACTTGTTCAGAGCTGGAAGTCACAGGGGAATCATGTCCAAGCGAGGTGGTAGGGAGATCCGTCGCCCTACCCCTCCTACTACTATCTGGGGAGCCCACTTTGGCACCCGCTTCCATGTGGCGTGGGTGGGTGGGTAGTCTCCTCAGTCATTGACTGAGTGGGCTACCGAAGGGGTGCCACCTTTGTCCAGGATTAGGACTGATGTTGTTCAGTCTTTTTCACTGGTCCATTTTTAAATCCCTTCTTTTTATAGAAGGGACTTTTTAGGACAGGTCGTGGTGGGGTGAATTTAATAGCATGTCGATGATGTAAAAGGCGGGCAGGCCTAATCCTCTGACAACTGAAGTAACAAGATAAAAATTACGTCATGTCCAGTTACGCCAACCTCGCCTCTGAATGTACATTTGGCATGAAACGCCGTATGTGCATATGTATGTATGTGTGTGTGCGCGCGCACGTATGTATGTATGTAAACACGAGAATCTCCGATATTGCTGTACGCACAAGCTTGAAACTTAGTGAAATATTTTCTTCAAGGGCTAAGAGAGCCTCTGAGCATATTGTAACAGGATGTCTCCTTGAAGACATAAAAGACAGTTTATAGAAAGTCAGTTAACCCAGATTAGAGTCCGTAATTTTTGTCATATTTACTTGAAATTTTGGATATAGCTAGTTTGGAGAAAGACATTGGATGAGTTTGTTAGCCAGAGTTGTACCTCTTCAACTCTTTGAATAATAATTCATTTTTGCAAGTTTTGGATCCACTGTATACTTCCTTCAAACAGTCAGCCCTGGAAGAGACTTTTCGAATGAGTGATGTGAAAAATCAATTTCGTTACTGTGTACACGGTGTTGTGAGACTAGCGATGCTGTGACGTTAAGCTTATAGTGACGTCATTTTGCTGCTCATGCTATTCTTTTTCAGAATTCCTGTCGCTACTCCAGCTCACAGAGTGTACTAATGGTGGGAGGCACCGTGTGTCCATCTTTATTTGTGTGTGCCGGTGTGTGTTGATCAGAGGTTGGCTTAGAGGGGATGGAAATGGATCATAAGGATAAGCTTAAAAATATGAACAACTCTGAATGTTCCTAAAAGAAAAACACAAGTGAGCTCCAAACAAACGGTAGACTTTAGGATGAAATCCTCATCTTGTTCAATAAGAGATATTTCAACATCAAAATCAGGACAAAGACAAAAGATAGGGACCCTTGACAACGAGGACAGCTCTCATATAGAAGCGACTTTGTGGGTTATGGTTTATCCCATCTTGTTTAAGGCACTGTGCCAACCCAGGTCTTACTATGTTGGATTGGTCCTTACAAATAATGATTAGTTTCTGGTCCTTTGGATCCCAAGTGTTTGCTGTGTTCGGAGACCCATGTCAGGGGAGAAGAGGGTCCCGGTGGCTGAGGTTCCTTTTTGGTTGCGGCTCACTGGTGCCAACACTCCACTTTGGCCTTGACTTCTATTTAAACAGGAGGCTAGGAGTACCGTCCTAGTCAATTAGTTCTTGTCACATTGAGCCCTATCCCACTAATGACATGCAGGTTGATATACGGAGCACCACACTATGGCCTCTGCTTTTGATTAGGTGCTTTACACCAGTATTTCCCTGCATTCAACAGTGTGATAGAAGGCAATGGGTCAAACGGTACAATCGGGATTACCACCCCGCCCCCACCCCAAATATCTTTCTGGCAGTCTCCATCATGCATTGGTTGGATACCCACCGACAAATGCATGTTCCCTCGTTGGGCTTGGTGGTGGGCGGGGACCCCCTGAAGATGAATCTCTGTAATATTGTAATATGGAAGCAAAAAAACAAACAAACAAAATTAAAAATGGGACAAAAGCAGCATTAGCCACTGACATTGCAGCAGATAGTGACTCAGACTAAGCTCAGACACTGCTGAGTCCTCTACAGCCACCCCCTGTGTGTGAATTGCCAGGGGCACTTATGGCTGATGTCCCTGACGCACAGACTGTTTATAGTTACTTTAAATCAGTGATTAGTGCTTACATAATCCACGAGTGGCAGTCTGAATGGGACAAAGGGGAAGCTAACAAGCTGCATGAAGTTTTTCCTAAGGTGTCCGACAGTCTATCCTAGTAGCAATATAATTATGGTCCAAATTTGGAAACAGCGTCACGGTCTTTTTGAGGAGTTTCATTTACATAACTGGGATGGAACATTCACACTTGTCGCATTTCGGGCTCAGTGTGACATCGCGGCAACCACCCATGAATATGAGTTCTTCTCCGAAGACCTATGAGATGGTACTGCAACGTCTATGTGACATTTGAATGAGCCTAAAATGTTACTGACACAAAGCAGAGGTCACTGTGCAGTCGCAGCTTGCTCACACAAGCTCATCCCCAAGAGACTGATGAGATAGTGCTGCAATGTCTATGCGACCTTTGTATGAGACCAAAATGGGACCATCATGAATGAGAGGGCACACAATGGTCACACTTACGGATCTGTTGATTTTAATTGCCATTGCCACAGGTAAATAAAACATGATCTCTCTCTCTCTCTCTCTCTCGCCAGTCAGTCAGTCATCAGTTCAACCATCCATTCATCCATCCAACCACCCACCCACCCACCCATCTGTCCATCCATCTGTCAGTCCATCTATCCAGCCAGCCAGCCAGCCATATACCCAAAACATGTTAAAACTTATTTTTATGCCCGTTTCACAAATAAATAGTGCATGCTCTCTCTCTCTCTCTCTCCCCCCCTCTCCTCTCCCCCCCCCCCCCCCTCTGTTTCTCCAGGCAATCATGTCATCCATCAAGTTTGTTATTCATCCATCCATCCATCCATCCATTTATATAAACATGCATTTTTATTCTCACTTTCTCATTCCCACATTCTCTCCCTCCATTTCCCCTCTCTTTGATCTGCTATCATATATTCAACTTGCATCATATTTGCACATTCGAATGTGTGCGTGCATGTGTGTGTGCCTGATTGTAACGCATCACTCGAGTAACAGGCATCAATGTGTGTCTGTTTGTGGTGCATTACTCTTGCACTACATTGCATCTGGCACATATGTGTGCGTGCGTGCGTGATTTTAATGCATGACTCAAGTAACAGGCATCATGTGTTACCTTTGTGCTGCCTTACATCTGACTGAATGTGTGTGTGTACGTGTGTGCGCATGTGTGTAACGCATCACTTGAGTAAAGGGTGTTATGTTATTTTTGTGCTGCCTTACAACTAGCACACGCGTGTGTATGTGTGTGTGTCAGTATGTGTGTGTGTGTGTCTGTGTGTTTGTGGTATTTTTAATTTCTCAAGTGTTCAATAGTTTACTTTTGAAGTTTTAACTTTATTCTTTCAGTTTTTAGTTGAAATCTTAAGAGTTAAAAATATTCTTTCATATAATCTATGATGACTTTTAAGTTTATTTAAGGTGAGCTAGGACACTTCAGCACAATTCTTTTTTGGTTTATGGACATATGTTTGTATATCATTATAATCAGTATTTCTGACCCACAGGGGGCCGTCCTGGGCCCGGTCCTTTTCACACTCTACACCTCTCCACTGTCCAACATCATCCAGTCTCACCACATACACCACCACCTCTATGCTGACGACTCACTACTACTAGACAGAGACAAACGCGACAACACTCAGACACTACTGACTCGCACGGCTGACTGCTATGAAGACGTGAAAAACTGGATGACAGCAAACAAGCTCAAACTGAACGACAACAAAACGGAACCATGCTGATAGGCACTTGCCAGAAACTTTCCCAGCTCCCTCCCTCTCTCCACCTTCAACTCGACAGCACCCCCATCTCCCTCTCTGACTCGGTCAAGAACCTTGGCGTTATCCTCGATTCCTCTCTTTCCATGACCAGCTTCGTCTCCGCCACAGCCCAGGCATGTTATTTCCACCTCTGCCGCATCAGTCAGATCAGAAAATACCTCACTACCGAAGCTGCCACCAAACTCGCTGTCTTTCTCATCTTATCTCGCATCGACTACTGCAACTCTCTCCTTTCCGGCCTTCCTCACTCCACCACTCTCACTCTCCAGCGCGTCCAGAACAATGCTGCCCGCCTCGTCCTCAGAAAGAAAAAAAAATCTGACCACATCACTCCCCTGCTCAAGCTCCTTCACTGGCTCCCCATCCCCCAACGCATCCAATACAAGATTCTGTCTCTCTGCTACAAATCCCTGAACAACTACGCTCCTACCTATCTCTCCAACTTACTTCACCCCTACACTCCTTCCTGCTCCCTCCACTCCGCCTCCGACCCTCTCTGCCTTCTCATCCCCCGCACCAAACTCAGCACTTTCGGCCCCCGCTCCTTCTCAGTATACGGTCCATCCACCTGGAACACTCTCCCACTCTCCGCCAGAAACACTCTCTCTCCTCCTTCCAGTCCGCCCTCAAAACTCACCTCTTTCAACAGTTCTAGCACTATATCACCACACTCCCCACCCCAAGCTGACCGTCGTAATGTATTTTCACTATTTGTGGTACGTGAGTCATTGTCTAAAGCGTGCACATGCGTGTGCAAGTTGTGAGTGCGCGCTTAGAGTTATAATTATTATAAGATAAGCGCATTATAAATACCGTAATTATTATTATTTGTCTGTCCTGAACGCTCATTTAGTCAGGTATGCTCACCGTTCCCATGGCAACGAACACAAAGTGACCTTACACCTGTTTGCTAAGGAAACAAAGTTCGGCTACCGTTGATGCTTCTGAAAAGCCATATTTGGTCAAAATATCAACTGATATCATCATTATGGAATGTCACTGGCGATTTTGAATATTTTACCTGGTTTTGAAGATTTAAAAAAAAATATATAAATGTTCTGGTTTTGCTCATTTTTGGAGTTTGTTAGACAAGCTATTCATAGCTCCCAAACTAACCTGAAATTAAACAATCGGCACTGACATTGCATAATAAACCCATTTGTGAACTTAATTTTTAAATTTCACTATCATCCGACAAGTACATTTTCAGATATTTGTTTCCTCAGTATGTACGCCCCCCCCCCCCAAAAAAAAAAAAAAAAAAAAAATTACAATTTTGAGAAAACTGCAAAAACAAGTTTCAGCAATATGCCGTTTGCCCCCCCATCATACACAGTTCTAACATGTCACCTAAAATCGTTGGCTTATGATGTTTTCTACACAATAAAACCTTTATGCAGTGCAGACATGCAAACTTTACAGAAATCCTGTGTGTATTATGACCGACACCTCGATGCTTTAGTTTTGCATGCTTAGTGAGAATTACTTGCTATACTCAGCCTGCACACTTATTGCATCCAGTTTATTAATATGCACTAATGTCACAACTGCTTGGTGACAGTAAACCATTTTAACAACAGGATCACCAAGCAAACCCAGGTGGATTAGGTATTGTGAATCAACGTTACCTCGTGTAGACACAATGATGCACTATTGAAGCACCCAAGTGCCTGTTTGTTTTCCACTGTATACGCTTCACGCAGACAACTCGTATTTAGACAGAATGTATGGTAGATGTAAGCAGAAGGTTGGTACAGTAATTGGCAATATTTGTCAGGATCCATACTCAGAACCATAGGTTCCTAACTTAGATGTAGTTGCACTTGTCAAAGTGTGACTCGATGAAAACCAATCTGTCCAGGTTGTTTTGTCGTTGTAAGAGTATCTGTGTGTGTTTACTGTGGCAGTAGATGACATTGGGCTTTCTCACCACAGGAAAAAAATTTCATTTCTATCATTGTTTAACATTCCTAAAAGTTGGAAGGGTTAGCCAAGGGTAAATATACATGAACACTCGTCTCACACGAGTTTACATTTATGGCTTTCTTGTGTTTCAGCATATACACATTATGCTAGTACATCTGTGCAGTTTACACAAACTGTTAATGCTAAATATACTCTGTTGAAGACGGAAAAATGGTTTAGAAATCTGTCAGCTTTGAGGAGTAATGCTGTTCCTAAAGTATCAGAAGCTGCAATCTAGTTTGTTACATGCCCCTGCACTGTGTTCATTGTATGCACAGTTGTTACATTACTTGAAATAGGAGAGGCTGAATTCGTAATGAAAACATAATGATTTACCACAAGTAAATGAAGTATTTAAACATCTTTTATGTCTGACAATATATAAATCGGTTTGTTCATGAAACGCTTTTAAAAAAAAAAAAAAAAAATGTTTACATCACACCTCATACACACCCATTTTGCATGCTCATGGTGATTGCTGTGGAAGATGTAAAACACATACTAAATAATGAGGCTGCATTTTATAATTTGGACCAAAATGGTTTACTGCAAAAGCGCATATACACCATCACAATGACAGCTGCATCTTGCCTGAGTTCAGAACTTTCACAATGCACTTTGTAGCCTCTTTGACCAAGGGAAACAAATGCGTGTGTGATGTACATTTATCTTTTTACAATGGAAAATCATATAATTAAGTGTTTGCTTGTGCATATGATGTTAGACTATCATTCCTGCAAACACGAGTTTTGGGTGACATTTATGCGGAATGTGATACTGCCAAAATCTTAACACTTTCTCGCTTCGAGCGGACCTGTGCACAATGTACATTATCGGTATCAAGCACATTGTGTTTCCTTGCGCTGGCAAATTCCTTTCACATATGCATACGTTTCGTCAGTAGTGATCAGAGTGTCTCACAATGAATGTACAGATGGTCTCTGATCAGACCGAAATACACAGATGTTACAACAGGCGAAAGACAGAGAGATATAAGGATGGAGAATACAACAGATTTTTTTGACGACGTCAATTTTCCAGTGTTTTTGATCACAAATCGCTCATCTAATGACGCACCCCGTTTTTTTAGGTTTCTGCTTATTTTTTTCAGTAAAATAAAGGTTTCCAAAATTAATGTCATTTAAAATTAATATTTTTTATTATAAAATGAATCAAGACGAATTACTTCTTCTAAATGATATCAACGCTGTAGAAAACAAAGATTTAGACTCTAAGAAACAGCGTCTTTTGTCTGTAGTTGTGTCAGGCAAATCAAAGACTTATCTCGGAAAACAATACATGACAGAGGATATTGAATCTCTCACCGCTGACGAGCTAATCAAGCTTCATTCTAAATATGAAAACCACATTGCTTCACTAATGACACGTGATTTGAGTCGATCTCTTGTATGCCTATACACAAAAGCAGTGAGTTACTTTCTACCTGTGGATAGTGACAGCCTATCACACGACCTTGAAAGCAATCCTATTGTTTCAAGTTCAATTGGCAAATTAGCATGTGTCATGTTTTACAAGTTTGGAAATTACCTTGCACCTGTCGTAACATTACTAGTTACTGGGAGCCATATTGATTTCTCAAAAATAAATTTTACTGCAGAAGAAAATGGACGAAACCCAGACGACTCCACAACCGAACCCCAATCCAGTTTTGACGCAGGTTCAAACTGTGACTAAGGCTAAAAGTCCAGGCAGGGTTGAGGCTGGAAAAAAATTAGCCGAATATAATAGGCAAAAAAAATTACAGCTTAAGGCACAAACAGAAAAGACTCATGTAACTGATCCACCGTCAGGATCGTCAGGACCTGTGTCAATACCGTCAGGGCCGTCACTCTCTCATCAAAGTGAGAGACAAACAACTAAGTCTGACCCTGACCCCGAACATCAATCAACAAAATATATAATTGCCGGATTTGTTGTCGGATTTGGTTACGTAGGTTATCAATTATACAAAAAATACAAACCACAGACTCGTACAGTGACCAAAAAATCAGACACTCCAAAAACAAAACCAGAAGTCGCCACATTACCAGTAACACCCAAAGCCGTTGACCCATTTTATATGCAGTAAATAAAAATATTATTTTAATTTTTCTTGCCTAAGAAATGAATGACACAAAGAACTTGATGAACCTTGTCTATCACTCTGCCGTAATCAGTGGATTAGCAGTAGCTTATTCTATGCTGGGGAAAAGTCTACTCAAAATGAAATCAGCAGACCTCAGTAGACTCGATTTCGAAGACAGTGCTAAGCTAATTGTAGTCGTTACAGCGTCGATTGCGACAAAAGATTTTCTTGTCAAGCAGGGAATTATTCCAGAAAATGTTTCTATGTAAATAAAAATAATATGGCGACGATAGCTATTATGATTGGTGGGGCAGTTGTTAATGCTCTGGCATTTAGTGGCTCTAATTATCTCTTTTCAAAAATGGGTAGAGAAGAATCAGCAGAAGAAATGAAACGTCACAATGAGGCAACAGAAAAACTTGCTCAAGCCCAGCAGGAATATGAAAAGAATAGAATTGAGAAACTTGATTTCATCAATGAAAAACTCAGGCTTGAAGGCCACGCACAACATACGTTTTCAAATACAGACGAAGCAATCAGGGAATACTATCTTGTCACAGGTGAAGACATGTCTATCCCGAAACCGAAACTAAGTGACTATTACAAACCAAGCACACAACAAAGAAATGGAGAGATAATTTTTGTTCTAGTGGGAATGACATTTGTTTATTTTACTGGAGTTTTTATTGCTAGAAAAAATGGCAGCCGAAAATAAACTATCGAAAATATATTACTCTCCATCAGGCTATTGGAAAGGAGCAACAGCTATTCAGAAATTACATGCCGCTGTGGGCGGAGATATAACACTCAATCAGGTCAAACAATGGTTACAGAGACAAGCAATTTGGCAGATATATCTCCCTGCTCCAAGAAAGATATCTAGACCTCATTTTGAGAACGCAACACCAAATGACACACACCAAATGGACCTCCTGTTCTTACCACATGACACAATAAGAAAGAAACGATACAAGTATGCATTAACTGTCGTAGACATTGCTTCAAGGTATAAAGACGCTGAACCCATATCTGACAAAACAGCCAGTACAGTTGCTACTGCTTTATCAAAAATATATAGTCGAGGTCCCTTAAGATACCCCAGACTTGTACAAGTTGATGATGGATCTGAATTTAAGGGCGCAGTTAATCAGTTATTTGCTAAGCATGGCGTACTGGTCAGACGAGGCATTCCAGGTGTGCACAGATCACAGGCAATTGTAGAGAACTTTAACAAACAGTTGTCAGAGAGACTTTTCAGTTACCAGTATTCTAAGGAACTCATGCATGACACCCGGAACACTGAGTGGGTTAAGAGATTACCACATGTGATAAAAGCAATGAATAATGAAGGCCACCCTAAACCCGCTGATGCTATTAAATTGAAAACAATTACAGAGCCAAAAACAATGTCAACCCCACCTCCAGACACAAGCTTGTTTACTAAACAGGTGAGATATTTATATCAGCCAGGGGAGGCTGAGAACGACGACAGACGCAGGGCAACAGACCCCATCTGGTCAACGTCTGTACACAATATAAAAAAAATAATTCCCGGCGCAGACGCAACAATATATTACCTGTACGACCCTGCACCCCAGAGGGCATTTGTCAGAGAAGAATTACAGATTATTCCCCCAGACACCGTTACTCATTTCAGTAACTAAGTCGTCAATTAATTCATCAACCAGTTCATCACAAATATCTTCAGATAACTTGAGTCTGTAATGACCTGGTGCATAAGCTTTCTCTTTACTATGAAACACTCGTTTTGTGTCCCCAACTGCAAGTGACTTTTTGTGCGTTTGAATTATTTCAAGATTGTGTTTGTTTGATCTCAGTGACTTGTTTGGATAATCAGGCATTAGTGCACCATCTAACACTTGCTTGTAATGTTCATGACGAATGTCTTTATTTTTTATTGCTGTTTTTTTTATTCCTTTGGCTTTCGACTGACTACCTTTCTGGTGCAGTATAGAATACATTTTGGATCTCAGTCCAACATACTCAACTATAGGCACACCATTCAGTTCATCCTTAAACTTACCAGGCACTTTCTTGTTTTGTGTGCTAAACAGCGGGTGATCTTTAGGGTAGTCGGACGTGTCATACATGTGTAACTCTGTTTTCATGTCTTCATAAAAGTCTTCAGTAGGCACGTCTATTATCATAGAGTCAGTGTCAGTGTATAACAATCGACACTCAGGATATTTTGGTTTGAAGTAATCATAATAAAATTCAAGCATCAACAGTTTTGACAACTCAAGAATTGCCATACCAATGAATACTGGCTTGTCCAGTTTAACAATCTTTTTTTTGAGTGACACAGCATACAATGATGAATGAAATTCTTTGTACCCTGTGTACTGTGGCTTACCTGTAAGTTTAATTGCACCCGATTCAGTTGTGACCAGTCTCACATCTTTGCGGTGATGAGGATTTTCCATTGTCTTGCCAAAACAGGCATTGTTCATAAGCTTAAAGAAGTCTTTGTCAAATGCAGTGTTGCCGTCTCTGGCACGAAGGGTTGTGTTCTTCATTATGTAATCTTTCATGAAAGCACTCTGATCAAATTGAATTCCTCTGTGAACTTTCTTTAGTACTAACCCATGTCTGATGTAAAACTGCAGCAAGCGGTAGTGACAAACGTAATTGAATTTGTCATTTAGATTTGGCACAAGCTTAGTGTCTTCTTTTTTCCCTGTCATACTCATTTTCTCAACAGCTAATGGATAATCATTATGATAATCATGTAGATGGTGCGGGTACTCCAGGTCTACTTCAAAGATCCAACCCTTTGGATCGTTTCGATCAAGATTCATAATATTGTTTGTTAACCCTGACTCTGTTACATCATACTGTGACAAATCATACAGACAAAAGTTTTTCAAGGGCAATAATTCACACATTGCCCAGCCATACAAATTATTAGCATCAAGGTACGTAATGAATGACCTTGACCCCGGGCTTGAGGGGTCAAAGGTGTCCAGATATTTATTGTTGGCTCTGGCGTAGTTATTTGCTGCAATACTAATCCCTCCTCTCAATCCGCGTTCTACCATTTCACCCATCGTACGATCAGACAACAGGTCTATAGATATCTTACTGGATTTCAAAAATGCATCCCATGTCATGCCAGGACTAGTGATGTAACAGGCTGGGTCAAGTCTGTAGTGTAACAAACCCTTCTCACGGTAACTTTCAAATACGTCTGCTAGCAAGCAAACGTCAGCTTTCAAGTACTGATCGTGGTAGTCACCAATTGTCTGACACCCCAACTTCCCCCACGCATCAAGTGCATGTTGATATTCAGAGTCAGAAATACCTTTTCCAGTTAGTGTAGAATAAAATTTCTCTTTTGGTGGCAGTCTTGTTTCTTCAAACACAACCCACTCACTGATGTACTCATACGGATACACACCTTTCTTAACCAAGTCTGACTCAAAATATTTACTTGTTATTGGATACTCAGTCAGCCCTTCTGCCAGACTAGCCAATCCTAAAGACAAATGTTGCATGGAGTCATAAAATGCTAATTTATCTAACCTAAAAGTTAAGTATTTCTCAGTTGTCTGGGCAATACAACTTATGTTTTTGTACGACTCATCCACAGCCTGCATGATGATGTGTGAATCATATCCTTTGAGATTGTGAAAAAAGATTGGTAACTTGTATGTCTTAGGATCTATTTTTAATTTCAAGTTACAATCACCATGTGCAGCACCTCTGTAATGCCCAGTTATGTGATCGTGGTCACGAACTTTATCACATCCTAAAGGCTGTTCACAAATCCAACACGTCTCAGCTGTATCAAATTTCAGTTTGTCTTCTTCTGTCATCACCAAAGGCATCTGACATGTTGTGAGATACTGTACTACCTGACTATACAGATGTCTCATTTCTGTTAAAAACAGACAAGATGCATTTTCACCCCTGTAGATAACAGGTTCTGAATGAAGACCGTCTGACCTAACAATAATGTATCCAAAAGAACACACCACTTGGTCACTCAGTTTTATAGTCTTTGGTAATGTCTCTGGAACATGACCTTCATACGGAACAACCAGTGATTCAAAATCTGCATACACTACAAACGGCAGCTTTTGTTGATTCCCATAGTTTTTAAAATACACTTGACTACCAGGTTCTGGATACTTAAGTACAGTTTGTATGTCATCAGCTGACCTACAATGCAGGACGTGTTTATGTGCCACTGCAATAGAAGAAAATCTTTGTAAACATCTCTTACACACTTCCTGTTTACCATTATGTTTTGATACATGATTATGAATTAGTCGTGACATACTCCTGATAATTGTGTAGTGGAAGTTATCACCAGAGCTTATTAATAACATGTCGACATGTTTATCTTCTGACTGCCCATATGTTGGGGCAATTGGAGATACTCTTATTGGTTGTAACTTGTTCTCAGATTCATTATCCCACACAAACACATTCACGGATATACCAGGATTTAGTTTTTCAAACAAATCTATGTCCTCTATTTTGACAGGGAACTCAATGCCACTAAAAACGAGTTCGTTTACAAATTTGGTGTAGTTAGATGCACGTTCAGGCTTTGATTTTACAAAGTGTAGTTTAGCAAGCACACACCACATGAAACAATAGTTGTCATTGTTCTGTATATTAACAACAGCCTTTTTGTTTGCAACCTCTGTTGGCAGTGGTATCCATGCTTTACCTAATATAGGATGATACCTAGACTGCTTTAATTGCAGTTCATGTACATGTCCTTCGTGCCAACCAGATCCTTTCATTTTTGCACTGTCAATTGCCTGTAGAAAGTCTGGTAATAGTCTGTCTCTAAACACATTCTCTAATTCTCTTCTTGTGTTAACTGTGTGTTGTCTTGTTGATATATACGATACAATCACCTCACCGTCTACTCTAGTAAATTCGATTTTCGCAACAATCTGAATCTTCACACTGCCTGTAAGAAGATTTTGTTGTATGACAGAAAAAGAGTTTTCTATTGATTCGTAAACATTATTAGTATTGGATATAGGTAAGTTTGTTGTGTGAAACACGTTTCTTAAACCAGATGAGCCAGGGTTTGATGGGCCAGGGCTTTGAGCATTGTCCGTCATTTTTATTTGTCCGACAAAATAATAAAATAAAAAATATTAACGTTAACTCTGCTGGCTCACCTTGTGTAATACCACTTTATTAACTGTAACACTGTCAATATAAACATTTAGTTTGCGTAGTTGTTTAAATATGCTATAACAAACTTCCCCTAACCAGCCATAGTTGGTATCATCAACTTTAAAAGTAGGTGTCTTTAAATCAACTGTCATGTGCTCCACATTTGGATGCTCATCGACATAATCCAAAGTCACACTATATGTAACATATATTTCTGATGGTGCTGAAAGGCTTATGTAAGTCTGTTTGGGTGTTATTAAGTCAGTAAAGTGCATAACATCTTTGAAAAGGTGTGTGAGATCAAGCACCTGTATGATTTGTCCGTCTGTCATTTTTATTGGACAAACAAAAGAATAAATTAATTTACATCAATTTACTAACCCATAACCTGTGGGCTGATCTGTCTTTAAAATGAGCTTTAGATGCTTAGTTGATTTCAGTTTATTTTTTACATCATCTCGTTCATGCTTATTTGGGATGACATCATTCTCTCTGAGACAGTCTTCAAAGCTGTCACGATCCTTACAGTAAAACAAACAGATAAACTTTAACTGTTCTCGAAAATCTTTCAGTACAGCATTATATTTCTGAGTGAGAATCCATACACTTACATTTGCGTGTCTACCACTGAAGGCAAGTTCTGATAGAGTGTTTCTCTTTTTGACAATGTCTTTCTCTGCAGAACAGTCATCAACAATAAACAATGTTGACTGTCCTTCAAATTGCTTGTAAAAATATTGTAGGTAGTCATTCAGTTTTTTCTCAGGGTCGACTAAGTATATGTTGCTGTCAGTCCAAATGAATAAACGGTTGTGATAAGCTTTGTTGTGTTTTATTGTAGGACAAAATATTACAATGTTTTCAAAATGGTGGATGTATCTTGTTTGTAAGAGGTTAAGTACAAATTCAGTTTTCCCACACCCTGTGGCGCCACAAAATAATCCACAGTGTGGGTCGAGTGTCATTAAGCTCAGGTTCATTTTAATACACAATATAATTTTAATATATGTGTCCACTCAGTCTGCTTTCTGCAATATTGAGTTGTGCGTCATATATCAGGTACAAATATATGTTTATGGGTGCAGCAGTTTCAACCTTCTTTTGTATCTGAATTGTTATTCCATCACTACCATTCTCGACAGTTCGTCCTGACCCATGAAGATAGTCGTCATCTGTACTACGAAGATCTAGCCACAGTGCATATTTGTTTGTAAGGTATTGACCAATCCTAACATCATACAGATGTAGATCTTTGCACGCAATGTTTGCAGGTTTATCTCTAATCCTTCCACCCGCAAAATACTTTGTGGTTTCGTCATAGTGTTGATAAGGTAACATTCCTGAAGCGTACACTTGATTAGGGCGGCCTTCAATTGTGCAGGACAAATGTGTAATCTTAGGATTGTAGAATTTTTCTGAATCCCTTTTGTATGGACTCACCGGTTCAACAAACAACATAAGAATACCTTTCAGTGACCTGGCTGGTGTGTTCAAGTTTATGTTCCACATTGGGTCACTCTTGTCTTTGGGTATTAAACTATGTCTAATCACACGGTCATAATAAATTGGAAGTCTTGACTGATACTGATTTTGAATGAGTCTGGCTAGTTCAGTGTGTGTAACAATTTCATATTCCAAGGAAATGTTAGAGATCTTATATGTTGCATCTGTGGCAGATGATTTTATAACTTTGGAGTAGTCATTGAAAGTTAGTTCAAAGCTCAGACGGTCATTCAGTGCCCCTTGATAATAAGGCAAATGTGCTGTTAGGATTTCAAACTCAAGTGGAATGTAAAATCTGGTTCCATATGTTTCTGCTATAATAACTTCCTTTGGTACCCCAGTAGTTGTTTTGTCTCCAGCATTGATTCGAAGTTTACCAACATTATCAGACTGTATGCCTTGGTAAACACGGTCTTCTCGTTCTTCTCTTGTGAGCCAAAGATCTTTGTAACAGTAGAACACATCTGAGTCATCAAGACTAAACACTTCCTGTCCTTCAAGTTTTACTTTAATAGTTCTAACAATTGCTCTGCCAAGATTGTCAACCAGTGTTCTGTTTACGTCTGCGTCTGATGATAGTTCAATATTAAATGCAAGGCGTGCAGTGCCAGGAACAATAACGTCACTGGGTCCTAGGTTTGGAAACTTGACTGTAAGTGTTTGGTTCTGGTCTATGGTACTTGGATTGTTTGTGATGACGATTGATTGTCTTATGCCCTTAACACCCAGGGGTTCACGTAGTTTTCTGTATGGGTCTAACTTTGATCCGTAAGACTGTGTCATTTTTATTATGCACAATAAAAAATAATAAATTAATAAAACAATGGCAGCGGGAGGATTTAATCATGAAGATTTTGAAATGGATGACATGCATGTCTCAGATACCAGTATCACAGATATGACTGGAATGGTAACTAGTTCTAGTATGCATCACGAACTGCTAAAAGACAAAGTAAACTCATTTTATGACAGTGTTGGAGCGCGCCCAGATGTCTTGGATCCTAACCAGTTTGAATATGATAAAGGGCACTTATTTGTAAATACGGACAGAGGGAAAATATATCTAACACATAAAAATAATCCTTCTAAGTTTAGAGCTTTAAGTACAATTAAAGGTGAAGTCGGTGGTAACTCTGGGTTGGCAAGGTACCTTGGAATTGGAGGGTCTCCCGTTCCCCCAAGACTGGTTAGTGCTCTTCACGACACGCAAACAAAGTTGCCAACAGGGCAAGAGATTGAAATGGCACCAGTAACAAGCCTACCAGAAATAGCAAACACTGTGATACAAGAAACCTCATTTACTGAAGGGCAAATAAATGACGCTTTGAAAACAATAGATGATCCACCTTTGTCAATGAGGGAGATTATAGGATTGGATAAATCACTGCAGACAATAAGAGGTGAGATGGTCAATAATCTTGCCAAACTGGGAGAGCTTGATAAACACATAGAACGTGAAAAAGAGAAACTGGCTACAGCAGACAATGGAAATCTTGACACAGAAATGAAAGAAAGAATACAGCACAGATTAAATGATTTGCAGATAGAAAGATCAGGACGGTTAGAAGCGATTAGTATTGGAAGACAAAAACTAAAATCACAGGTCAACAGAATTAGAGAAACTATTCAAAAAATACTTCACGAAGACACTACTCTGGCTGAGAGACTAAAAACACTTTTCAGAGAACAGGGTATCACAATTGCCAGTTTAATTACAGCTCTGGGGTTTATTATCAGTACAGTTGTGTTGGCTGTCTCCGGCAGTGGTGGTGGTGGTCCAGCCCCAGCACCGGGCCCACCGGCTCCCACAGATCCAAAAGATTTACAGACGTGGGTAAAGAAACAGTTGTCTCACATATCAGACTTGCTTAAGAAATTGGCTCTGAAAGCAGTGGACGCTTTGCCTGGCATAATTGGTACTGTTGTCAGCTGGTTGATTAGTACAGCGGCAAAGGTAGTTGGGTTTATGGCAGAGCATGTGTGGGTCTTTTTGGTTACAGTAGGAGGGTTGATGGTGGGTTATTTAATGAAACAGATAAAGAAGTAATACTCCTAATCCAGTGAGGCCTATTACCAATGCAGTTCTTTCCGACTCATGTGTGTCAGGGGTTGGTGTTGACTGTACTGGTTGTATGAGTGTCGGTGTTGGGGCTGGGGCCGGGGCCGGGGCTGGGGGCGGGGTTGTTACCGTCTGTAATGATTTTAAGGGCTGAACATGTGTGGTTGTGGCCCCTAAGTTTACAGATTGATTGAAACCTAGTTTTTGACCAACACCTGCAACAATGATTTCATTATTATAATTTGTTATTGTTCCCATTTGGAGTTGAAGGTCAGATGGTAACATGTATAACCCGATGCCAACTACAAAGTCAACTTTTGATCTGGCATATCTGAGTACGTCTTGGTAGCGTTGTATGCTTGATGGGAGATCAACTGATGAATTTACTGAATCTTCAAGATTTGCAAGAAACTGTTTTTGTGCTTCAAACTTTCCACTTCCATTCAAAATGTTTGATTTTGTTAATGATTGTGCTCCTAGTATACACCAGACATATGTTCTGATAGACTCATTTACGCGCTCAACTCCTGCTTGAGTAAACCCGTCAGATTTATCTAAGACAAATGTGGTCCACGCATTAGTCTGCTTCTGCTCTATTGATCCTATCCAGACTTCAGATTTTGATGAGAATGAAGTGTAACCAGGGTAATAATCTTGTGGGTATTGTCTGTGACTAAAAGCGTAATACAATGTACCCATGCCATGGTGATCATCAAGTTTTTGTGTGAAGTCATACTTTGTACTGATATTAAACTCATTACAGATGCGTTCAAATGCTTTCATATCCATAGGGTTATTAAACCTGTTGAAACTGGATTCAGTGGGCAGTGGTGTATGAAGTTCTGACAGTATACGTCTAAGCTGGTAATAAACATGAAAATGATACACAGATCTAATCAGTTTGTTTGAGTGATTCAAGTGGTCTGTAAATGAAACACCACAGCCTGTAGTTGAACATAGTATTGCAAAGTTGAGTTGGTTTTGAAACATCTGTAGTGGGCTTGAAGACCACTTTCTTGCAGTAGAGTCATCTGTTATTGGAGGGTTTATGTAATGGTCAAACGGATTTGGTACTTTGACTTGGAATAGATCTTGTACGCTTGCGTCAGACACAGCTATGTCAAGCTGATTTAGTTGAATTATTTTCTGTTCATAAGTAGGTGCAACATTATATTTGGCATTCACATTGAATTGAAATGCGTTTGTAGTGGTGATGGTTGGTGATTTAAATTCCATCCTTTTTTATATGAGATAATAAAAATGTTTATTACCTTAACAAATCTTGACACAAGCAAACCAGTGTGGTTAACTAATGGGATTGATAATCGGGATGGTAGCAAGGCTGCAGCTATCCATGAATTGTTCTACACAGTAAAATGGTTTAATGTAGAAGATAATATATATAATAAAGTAATTTTTGATGGTAAGACTGAAGCTATACCACCTGGGTATTATGACTTTTGTACTATAGCTGAATGGTTTCAAAGTAATTTTAAAATTAAAGCAACTTTAAATCCAGCTAACCTACTTGTTACATTAGAATTTTTGACACAAAATTGGTTAAGGATCTCAGATAGATTTGCATATTTACTTGGATTTTTTATTGATGAAGATTGGTGGAGAACAGATGATTTAGATGAATTTAAGTTTGGTATTATAACAATGAAGATCAAAAAACTAAAAATAACTGGAAAACGTCCTGTCAGTTTGTCAGTACACACAGTGCTAAATGTTTATTTGAAAGAACTAAACACATCTGAGAATGTTCACAATGGAAAGCCTTCAACTTTGTTGAGATGCTTACCTACTGGAACTGCTCCGTATTGTGAAAGTGTAGTTGTTAGATTTCCTAATTTGCAGTTTAAGAAATTAGGTTCTAGTTTCTTTGAGTCACTGAGTATATCTGTAACTAATCAGGATGACAAACCAGTTCTTATGCATGATTTTAGTGTTGTGTTAGAAGTTAAATAATTTTATTTTTGTTTATAAAAAAAATGAGTGGTGGTCCAAAGCGAACAATCATACCAGTTGCGTGTCCGGTTACAGAGTTGAAAGATTTGGCAGACGTACAGGATTTTGAGAAGGAGGGAGAAATTGGAGAAATATATGGTTTTGAACTTGATTCCTATGGCATGTACAAGAGGAAAGTAATTGTTGACATGAAAGACGGTGAAAAACAGATTCCTAAACTTGGTCAGCTACGTGATGTTACTGTACCTACTCCACCTGTAAATAATTCGCCCTACAACTTAATACATGTGGGAAATAAGTGGGTGGTTTCACCTGTACCTGTTCCACCACCCACAATTGACTGGGACATAAAGTTGGAATTTATTAGTCCTTATGTATACACTGATGATGAAGGCGCCTTAGTGTTTAGGAAGGTTGTTAACTCGGGGCCGCTTATTGTAAGCCTTGTTCCAAGTTTTGCCCCAGACAACAATAGTAGAGAAAAACTGAAAGTTGAAAATTATGAGAAACGGCGGTATCTTCTTACAGCTAGAAAGGGTAGATCAGATACTTCTGTTGTGTTTATGCCAGCAAGCTTAGTCATGGCTAGAGAAGTGACAATAGTATTTGAAATTATCATGAAATCTGTTGCTACTGCTAAAGAGGCTCAAATTGCGCAGGGAATTAAACTTACATGGGACGAAACAGTAACAGAATCATCAAAGGTCTTTATTGCTATTACAAAAAATGTTGATGTTATTAATGTTTCGAGCAGTGTTCCAGCTGTCAAGGTGGTGGTCGACAAAACAACTTTTGTTCGTCTAACTTACATAAACCTTGAACACATTGATCTTGTTGCATTTTATTATGCCAGCAAATTGTATACTTTTGAAGAGTTGCAAAATGTAATTGCTGATTAAATAAAAAAAAATATTTGTCAATAAAAAAAAATGGTAAACTTCTATCCGCAACTACCAACGCTTGATCCGACTGAAACAAATGTGACGACTAAAACAACACTTGCACCTGATCCACATATGCCAATTGCTTCAGATAAAACATTACAGGCAGATGCATTCAGATTAAATAATATTACAGAATCTTTGAAATATTTGGAGAGTGAGGAGGCGAAATACTCACGGTGCAAAAGGAGGTATAAGTCAGTATTTAATTCTGTTCAAAACACTTCTATGGCTATTGGTGCAGTTTCAGCTTCATGTTCTGTAGGGGGTATCGTTCTGTTCGCCACAGGAATTGGGAGTTTGGCTGGAATAGCAGTTGAGGCTGTTAGCGTTGCTACATGCCTGGCTTGCTTTGGTTTGGAAGCCTTGAACAAGAGGTTTCACACGAAATTACAGAAACATGAAGCATTGAGTACGCTTGCTGGTGCAAAGCTGAGCAGTATGAAACTTATTATCAGTAAGGCATTGAACGATAATTTTATTGATGACGAGGAATTTAAGAGAGTCCAGGATGATTTAAATAATTACAAGAAACAGAAGTCTGAAATACAGAATAAGATGCGTAGTCAATCTCCTGTGAATGTTGAAGAACTGAAGGCTAGTTTTTTAGCAGAGGGAAAAAGGATAGGGGTACAGGAAACCACAGAAAAACTACACAATCTTTTAAACAAATAAAAATCAGATTTGGTAATCGTTTATTAATGACATACACTTCACAGAAAAATGACATGCCACCTAACTATTTAACCCCATCAGCACCATCAGCACCACCTGACTATTACTAAAAAAAAGTTTTTTCATTGTCCTTGTATCTTGACAAATCTGTCCGAGTAAGTTGTGACTTAAGTCAAGAACTTACATTTTGTTAGTTTAAGTTCTTATAAGTTCTTGACTTAAGTCACTTAATAACTAATTATAGGTTCTTAAAAGGTTACCTGTAAAGTTATCTGTCAGTTATAAGTGACTTTGGAAAATTTGTTAACAAGTCATCATCATCATCATCAGTCCCTTGCCCGAACTGGGCGTTGGGGGGACTGAAAGGCAGCAGCAACAGACAGTGCTCTCCACTGAGTTCTATTTTGGGCGGTGGCAAGCAAGTCTGGCATCTCGAGTTCGGTCCATTCTTTTATGTTTGCGACCCAACTCTTTCTCTGACGACCTCGCCGACGACTTCCTTCGAGAGTGCCTTGGAGGATAGTCTTGGACAAGGTGTTGTGTCGGGTCACGTGGCCAAACCAAGCAAGCTTGCGCCGTTTCACGGTTGCCAGAAGGGGTTCATGTGGGCCCACCAGGGAAGTGACGATGCTCCGTACATATTCGTTGGTCTTGTGCTCGCGGTACGAGATGCGGAGCAACTTCCTCAGGCACTTGTTCTCAAAGGCCTGGATTTTCTTTTCTGAGTCTGCAAGCAGTGTCCAAGTCTCACAGCCGTAGAGTAGAATAGACACTACGAGGGACTTGTAAAGCCTGTACTTGATGGTGAAGCTGATGGAGTTACTTCGCCATATCCTGTCCAGCCTGGCCATTGCGGATGTTGCTGTACCTATCCTGATACGGATCTCTGCTATGCAACTACCGTCTTTGGACAGGGTGGCTCCCAAGTACTTGAAGCTATTGACCTCTTCTAGCTTCTGGCCGTTCATGTGAATGTTGCTGCTGCTGTCGCTTGTGGTGTTGATCATCACTTTGCTTTTATCCGTACTGATCTCCATGCCATAAGACCCTGCGCTACTTGAAAGTTTGTCTGTCAGGTTTTGGAGCTCACTATTGCTGCCTGCCATGAGGTCAATGTCGTCTGCGAATCGAAGATTGCACAGGGATCTGCCACCAATAGAGATTGAAGTATGGTGGTCGTGGAGGGTTTCCTGCATGATCTTCTCCAGGAATATGTTGAAAAGGACAGGAGAGAGCAGGCATCCTTGACGGACACCGATCGTCGTCCTGAAGAACTCGCCTGACTGATTGTTAAGTAGAACCGCGCTGCAGGCGTTCTTGTAAAGCGCTTCTATCATTTGGATCACTCCCTCCTCTATGTTGAACGATCTCATGACTTGCCAGAGTCCGTCGTGCCAGACGCGATCAAATGTTAACAAGTATCTGCAGGTAACTTAAATAATTTGTTATCAAGTGCATATAGCAATGTTTTTTTTTGTGTGTGTGTGTGTGGTTATTATTTAAATAACTGTTTTTTTTTTTTTTTTTTTTTGGGGGGGGGGGGGGGGGTATTGGCACAGAGGCAATGAAAAAAAAATGTTTTTGGAATCTTATATTTTATATCTCTAACACACATATATACACGCACGCACACATGCACTCACACAGGCACACACACATACACACAAACACTCACACGCACACACGCATACGCACGCATACACACATACATACACACACATACACACAAACACTCACACGCACACACGCATACGCACGCATACACACATACATACACACGCATACACACAAACACTCACACGCACACACGCATACGCACACATGCATACACACACACACACTCATACACGCATACATACACTCACACGCACACACGCATACGCACACATGCATACACACACACACACTCATACACGCATGCACGCACACATACACGCACTCACACATACAGACTCACACACTCACACGCATAGACAGACAGACAAACAAACACAAAATCTTTATTCTGCATGAATATTGTAGACTCGTCCGCAAAACACCGCGGGCCGTATGACACGCGAAACACCGACTGTGTACTCAAATCGACACTGTGCACTTCGTCCCGTCACTAAGGCTCTACGTCATGTGTTTACGTTAGATACCTGTCCCCAGTGGGGGACGAATCGCTAAGGACATACGTCATATGTTTACGTTAGATACCTGTCCCCAGTGGGGGACGAATCGCTAAGGACATACGTCATGTGTTTACGTTAGATACCACGATATGAAGGCTTGACCAGGGCGCTGAGTGATTTATAAATCAATTATTCAGATACAATGCAAAAAAACACATTTCTTTGACAGCGTGCTACAAGTGGGCTGACCAGGGTGCCGTTTTGTAAATCAATTATTCAGATACAAAGCCAAAATCATTTTTCTTTGCCAGTGTGCTACAGGTATACCCCACCGTCTGTCTTGTTACTAAAACCTATGTAAAATCCGTTTTCAATTCACTTGCAAAAAGCAAGCTACTTGCATGAGCGCGGCGAAAACACCTCACACTTGGTCCATAACATTTGGGATAATACAAACATAAAAAGCATGGTTACGGGCCGTTAAGGCCACGCCAGAGCCTTTGTGCAACGTGACAACACAAACAACAAATAAGATTATGGTCCTCCAGAGCCTTTTTGTTCAATTTCAGTTCTGAACAAGGTTACGGACCGTTTAAAACAAAAGGTTACGAGCATTTAAAGCCGCGCCAGAGCCTTTGTTTTAAACAGCAATATTATGGTTCTTTTGGTCGTGCCAAAAACTTTTGTTCAATTTCAGTACCGAACAAGTTTATGAACCGTTCAAAACAGTAGGTTACGGGCCTTTTAAGCCACGCCAGAGCCTTTGCACAAACAAAACAAACAAACAATAAACAAGGTTACAGACCAGCGTCAGGGGTTTTTCCAAAAATCGGCTATTTCCCGTATTTTCAGCATTTGTTCAATTTGCTCCCGCAAACTAAACACCTTTTGGAAAGACAGTGCAAGAAAATGAAATTTGGGGTACCCTCGTAGCAGCCTGGCTAGAACACACAACCGATGAGCATACGACTTGGAAATTTTTACGTTTACTTTTAGCCAATCTGGCCAGTTCAATTTAGTTTGTTTTCGTATTTTCTGTATTTTAAGGATTTCAGCACCTTGGATTAGCCACTCTCCATAGCAGATTGAAGCTGAAATGTTTAGGCGTTTGGTTTCCTGAAGTATTTTGTAGCCATCTTCCAAATTCTTTTTTAACATGTCTAAAGTAAATATGGTCAAATCGCAATGTTCTACTCTACTGCACGCAGGCGACTTGCCATCAGAAAGATTTTGTCTAAAGAACAAATCTAGTTCTTTTGGTTCTTTATTTGTCTTTTGTTTTTTCGAACCACTGTTGAGTATATCACTCAAATTTCCAAGTGGTTTCCCCGGTTTTTCAAGCCAAAATTCCGGAGTTTTGTTCAAAACGGAATGAATGAAAGCGGTCATTTTTTCATGGTATTCACCATGAGATCGCAAGATTGTCACCTCTTCCTGAGTCCAATTCATTTTTGAAATGAGCGAATGATAGTTAGCGTAGCCTGGGCAAATAAAACTAGACCGGTCTGGTTAACTATTGAACACTCCGTAAGACTTAGCGCAATGCAGACTCAGTACCGCGAGACCTGTCTTGTTTCTAAATGTGACAAATCAGTTAAATAGGCAATGAACTATCGATCTTACCGTCGTATATATTCGCAAGATTTATCAATCACTGAATATCACCTCTGAGAATCAAGTCAGTCCTCAAAACACGTCCCGTCTCCTACAAAGCCGCTTAACAGAAAGAAACTCGACCCGCTTGGTGTTTACAAACTAACACGTGACCGTTGCCAGGAGCCTTCGACGGTGAGAGCGCGTTTATGACTAAGGGAAGTAACTGTGTTTGTCGTTTTGCTTTATAACCAAACGTTACATCCCTTTTGTCTGTGCTATCGGAAATACCTGTAATTGGCTAAGTAATCAATAAACTACGCATTGCAAAATGAACACACTTACATAATCGATGGATTAATTAGCTCAGGTGTTAATTTTGCTTTAGTCATGAATGACATTAATTTTGGAAACCTTTATTTTACTGAAAAAAATAAGCAGAAACCTAAAAAAACGGGGTGCGTCATTAGATGAGCGATTTGTGATCAAAAACACTGGAAAATTGACGTCGTCAAAAAAATCTGTTGTATTCTCCATCCTTATATCTCTAGACATGAGATTCCTGAATCTAAATCGTTCAGATCTTCAGTGCTATATTGAGCGCAGAATGCAGAATTCTGGATTTCTGCTCCAAGGTCAAGCAGTTCACAAACAAATCATAAAAATCTTTATCTCGCCCTTTGTATCTTTGATGTTTTCACTTTATGCCTATTCTGGACACGGGCAGTTACGTTTTCCTGTATATTACAATACGGCCCAGGCATGCTACTTCCACCTCCGCCGCATCAGTCGGATCAGAAAATACCTCACTACCGAAGCTGCCACCAAACTTGCTGTCTCTCTCATCCTATCTCACATTGACTACTGCAACTCTCTCTTTTCCGGCCTCCCTCACTCCACCACTTTCACTCTCCAGCGCGTCCAGAACAATGCTGCCCGCCTCATCCTCAGAAAGAAAAAATCCGACCACATCATTCCCCTGCTCAAACTTCTTCACTGGCTTCCCATCCCCCAACGCATCCAATACAAGATTCTGTCTCTCTGCTACAAATCCCTGAACAACTGCGCTCCCGCCTATCTCTCAAACTTACTTCACCCCTACACTCCTCCCCGCTCCTTCCGCTCCGCTTCTGACCCTCTCCGCCTCCACATCCCCCGCACCAAACTCAGCACTTTCGGCCCCCGCTCCTTCTCAGTATACGGTCCATCCACCTGGAACACTCTCCCACTCACTCTCCGTCTGAAACACTCTCTCTCCTCCTTCCAGTCCGCCCTCAAAACTCACCTCTTTCAACAGTTCTAGCACTATATCAACACCACACTCTCCATCCCAAGCTGACTCTCATAATGTATTTCACTATTTGTGGTACGTGAGTCGTCGTCTAAAGCGTGCGCATGTGTGCGCGAGTTGTGAGTGCGCGCTTAGAGTTATAATTATTATAAGATAAGCGCATTATAATTACTGTAATTATTATTATTTTATTTACACATTCTTCAGTCTCACTCTGTCTGTCATGTTGGATTTCCCTGCGGATTTGTCTAAACAACACGTTTTAGTTTGCAGTCCGTCAAAAAACATACTTGCAAGGTGCGAGTTGTATCCGACACAAAGTTAGCCGAACAGACTTGGAAATACATTTGAACCAATCAGAAATGCACATTTTTGTGGTGCTTCTGATCGAAATCATATTAAGACCAAATTTGGAAGTTATCAACAAATTCCTAGGTTTGCCTCAGGCATTTTTTTGCCGTTGATTGTTCATTTAGGCTAGGGTGAAGGACAAATTGCTGCAAGAGAGAGAAGTGGCTTTCAAACGACATAACTTTTTTCAATGTGGTAAGAAGAATGTGCGCTTTGACCAGGTTTGAAAGTAGGCAAAATTCACATATTTTTTGGGGAAAAAAATGTAAACTAACTCCGGTACTTTGTTTATTTAACATTTATGGGTGTTCGATAAAAGCTCTGAGGGAAAAGGAGTATGTTTTCGCATAGAGGACACTCAAAACTTGCAGAAAATCATGAAAACCCAAAACAGTCAACGTGACAGATTTTTCACATTGGAAGTTGTGATAGCAAGGGATGGTACTGTGATAGAAGGAGTGGTGATAGTGATTCAAAGTGATCAATATAATGTGATTCAGCAAGGATTATAGATTCTAACAGGCGTGGGGAGGGATTTTATTTAAATATGTGTTTAATTGCTTGTTCATATTTGTGAGCCAAAGACAAATTTCCATTTTATACAAATATATTTAACTCTTTCCCTACATATCGCTCCCGGTTTAGTGCTAGCCCAAACAAACCCTTAGCCATCGAAACACGTTATAGCGTTGTGCTCGTTGCCGTCTATAGACGAATCACTAGTATTCTAGCGTTGTGTTTGTACAAAAATCGCATGACGCACAGCTATCGGTCTAAGGGAAGCAACCACTATAATATGTTTCACCAACCATTTCTAAGTTATCTGGTGTCAGAACAAGGCCAAAGTAGCCGACAACGTGCCGTTGATCGTCTCCGACAATGGTTATGAGCTTATTCAATCCTCATGAGCGCGGTTTCAACAGTGATTTTTAGCTCGTAATATTGTAATTCAAGAAGAGACAGTTCTCTTGTGTGATTTCTTTGCTTGTGGAATACATTTTACTGCCATGTTGGTGAGTAAATCTGGGTTTTTCGTTGCATGTGCTTATACTGTTGCTACCAAAACCACGTTTCTCATTTTTTGCTCCGCCATGTTTGTTCTGTTGCATAATAATCAAATTGGTTCAACTTCCCAATAAACCGATGCACAAACACTGCAGTTTTGAAAAGTACTTTTAATGCTCTTTCCAATGATATCCAATTTATCTATGGTTGTTACCTTGGGAGGCTGTGAAAATTAATTCAATCTACCCCAAAAATGTACGTCGCCAAGGAACACGTCCTTTTTCCTGCCACGTCTGCAGGGAACTGACTCGCTGAAAATGTTACGTAGGGAAAGAGTTAATGGACAATAAAGATTTTTGAATTGAAGTGTCCTAGCTAATGTATGCGCAGGCATGAGTATGTGTGTGTGTGCATGCATGTAACATAACACTTGAGTAACGGGCGCCAAGCATTACCCTTGTGCTGCCTTACATCTATCTGAATACATGTGTGTGTGTGTGTGTGTGTGTGTGTGTGTGTGTGTGTGTGTGTGTGTGTGTGTGTGTGTGTGTGTTTGTGTGATGCATCGCTTGAGCAAAGGGTGTCTTATGTTATTCTTGTGCTGCCTTACAACTAGCACACATGTGTGTGTGTGAGTATGTGTGTGTGTGTGTGTGTGTGTGTGTGTGTGTGTGTGTGTGTGTGTGTGTGATATTTTCAATTTCTCAATAGTTGATGGTTAGTGTTCAATAGTTTACTTTTGAAGTTTTAACTTTACTCTTTCAGTTTTTAGTTGAAATCTTAGAGTTAATATTCTTTTATATAATCTATGATCACTTTTAAGTTTATTTAAATCTAATGTATGCACACGTGTATAGTGTGTGTGCGTGCGTGACTGTAACGCATCACTTGAGTAACAGGCACCTTGTGCTGCCTTACATCTGACTGAACGTGTGTGTGTATGGGAGGGTGTGTGAAATACTTGTGTTTATTAATATTATTATTATTATGTCTTCTTTTTATTTTATTTTATTTGTCTTGTTACCTTTTCTGCTGTTATATTTATTTAAAATGTTATTAAGGACAGACATGTAATAAAGTTTCAGTTCTATAAAATTCAATTCAATTCTCTCTCTCCATTTGTTTTTTCACTCTCATATAAAGTTCCATGTTGATTATGTATATAAAATACCCCTATCCCTCTCCCTCCCTCCCTCCATTTGTCCGTCCATCCATCCCTCTCTCTAGAACAAGTTGCTGAGTGTAAATTCTTAGGAATACATGTTGATGAACAACTGTGCTGGGAGACCCATATAAATGCTGTAAGACCAATGCTAAAAACACTTTCTTGTTGTCCCAGCATAGACATGTAACTGATACAGATACACAAAATTTGTTTTTTCATGCTCATATAAAGTTCCACGTTGATTATGTCTCCACAGTGTGGGATGGCTGCCATGATGTCCACATGAAAAGGTTAAACTCCATATTATATAAAAGAGCTGTAAAAGTGATAGATGCCCTATCCCTACCACAGACAAATTTAGATGCGTAAACACTCTTGGTCCACGTCAGCACTTACTTTAAACAAATGCATTTTTATGCATAAGATCCGGAATAATATGATACCCCAGTATCTAACCACTATTGTTTTCCTCCCTACGTCACATGACCAGTCACTTTAGCGCAAACTGTACCATGTGACCGTGATAATAAAACCACTGTAGCGAAAAATGGCGGACCTTTTATAGCCCTCTCGATGACGCGTTAGGACCTTGTTTTCGAGTCTTGACAGCAACTCGGTTTGACAAAATAGCAGAAAAAAACTGCACTAAAGTAGTCCTATTTGACGTAATACACATCACCTGCCTTATTTTTTACGACGTGAGGAGCCAACTTAAACAATATTTCACCACTAATTACACAGCGCAAACAGCAAAAGCCTTTGCCAAATCCATCCGCTCATCACCATGCACCGAGACAATTTCAAAGTTCAGGAAACCACGGAAAACGAATAGCTTCCGGGTTTTTTTTTTTTTTAACCAATCAGAGACAGCAATCCTTGCGAACCAGCAACACACTGTCGTCTGCTCAGCCACCAACATGTCACAATTTCACCAAAGCACAGAGCAACAAATTCAAGACTAACTAAACGAAAATACACACACAGCAACACTATACACAAAGCACGCTATTGCCAAAGTTCTCAGCTCTTCAAGTCACTCAATGCGGAACTATCTGAAGAAAAACATCTCACGAATTTTCGAAGACTATCTGACATCATGTCAACGCTGTAAAATAAAATCTTACCTTAAAATTCATCTCAGCACTAGTCCTGCTGTTAACAACGAGCGTTTTTTTTTTTTTTTTTTTTTTTTTTTTTTGTATTCCTTTTTCCAGATATCCCAACACACATGACACTTTAGGATATAACAACGACAATCTGCTGCACACTCAAAGCATCACCTTCAGTCATCTTGAATCTAAAACTAAGCACGAGGCACCATGCTAACTTGCACAAACTGTCACATCGGACAGTGGTCAAATGCTGATCGCTTCATCAAAAAGTTCTTAATTTTTCTGAATCACACAGCAGTCAAGAAGCACTGTCACTGTCATACTTTAACGACCTTTTGTAGACATTGCAGCTTGAATCATTCTGTACACAAGCCGCCAAGATTAGTAGCTTTTTACTCGCGAAACTTGCACTTCTGACACGGAATCATGCTACGTCACACTCTGGGAATCCCTGGCAGAACATGTATATTCAATGGTGTCACCTATCCGCCACAGAAGCGGCCGTCTTCATAAACCCATTTTTTTCTAAACAATAAACGGAGGAAGGAAAACAAATACGTTATTGGTTGGAGGGGTTCGCTACACGGACCTTTGTAGGCCTGAGGGAGGTCAAAGGAATCATTGTACCCCTCAGGCCTTCGGCCTTCGGGGTACAATGAACCCCTCCGCCCAATAACTTATAATGTATGTCTCAGCAAGAACATGAATTGACCTCAAGAAACAATACCTTACCCCTACCACTGCCAAGAATCGACCTTTTTAAAGCTGGTATGTCATTTTCTGGTTCATTTGTTTGGAATTCTATCCCTGCACACTTGAAGGCTATAACCTCACCAGGAATTTTTAAAGCAAAACTTTCTGATTACCTGATGATTCAAACTTAGTACTTATCTCAGCTAATGCAATATCTCCTGTACCTCATGTATTTCATGCAGATGGTTGGTATGTGTGTTTGTGCGTCTGTGTGTGCGGTGTGCACGCATGTGTGTGTGCATGTGTGTGTGATGAGTGTTATTATTTTTTCTGTATATAATGATGTTATTGGGTTTGTATGTAAATATATTTGTTATTTCCTTTTTTTTTGTGTGCTGTAGATGTTAGCAACAACACGTTTGTAAAAAGACATTTTGTTTTTTGTAAAAACTTTTTACAATTGAAAAATAAAGTTTCATCATCATCATCATCACTCTTTCTCTCTCTCAATCCATCCATCCATTCTCTCCGTCTGTCCATCCGTCCATCCATACTTTCATCCATACATCCATTTACATGCATTCTCTCTCTCTCTCTCTCCCCCCCCCCCTCTCTCTCTCTCTCTCCCCCTCTCTCTCTCTCCAGCCAGCCAGCTAGTTAGACTGTCACCATCTCTCCAACCAGCCAGCTAGTTAGACTGCCATCCATCCATCCATCCATTTACACGCACCCTCTCTCTCTCTTCAGCCTGCCATCCATCCATCCATTCTCTCCGTCCGTCCATCCATTCATCCATTGATGCATTTTCATGCATTATCTCTCTCTCTCTCTCTCTCTCCAGCCAGCCAGCTAGTTAGACTGTCACCCATCCATCCATCTATTTACATGCACCATCTCTCTTTCTCACCAAGCATGTCATCTATCCATCCATCCATTTACATGCATTCTCACTCTCACTTTTCCTCACTCACCCTGTCCGTCTCCGTCCATCCATACTTTCATCCATCCATCCATTTACATGCATTCTCTCTCTCTCTCTCTCTCCCCCCCCTCTCTCTCTCTCTCTCTCTCCCCCTCCCCCTCTCTCTCTCTCCAGCCAGCCAGCTAGTTAGACTGTCACCATCTCTCCAACCAGCCAGCTAGTTAGACTGCCATCCATCCATCCATCCATCCATTTACACGCACCCACTCTCTCTCTTCAGCCTGCCATCCATCCATCCATTCTCTCCGTCCGTCCATCCATTCATCCATTGATGCATTTTCATGCATTATCTCTCTCTCTCTCTTTCTCCAGCCAGCCAGCTAGTTACACTGTCACCCATCCATCCATCTATTTACATGCACCATCTCTCTTTCTCACCAAGCATGTCATCTATCCATCCATCCATTTACATGCATTCTCACTCTCACTTTTCCTCACTCACCCTGTCCATCATCCATCGTCTTCCATCTATCCATCATACTCGCCCTATCTTTTTTGTTTTGGTTCCTGAACTTAACACACACATACATGCACACACGCACGCACTTATACACACACACATAGCCCTATCATAGGAGAGAACTATTTCTTTCGTCATTTGTCATATGACGTAAAACATCAAGTTCAGAACAAGTTAGCGTTATGGCTTCCAGAGAGGAATCATGATTTTTTTAACTTTTGTTTGATAGCTGGTTGCGATGAACTTTGTAAATTCTTCTTTTTTCGTTCTCATTGACTCTGTCTGCAGGTGAATTTGAACATTTCCTTTTACTGTTGTTTACCGTGGTGTATAGTGTGCCTACTGTTGGCATAGTGATGGTAAATGTAGGGTCGAAGCGTCAGACTAAAAATTAAACAAACTGCCAAATGGTTGTAAGGTTCCTTCTGATATCAGAACATGATTTATGTTTCCACCAGTGTTGTTGTTGGAGGAATACAATTTTGAAATATAAATAATTTGCCAAAGGTGAACTTCAGGTGTAACAAATACAAAAAAACAAACATTTTATTATTGTTCTGTCAAACGTTTTTGTCAGTGAGATAACATACATAGAAATAGTGTAGTCGGGTCCTCTAAAGAGTCATTACATCTAACTTTTGTTAAGTCCTGACCATGTTATATTTATATGCAAAGTTGCTGTACACGTGGGTTTGTACTTTTTCAATCAGGTGCAAATTTTTTCACTACTGATGGCAAGTGCATACAAGAAAGTGCAGATCGTAACATCAAACTGCACCAGGATATAGACACACGAGTGCTGCCTACTACATGACGTCTATGACTACTTCACCATGTGCTTCGAATCCACTTTCAACATTTACATTTGTACTAAATGATTCAGTACGACCCATTCCTGATTTCTGTTTTTCTATTTGGTGAATCCCTCACGAGGGGCAGTGAAACTGTGCCACACCAAGGACATCTGAAAGGCTCTTCTTCTATTCAATGATGGCCTTTTATGAAGACAGATCTTATAAGATGGCTCTGCAACACCAAAAAATGTGCTCAGACCCGCCTGTCTCCGGCTTGGTCCCCCTCATTCAGATGTGCTGCTTTACTGTTCCTACACCACAAGATCCCAAAATGGATTTGCTTTAATAAGTTGGCTAATATACCTTACAGCTGTTTAGTTTCTCCACCATAATCTTTAAAACTGTAAACTGTAGCTGACCCGGTTGGGATTTTATCGCTCTGCTAATTTTTCATGGTTTCGTCATTTTAAACAAGTTTAATCACCGTCATTTTTATGGCAGTGGTTGTGCATGTATCTTGGACTGCGTACGTGAAATTTCTAGCGGTGTTAGGGTGTGCTTGTACTAGAAAGTGTTCACGGCTCCTTCGCCGGTTGCCATGCAGCTCAGGCGTGACACACTTCTTCGTCTTCGCTACACGAACTGTGCACGTGCTGTGCCCACAATTAACATACCCGAACTTCTGACAGCGGAGAAAGACAGACGATGGAACAATGTGTCGTTTTGGAGGAAAAGACGAGGGAGGAAAGGTGGGGTGCGTCAAAGACTGAGGAAAAGAAAGGTGAGGCCGCCTTTGCCATCGATGATTTTAGCAAATGTGCAGTCGCTCAGAAATAAACACGACGAACTGGTCACGTGCGCCAAATTCCTGCACGAATACCGTGAAGCCAACTTAATGTGTTTTACTGAAACTTGGCTGGACAACACTGTGAACGATAACTGTCTTCATATTGACAATTTTCATGGCCCCTTTAGACTGGACAGATGTTGTGCGGCCACGGGGAAATCGCGTGGTGGCGGGGTCTGCGTGTACGTCTCAGAGTGTTGGTGCACAGATGTCAAGGTCAAACATCAGTTGTGCACAAAAGACATTGAGGTTATCTCCCTTGCCTTACGCCCTTTCTATCTGCTGCGGGAGTTTGGCAGATTGTTTGTTACCGTTGTGTATAATACTATATCCCCCCTGACGCAAACTATACATTGGCCGCTGATATTATAGCTGACATTGTGCAGCAGCAAGAGATTGACTCCCCCGACGCTCCCAAGTTTATTCTGGGAGACTCCCCCGACGCTCCCAAGTTTATTCTGGGAGACTTCAATGGATGCTCTCTCTCCGACTGCCTCCCTCATTATCATCAGTATGTAAACTGTAAGACGAGAAAAGACAAAATTCTCGACAAATGTTTCCGGAATATCGCCCTCGCCTACAAAGCTGTTAGTAAACCTCCACTCAGCACTGCTGATCATTGTGTGGTGCATTTGCTGCCCATGTACAAAACCAAGTTAAAATCTGTTCCGCCAGTGGAGAAAATCGTCAAGGAGTGGACTTAAGACACTGAGGCACAACTTCAGGGGTGCTTTGAGTGCACAGACTGGTCAGTGTTCCTAGACAGCAGTAAGTCGCTAGAGGAAACTGTAGACGTCGTTTCAAGCTACATTCGTTTCTGTGAGGATTATGTCATTCCAACTAAGACGGTGAAAGTTTTTCCAAACAACAAGCCCTGGGTATCGAAAGAACTGAAAGGGACATTGAAACAAAAGGCAAGAGTTTTTGCTAGCAGTGACTTTATTGAGGGCAAAAAGCTGCAGTCTAAACTCCGTTTGGAAATCCAAGAAAATAAACGTCAGTTCAAAGAAAAGGTGGAGAGTCACTTTGTGACAGGTGATCTACGCAAAGCGTGGCAAGGTCTGAAGGCTATGGCTGGGGCTCAGCAGAAACAAAATGCCTCCACCACAGGTCTCACTGTTGTGATGACAGCCTACAACTCTCCAACCAGTTGAACGACCATTTTGCTCGGTTTGAGGTGAACGTCCAGTCAGAAGTGCAGACCATCAGAAATGAACTCCAGGCTATTTCTGATGACCGCAGAGTTATAGAGATCAGCGAGGAAGAGGTGTTGATGGTCCTCGGCTGCCTTCAGCCACACAAAGCCCCAGGCCCAGATGGAATCAGTGGTAAGGTGTTGCAGTCCTGCAGTGCCCAACTGGCACCAGTCCTCACGCAGATCTTCAACGCCTCCCTCACGTCAAACTCAATCCCATCAGTCTGGAAACACTCCCTGATCTGTCCAGTTCCCAAGAAACCAAAACCCTCTTGCCCTAATGACTACAGACCTATTGCCCTGACCTCTATCATCATGAAGTGCCTCGAGAGACTTGTCCTGAGTCGACTACTCAGTCAGACGAGCGACCAGCTCGACCCCCTACAGTTCGCATATCGCCACAACAGGGGTGTGGATGATGCAGTCATCACTCTCCTGCACCTAATCCTCACTCACTTGGAGACACCAAAGTCCTTTGCCAGAGTCCTCTTCGTTGACTTTTCCAGCCCCTTCAATACGATGAGGCCTCACCTTCTGGCTGACAAGCTGCGTCACATGAATGTCAGCCCTTCTCTGATCCTATGGATCTTGAACTTCCTAGTGGAGAGGACGCAGTGTGTTCGTGTAAACAACTTGATGTCCTCCGTCATCACCACGTCCGTGGGCAGCCCCCAAGGATGTGTGATCTCGCTTGTCCTTTACATCCTATTCACAAATGACTGTACCAGCTCCAATGACAGGACTCACTATGTCAAATTTGCAGACGACACTTTAGTTGTAGATCTGTCAAACTCAGATGCTGACTACTTCGCAGAAGTGGGTCAGATTGTTTCATGGTGTCATAACAACCATCTACAGTTGAACATAGGCAAGACTGAGGAGATGGTTGTCGACTTTCGGAAGCCTGGCAGTGGGCCAACTTCCGGGAGCCCACTCCCACCTCCTCAGTCCCTGGTGATTGACGGCACTTTTGTCACACGCACAGATGTTTACAAATCCTTAGGGACCTTGATTGATTCACGGCTATCCTTCACTGACAACACAGACCTCATCTTTAAGAAACTTCAAGGGAGACTGTATATGCTGCGCAAACTCCGCTCCTTTGATGTGGGCCCCAAAATCCTCAGGCAGTTCTACCTCTGCTTTATAGAAAGCCTTCTTACATCCTCCTTTGTCTCATGGTTCAGCTCCCTGAGCGAGAAAAACTTTAGGAAGCTGAATAAGATAATCAGGCTTAGTGAGAAAATCGTTGGGGGCAGGTTGGAGAGCCTCGACGGCCTCTACAGGACGAGAATGATACGCAAGGGCCTGAGGCAGGCAGCTGACACTTCCCACTGCCTTTCTAAGCACCTTCAAAAGCTCCCGTCTGGCCATAGGTTCAAGGCTCCTCTTGTTAAAACCAAACGCTACAAGGGCAGCTTTGTACCCTCGGCCATCCGTCTCCTAAATGAAAAGTGTGTTAACTAGCGCATCTCTCTCTCTCCTTGTTGACGCCGTCGAGGAACTTGCACCTCAGATGTCGCAGTGGCATCTTGCAAGTGACAGACTCGCTCCTATACCACTAACACTGTGGTCATGTAGTGTTTGTTTGTTTTTTGTGGGTTTTTTTTTTCACCATTGTTATAATGTGGCTAAAACCGTACGCGCGCATTTTTGAATTGAATTGAATTGTTGCATTCTTGCACTTTTTTAAAAGTTAATCTTATGGTGCAGGAACATTAAAGTAGCACCTTCCAAACAGTTCATAGCAGTACATTTTACTGAACTACAGACTAAAACTGCGGAGGTCAGAGCCAAAGCCATGTGGGTCTAAGCATCTTTTTGTTTTTAGAGCTACCTGCCACCATCCCTGCGAGTCTTTAGTAATGATATTTTTAACTTAGTAGATCAGCTGCCCCCTCCCTTTATTCTCATGGGAGATTTTAACGGTCAAGCTCACCTGTGGGGTAGTGACCACTATATTGGCAGAGGTCAGATGTTAAAAGATGATTTCCCCCCCCCCACCCGGGTCTGCCCTGGGGGACTTGGGTGGGGTTAGGTACTTTTTAGTTCCCAGGGTCATCCTGGTCAGCCCCACAGGGTGGGTTTTTCTCTCTATTCTGGGGCATGTGTTTCTGTCTACCTGAGGTCCATTCACCTGTATTTGCCTTTTTAAAAATCTCCCTACTGTCTGCACTGCCTGTAGCTCTTAATATTGGATGTGTGTTGCTAAATGGTCTTAGCTTTATTTAGGCCCCATGTGTTAGGTTTATATAACGTATTTAACCGGCTGGCGACATACATTCAATGTTCTGTTTAGTGTTTTTTTTCACAAGCAGTGCAGGCACGTCCTGAGAAAGCCTTGTTGCTGTTGGGACGTTAAGCAATGTACAATCAATACAATCAATCATTAAAAGATGATTTTTCTCAACCTAACTTGTGTGTCTTTAACGATGGCTCACGTACCTACTCTAACCCAGGTTCAGGATCTAGTTCTGTTCTAGACCTCACTGTGTGTGATCCTTTTCTCATGCTGGACTTTGATTGGACAGTTCACGACGACCTGTGTGGTAGTGACCACTTCCCAGTAGTCCTGTCAACATTCATCTGTGAGGAGGACCCATCAGTGGGGCGCTGGAATTTCAAGAAAGCTAACTGGCCTCTGTTCGCCTCCCTCTGTCAGTCTCGTATTACAGAGGGGGTGGTCATGTCGGCTGAAGAACATGTTTCTTGTTTTACTTATATTTTGTTGGATGTAGCGGGTGAAACCATCCCTACAACTTCCACATCAGTCCCTCGGAAGCTGAGAGTACCATGGTTCAACAAAGAATGCTGCAAGGCTAAAAAAAAGTGCAAATCTGCTTAGTGATGTGCCTTTCGTAATCTGTCGCAAGTGAATGTTTTAACCTTTAAAAGACAGGGCGAAGGCCTGTTACATTTTAAAACCTGAATGCCGTGCTTCCTGGAGGTGTTTCATCTCATCCTTAACTTCTAGGACTCTGTCCCAGAAAGTCTGGAAGGCTGTTCAAAGAATTAGGGGCAGGGGTGGCTCAGCTTCTTCAGTTTGACAAAAGACTGACCTTCCACAGCCATATTAATTACCTTAGAACCTCTTGTCAGAAGGTCCTCAATGTTCTTCGTGTCGTTGGTCGTACTGACTGGGGTGCAGACCGCACTGTCTTACTTCGACTGTACCAGGCCCTTGTTCGGTCCAAACTGGATTACGGCTCTGTGGTATATGGCTCGGCTTCCAAGTCTGTTCTACAGCGGCTCAACACAATTTACCATCAAGGTTTGTGGATATGTCTGGGGGCCTTCAGGATGTCTCCAGTTCTTTGTATGCCGAGGCAGGGGAGCCTTCTCTCAAGCTCCGCTGCATCCGCCTCATGCTCAGCTACGTTCTGAAACTGAAGGCCCATCCAGACAATCCTGCCTATGATTGTGTTTTTAAACCGCCGTTTGCACAGATACCCATCCGGGAGCTGTCTGTCCACTTTCCTTCCATGTCCTACCTCAACTGCAGGCGGCCGGAGTGGACCTGGATAGAGTTTCGGAATCTCTGCTGACTGCAACACATCACTCCACCCTGGCTATTACCAGTTCCTGACATCTTGCTGGACTTGACTGCCCACAAGAAGGACTCTACTCCACCAGCCATATACCAACAGAGCCTCAATGAACTCCTTTTAAATTTACTGGCTATTGTCGTATCTATACGAATGGGTCAAGTCTGAGGATGGGAGAGTGGCTGCGGCCGCAGTGTCCTCTCACCATCCTAGACACCCATTTAAGCACCGCCTCCCAGACCATTCATCTGTATTTTGTGCAGAACTGCAGGTGGTTCTGCTGGCACTCAAGCATGCTTATCGGTTTAGGGAAAGGAACTTCCTGATTCTGTCTGACTCTCTTTTTGCCCTGCAGGCCCTTCAGGGCGCAGGAACAGACCACCCACTGCTGGTGCAGATTAGAGAGCTCTACGCAGACTTGATGAAGGAATATTATGACATCATTTTTATTTGGGTGCCAGGGCATGTGGGCATCGAAGGCAACAGGATCGCAGATTCTACTGCCAACGATGCCCGCAACAACCCTGTCTCTGATGCACAGACTTTATAGTGATTTTAAACCTGTGATTAGTGCGTACATAGCCAGTGAGTGGCAGTCCGAGTGGGACAAAGAGGAAGCTAACAAACTGAATGATGCTCTTCCTAAGGTGTCCAACAGTCTACCTTTACTACTGCTGCAATCGCCATGAGGAGACTGTCCTTGCTTGGCTCCACATCGGGCACACATGTTACGCACTCTTATTTACTAAAACAGGAGGAGCGTCCATGGTGTTATGCCTGCGATGAGCAGTATTCAGTTAAACACATTTTGCCGTCTTGTGCTGATTTAACTGACACAAGATATAAACACTTTACAGCAGACTCCTTGAAGGTTTTGTTCCGGGATGTACCCCGGACAAGATTTTCATTTTTTTGAGAGAGTGCAATATTTTTCATAAGATTTGAGCATTCATAGACTATGATAAATCTATTATTTTGACCTTTTTGAGAGTCTGCAGATGTTTCCTTTAAAGACCTGTGCAACATTTTAGCATGAAATATTTTTAAGATATATTTACATCTTGTCTTAAGACCTTTCTTTAAGTCTGGCTGGCCAGATTTGTACCCATCCCGCCGTAGGATGGCCTTGGTTGCCTGCTCGGCGTTAAACCCAAATAACTAATTCTTTTTAGAGCCATGATATATTAGTGTGAAGCTTGAATCTCAGCGAGTGTAAAAGACATGAAGAGAGAAAAAAAAGTATATATTTACTGTTATAAAAGTAATGATCAAGAATAATTAAACACAGTTGGTCATATTAACGTTTTATGTTTGGTTTGTTTTGCAATTGTTATATTTTTCTTTAGATTGTTCTTTTCATGACAGTATCCAGACTAAGTAGACATTTTTCCGAGGAGTCATTTGTAATGCATTTTACAGTGTGCCTCTTTGTAGCAAAATGCCTAATGTTTGACTCAGGCTTGACACTTGTAATAATTTTACACATGCAAATATTATTTGATGAACAAAGAAGGGTGGGAAAAGGGTGGGGTCACAATGAAACCCAAATGTGACCATCTTGTGACAGTCCCCATGAGCCCTTACTGCAACTCTCTGTTGACTGTTACAAACAAGACCTAAACGTGACCAAACTGCGACCATCGCAAATGAAACCTAAATGTGACCATGATGTGACCGTCACATTTCCACATTCTTTTTGGGCTCTGACCAAAAAATTATAGTTGTCAGGTCGTCCTGTGCTGTTTGCAAAGAAGTGGATATGTGACCAAAAAGTGAGTCCAAAATGCAACGTAACAGTTCTACTTCATGCTACTAGGGTACTTTATCACTGCGGCAGCTCAGCTCCACATCGGCAACACGTATGTTACGCATTCTTTTTTTACTAAAAGAGGAGGAGCGTCCATGGTGTTATGCCTTTGACAAGCAGTTTTCTTTTAAACACCTTTTGCTGTCAGGTGCCAATCTAATTGACATGAAATGTAAGCACTTCACAGCAGACTCCTTGAAGGTTTTGTTCCAGGATGTTCCCGCAGACAAAATCTTCATCTTTCTGAGAGATTCCAAGATTTGAGCATTCATAGACTATGTGAATTTTATTATTTTGACCTTTTTGAGAGTATGTAAAATTTTCCTTTAACTCATTCTACCCCAACAACGAAATTCCAAAATTTTGCCGTTGTCCTCTGAAGACTGCATTGCAGTGCAGGACACAGATCGACCATGATAGTTCAAGGGTGATGCCAGAATAGCTTGGCGCCCACAGGCGCCAAGCTATTCAGGCATCACCCTTGAACTTTCATGGTCGATCCTTATCTTGATGTGGTGTGTCTGGGGTAGAATGAGTTAAAGACTAGTGCGACATTTAGCATGAAATATTTTAAAGATATATTTACATCTTGTCTTAAGACCTTTCTTTTAGTCTGGCTGGCCAGATTTTTATCCATCCCGCAGTGAGATGGAATTAGTCGCCTAACTAACTGCTCGGCGTTAAACCCAAATAATAAACTAAACTAAAATTCAGCTTTGTAAAGGAAGCCAGTTTGTTTTACAATATGTGAGTCTCTGTAGACAGTATTAATAAAATCTGACTTTTTATGAACTTCAAAAAGTGTGTAGACTTAAATGATTGACCTATGCAACGTTTTAGGCAAGAATACTTTAAACTATATTTACATCATGTTTTATAAACTTTCTCGTAGTCTGGCTGGCCAGGGGCCATATGCACATTGCATCATTAAAAGTAATGGCCCATTAGGACTAAAGGGTCTTTTGTAAATGGACCATTTGTATGGACCCTAATTGGAATGCACGTTGTCCAAAAAACGTGCCATTAGTTAAGGGCTACTTTACTTTTAGACTGGAGGGAATCCCTTCCGCTTTGACTAGTTCGCGCATGCGCAGTTCAAGGCCTCCCATTTAGTTTTGAGGCCGTAAGATAAGGAGCCGCGCAGCGTGTCGTCTCTGTTAATATCGCCGCCTGGCAGCACAGAGCTGAGCGCAATCTGTTACGGCTGTGCAACTATAGTCTCGCTATTCTCGTCACTGTTTACTCGAGCACGCAAATGTGTGTACACGCTCAGCGTTGACCGTGTACCGAACTGACAGGATACATTTTACTGAATGACGCCGGTCTTTTACAGCATGTTGTTTAAGCTGTACAGAACGTATGTTGTATTTAAGACATACACTTAAAAGGTAAGAAAATAAACTTTCTGTAGACACTAGACATGTTTAGGAAAATGAAGATGATCAATGCATGCAACGGACTAGAAGACAGGCAACCGGCTAAAATGTATCCGTATCAAGACAGTTTAACTGATAGCTTTAACTAGGTCACCTCGCCCTAAGCTAGCGCGGCACTCCCTACTGAACTAAATGTGTGGGTTCGTAGAAGAACTGGGGCAGCCGTGACGAATATTATGGACTGTCTTTTCTCTTCCTCTGGCAGTCATCCAACGAGAATTGAATAACCACTCAAGCACGAAATTCCTGTGCAGCTTACCGGCTTTTCACCACCACCGCACACTAATCGCCCATTAGGATTGCTAATGTTGGGGTACAGCAGCATTACATTTAATGAATCATTAGGCTGCTAAAATGGGTCATGCATTCCGTTAAATGGAAGATTTGTGACCATTAACCAAAATGGCTCATTACCATGGATAATGGCGTGACATGCATGCGGGCCCAGGCTTTTACCCTTCCACCGTGAGATGGCCGTAGTCACCTGCTTGGCATTAAAGCCCAATAACTAACTCACCAGCCTGTTAGTGCAGCAAATAAGTAGCAGAATTGTTCATTTTCATGTTACAGACAGATTTGGTACAGTGATAGAGTTTCACACTCTTAACAATATTAGAGGCAGGGCCATGACAAAACAAGATGAGGATTTCATCCCAAAGTCTGCCGTATTGTTTGGAGCTCACGTGCGTTTTTCTTTTAGGAACATTCAGAGTTGTTCATATTTTTAAGCTTATCCTTCTGATCCATTTCCTCTAAGCCAACCTCTGATCAACACACACGCTGGCGCACACAAATAAAGATGGACATACAGCGCTTCCCACCATTAGTACGCTCTGTGGGCTGGAGTAGCAACAGGAATTCTGAAGAAGAAGAATAGCACGAGGAGCAAAATGACGTCACTATAAGCTTCACAACATGGCTTCGCTGGTCTCACGACGCCATGTACACTGACGAATTTGATGTTTCACGTCACTCATCCGAGCTCACTGTTTTGTTCCACACAGCCTCTTCAGGGCTGACCGTTTGGTGGGAGTAAATAGTAGCTCCAAAACTTGCAAAAATGAATTAATTATTATTGAAAATGTTGAGAGGTACAACGCTGGATTATGGATTATGAACTCATTCAGTATCTCCCTTTAATCCCCCCCCCCCACCCCCACCCTTCTGCCTGATCTGCACGGCAATGGCATACACAAACACAGATGGCAGACACATGGCACTTCCTACCAGTTATACGTTCAAAGATACATCCAATTACAATATGCTCAGAGGCTTTCTTAGCCACTCACTTAGTATTTTGATAAGTTTCAAGTTTGTGTGTACAGTAATATCCGAGATCCTCGTGTTTACATACATGCGCACACACATACATACATACATGCATACGCACATATGGTGCTTCGTGCCAAAACGACGTTTAACAGCAAGGTTAGAGGGGCTAGACGTGACGTCATTTTTATCTTATTACTTCTTTGCCAGACCATGAGCCCCGCCCCCCTGTTATGTCCTTTGCATTCTATGGAATGTGCTTCAATCAGCCCCATCCTAAGTCTACCGTATTGAATATACGGTAGACAAAAATCAATAGTTACACAGTTTCATACATTCATCCTGAATGTAGTAGACTAGGCGTGCCAACTTAGCCAGTGTAAACCATCGAGGACACCAAAAGTAATAGAACAGAACGTGCCCCTTACTTTGCAGGATTATACTTTGCACGATTACGTGACATGATACAGTGACTCAGTTCATTTCGAGTTTTTTCTTTATTTCGACAACAGTTCCAAAGAATGGAGACATGTAACAAAAACCACTCAGCTGTGGACATATACAGCATGGAGGAGCTCCGTGGGTGCTTTGAGGCAACAGATTGGGATATGTTTACTCATAACTGTGATGATCCTAACGAAACTTGTTAAGACAGTCACATCTTATGTAAGATTTTGTGAGGACACTGTAATTAAAACCAAGACATTGAAGGTGTTTGCCAACAATAAGCCATGGGTCAGCAAGGAGCTTAACCAGAAGAAACTTGCTTTTTTACAGGGTAACACAGATAAATTTCGGGAAAAGGAAAAGGATTTTATAAGGGCTGCTAGGGCTGCCAGACTGACCTATAAAAACAAGATTGAAACGAAATTTATTTTTGGCAACAATAGAGCGGCCTGGAATGGTCTGAACTGCATGATGGGTAGGCAGCAAAAGAAACGAGCACAGCTTTGTACTGGGAATCTAGTTGAGGTGGCGAATGATCTGAATCATTTTTACTCACGGTTCGATGGCAGGAACCTTCGTGCTAACTGTGATGACTTGTTCCAGTCTATTGTGCCTGAGCCTTTGTCAGTTGCTGAGGAGGAGGTAGTGAACATCTTTTTTTTAAGCTGAATGCACACAAAGCACCTGGACCAGATCGGTTAGGAGGAAAAGTATTGAAAACCTGTACAGGTCAATTGGAAAAGATCTTTGCTACTATCTTTCAGTTCCTGCTTGATCTTCATACTGTCTCTACTGCTTGGAAATCACCAATCATTGTTCCGATTCCTTAAAAAAAAACCAATGCACGTGAATTCAGTGATTTCTGTCCAGGTGCATTGACTTCTATTGTGTCAAAATGTATGGAGGCATCTGTTATATGATGTTGCCGAACTACTGGATCAACTCCAATTTGCTTACAAAAATCATAGGGGTGTGGAAGATGCGTGCCTTACTCTGTACAATCATGTTTTTCAACATCTTGAAAATTCAAAAGCACATGTAAGAATTCTTTTTCTTGACTTTTCTAATGCTTTTAATACTGTTGAACCTCTGTTGCTTTTGCAGCGTATGATGGACTTTCATGTGAACACAAGCTTTATTCTGTGGGTGCGAGACTTTTTGAAGGACAGGCCGCAGTGTGTAAATGTACATGGCAGTCTGTCTGACCAAATGGTGTTAAATTCGGGGCTGCCCTCAAGGTTGTGTTCTCTCTCTGACATTGTTTTCTATACTAAGACCATATGCGTTGTCATACTGCCACTTCTCGTCTCTTAAAGTTCTCAGATGACATGGCTCTTGTAAGCCTACTCCAAAAAGAATACAGTCTGGCTGAGTACTTTGCACAGATAGCAGTATTAGAGTCATGGTGCAAAGACAGTTTTCTGGATATGAATGTACAGAAAATCAAGGAGCTCATCATTGATGACAGGAAAGTTGATGATATTTTTGATATATATTTTGATATATTTGAAGGTGCGAGACTGTTTGAAGGACAGGCCGCAGTGTGTAAATGTACATGGCAGTCTGTCTGACCAAACTGTGTTAAATTCAGGCTGCCTTCAAGATTGTGTTCTCTCTCCGACATTGTTTTCTATACTAAGACCATATGCCTCGTCATACTGCCACTTCTCGTCTCTTAAAGTTCTCAGATGACATGGCTCTTGTACGCCTACTCCAAAAGGAAAACAGTCTGGCTGAGTACTTTGCACAGATAGTAGTATTAGAGTCATGGTGCAAAGACAGTTTTCTGGATATGAATGTACAGAAATCCAAGGAGCTCATCATTGATGACAGGAAAGTTGATGATATTTTTGTACCTGTCTCAATTAATAATCAACCTGTAGAAGTGGTCACTGAATTTAAATACCTTGGCACAGTTGTTGATAGTAGGCTGTCTTTTACTGGAAACACCAATCAGATTATGAAAAAAAACAACGTCTGTACCTTCTTAGGAGACTGAGAAGTTTTGATGTCTGTTCCAAGGTTTTAGAATCCGTTTATAGAAGCCTGATTTAAAGTATACTTACTTTTAACATCACTGCTTGGTATGGCAACCTCAGTATGAAAAACAGAGGCAATTTCCACCTGCACAGACGCTTCCACCTCGTGCCATCTCTCCTGTGCCCTTGTGGAGAAGCAGAGCAGACCACAGAGCACATCCTCCAGGACTGTGGGAACCACCAGCTGCTGAGGGAGGAGATATGGCCGAAGCCCGCCACTCTACAAGATAAACTGTACGGGCCTGTGGAGGCTCTACAGAAGACCACAGATTTCATTTTGAGAGCCAAACTCCGAGAAGAAGAAGAAGAAAAAAAATAGGGGCAGACTGTCACATATCGTCAGAACAGCTGGGAAGATCATTGGCCTAGGACAGTACCCATTAGATGATCTGTACCATAGGACTGTCCGAAGGAAAGCTACTAGCATTGTCAGTGATCCTTGTCACCCACTATTGATCAGTTTCAAATGCTACTATCAGGCAGACGTTTCAACATGCCACTTGCCAAAAAGAATGTTTTTAAGAAGTCTTTTATTCCAACTGTTGTCTCGATTTTGAACTCTTGTTTATAAGAACGTGATGTATAATGTGTGATCTACTTAACATTACCTCCTATCCTGTGATAGATTGCTTGTCATAGATTGCCTGTGATAGATTGCTGCAATGATAATTTGAATGAAATGTTCTTTTAGTGTTTATTAGTGTCATGTTTTGTTGTTTATGACAAACCAAAAGGCAAATTTCTGTCGTGCTTTGAAAGTTGTATTGTATTGTAATGAGGCTTCTGTTTGTTTTGAGCAACTTAGCTGACAGAAAGTAAGATCTAATAGCTGCAAACTAGTGCATGTTTTCGTTAACAAAGAAGCAAATAGCATTTCGTAGGTGTCCGTTCAAAAGCATGCATTTGCCACTTTGTTGGACACTGCAGATGGACTAGTGGCTGCTGATCATCTACTGCATGGCTACAAACAAAACTTATTATTCCTCTGTTCACGCTAAGTTTTTGCAGCGGCCTTGCCTCAGAAAATACTCTTTATGTTCTTCATAACCACTCCCAGAAATTAGTTTACCTGTAACCTGAAGTAAACAATTTATGAACAACTCCATTGTTTTAAGAGACAAAATGCCTATCCCAACCAAACTCTTGTGACATTCATTATTACCATTTAAAGAACATATGTATACATTTATTTTTTTGTTTTTTGACAAAAGACTTCTTGTTGGCATCTTTAAAACCAAGCTGTACATTCTTTATGAAAAAGCTGGCATGGGCGTATTCACATATATACTGATTTTACAAGTATTTCATGAAAAGGCAATGTAAATTAACAAATTATGATTTGGCCTTTTCATTAGTCCAGAGTGCACAGTGGCTAATCAGCATTCCATAATATACATGGTCAGTCGTTTTGTGTGAAAGGACGTGTGAACAAGAATGAAGTCGCTACCTAAGGTCAAGGCCATGGTGACCACATTTGTCTTTGTCTGCTTCTGCAGGAATTCTGAATCTTTTCAATCAATCTGTTCTGTGCAAAAATGGCTGGCCTTTGCAAATCCGTGGCTGTTTGTAACCATTCAAACACACACTTAGTTTTAAGGATGCAGACAATAGAGGCTATTTTGTCAAAACACAACAAATTTGATGCATAATTACAGACTTTAAATGGTGATAACGAATGTTAGGAGAGCTTGGGCAGGTAGGCTCTGGGTCTAGTAAAGGGTTGGGACCCTAGGGAACTTAAAGAAGTCAATCCTAAATTTTTTTCAAGGATTTGAAATCACAGTGCATCTCTGTGCTTTCACCCTAGGACGGTTGCCATGTAAGCCTCACAATTCCAAACCCATGCAGGTCAAGAATTAAAAATGATTTCTATAAATTTCCAGGAGTCCCAGCCTTTCTCTAGACACAATGCCTACCCTGCCAAAGCTTTCCCAATACTTGTTACTGCAGTTTTAATAACATCGATACAGAATCATATTTTCTTGTTTAAAAAGTCTTTCTTGTTTGCATCCTTAAAACCACACTTTTACAGGGGGGGGGGGGGGGGGGGGATGTTGAGCACATATTGCTGCAACAGAAACCTAGGTGGACTATAGTCTTCCTCCATAGTTCTTTGGGCTGGTCTGGGGCAACCATAGTCAAAGCAGACACAACACCACTGATACCGATGTAGAATTCAACAATTTTTTTTGCATGCAAGTTGTGTGAATGAAACTCCAGAGTTAACAACTGTTGCACACAATAGAACAAACAGAATGTTGTATCCTTATTCAACTTTTAGCTGCACTAAAAACACAGCAGTCACACAATGAACTACAATAAACATAATATATAACTAACCTAGAGCTATCACGCTGTCACAAATATATTTACTATGAAATGAAAGTCTGAGAATACTCTAGAAAATATGCATAGCAATGTGATGTAGCAGCTGCAGAGGGGAATTCACACTCTAAACGTACAACAGAAAGCAAACAACCCACTGGCCTTGACACGTGATATTCTATGAAATTCTGTTAAGTACAATTATTGAATGAAAAACACCAATATGTGTGAAATATTTTTCCCCTTGCACCTCAGACTTTTGTTTTGGCATCAAAACATTGAAGTGATGAAGTTCTTCAAAATGTTTTATTTTACTGATGAATAACTCTCTTGCATAAGAAGTTATCTTCACTGACTAATTAAAAAGAAATACAAAATGTGACAAAAATCTATTCAACTGTACATGTTGGGTTTTTTTTGTTGAGGGGGAGGATAATCTGCCACTGCCCCCAATATTATCTTTGGTGGCACCATTGCACATAAGGCATAAGGGGGTTGAGATGGGGCAGTTTGGTTCGATGTAGGGGACTTTACCCCAATGTGTGCTTCCCCTGTAGAATTACCCACATAGCCTTTCTTAAAGGTCCGCTACCGCCGTAACTGTTAGAAGATACACTTCTGTAACAGGTGGTTATGAAATGTTGCATACATGTCTAGCTATGGTTCATTTAGACACAGGACAATCCAGTTCAGCGCATGTCATCTTTATATCAAATAACCTGACAATGATTCCACTCCGTTCTAGAAATACAACGCTATCAGTGTGAGAAACGGCTAAAAATAACCTGACATGCTAACGGCAGCACAGAATAAATAAGTGTGATCATGTGTGTGCCTTTACTGTGTACCCAAACTGCTGTTAAAGTTCATTAGGTGCATCAACAAGGCATAACAAACACAAATGGTGCTGAAATGTCTTCAGATTTATGTGTAATGGTACTTTGTTTTATACATGTATTTGTCTACAGTGCCTCTTGATCTTAGACATGAACACTGATATGCTTTACCTGTATTATTTCCATCCACTGTGTGATCATTTGACTGTTTTAGGTGTTTAAATGGGCGAATAATGTGATTAATTAGTCTTATATTTTCTTTTGGGGGTTTTGTGTGTGTGCATGATGAATGCTTAAATATGTTTACAAGCATTCACAGTGGTTTCATGTCACCCTGTACAGTTGTCTACATGGATGAAACTGTTTTTTGACATTAGGTGTGGAGGGAGTGTACAGTAGTTCTAGTTGTAGACTCTGGATCATGCTATGGCCATTCATTAGACCAGAGTGCACACTAGCCAATCAGCAGTCCATAGTATACATGGTCAGTCATTGTTTGTAAAAGGACATGTTGTGAATAAGAATGAAGTCACTGCCTACTTCTAAGGTCAAGGCCAGGCCTTGGTGACCACATTTGTCTTTGTCTGCTTCTGCAGGAATTCTGAATCTATTCATTTGATTTGTTTACACTTTAGTCTGTTGATAAATACTAATGACAATGTTTGTCACTACTTTGACTGTCAACCATCTTTATTTTTATGTTATATATTCTTTTGCAGGCCATATCTCTTACTGAATAAAAGATTGTTTTCGTAATCTTCAATTTAAAAGATGAAATGTTTTATCATGTCTTTGCCTTTTTTTTAAAGGTTAACTCTTTCCCTACATAATATTTTCAGCGAGTCAGTTCCCTGGTGACGTAGCAGGGAAAAGGATGTCTGTTCCCTGGTGACGTACATTTTTTGGGTTATATTGAATTAATTTTCACAGCCTCCCAAGGTAACAACCATAGATAAATTGGGTATCATTGGAAAGAGCATTAAAAGTATTTTTTAAAACTGCATGTGTTTGTGCATCAGTTTAGTGGGAAGTCGAACCAATTTGATTATTATGCAACAGAACAAACATGGCGGAGCAAAAAATGAGAAACGTGGTTTTGGTAGCAACAGTGTAAACACATGCAACGAAAAACCCAGATTTACTCACCAACATGGCAGGAAAATGTATTCCACAGGCAAAGAAATCACACAAGAGAACTGTCTCTTCTTGAATCACAATATTACGAGCTAAAAATCACTGTTGAAACCGCGCTCATGAGGATCGAATAAGCTCATCGTAGGAGACGATCCACGGCACGTCGGCTACTTTGGCCTTGTTCCAACACCATCCGACAAGGGCATTCACTTTCAGATAACTTAGAAATGGTTGGTGAAACATATTATAGTGGTTGCTTCCCTTAGACCGATAGCTGTGCGTCGGGCGATTTTGTACAAACACAACGCTAGAATACTAGTGACTCGTCTATGGACGGCATCAAGCACAATGCTATAACGTAAGTGTTTCGATTGCTAAGGGTTTGTTTGGGCTAACACTAAACCGGAAGTGATATGTAGGGAAAGAGTTATGGTTGATTTTGCAGGTTTAAGTTTCTTCCATTTACATCCCCATTCACTGTTTGCGATGCATCATTGACATTTGCTCAGATGGAAAAAAAAAGTCTCTTGCGGTGGGTTTAGGGAGAGAGGGTAAGAATATCTTGTCCTGTTCTACTATTGTTTCTATGAAGGTTTTTGAGAGTTCAGTTCTTTCACATTTTAAATACAGGTTTCTGATTTTATGGACCCTTTTCAGTTTGCTTACAGAAGGCAAAGAAGTGTTGATGATGCCATTTTGCATGTTGTAAACAACATCTACTCTCATTTAGAAAAACCAGGAGCCACCATTCGACTGATGTTCTATGAATTCATCTGCTTTTAACATCATTCAGCCACACATACTCGCTTACAAACTAGTTCATATGAACATAAATGTCTCACCATTATTTGGGTTTTGGACTATCTCACTAACCGCCCACAGTATGTCAGAATTAGTTTGGATCTAATCTCTATTGTACGTACTTTTTACCAACACCGGTGCACCACAGGGGACTGTCCTGTCGCCTTTTTTGTTTTCTTTGTACACAGCAGACTGTAGAGCCACTCATGAGGACTGTGTCATGGACAAATATGCTGACGACACTGCACTGATAGGACAGATTACAGATGAAGATGACAGACACTATCGACAAGAGATCGACTTTGTAGAGTGGTGCGATAGCAATTATCTTGAATTACATGTTGGCAAAACAAGAGAGATGGTCATAGATTTCAGGAAAATCAAACATCATCCCGATCCTGTTGTCATCAAGGGAACAGAAGTTGCGAGTGGAAACAAAACAAAGAGGCTATTGTGAAAAAAGCACATACCTGTCTTTACTGTTTGAGAAAACTCAGATCATTTAATGTAAGCACTCAGCTTTTACATGTGTTTTAATGCTCCAGTACAAAGTCCCCTGCGAAGCGCGAATGGCCAGGCACTCCTCACAGATAATACCTCCATCTTGAACCGCTGGTCGGAATACTTTCAGAGCCTCTTCAGCGCTGAGCGCACTGTTCAAGAAGCAGTCATCCTACAAATCCCACACCTCCCAGTAAAGGTTGAATTGGACGAACCGCCCACCGCTGAAGAGACCCTCACAGCCATCCACCAGCTCAAGAGTGGAAAAGCAGCAGGCATTGATGGAATACCGCCAGAGATCTGGAAACATGGAGGCACAGCACTGCACAACAAGCTCCATGACCTCTTTCTCTGCTGCTGGGAGGAAGGAACACTACCAAAAGATCTCCGTGATGCAGTCGTTATCACCCTGTACAAGAACAAAGGCGAGAAGTCTGACTGTTCCAACTATCGGGGAATTACCCTGCTGTCCATTGCTGGGAAAATCCTTGCAAGGCTGCTCCTGAATCGGCTGGTACCTGCCATCGCTGAAGACCAACTCCCAGAGGGCCAGTGTGGCTTCAGAGCAAACAGGAGCACCACCGATATGGTCTTTGTGCTGAGACAGCTACAGGAGAAGTGCCGCGAGCAGAACAAAGGGCTGTACATAACATTTGTCGACCTAACAAAAGCGTTCGACACTGTGAGCAGGCAAGGCATGTGGCAGGTCCTGGAGCGACTTGGCTGTCCCCCAAAGTTCCTCAACATGATTGTCCAGCTACACGAGGACCAGCAAGGCCAGGTCAGACTCAACAATGACCTCTCAGAACCATTCCCTATTCTCAACGGCGTAAAGCAGGGCTGCGTGCTGGCACCGACCCTCTTCACCATCTTTTTTAGCATGATGTTGAAGCAGGCCACAGTGGACCTCGATGATGACGATGCAGTGTACATCAGGTATCGTCTCGATGGCAGCCTGTTCAACCTCAGACGACTGCAGGCCCACACGAAAACCCTAGACCAACTGATTCGTGAGCTGCTTTTTGCTGATGATGCTGCCCTCGTTGCACACACAGAGAGAGCCCTGCAGCGCATCACTTCTTGCTTCGCAGATGCTGCCCAAAGATCACCCTGTTTGGCGAGCTTGCTACTGGACACCGTGACAGAGGGGCACCAAAGAAGAGATACAAAGACTGTCTCAAGAAGTCACTTAGTGCCTGCCAAATCGACCACCACCAGTGGTCTTCGCTTGCTGCGGACCGTGACACCTGGCGCTCCACCATTTACAAGGCAGCTGTCTCCTTTGAGGACTCTCACAGAGCTAGCCTTAAGGACAAGCGGCTCAGGAGAAAAAACAGAGATGCCACAGCTCAGAACCCTGGCCATACCTTCCCCTGCAGCCACTGCGGTCGAACCTGCCTGTCTCGGATTGGCCTCCGCAGCCACGAACAAGCCTGCAGACGTCGTGGGCAACTCCTATAAAATCTTCGTTCGCGAAGTCAAGCCAAGCCAAGCCAATGCTCCAGTATTGTTAGCATTCTAACTTTTGGACTGACGTGCTGGGGTAGAAATTTATGTAAAAGAGATCAAGATCATCTTAACAAAGTAATCAGGAAAGCAGGCAGGGTGATTGGTAGAGCACAAGATACTTTAGACACACTGTACAACAGATGGATTACGAACAAACTAGATGACATTCTTGATGACAAAATACATCCACTTAGATATGAATTTGACAGCAGATGTATCAAACGAAGTGGCAGACGTCAAGTACCAAAAGTCGTACATCACGTTATGCCAACTCTTTTATCCCTCAGGCTGTTACCCTTTTTAACAGTAATATCAGTAGATAGTGTCTGTCAACATTCTTTAGTTGTTTAGTTCAATAGTTCACTGCAACACTGCTGACATCAGAAGCACAGGGAGCATAAACCATAAGTGTTTCTGATGCTAAGAGTATTGCAAAGATAACAGTACATCTGTTACAGTTCATCTCTTTTTAACTGAGAGTTATAGGTTATTTAATTAATTGAATGAGTGAATGATTATGCCATGTGTTGTATGGGCAGACAGTGAATTTCCCCATAAGGGATTAATAAAGTAATATTGTGTTGTATTGTTTTAGGCTCAGCTGGTTCGCAGTGTTGTCAAAGGTTCTGGGATTCTTGTGACATCCTATAATACTGTAGTGAGCCAGCGCGACATCCTTTTACCTTACAACTGGCACTACATTGTGCTTGATGAGGGGCACAAGATTCGAAACCCAGATGCACAGATGACACTGTGCTGCAAACAGGTAGGTTCATTGATACTGGTATTTAGATGTGAGAAGTGGTCAGTTTTTTTGTCAATAAGTTTCAGACCACCAGTTTAATTTACGATTGATTTCTTTTGTAAGGTCTGTGGTGTCCAAACGGAATCCCTTTGTGTTATCAGTAATGGATTGGAGTTTTGTTACGAATTGTTCAGGTCTTCTATCTTGTACAGTAAACTTCACATATAACTCCTTTACATTTTAAACAAGTTATATTGTCATGAACATGTGATGCTCCCACTGTTGCTGACGTTGGCATATGTAATGACTAGAATTTCTCACTGACTCAAATAAAAATTAAGAAGAATATCTCAAAGTGACACCTGTTTATTGGTTTTCATATTAATCCTTTCAGCCCTGAGTAAATAAGAAGTTTATATACCCTTTATTTGAGAAATTTCTGTTGAAACTCTAAAATACTGTGTGCACTGTAAATAATTGTAAAAAAAATAATATACTACAACTATCCCCATAAAAGTATATTGTGGCCCTCTCTCACAAAATCAGTCTTAACTCGCATTTTGGATGTTTTGACATACATACATTTCTGAAAACTACAGTGTTTGCTGATTAATGTGATATATGACTGCATGCTGTAGTGCAAAAATTGTAGAAGTTATTAGTGTTTAAAGTTGTTAAAGCCTCCGGCAGCCATTTTGAGAAAACAGACTGCGAAGTTTCTGTGTGCAGCTTAATTGGGACCAAGTGCAGACTTTTAATATAATTTTTAACCTATTTAATGTAATTTTTCATGATAAAGATTTAAACCATACGATACTTTGGTGTGTGTAGAATACATTTCTGCAAAAATGTGAAAATGACCCAAATTTGAACCCACCACATATACTGCATGTAGTGCCGTTTGGCTCGCTGCGAGTTAAGACTGATTTCGTGAGAGAGGGTTAAATATGTAGTGATTTACCATTGGATAGAGTACCGTTATATGGATTTGACCACACTGTCTCATGTGTGTCATAATGCCTGGTGATAAAAATAATGACAGTGACAATAAACTAGAAAAAAAGTGTTTTGTGCATTACAGGTCGCTGTCAGCTAACATGCATCATAATAATAATAATAATAATTACGGTATTTATAATGTGCTTATCTTATAATAATTATAACTCTAAGCACGCACTCACAACTCGCGCATGCATGCACACGCTTTTGACAATGACTCACGTACCACAAATACATTACGACAGTCAGCTTAGGGTGGGGAGTGTGGTGGCGTTATAGTGCTAGAACTGTTGAAAGAGGTAAGTTTTGAGCGCAGACTGGAAGGAGGAGAGAGTGTTTCTGACGGAGAGAGAGTGGGATGATGATGATGTCCACTTATAATGCGCATCCACTCCATGCTAGCAGCATGCTCAGGGCGCAAAAAATAAAATAAAATATTAAAAAAAAAGAAATAAAAATAAATAAATAAAAACAACACACGCAACTTCTGGTGCACAGTAGTCCTAGAATTAAAAATCAAGAAACAGTTGGGTTTTGAAGTGCCTCCTGAAGGTGCCAATGCAGTCGATGTCCCTCAAGGATTGTGGTAGTCCATTCCACAGCCTAGGTCCGCAGTGTGAAAATGCCCGGAAACCAAGTCGCTTCTTTGTGTGGCTTTCAACACTTGGGGTGCAGAGTTTGGACCGGACAGCAGAACGGAGCTGCCTCGGAGGGTTATGGCATGGGACTATTTCCCGGAGGTACTCTGGTGAGTCTGGGTCATTTATAGACTTGTGGCACAAAGTGAGAATCTTGTGATCAGTTCTTTGCTTGATTGGAAGCCAGTGCAACTGCTTAAGGACTGGTGTGATATGCTCCCTTCTTTTGGTTCTTGTGACAATTCTGGCGGCCGTGTTCTGAACCAGTTGAAGACATCTGAGTTGTTGCTCTGGCAGACCCCAAAGACAGCTGTTACAGTAGTCCAGTCTGGATAGGACAAGGGCAACGGCGAAACCATTTGCAGCTTTGGCTGTCAGGACAGGTCGTAGTTTCCCAAGGGAGCGAAGATGGAAGTAGCATCCCCTGACAACTGCACTGATATGGTCTTCCATGGTAAGACTGGTATCGACAAAGACACAAGATCTCGGACAGTCTTGAAGAAAGGGATGAGAGACTCACCAACACGGATGGCATCAAGAGATTCCACACCCAGTTTGTTCTTGGGTCCACACAGAATTGCCTCAGTCTTATCATCATTTAACTTCAGCATGTTGGTTTACATCCAGGACTTGATTTCTTGGCAGCACGACTCGATTTTCTGCACTGTCTGAGAAGCGGAGACACTGTCAGAATGAAATGAGTCATAGAGACCAGAGTCATCTGCAACAACTGTCGCCCTAACCTGTACTTGTCAATCACACATCCTAACTTAGTGGTGTAGAGAGAGAACAGAACAGGCCCTAAGACGAACCCTTGAGGGACCCCGCATACTAGCCGGGTAACATCAGACGCCACACCATCAACACTGACATACTGGAATCTGTCCTCAAGGTACGACCGAAACCACTGTAAGACACAGTCCGTGATACCAAACTCAAGCTGAAGTTTCTGCAGCAGTATCTGGTGATCTATGGTATCAAATGCCGCACTGAGATCCAGCAGTACCAGGAGTGAGTGGTCACCACGATCAGCTGCACAGAGAATGTCGTTTAAGACACACAGCACTGCGGTCTCTGTCGAATGACCTGGCCTGTATGCAGACTGAAATTTATCCAGTAGCTGGTACCTAGACACATGATCAGCCAGTCTATCGGCGACCACACGTTCTAAGAGCTTGGACAAATATGGAAGGTTTGATACTGGCCTATAGTTCTTAGGAGCATCAGGGTCCAAGTTTGACTTCTTCAAGAGAGGACGAATCACAGCAGTCTTAAAGGCTCCTGCAACAACACTGGTGAAGAGACTGCGGTTGATGGTGTGAAGAATAACTGGCAGAAGAATGTCCAAATTCTCCAAGACTATTTTGGTGAGGATCCGGTCAACACTAGAGAACGTGGACTTCAATTTTGCAATGACTTTGTGCAGTTGATCAGCAGAGACTGGCACAAACGCTGAGAAAGGATCACCAGCAGAAGTGGATGAATGTTCCTGGCTATCATCAGGTTTACCACTTGTTCTCCTTTAACAGCTGCTCTCTGATGGCATCAATCTTATCGTTAAAGAACTGGGACAGAGAGGCAGCAGCCAAGTCACTGCTCATGTCAGGAAGAATAGGAGATTTGGCCTCCTTGCCAAGCAGTCTGCTCACAATCCTGAACATTTTCCTAGGCTCTTAAGCGGCAGCATCAAGCTCAGACTGAATATGTGTACTCTTTGCCTGACAAGCCTACCCGGCACCGGCCTCCACGTGGCGTGGGTGGGTAGTCCACTCAGTCCCTGACTGAGTGGGCTAGCAGACGGGTGCCATCTTTGTCCAGGATTAGGACTTGATGTCAGCAGATATGTTGTTCAGCCTTTTCACTGGTCCGGTTTTTAAGGAGCTGTGCTAACCCAGGTCATACCATGTTGGATTGGTCCTTAAAAATACTCGTGACTTTTTGGTCCTTTGGATCCCAAGTGTTTGCCATGCTTGGAGACCCGTGTCGGGGGAGAAGAGGATCCTGGTGGCTGAGGTTCCCTTTGGGCTGCGGCTCACTGGTGCCAACACTCCACTTCGGCCTTGACTTCTACCTAAACGGGAGGCTAGTCGTACCGGCCTAGTCAATCGGCTCTTGTCACGTTGAGCCCTATCGCACTGTTGACATGCGGGTTGATATACGGAGCACCATGCTATAGATTCTGCTGCTGATTAGGTGCTTTACGCCAGTATTCCCCTGCATTCAACAGTATGATAGAAGGCGGTGGCTCAAACGGTTCAATCGGGCTTACCCCCTTGAGTATATCTTTCGGGCAGTCTCCATTGTGCGTCGGCTGGAGACCCGCCGACATTTGCACTTTCCCTTGTTGGGCTCGGTGGCGGGCAGGGACCCCCGGGGGATGAATATCTCTACTATTATAATATGGATAAAAGCAAAAAACCCAAACTTGCACAGAAGCGGCACATAGCCACCAACATTGAACATGACAGTGACTCGGACTGTGAGGAAGCGACGCCTCAGGCGTCAGCCGTATGGCCTCGCTTCCTCATTGTCCATAGCAAGGTGAAGGAGAAACCTGTTACCAAGCTGCATCTTTTTCTGGTGGGGGAGACCCTCAGGAGCCGTGTTGGCAGGCCTGACGCCCAGCGCCTCAGGTCTGGTGACTTGCTGGTGGAGTGCCGTACCCGGGCGCACTCCAGCGGGCTGCTGAGGCTCTCTTCCATCGGAGACACTCCGGTGGAGGTCACACCCTACAAGACTATGAATTCGTCAAGAGGCGTAATCAAAGATCAAGCTTTGGCAGAACTTTCAGAAGATGAACTTGTACGGAACCTTAAGTCTCAGGGGGTGACTTACGTCAGGCGCTTCGCCTCCAAGCGAGGTGGTGGGGAGATCCGTCTCCCTACCATCATTTTGACGTTTGGCACCCCCACCCCTCCTACTACCATCTGGGGAGGTTACTACTCCTTGAGAGTGAAAAAGTACGTCCCTCTCCCCCTCCGGTGCTTTAAGTGCCAAAAGTATGGCCATGGGCAGAAGACCTGCCGTCAGGCAGAGGCTTCATGCGCCCGTTGCACTAAGCCTGGACACTCTGCTGAGTCCTGCACAGCCACCCCCCTGTGTGTGAATTGCCAGGGGGCGCATATGGCTTCGGATGAAAAATGCCCTCGTTGGATATCCGAGTGCAAGATTCAGCAGGTGTGTGTGGAGAAGGGGCTGTCCTTTCTGGATGGCAAAAAACTGGTTGAAGGCTCTGGTGCGGCTGCGGCTGCCCCAACCTCTAACACCTCAGTGTATACATTCAGTGCAGCGGTGGCAGCCAAGCGCCCCACCAAAGACTTTTCATGTCAGACCCCAACTTCTTGGTTGGGGGCGGAGCCTCGGCTCGTCTCGCCCCTGGAGAAGAAGAGCCAGGGAACGCAGAAGGCGGACACTGCCGGTCCGGTTGTGCCGCCTTCTGTTGCCCCTAAGCCTCAGCCCCCACCCAAACCTGTTAGTCGGTCAGCTCCAAAGGCTTCTGGCTCTGGTCAGCCTTCTAAGGCCACTAACTCTAGCGGCAGGAACGCTGCCCAGGACCAGGGGTCTAAGAAATCTATGGGACCGCTGTGCGCACGGGCCCAGAAGGGGAACACTGATGTCCCCCTTCAAAACAAATATGCTGCACTGGAGGAGCGGATGGAGGGAGTGGAAGTTGTCGTTGCTGATTTTGCGGCAGCTCCACCCCCTTCATCTCCGAAGAACCAGAGGAGGCCCGGGAGCCGGCCCCCCTCTGTTTCTTCAACTCCTTCCAAGGCAAAGGAAAAAGGGGGGAAAAACTCTTCACCCCCAGATAAGACATAATCATGTACTCTATGCTTCAGTGGAATTGTTGTGGTTTTCAAGCTAACTTTGAGAAATTACATCTTTTAGTCAAGTTCTATAACCCCTCAGTCATATCTCTTCAGGAGACTTACCTGAAGACTTCTGACCATGTATCCTTTAATGGTTTTAACGTTATACATAAAGGCTCTGATTCAGAGAGGCGCTCGGGTGGAGCGGCTCTTCTCATTAGTAGCCAAATTTTATATAGCCCGTCAGCATCGACACCTGTCTTCAGGCTGTCGCAGCTCGGGTTACTTGAAGAAGACCATAACCATATGCAGTGTTTACCTGCCACCATCACTGCGGGTCAGTAGCAAGGATATTTTTAACTTGGTAGATCAACTGCTTACTTACTTACGCCTGTCACCCCTACCCGGGTATAGGCCGTCGACGAGAGACCTCCAGCAACTCCTGTCCTGTGCTTCTCCTTCGATTCTACTCCAGGTGGTTCCCAGTCTCTTGATGTCTGCTTGGAGGTCTCGACGCCAGGAGTTTCTTGGACTACCTCTTTTCCTCTTTCCCTGGGGGTTCCATGACAATGCCTGCCTAGTGATACTGGAAGCTGGCTTTCTCAGACTGTGACCGATCCATCCCCATCTTCTTTGTCCAATTTCATTCTCTGCTGTTATCTGCTCTGTTCTCTCCCAGAGTCTGATGTTGCTGATCTTCTCTGGCCAGTAGATTTTCAAAATTCTTCTAAGGCAACTGTTCATGAAGGTCTGTACTCTGTTGACTGTGGTTTTTGTCAATCTCCAAGTCTCTGCTCCATATAGGAGAACTGCTTTTACATTGGAGTTGAAAATCCGGACTTTGGTGTGTTGTGACAGCTCTCTGGAACTCCACACTTTTTTCAACTGGAGAAAGGCTGCTCTGGCTTTACCGATTCGTGCTCTGACATCTGCATCAGTGCTGCCTTTTTTGTCTATGATGCTCCCGAGATAGGTGAAGGACTCCACCTCCTCCAACGGGGTGCCAGCAAGCAAGACTGGTTCTTCCCTGGTTGCGTTCAGCCTCATTGTCTTTGTTTTCTGTTTGTGGATGGTGAGGCCCACTTGGGACGAGATGTCAGCAAGCCTCGTGGTCTTGTCCTGCATTTGTTGATGAGTGTGGGACAGTAATGCCAAGTCGTCTGCAAAATCGAGGTCGTCAAGCTGTGTCCACAGTGTCCACTGTATTCCACTTCGTCTGTGCTCTGTGGTCATCTTCATGACCTGGTCTATGGCCAGTAAAAAGAGGAATGGAGACAGCAGACACCCCTGCCTGACACCGGTTCTGACCTGGAGTTCCCTGGTGAACTGCCCTTCGTGGATCACGCGACATGTCATGCCATCGTAGCTGCTCTTGATCAGGCGGACGAGCTTTGTGGGTACACCGTAGTGTCGTAGGAGTTTCCACAGAGTCTCTCGGTCCACACTGTCAAATGCTTTGTCATAATCCACAAAGTTGACGTACAGCGGGGAGCTCCACTCCAGAGACTGTTCCACGATGATGCGGAGAGTGGCGATCTGGTCTGTACATGATCGGTTCTTCCTGAATCCTGCTTGCTGGTCTCTCAGCTGGGGGTCAATGGAGCTCTTCATTCTCTCTAGGATGATCCTGTTGAAGACCTTTCCTGGTACTGACAGTAAGGTGATTCCTCTGTAGTTGGAACACTTGCTGAGGTCGCCTTTCTTGGGAAGCTTGATTAGGTATCCGTCCTTCCAGTCAGCCGGCATCACCTCCTCTTCCCAGATCTTTCCAAACAGTGGGTACAGCATCTCCACCGTTGTCTCTAGGTCTTCTTTCAGAGACTCCGCTGGGATGCCATCTGAGAGATAGATATAATGAGATTTCTAAACCACCCCTCTTATAATCTGCAGATTTATTATAATCAACTAGCTATTCAGACATACCAACTCCAGTAAATACAATCAATACCTTTATTACCTAACTATTTTAGTTGCATTTCGGAAATTATTTAAGCATTATTTTTTTACCTATATAATGAGATTTCTAAACCACCCCTCTTCTATTTTATAGATTTATTATAATCAACTAGCTATTCAGACAAACCAACTCCAACAAATACAATCAATACCTTTATTACCTAACTATTTTAGTTCCATTTCGGAAATTATTTAAGCATTATTTTTTATATAAAGTGAGACTTCATAATCACCCCTCCTATATAGATTTATTAACTAACCATTCAGACAAACCCACACCAACAGATGCTTTAATCACCTAGCCATTTTTTTTATCAACCAACACGCGATTATTAAGGCAGATCACAACCTAAATAATTAATGTTTTCATTAACTTCTTTAAGCAAAATTGTTATATTACATTATAAAATGAATCAAGATGAATTGCTACTTCTAAGCGATATCTAAAAGTCACTTACAACTGCAAACTAACTTTTAAGTTATCTTTACATGTTCTTATATGTTAGTTGTCCTAAGTTCTTTAAAGTGACTTAAAACAAGTACTTATAAGAACCTAAACATAAGAACTTATAAGTCATTAAGATACTTGGACAGATTTACCAAGTTACAAGGACAACAAAAAACTTTTTTTTAGTCTGGCGGTGGGGCAGATGGTGTTAGATAGGCAGGCATGTCATCTCTTTGCGAAGTGTATGATAAAAATAATTGATTACCAAAACCTATTGTCAATTGTTTATAAGTCATTGTACTTTTTTCATAGTTTCTTTTATGCCTATCTTTTTTCCTTGTTCTCAAAAAGATTTCTTTAACTCTTCAACATTTACAGCCTGATTACGAATCTTATTCTGTATTTCAGACTTTTGTTGTTTATAATTGGTCAAATCATCCTGGACTCTCTTAAATTCGTTATCGTCAATTTCATTATCTTCCAAAGATTTACTGATAATAAGTCTCATGCTGCTCAGCTTAGCTCCAGCTAGCGTACTTAATGCTTCATGCTTCTGCAACTTTATATAAATTTTTTTGTTAAGGGCCTCCACACCAAAGCATGCCAGACTTGTGACAAGACCAACACCTTCAACAGCAATTCCTATAACACTTCCAACTCCAGTCGCAAACAGAGCTATACCTCCTACAGATAATCCAGCCGAAATCACCCCCATGGTCATTGAAGTGTTGTGTACAGAATTGAAAACCGTTTTATAACGTCGTTTGCACCTGGAGTATTTTGCTTGTTCTTCTTCTAAATACTTTAATGCTTCTGTAATATTCATTAAACGAAATGAGTCTGCGTCTAATGTTTTATCAGGTTGTATTTGTGGATATAGTTGTGGCATTTTAAAGACAAATATTTTTTTAATCTTCTAATTCATTTTGCAACTAACAAAGTTATACAATTTTTTAGCATAATAAAATGAAACAAGATCTATGTGTTCTAGGTTTATGTAACTTAGACGAACAAAAATCTCTTTATCAATCACTACATTAATAGTAGTGTTATTACTCGAAACTTCAAAATCTGTGTTTATTTTTCTAATAGCAATAACAACTCTTGTTGACTCTGTTACTGAGCTATCCCACGTAAGTTTGATTCCCTGTGCAATATCTGTTTCTTTCACATCTTCCACAGATCTCATGAGAATTTCAAAAACTATTGTTGCTTCTCTATCTAAGGTAAAATTTTCTGGTACGAACAAAATAGAAGTATCTGTTCTACCCTTCCTATTTGTAAGAAAATACCTTCGTTTTCCATACTCTTGAAGTTTTAGTTTTTCTCTGCTATTGGTTTCTGCGGAATAGCTTGGCACAAGACTTACAAGTGTTGGCTCAGAGTTAACAACTTTTCTAAATACTAAGGCTCCTTCATCAGTAAAATAAACATAAGGACTAATAAATACAAACTTTATGTCCCATTTAATTTGTTCAGGTAAAAGAGGAGCAGGATTAGGAATAATTACCCATTTATTACCAACATATTTTAAGCTGTAGAGCACATTACTTACAGGAGTAGGAACAGTAACATCACGAAGTTGACTAAGTTTAGGAAACTGCCTCTCATCTTCAATTACCTTTCGTTTGTACAATCCAACGGACACAAGTTCAAGACCATACACCTCTCCTACCTCACCTTCTTTATCAAAATCTTGCACGTCAGCCAAATCTTTCAACTCTATTTATGGACATGCAACTGGAATAATTTTTGACTTTGGTCCAACACTCATTTTTTTATCAAAAATAAAATTATTTAACTTCCAAAACAACAGTAAAATCATGCATTACAACTGGTTTTTCATCTTGATTAGTTACATATAAGCTCAGTGATTCAAAGAAACTGGCGCCTAATTTTTTAAACTGTAAATTAGGAAATCTAATAACTTCACTTTCACAATATGGAGCAGTTCCAGTGGGTAAGCATCTCAATAAAGCTGAAGGCTTTCCATTGTATATATTTTCAGTCGTGTTTAGTTCTTTTAAATAAACATTTAAAAATGTGTGTACTGACAAATGAACAGGATATGTTCCGGTTATTTTATTTACAACTGACGTATAATACCAACCCTCAGAATTATCATTTGCAAAACCCCTTGCCCAATTTACAGGTGTTATATTTCTGTCTACTAAACCAAGCAAATATGCAAGTTCACTTGAAAATACTGGTATACTACCTGTAGGAATTTCTAATTCAACAAGTAAGTTAGCCTGATTTAAAGTTGCTTTAATTTTAAATATATTTTGAAACCAGTTAGCTAAAGTACAAAAGTCATAATACCCAGATGGTATAAAGTGTGTATTAGTGTCTACACCACTATTACCAGAATCTACATAACTCATAAAAAAAAACTTGTATTATCCGTTACATTAAACCACTTTACTGTATAAAACATTTCATGGATAGCTACAGCCTTACTACCATCACGATTATCAATCCCATTAGTTAACCACACTGGTTTGCTTGTGTCAATATTTGATAAGGTTATAAACATTTTTTATTATCACATAAAAAAGCATAATAGAATTTAAATCGCCAACAATTGCTACTGTAAATGCATATCAATTTAACGTGGATGCCAAATACAATGTCGCACCAACCTATGATAAAAAAAATAATTCAACTAAATCAGCTCGATATAGCTTTGTCTGAAGGAGATTTATTTCAAGTTAAAGTACCCAACCCTTATGATCATTACCTAAACCCTCCAATTACAGATGATGCAACTGCAAGAAGGTGGTCATCAAGCCCACTACAAATGTTCCAAAACCAACTTAACTTTGCTATACTATGCTCAACTACAGGCTGTGGTGTTTCTTTTACAGACCATTTGAATCACCCAAACAAACTGATTAAGTCTGTATATTGTTTTCACATGTATTACCAGATTAGAAGAATACTGTCAGAACTGCATACACCACTGCCCACTGAATCCAGTTTTAATCAGTTTAACAACCCCATGGATATGAAAGCATTTGAACGCATCTAACGAATTTAACATCAGTACAAAGTATGACTTTTCACAAAAACTTGATGATCACAAAGGCATGGGAACATTATATTATGCTATGAGTCACAGACAATACCCTCAAGATTACTGGCCTCCATACTCTTCATTCTCATCAAAATCAGAAGTCTGGTTAGGCTCAATTGAACAGAAACAGTCAAATGCCTGGACCATATTTGTCTTAGATAAGAGTGAAGGGTTTACACAAGCAGGAGTCGAACGAATTAATGAGTCTATCAGAACGTATGTGTGGTGTATACTGGGAGCACAAGCTCAAACAAAATCAAACATTTTAAACGGGAGTGGAAAGTTTGAAGCACAAAAACAGTTTTTAGCAAACATGGAAGACTCAATTAACTCAGTTGTTGATCTCCCATCAAGCATACAACGCTACCAAGACGTTCTCAGATATGCTAGATCAAAAGTTGACTTTGTAGTTGGCATCAGGTTATACATGTTGCCGTCTGATCTTCAACTCCAAATTGGAGCAATAACAAATTATAATAATGAAATAGTTGTTGCTGGGAGTGATCAGAAATTAGGACTCGATCAATCTGTAAACTCGAGTCCAACAACCTCTCACATACAACCAGTAACACCACCAGTAACTCCAGTAACACCACCAATAACTCCAGTCATACCACCAGTAACTTCACCAGTAACTTCACCAGTAACACCACCAGTAACTCCAGTATCACCACCTATACAGCCAGTAACACCACCAGTAACTCCACCTATACAGCCAGTAACATCACCAGTAACTCCAGTAACAGACCAAGATTCATTACAAGAAAACACACATGAGTCAGAGAGAACTGCATTGGTAATAGGCCTTACTGGATTAGGAATATTACTTCTTTATCTGTTTCATTAAATATCCTATGATTAACCCTCCTACTGTCACCAAAAAGATCCACACGTGCTCTACTACCTTTGCAGCTGTACTAATAAGCCAACTGACAACACTACCTATAATACCTGGCAAAGCATCCGCTGCTTTTACAGCTAATTTTTTAAGCAAGTCTGATATATGAGACAACTGTTTTTTTTTACCCATGTCTGTAAATCTTTTGGGTCTGATGGAACTGGAGGGGCAGGTGGAGCTGGACTACTACCACCACCTGTTACAGCTAACACTACAGTACTAATAATAAATCCAAGAGCAGTAATTAAACTTGCAATAGTGATACCCTGCTCTCTGAAAAGTGTTTTCAATCTCTCAGCCAAAGTTGTGTCTTCATGAAGTATTTTTTGTATAGTTTCTCTAATCCTGTTGACCTGTGTTTTAAGTTTTTCTTTTCCAATTTCAATAACTTCTAGTCGCGCAGATCTTTCTGTATACATTTTATTTAATCTTTCTTGTATTCTTTCTTTTATTTCTGTGTCATAATTTTCATCATCAGCTTTAGCTAGTTTTTCTTTTTCTCTTTCAATGTCTTTATCAAGTTCACCTAGTTTGGCTACATTATTAACAAGCTCACCTCTTATTGACTGTAGTGCTTTATCCAACCCAGCTAACTCCCGCATTGTCAAAGGAGAGTCACCAATTGTTTTTAATTCCTCATTTATTTGTCTTTTTGTAAATGAAGTTTCTTGTATTGCCTTGTCTGCTATTTCTGTTAGTTTTGTTACTTCAGTCATTTCAATTTCTTGACCAATCGGCAATCTTGTTTGTACATCATGAAGGGTAACTGTTTATCTCCAATACCAAGTTGACGCAAGGCGCCAACACCACCTTCACTTTTGATTGTACTTAAAGCTCTAAACTTACCAGGGTCTCTTTTGTTAGTCAATTGTACTTTTCCTCTGTCTGTATTTAAATATAAATTACCCTTTTTATCACGTTCAAACGGATTAGTATCCAAAACTTCTGGGCGAACACCAACACTATCATAAAGCGAGTTTACTTTGCTTTCTAAAAGTTCATGACGTAAACTGTAAGTATTTCTTGTACCAGTCATATCTGTCACATCTGTAGCACTGGTATCATAGTCATTCATGCCATCCATTTCAATATCATCATGACCAAATCCTCCCGCTGCCATTATTTTTATTATTTTAATTTTTTGTGCATAATAAAAATGACATCGACCTACGGATCAAAGTTAGACCCATACAGAAAACTACGTGAACCTCTTGGTGTTAAGGGTATTAGACAATCAATTGTCATTACTAACAATCCTAGTACTATAGACCAAAACCAAACCCTTATTGTTAAGTTTCCTAACCTAGGTCCCAATGATGTTATTGTTCCTGATACTTCTTACCTTGCATTTAATATTGAACTTTCATCAACAACAGATGTGAACAGAACACTAGTTAGAAACATAGGTAGAGCAATTATTAAAAATATTAAAGTTAAACTTGAAGGTCAGGAAGTGTTTAGTCTTGACGATGCTGATGTATTTTACTGTTACAAAGACCTTTGGCTTACAAGTCAAGAAAGAGAAGACCGTATTTATCAAGGTATAGAGACTGATAATATTACTAAACTCAGAATAAATGCAGGAGACAAATCGACAACATCTGCTGCTGATGTTATTGTGGCAGATACATATGGTAATAGATTTTGCATTCCACTTGAATTTGAAATCCTAACATCACATTTACCTTATTACCAAGGAGCTCTAAATGACCGTCTGAGTTTCGAGCTAATGTTTAATGACTACTCCAAAGTTATCAAATCAACTGATATCCATGCATCATACAAGATCACTAACATTTCCTTAGAATATGAAATTGTAACACATGCTCATCTAGCTACCCTCATTCGAAATCAGTACCAGTCAAGACTTCCAATTTATTATGATCGTGTGATAAGGCACAGTTTAATTAATAAAAATAAAAGTGATCAGATTTGGAACATCAACCTAAACACTCCTGCTAGGTCACTGAAAGGCATTCTTATGTTGTTTGTTCAACCAGCAAATCCATACGCTCCTACTCCAGAAACATTCTATAATCCAAAGATTACTAATTTGTCTTGTACTATTGAAGGCCATCCTAATCAAGTGTATGCTTCAGGTATGCTACCTTACCAGCACTTTGATGAGATCGCAAAATATTTTGCAGGCGGAAGGATTAGAGAAAAACCATCAAACATGGCATCTAAAAATCTGCATCTGTATGACGTAAGAATTGCACAATACCTGGTAGACAAGTATGCACTTTGGCTAGATTTGCGTAGTATGGATGATGACTATCTACATGGGTCAGGCCGTACTGTTGAAAATGGTAGTGACGGAATCACAATTCAGATACAAAAAAAGGTTGAAACAGCTGGAGCAGTAAATATATATATTTGTATCTAATTTTTGATGCCCAACTAAATATTGCAGAAAGCAGACTAAGTGGACACATATATTAATTATATTGTGTATTAAAATGAACTTGATGACATTAGACCCACACTGTGGTTTATTTTGTGGTGCTACAGGGTGTGGAAAAACTGAATTTGTTCTTAATCTCTTACAAACAAGATACCTTCATCATTTCGAAAACATTGTGATATTTTGTCCAACGGTCAAACACAACAAAGCTTATCACAACCGTTCATTCATTTGGACTGACATAAACATTTACTTAGTCGACCCTGAGAGAAAACTGAATGACTACCTGCATTATTTTTACAAGCAATTTGAAGGGCAGACAACTTTGTTTATTGTTGATGACTGCTCTGCAGATAAGGATATTGTTAAAAAGAGAAACACTTTAGCAGAACTTGCCTTTAGTGGCAGACACGCAAACATCAGTGTATGGATTCTCACTCAGAAATATAATGCTGTACTGAAAGATTTTCGTGAGCAGTTAAAGTTTATCTGTTTGTTTTACTGTAAAGATCGTGACAGTTTTGAAGACTGCCTCAGAGAGAACGATGTTATACCAAATAAACATGAACGAGACTGTGTGAAAAATAAACTGAAATCGACTAAGCATCTAAAGCTTATTTTAAAGACAGATCAACCCACAGGGTATGGATTAGTGAATTAATTTATTCTTTTAGTTTGTCCATAAAAATGACAGACAGACAAGAGGAGCAAAATTGGCCTATTGGTGAAATCATAGATATTACATACTGCTTTAAAGATGTTAAATATGTAAGCCAGCTTTATAATATAGAGACACCTGGCCATTTATTTATGATACCAGCAACACTGTATATGACTGGTAATATAACTTTATGTGTTGATAATCTATTTATATAAAAAATAACTGTCGATATTAATACACAATCATTTACTGTTAATAAATATTACAGTGGTTGGTTTGGCAAAGTGTGTAGTAATTTAGCAAAAGAACTAAATCAAATAAATTTGTATTTTTCCATTGTTGCAGTTAATAAAATGGTATTGCGCATACAAAGCAATAATTAATATTTTCTATTTATAAGACAAACAAAAATGACAGACGCAATTGATGTTACAGACTGCTTTAGTTATATACAACACTTTGATCAGTTAAGAAAAGATTTTAAACAGCCGTACATAAAACCATCACCAGCAATGATTTATGTGTCATATCAAATGACTTTAGAAATATTTGAGGAGTTACCATTTGTAGAGTACTTGCCTGTTGATCTAAAGACACATACCTTTGAAGTTGATGATGACTGGTTTGAGTCAGTGTGTAAACAAATATTAAGACAACTATGTGAACTAAATCTGTTTATTGTAGGAGTTACAGTCAATAAAGTGGTATTACATAAGGTGTAATTTTCAATTTATTATTTTGTCGGACAAATAAAAATGATGGACAATTCTCAAAGCTTAAGAAACGTGTTTCACACAATTGACTTATCTATATCTAATATTTTTAATGTATATGAATCAATAGAAAGATCTTTTTTAGTCATACAAGATAATCTTCTTTCTGGTAGTGTAAAGATTCAGATTGTTGCTAAAATAGAATTTACAAGGGTAGATGGAAAAGTTATTGTAACGTATATCTCAACAAGACAGCACACAGTTAATTCGAGAAGAGAACTAGAGAAAGTGTTTAGAGAAAGATTGTTACCAGACTTCCTTGAAGCAATTGACAAAGCAAAAATGCGGGGGTCTGGTTGGCATGAAGGCCGTGTACATGAACTTCAACTAAAGCAGTCAAGATATCATCCTATACTAGGTAAATCATGGATACCATTGCCAAAAGAGGTTGCAGACAAAAAGGCTGTAGTCAATATTCAAAACAATGATAATTTATGTTTCATGTGGTGTGTGCTTGCTAAATTGCATTTTGTAAGAACAAAACCTGAACGTGTATCTAACTATACCAATTTTGTAAATGAACTCAACTTCAGTGGCATAGATTTTCCTGTTAAGGCAGAGGATATAGATTTGTTTGAAAAACTAAATCCTGGTATATCTGTAAATGTGTATGTATGGGATAATGAGTCTGAGAATAAGTTACAACCAATTAGAGTGTCCCCAATTGCCCCAACCTATGGTCAGTCAGAAGATAAGCATGTTGACATGTTACTAATAAGCTCTGGTGATAACTTTCACTACACAATTATAAGAAATATGTCAAGACTAATTCACAACCATGTAACAAAACACAATGGCAAACAGGAAGTATGTAAAAGATGCTTACAAAGGTTTTCATCTATTAAACTAGCAGACAAACATGTAAAGAACTGTAGGTCTCTTGATGACATTCAAACAGAACTTAAATATCCAGATGCTGGTAGCAAAGTATATTTTAAAAACTATGGAAACAAACAAAAGTTACCATTTGTAGTTTATGCCGATTTTGAATCACTAGTTGTACCATGTAAGGGTCCTGTTCCAGAATCATTACCAAAGACTATAAAATTGAGTGATCAAGTGGTGTGTTCTTTTGGATACATTCTTGTTAGGTCAGATGATGTGCATTCAGAACCTATTATTTACAGAGGTGAAAATGCAGCAGCTATGTTTTTAACAGAAATGAGGCAACTTCATGGAAAGTTAGTACAGTATTTTGAAAAGTGTCAGATACCTTTGGTGATGACAGAAGAAGATAAATTAAATTTTGATACAGCAGTGATGTGTTGGATTTGTGAAGACGCCCTTGATGGTGATAAAGTTTGCTACCATGACAACATAACTGGTCATTACATAGGTGCTGCACATAACAAATGTAACTTGTTTTTAAAAATAGATCCTAAAAAATATAAACTGCCAATCTTTTTTCACAATCTAAAGGGGTATGATTCACATATTATCATGCAGGCTGTGGATGAGTCTTACAAAAAAATTAGTTGTATTGCCCAGACAACTGAAAAATACTTGACTTTTAGGTTAGATAAATTAGCATTTTATGACTCAATGCAACATTTGTCTTTAGGTCTTGCTAGTTTGGCAGAAGGACTGAGTATCCAATAACAAGTAAATATTTTGAGCCTGATTTGATTAAAAAAGGTGTCTATCCATATGAGTACATTGATCACTGGGTTGTGTTTGAGGAAAGGATGCTGCCACCAAAAGAAAATTTTTATTCTACACTAAATGGAAAAGGTATTTCTGACTCTGATTACCAACATGCTATTGAAGCATGGGATAAACTAGGGTGTGAAACGATTAGTGACTACCATGACCATTACTTAAAAGCTGATGTTTGCTTGCTAGCAGATGTATTTGAAAGTTACCGTGAAAAAGGTTTGTTACACTACAGTCTTGACCCTGCTTGTTACATAACTAGTCCTGGCATGACATGGGATGCATTTTTGAAATCCAGTAAGATTTTTATAGACTTGTTATATGACCGTTCGATGGGTGAAATGGTTGAACGTGGATTGAGGGGAGGAATTAGTATAGCTGCAAACAATTATGCCAAAGCCAACAATAAATATCTTAATGACTTTGACCACTCAAAGCCAATGTCATTTATTACGTACTTGGATGCTAATAATTTGTATGGTTTTGCAATGTGTGAATTGTTGCCCTTGAAAAACTTTTGTCTGTATGATTTATCATAGTATGGCATAAAAAAATTAACAAAATATATTATGTCTCGTGACCAAAATGATGCAAAGGGTTGGATATTTGAAGTCGACCTAGAGTATCCACATCATCTACATGATTACCACAATGATTATCCATTAGCTGTTGAGAAAATTAGTATGACAGGGAAAAAAGAAGACACCAAACTTGTACCAAATCTGAATGACAAATTTAATTACGTTTGTCACTACCGCTTGTTACAGTTTTACATCAGACATGGGTTAGTATTAAAGAAAGTTCACAGAGGTATTCAATTTGATCAGAGTGCTTTCATGAAAGATTACATAATGAAAAATACAACATTGCGTGCGAGGGATGGTAACACTGCATTTGACAAAGACTTCTTTAAGCTTATGAACAATGCCTGTTTTGGTAAGACTATGGAAAGTCCTCATCACCGCAAAGATGTGAGACTGGTCAAAACTGAATCGGGTGCAATTAAACTTACAGGCAAGCCACAGTACACAGGGTATAAAGAATTTCATCCATCATTGTATGCAGTGACACTCAAAAAAAAGATTGTTAAACTGGACAAACCAGTATTCATTGGTATGGCAATACTCGTGTTATCAAAATTGTTGATGCTTGAATTTTATTATGATTACTTCAAACCAAAGTATCCTGAGTGCCGTCTGCTATATACTGACACAGACTCTATGATCATAGATGTTCCTACTGAAGACTTTTATGAAGACATGAAAACAGAACTACATATGTATGACACATCTGATTACCCTAAGGATCACCCGCTGTTTAGCACACAAAACAAAAAAGTGCCTGGAAAATTTAAAGTTGAACTAAATGGAGTGCCAATATCTGAGTATGTTGGACTAAGATCGAAAATGTATTCCATATTGCACCAAAAGGGTAGTCAGTCAAAAGCCAAAGGAATAAAAAAAAAAAAAACAGCGATAAAAAATAAAGACATTCGACATGAACATTATAAGCAAGTATTAGATGGAGAACTAATGCCTGATTATCCAAACAAGACACTGAGGTCAAACAAACATAATCTTGAAATGACCCAAACACATAAAAAGTCTCTAGCAGTAGGTGATACAAAACTAAGGAAAAGGCTTATGCACCTGGACATTACAGGCTAAAGTTATCTGAAAAAATAGCTGATAAACTGTTTGATGAACTAATCGATGAATTGAAATGGCTAAAAATGAGTAACAGTGTCTGTGGGAATAATCTGTAATTCTTCTCTAACAAATGCCCTCTTTGGTGCAGGCTCATACAGATAATAAATCGATGCATTAGCGGAAGGAACTATTTTTTTTATATTGTGGACAGATGTAGACCAAATTGGATCAGTTGCCCTACGTCTAACGTCATTCTCAGCTTCACCTGGTTCATACAAATATCTCACCTGTTTTGTAAACAAGCTAGTGTCTGGAGGTGTTGTTGTTTTTATTTCTGACGGTATTGTTTTTAATTTAATGGCATCAACAGGTTTAGGGTGACCCTCATTATTCATTGCTTTTATCACAGACGGTAATCTCTTAACCCACTCAGTGTTACGTGTATCATGCATGAGTTCCTTAGAATACTGATAGCTAAAAAGTCTCTCCGATAATTGCTTGTTTAAGTTTTCTACAATTGCTTGTGATCTGTGCACACCTGGAATACCGCGTCTAACCAGCACTCCATGCTTTGCAAATAATTGATTTAAATTCAGATCCGTCATCAACCTGTACAAGCCTAGGGTATGTTAAAGGTCCTCGACTATATATCTTTTATATCGCAGTGGCCACTGTTACAGCATTTTTGTCAGTTATGGGTTCGGCTTCCTTGTACCTTGAAGCTATGTCAACAACAGTTAATGCATACTTGTATCGTTTCTTTCTTATTGTATCATGTGGTAGGAACAGTAGATCCATTTGATGGGCGTCATTAGGGATAGTGTTTACAAAATGAGGTCTTGTTATTTTTCTTGGAGCAGGTAAATATATTTGCCAAATAGCCTGCTTTTTAAGCCACTGTTTTATTTGTTCGAGTGTGACATCCCCACCCAAAGCTGCATGTAATTTTTCTATTGCAGTATTCCCTTTCCAGTAGCCAATTGGGGAGTAATATATTTTTGATAGTTTAGCGTCTGCCATTTTTTCTAGCAATATAAACTCCTGTAAAATATACTAATGTCATTCCTACTAAAACAAATATTATTTCTCCATTTTTTTGTTCTGGGCTTGGTTGGTAATAGTCACTAAGTTTTGGTTGTGGAATGGACATGTCTTCGCCAGTTACAAGATAGTATTCTTTGATTGCGTCATCGACGTTTGAAAATGTATGCTGTGCGTGACCCTCAAGTTTTAGTTTTTCATTAATAAAATCAAGTTTCTCAATTCTTTGCTTTTCATAATCTTGTTGAGCTTGAGCTAGTTTTTCAGATGCCTCATTGTGGTGCTTCATTTCTTCTGCTGATTCTTCTTTACTCACTTTTGAAAAGAAATACAGTGGAGTCCAGTTAACACGAACTCGCTTTACACGAAATTCCGGTTAACACGAACCGTTTTTGCATTCCCGGCCGACGGCCTCCTTATTCTGTATTAAAATTTCACTGATAACACAAAATGCTTAACATGAAATTTCGCTTTACACGAAGCTGGTTTCGGTTCCCAACCAGGGCAATTTCACTATTATTCACCTGTTTAACACGAACACAGATTCCATTCACCGAAAACCAATTCACGTGTCGCTCTCGCGCTGTGGAAGTACACATGACAGATCAGAGCGAACTCTAGTCTGTGATTGGCTGAATAGCCTTCGGCTGTTGTAATCTGTCTTCTCATTGGCTAGCATTTCTGTACTGTATTCATGTTGTATCATTCGTGTACCAACACAACCCTTTTACCGATGCGGGATTGTACTTCAGCCTGTGTTGCTTTTACCTGAGGATTGTAACTTAGTATGGATTTTACCTGATGGATTTACATTAAATACTCGAGCTGTACACGTTTCCTTGTGTTTTCCTAGCGAGCTGAAGGTATGCATAGAAAGTACGATAATGTGCACTTTTAACCTGGTACTCATTTACGCACACACTTTCTCCTTGAGGGCCCCCACCCGGGTCTGCCCTGGGGGACTTGGGTGGGGTTAGGTATTTTTTAGTTCCCAGGGTCACCCTGGTCAGCCCCACAGGGTGGGTTTTTCTCTCTATTCTGGGGCATGTGTTTCTGTCTACCCGAGGTCCATTCACCTGTATTTGCCTTTTTAAAACTCTCCCTACTGTCTGCACTGCCTGTAGCTCTTGATATTGGATGTGTGTTGCTAAATGGTCTTAGCTTTATTTAGGCCCCATGTGTTAGGTTTATTTAACGTATTTGACCGGCTGGCGACATACATTCAATGTTCTGTTTATTTTTTTTTTCACAAGCAGTGCAGGCACGTCCTGAAAAAGCCTTGTTGCTGTCGGGACGTTAAGCAATGTACAATCAATCTCCTTGAGGGCCGTGATCAATTTTGAGGCCATATTGGTTAACACGAAATACGGTTAACACGAAGTGATTTTCCGTGTCCCCAGAAATTCGTGTTAAGCGGACTCCACTGTAGTTTGATCCACTAAAAGCCAATGCGTTAATAACTGCACCACCAATCATGACAGCTATTGTTGCCATACTTTTATTTACGTAGAAATATTTTCTGGAATAATTCCTTGCTTGACTAGAAAATCTTTTGTTGCAATTGATGCTGTTATAATAACTACTAGCTTAGCACTGTCTTCGAAGTCTAATTTACTCAGGTCTGCTGATTTCATTTTGAGGAGGCTTTTTCCCAGCATAGAATACGCTACTGATAGTCCACTTATTACGGCAGAGTGATAGATGAGGTTAATTATGTTCTTTGTGTCGCTCATTTTCTTATGCTACAAAAATTAAAATAATAAATTTATTTATTGCATGTAAAATGGGTCCACGGCTTTTGCTTGATTTTTTGGACACTGTTTGAGTCTGTGGTTTGTATTTTTTTTATAATTGGTAACCTATGTAACCAAATCCGACAACAAATCCAGCAAATATATATTTTGTTGTTTTAGTTGTTTTTTTCTCACTTTTGGATGAGTGTGTTCGTTGTGACGAAAGTGGAACTGACGATGTTGTGTCAGTCTTTTCTGTTAATGCCTGATACTGTAATTTCTTTTGTCTGTTATATTCAGCTAATCTTTTACCAGCCTCTGTTCAGCCTGGACTTTTAGTCTTAGTCACTGTTTGAACCTGTGTCAGGACAGGACTCTGATGTGGAGTCGTCTGGGTCTCGTCCATTTTCTTCTAATTTAAAATTTAATTTAGAAAAATCAATATGACTACTAGTAACAAGTAAGGTTACAGCAGGTGCAAGGTAATTCCCAAACTTGTAAAACATAAGGCATGCTAATTTACCTATTGAACTTGAAACTATGGGGTTGCTTTCGAGATCATGTGACAGACTGTCAGTATCAACAGGTAGGAAGTGACTTACAGCTTTTGTGTATAGGCATATAAGAGATCGACTCAAATCGCGTGTCATTAGTGAAGCAACGTGATTTTCATATTTAGAATGTAGCTTGATTAGCTCGTCAGATGTGAGAGACTCTATGTCTTCTGTCGTGTATTGTTTACCAAGAAAAGCTTTTGATTTTCCAGAAACAACAACAGAAAGAAGGTGTTGTTTTTTAAAGTCTAAGTCTTTGTTTTCTACAGCACAGATATCGCTTAGACGTAGCAATTCGTCTTGATTCATTTTATAATGTAATATAATAATTTTGCTTAAAGAAGTTAATGAAAACATTAATTATTTAGGTTGTGATCTGCCTTAATAATTGCGTGTTGGCGGATAAAAAAATGGCTAGGTGATTAAAGCATCTGTTGGTGTGGGTTTGTCTGAATGGTTAGTTAATAAATCTATATAGGAGGGGTGATTATGAAGTCTCACTTTATATAAAAAATAATGCTTAAATAATTTCCGAAATGGAACTAAAATAGTTAGGTAATAAAGGTATTGATTGTATTTGTTGGAGTTGGTTTGTCTGAATAGCTAGTTGATTATAATAAATCTATAAAATAGAAGAGGGGTGGTTTAGAAATCTCATTATATAGGTAAAAAAATAATGCTTAAATAATTTCCGAAATGGAACTAAAATAGTTAGGTAATAAAGGTATTGATTGTATTTATTGGAGTTGGTTTGTCTGAATAGCTAGTTGATTATAATAAATCTGCAGATTATAAGAGGGGTGGTTTAGAAATCTCATTATATCTATCTCTCATCTGGCCCTGCTGCTTTGCCGTTCTTCAAAAATGCCACTGCTCTTCTGATCTCTTCCCGGCTGGGTCTGTCACAGCTGATGGGTAGGTCGGACTCTGCCGGCTGGATGTCTGGGGGGTCGGGTGGGCTAGGTCTGTTCAGTGTAGATCAACTGCCCCCTCCCTTTATTCTCATGGGGGATTTTAACGGTCACGCTCAACTTTGGGGCAGTGACCACTATGATGGCAGAGGTCAGACGTTAGAAGATGTTTTTTCTCAACTTAACCTATGTGTCTTTAACGATGGCTCGCCTACATACTCTAACTCGGGTTCAGGATCTAGTTCTGTTCTAGACCTCACTGTGTGTGATCCTTCTCTCATGCTGGACTTTGACTGGAAGGTTCACGGCGACCTGTGTGGTAGTGACCACTTCCCAGTAGTTCTGTCATCGGTCAGCTGTGAGGAGGATTCGCCAGTGGGGCGCTGGAATCTCAAGAAAGCTAACTGGCCTCTGTTCGCCTCCCTCTGTCAGTCTCGTCTTACAGAAGAGGTGGTCATGTCAGCTGAAGAACCTGTTTCTTGTTTTACTTTGATTTTGTTGGACGTAGCAGGTGAAACCATCCCTAGAACTTCCACATCAGTCCCTCGGAAGCCGAGAGTACCATGGTTCAATGAAGAGTGCCGCAAGGCCCAAAAAATACACAAATCTGCTCAGAGATGTGCTTTTCGTAATCCGTCGCAAGCAAATATTTTAGCATTTAAAAGACAGCGGGTGAAAGCCCTTTACATTTTTAAACGCGAACGCCGTGCTTCCTGGAAACGCTTCGTCTCATCTTTATCTTCTAGGACTCCGTCCCAAAAAGTTTGGAAGGCTGTTCGAAGAATTAGGGGCAGGGGTGGCTCGGCTTCTGTCGGCCATCTTAGAGATGGTGCCAGTTTGGTCACAGATAAAAAGGCTGTGGCCAATTTGCTTGCCTCCACCATTGCCCATAATTCTTCAACAGAGCATTATTCACCTTTCTTCCAGAGAGAGAAGGAGAAGCGAGAATCTTGTGCATGTGATTTTATATCAGATAACTCGGAAGACTATAATGCCCCCTTTACGTTTTCAGAATTGCAGCAAGCCATGCAGAAATGTACTGACTCTGCTGCTGGATTAGATACCATCCATTATCAGCTCCTAACTCATCTGCCTGAGGATTCACTCCTTGTCCTTCTCAAGGCCTTTAACCATATCTGGATAACCGGTCGTTTTCCGCCATCTTGGCGCCAGGCTGTGGTTGTGCCAATCCCCAAGCCGGGTAAGGATCCTTCCGACCCGGGCAACTACCGGCCAATAGCTTTGACATCATGTTTATGTAAGACTATGGAACGCTTGGTCAACGCCCGACTGGTGTGGCATCTTGAGTCACGTGGTCTCATCTCAGACCTCCAGTGCGGTTTCCGGCGCTTCCATAGTACAACTGACCATCTAGTCTGCTTTGAGTCTTTTATCCGAGATGCTTTTGTCAACAAGCAGCATGTCTATGCAATTTTCTTTGATCTTGAAAAGGCATATGACACTACCTGGAAGTATGGTATAATGTCTGATTTGTCGGACATGGGTTTTAAAGGGCACCTGCCTGTTTTTATTCACAATTTTTTGTCTAACAGGTCGTTCCATGTCCGTGTGGGCTCCACCCTCTCCGACTCCTTTGAACAGGAGATGGGTGTCCCGCAGGGCAGCATTGTCAAGGCCGTCAAGGATGATTCTGAATGCTCTTTGTTTGTGGACGACTTTGCTTTGTGTGCACGAGGTCGAGGACTTGCGTCCCTTGAGAGGCGCTTGCAGCTGTGCGTTGATCGCATCCAGGGGTGGGTGTCTCTCAACGGATTCAGGTTCTCGCCCTCCAAGACAGTCTGTGTGCATTTTACTAACCAGACGAAATTTTTTCCAAAACCTACCCTGAGCATTGCTGGAGTGCCAATTCAGGTGGCCGAAGAGGCAAAGTTTCTGGGGGTCATCTTTGACAAACGATTGACCTTCTGCAACCATGTTAACTACCTTAGAACATCTTGTCAGAAGGCCCTCGACATTCTTCGTGTCGTTGGTCGTACTGACTGGGGTGCAGACCGCATTGTCTTACTTCGACTGTACCGGGCCCTTGTTCGGTCCAAACTGGATTACGGCTCTGTGGTCTATGGCTCGGCTTCCAAGTCTATTCTACAGCGTCTGAACACAATTCACCATCAAGGTCTGCGCATATGTCTGGGGGCCTTCAGGACATCTCCAGTTCCTAGTCTGTATGCCGAGGCAGGGGAGCCTTCTCTCAGGCTCCGCCGCATCCGCCTCATGCTCAGCTACGTTCTGAAGCTGAAGGCCCATCCAGACAATCCTGCCTATGATTGTGTTTTTAACCCGTCGTTTGCAGAGATTTACGATGCCCATCCGGGAGCTGTCCGTCCACTTTCCTTCCGTGTCTGACCTCATCTGCAGGCGGCCGTAGTGGACCTGGACAAAGTTTCGGAATCTCTGCAACACGTCACTCCACCCTGGCTACTACCAGTTCCTGACATCTTGCTGGACTTGACCACCCACAAGAAGGATTGTACTCCACCAGCCATATACCAACAGAGCCTCAATGAACTCCTTTCAAGTTTTCCTGGCTATTGTCGTCTTTATACGGATGGGTCCAAGTCTGCGGCTGCAGTGTCCTCTCGCCATCCTAGACGCCCATTTAAGCTCCGCCTACCTGACCATTCCTCTGTATTTAGTGCAGAACTGCAGGCAATTCTGCTGGCACTCAAGCATGCCTATCAGTCTCAGGAACGGAACTTCCTGATTCTCTTTCTGCCCTGCAGGCCCTTCAGGGCGCGGGAACAGACCACCCACTGCTGGTGCAGATTAGAGAGCTCTACGCAGACTTGATGAAGGAATATTATGACATCATTTTTATTTGGGTCCCAGGCCATGTGGGCATCGAAGGCAACAGAATCGCAGATTCTGCTGCCAACAGTGCCCGCAGTGACCCTGTCCCTGACACACAGACTGTTTTTAGTGATTTTAAACCTGTGATTAGTGCGTACATAGGCCGCGAGTGGCAGTCCGAGTGGGACAAAGAGGAAGGGAACAAGCTTCATGAAGCTCTTCCTACGTTGTCTGACAGTCTACCTTTCCGCTGCGGCAGCCGCCGTGAGGAGACTGTCCTTGCTCGGCTCCACATCGGGCACACGTATGTTACGCACTCTTACTTACTTAAACAGGATGAGCGTCCATGGTGTTTTGCCTGTGATGAGCAGTTTTCTGTTCGACACTTTTTGCTGTATTGTGCTGACCTAATTGACACCAGATATAAACACTTCACAGCAGACTCCTTGAAGGTTTTGTTCCGGGATGTTCCCCCGGACAAAATCTTCAATTTCTTGCGAGCATGCAATATTTTTAACAAGATCTGAGCATTCATAGACTATGTGAATCTTTTTTATTTGCCCTTTTTGAGAGTCTGTAGACGTTTCTTTTAAAGACATGTGCGACATTTTAGCCTGAGATTTTTAATCTATATTTACATCTTGTCTTCAGACCTTGCTTTTAGTCTGGCTGACCAGATTTTTACCCATCCCGCCGTGAGATGGCCTTTGTCGCCTGCTCGGCGTTAAACCCAAATAACTAACTAACTCTTTGCCTGACGAACCTCGCGCTGGGACCATATGGCGTTGAGGCGCGTCCCCTGGGTGGTGGATAGGGGGTCTCTCGCGAGAGGGGTGCACCGAATGAAATAAGGTGCCGTGAACCAACATGGTCTAAGGGAAGGTGACCCCGACAGAAAACCCCTGGTCCTCCTAGTAAGGGCGTGGGGGTAGCTTCCCCACCCTGCAAAAAGGAAATAGCTACAAAAACGCCGACGAAAAGACAAACAGTAATTCCTTTCCTGGAGGAGGAAGGTTCTTCTACCAGAAGATTTATGACGTCCTGTGGTGAAAGCCGGAAGTCTTCGGAAGCCACAGGACCCAGCCGCCTCTCTCTAACCATGGGCACATGGAACGTCAAGACCATGTACCAGAGTGGCAAGGCTGCCCAGATAGCAGCGGAAATGCAAAAGTACAACCTTTCCCTGCTAGGTATCAGTGAAGCCAGATGGACGCAGCCTGGCCAGAAAAGGCTGTTAAGTGGGGAGATGATTCTGTATTCAGGTCATGAAGAGGAGAATGCCCCCCATACAGAAGGAGTAGCATTCATGCTGTCACCAGTGGCACAGAGAGCGCTGATGGGCTGGGAACCTCTTGGGCCAAGAATTATCACAGCAGCCTTTAGAACCAAGAAAAAGCTCAAGCTGAACATCATCCAGTGTTATGCGCCTACTAATGACAGTGACGACGAAGAGAAACAGGAGTTCTATGACTGACTCCAGAGAGCTGTGGACAAATGTTCGGAGCGAGACATCACCATCATCATGGGCGATTTTAATGCCAAAATAGGGGCGGACAACACCGGATACGAAGAGGTGATGGGGAGACAGGGACTAGGGGAGATGAGTCAGAATGGGGAAAGGTTTGTAGACTTTTGTGCTCTAAACAGACTTGTCATTGGAGGCAGCATCTTCCCACACAAAAGAATACACAAAGCAACTTGGGTCTCACCTGACCATACTGCAGAGAACCAAATAGACCATATCTGCATTAGCAAGAAATTTAGAAGATCCCTTCAAGATGTTCGAGTGAGGAGGGGAGCAGATGTTGCCTCAGACCACCATCTGCTTACCTTAAGAATAAAGCTCAAGTTAAAGAAAAGCCGCACAGAGACAACAAGAAGACAGCGCTATAATGTAGGCCTCCTGAGAGAGACTGGAGTGAGAGAAGAGTTCAAACTGGTGCTGTCCAACCAGTTTCAAGTGCTACAGCAGCTATTAAATGAAGAGGAGGCTGTCACAACAGAGCAGCAATGGAAGACAGTTAGAGAGGCGCTGAACTCAACCTGCAAAGACACTGTAGGGTTCAGGAAACACCATCACAAGGACTGGCTGTCGGCACAGACCTTAAAGATAGAAGTGAGGAAGCAGAAGAAAGCAGTTGTCAACAACAGTCGCACGAGAGCAGCCAAAGCAAGGGCACAAGAGTAGTACAACAAACCAAGGGGAATTACTCAGCGCTGGACAACAGTTAGATCCCCTGCCCCCGCCTATCAGGCACCCAATCGCCAGCCCACAGAGAAATACGCAGGTATAGAATAAGACGATCATTTGCATCTTCAAATAAGATGCATCAGGTCTCTTATATAACCCATGTCTTTCTCCGGAACTTAGGAAGTAGGCAGGGGAAACATACATACACAAACACGAAGGTGCATTACTATATGTGGTCGGGTAAATACCCTGTATTCCCACAGTAGATGCACAGAACATTACACAACAATGTAACGATACAAATTTGCCTCGAGTTATACTGAGATACTCACAAACCAGATAGGTGAGGCTAGCGCTGGCAGAATTGTACAACAAACCAAGGGGAATTACTCAGCGCTGGACAACAGTTAGATCCCCTGCCCCCGCCTATCAGGCACCCAATCGCCAGCCCACAGAGAAATACGCAGGTATAGAATAAGACGATCATTTGCATCTTCAAATAAGATGCATCAGGTCTCTTATATAACCCATGTCTTTCTCCGGAACTTAGGAAGTAGGCAGGGGAAACATACATACACAAACACGAAGGTGCATTACTATATGTGGTCGGGTAAATACCCTGTATTCCCACAGTAGATGCACAGAACATTACACAACAATGTAACGATACAAATTTGCCTCGAGTTATACTGAGATACTCACAAACCAGATAGGTGAGGCTAGCGCTGGCAGAATTGTACAACAAACCAAGGGGAATTACTCAGCGCTGGACAACAGTTAGATCCCCTGCCCCCGCCTATCAGGCACCCAATCGCCAGCCCACAGAGAAATACGCAGGTATAGAATAAGACGATCATTTGCATCTTCAAATAAGATGCATCAGGTCTCTTATATAACCCATGTCTTTCTCCGGAACTTAGGAAGTAGGCAGGGGAAACATACATACACAAACACGAAGGTGCATTACTATATGTGGTCGGGTAAATACCCTGTATTCCCACAGTAGATGCACAGAACATTACACAACAATGTAACGATACAAATTTGCCTCGAGTTATACTGAGATACTCACAAACCAGATAGGTGAGGCTAGCGCTGGCAGAATTGTACAACAAACCAAGGGGAATTACTCAGCGCTGGACAACAGTTAGATCCCCTGCCCCCGCCTATCAGGCACCCAATCGCCAGCCCACAGAGAAATACGCAGGTATAGAATAAGACGATCATTTGCATCTTCAAATAAGATGCATCAGGTCTCTTATATAACCCATGTCTTTCTCCGGAACTTAGGAAGTAGGCAGGGGAAACATACATACACAAACACGAAGGTGCATTACTATATGTGGTCGGGTAAATACCCTGTATTCCCACAGTAGATGCACAGAACATTACACAACAATGTAACGATACAAATTTGCCTCGAGTTATACTGAGATACTCACAAACCAGATAGGTGAGGCTAGCGCTGGCAGAATTGTACAACAAACCAAGGGGAATTACTCAGCGCTGGACAACAGTTAGATCCCCTGCCCCCGCCTATCAGGCACCCAATCGCCAGCCCACAGAGAAATACGCAGGTATAGAATAAGACGATCATTTGCATCTTCAAATAAGATGCATCAGGTCTCTTATATAACCCATGTCTTTCTCCGGAACTTAGGAAGTAGGCAGGGGAAACATACATACACAAACACGAAGGTGCATTACTATATGTGGTCGGGTAAATACCCTGTATTCCCACAGTAGATGCACAGAACATTACACAACAATGTAACGATACAAATTTGCCTCGAGTTATACTGAGATACTCACAAACCAGATAGGTGAGGCTAGCGCTGGCAGAATTGTACAACAAACCAAGGGGAATTACTCAGCGCTGGACAACAGTTAGATCCCCTGCCCCCGCCTATCAGGCACCCAATCGCCAGCCCACAGAGAAATACGCAGGTATAGAATAAGACGATCATTTGCATCTTCAAATAAGATGCATCAGGTCTCTTATATAACCCATGTCTTTCTCCGGAACTTAGGAAGTAGGCAGGGGAAACATACATACACAAACACGAAGGTGCATTACTATATGTGGTCGGGTAAATACCCTGTATTCCCACAGTAGATGCACAGAACATTACACAACAATGTAACGATACAAATTTGCCTCGAGTTATACTGAGATACTCACAAACCAGATAGGTGAGGCTAGCGCTGGCAGAGCTCATTGTACAACAAACCAAGGGGAATTACTCAGCGCTGGACAACAGTTAGATCCCCTGCCCCCGCCTATCAGGCACCCAATCGCCAGCCCACAGAGAAATACGCAGGTATAGAATAAGACGATCATTTGTATCTTCAATATAGTATATAGTAATATAGTATATAGTAATGCACTATATAGTATATAGTAATGCACCTTCGTGTTTGTGTATGTATGTTTCCCCTGCCTACTTCCTAAGTTCCGGAGAAAGACATGGGTTATATAAGAGACCTGATGCATCTTATTTGAAGATGCAAATGATCGTCTTATTCTATACCTGCGTATTTCTCTGTGGGCTGGCGATTGGGTGCCTGATAGGCGGGGGCAGGGGATCTAACTGTTGTCCAGCGCTGAGTAATTCCCCTTGGTTTGTTGTACAATTCTGCCAGCGCTAGCCTCACCTATCTGGTTTGTGAGTATCTCAGTATAACTCGAGGCAAATTTGTATCGTTACATTGTTGTGTAATGTTCTGTGCATCTACTGTGGGAATACAGGGTATTTACCCGACCACATATAGTAATGCACTTTCGTGTTTGTGTATGTATGTTTCCCCTGCCTACTTCCTAAGTTCCGGAGAAAGACATGGGTTATATAAGAGACCTGATGCATCTTATTTGAAGATGCAAATGATCGTCTTATTCTATACCTGCGTATTTCTCTGTGGGCTGGCGATTGGGTGCCTGATAGGCGGGGGCAGGGGATCTAACTGTTGTCCAGCGCTGAGTAATTCCCCTTGGTTTGTTGTACAATTCTGCCAGCGCTAGCCTCACCTATCTGGTTTGTGAGTAAGGGCACAAGAGGAATACTCGGAAGCCAACCGCGAGGTGAAGAGGAGTATCAGGGCAGACAAGAGGGCCTACACAGACAGCCTGGCAGCAGAGGCAGAAAAGGCAGCAGGCAGCGGCAACATGAAACAGCTCTACGACATTACCAGAAGATTGTCCGGCAAGTATGGCCATACAGAAAGACCAGTAAAAGACAAAGAAGGCAAGCCTATTGCAGACAGAGCAGACCAACTCGACAGATGGGCCGAGTATTTTGAAGACTTACTGAACAGACCCAGCCCACCCGACCCCCCAGACATCCAGCCAGCAGAGACCGACCTACCCATCAGCTGTGACAGACCCAGCCGGGAAGAGATCAGAAGAGCAGTGGCATTTTTGAAGAACGGCAAAGCAGCAGGGCCAGATGGCATCCCAGCAGAGTCTCTGAAAGCAGACCTAGAGACAACAGTAGAGATGCTGTACCCACTGTTTGGAAAGATCTGGGAAAAGGAGGTGATGCGGGCTGACTGGAAGGAGGGGTACCTAATCAAGCTTCCCAAGAAAGGCGACCGCAGCAAGTGTTCCAACTATAGAAGAATCACCTTGCTGTCAGTACCAGGAAAGGTCTTCAACAGGATCATCTTGGAGAGAATGAAGAGCTCCATTGACCCCGAGCTGAGAGACCAGCAAGCAGGATTCCGGAAAAACCGATCATGTACAGACCAGATCGCCACTCTCCGCATCATCGTGGAACAGTCTCTGGAGTGGAGCTCCCCGCTGTACGTCAACTTTGTGGATTATGAGAAAGCATTTGACAGCGTAGACCGAGAGACTCTGTGGAAACTCCTACGACACTACAGTGTACCCACAAAGCTCGTCCGCCTGATCAAGAGCAGCTACGATGGCATGACATGTCGTGTGATCCACGAAGGGCAGTTCATCAGGGAGCTCCAGGTCAGAACCGGTGTCAGGCAGGGGTGTCAGCTGTCTCCGTTCCTCTTCCTACTGGCCATAGACTGGGTCATGAAGAGGACCACAGAGCACAGACGAAGTGGAATACAGTGGACACTGTGGACACAGCTTGACAACCTTGATTTTGCAGATGACTTGGCATTACTGTCCCACACTCACCAACAAATCCAGGAGAAGACCACGAGGCTTGCTGACATCTCATCACAAGTGGGCCTCACCATCCACAAACAGAAAACAAAGACATTGAGGCTGAACTCAACCAGGGAAGAACCAGTCTTGCTTGCTGGCACCCCGTTGGAGGAGGGGGAGTCCTTCACCTATCTCGGGAGCATCATAGACAAAAAAGGCGGCACTGATGCAGATGTCAGAGCACGAATCGGTAAAGCTAGAGCAGCCTTTCTCCAGTTGAAAAAAGTGTGGAGTTCCAGAGAGCTGTCACAACACACCAAAGTACGGATTTTCAACTCCAATGTAAAAGCAGTTCTCCTATATGGAGCAGAGACTTGGAGATTGACAAAAACCACAGTCAACAGAGTACAGATCTTCATAAACAGTTGCCTTACAAAAATTTTGAAAATCCACTGGCCAGAGAAGATCAGCAACGTCAGACTCTGGGAGAGAACAGAGCAGATAACAGCAGAGAATGAAATTGGGCGAAGAAGATGGGGATGGATTGGAGTCTGAGAAAGCCAGCTTCCAGTATCACTAGGCAGGCATTGTCATGGAACCCCCAGGGAAAGAGGAAAAGAGGTAGGCCAAGAAAGTCCTGGCGTCGAGACCTCCAAGCAGACATCAAGAGACTGGGAACCACCTGGAGTAAAATCGAAGGAGAAGCACAGGACAGGATTCGCTGGAGGTCTCTTGTCGACGGCCTATACCCGGGTAGGGGTGACAGGCGTAAGTAAGTAAGTAAGTTGCCTGACGAACCACCTGTGTGCAGTGATTGCGTGCCTTTCTATATAAGTCTTCGTGCACCTCTAGTCAGGTTCTACGATACTGACACTGCACGATGACGCGTCTGCTTTGCAGCAAGAACATCGGAATTATACGATGAGGTATCAGGGCGAAAAGGAATTTGCTTTACAGTTTCTGGTGCATACTTGTCAAGAAGGGAAGTCAGTGTATCATTGCACAGTTGTACACACTCTGACACATCTGACGGTGGGGTCTTGATCAATGGTGAGTCACCAAGTTCACAACAAAAAGCTTGCACATTCATTCCTTTGATGTTTCTACACCTGACTTTCAGCTTTGGAGTCCTAGGTTTCGCCAGTCGCATGGAAAAAGTTATCAGAAAGTGATCAGAGAGCTGCATGTCCTCCACACACACCGTGTGAATAAGACTGGGTCACAGAGACGAAGGGATAACAACCCAATCCAAAATGTGGCCTCGTTCATGGGTTGGTACACTGACTAACTGAAACAGGTCTAGGGAGCTGAAGAGCTGCATGAACTGCTTGGTATCAGAATCATTCTTATTGTCCCAGTGAATATTAAAGTCACCAAGTACAACCAGTTTTTGTGTTGTGACCACAGTACTTGAGAGGAAGAGTGAAAATTCCTCCCGAAATTCAGCATTTGTGTGCTTATTTATCTTTGATGGGTAAGGGTGGTACAAACAGAATAGCCTCACAGTCACTGATTTTTTAAAAGTGAAGTCAGTGTTTTCAAAAGTGGTGAACATTTTTGTAGAGCACAATCTCACATTCATAGAACTCTTGTGAGTCAGAGCCACACCCCCACCACTTCTCAGTGAGCGTGGTTTATTGATGACGGTGTAGCCTGGAGGGGTCAATGCTGCGATGATCACTTCATCCCCTTTTACCTTCAACCAAGATTCTGTTATCACAAGAACATCAAGTTTCTTATCCACAATACAGTCATAGATATCACTAGTCTTCTTGCTTGCTGACTGTACATTCCAAAGACCAACATGCAGTCCTCTCTTGCAGGCAGTTCTTTTCCCCCCTCAAATACCTCTATGTGATTTGCTTTTGATAAGTCACAAGTGTCTGCATCTAGTAAGTGCACAGGTGTCTAGTACACATTTACTAGTTGAACAAATCTGTCTCAGAGCTACTGAAGCATACTTTGACACTGTCATCATGAGAACACATCAACACTGGGTCTGTTCTGTCACTGTACACCAGAAATGGAAAATGTCCACCAAAAGTCAAAAACCACACAAATCATATTAAAAAATACACCATCTTGTAGGTAATCTTCTGAGGAACAACCGTGCACCAAAAATAAATGAGAAAATTAAATGTAGGAAACAAAAGAAGACTAAGAATGTGAGAGATGTGAACTGCCGCTTCTTTTCAGCGCATGAACACTACTCACTACCCTGGGAGAGTGTTCCATAGCGGGGTCCGAAAGTGCTGAGTTTGGTGCGGGGGATATGGAGGCAGAGAGGGTCGGAGGCAGAGCTGAGGGAGCGGGAAGGAGTGTAGGGGTGAAGTAAGTTGGAGAGATAGGCAGGAGTGTAGTTGTTAAGGGATTTGTAGCAGAGAGACAAAATCTTGTATTGGATGTGTTGAGGGATGGGTAGCCAGTGAACGACTTTGAGCAGGGGAGTGATGTGGTCTGATTTCTTCTTTCTGAAGATGAGGCGGGCAGCATTGTTCTGGACGAGTTGGAGAGTGAAAGTGGTGGAGTGAGGAAGGCCGGAAAGGAGAGAGTTGCAATAGTCGATGCGAGATAAGATGAGAGAGACAGCAAGTTTGTTGGCAGCTTCGGTGGTGAGGTATTTTCTGATCTGACTAATGTGACGGAGGTGGAAATAGCATGCCCAGGCCTTGGCAGAGACAAAGCTGGTCATGGAAAGAGAGGAATTGAGGATAACGCCGAGGTTTTTGGCTAACTCATTTTTGGCCGAGTCAGAGAGGGGGATGGGGGTGCTGTCGAGTTGAAGATGGAGAGAGGGAGGGAGCTGGTAGAGTTTCTGGCAAGTATCTACCAGCATCACTAACAAGGGTGTCTGTTACTGTGACACATTAGTGTCCATACATTGTAAGGCACCTCCCTACCTTGTCACCAGATGCCATTGTTTACACCTACCACTGATACGGTATATCCACGGTTTATACAACATGTATCAAGCAGCATCGAACGATTATCAGTGTGTATGCATAGTGTCTCGTACACGATCAGATGAAGTACAGGTGTAGTACAGATCCTACATGAACTACACATGACCAATGTGTACTACCCACAGTGTCACCAAGGTGTGGAATCGGAATAATGGAATATCATTTAGATCCTCCGAATTCAGCATCAGAATTAGGTTGTTAATCAATGCCGTAGTCAGTGCCACAACCGTTGATTGCTCCGGCTGACACAATTATGCTACCACGTGGAAGTGGGCACAGATGTGGGCAAACATCAAAGCTATCTGCTTTTAAAACCAATTCTCCTAGCACAAAGTCTTTATCACTGTAACATATGCAGACTTCCCACCGGTCGCACGCACAGACTCACGAACACAATGGGCACATACACAAACAACACTGACTCTCAGTCGGACGCATTTGTGCAGCATAGACGCAAAACACCATTTTCTGTGACCCAAAGTATAATACTAAGAAAGAAAAAGGTTTCACAAAATACACAACTATCAACACTAGCACGTCACACTTGTTTCCACACAATATAATAAAAGCCAGCTAGGTAAGATGTCCTCACTATCCAGCCTGTTCAACGGGTATTATCGTTCTACATAGTTCACACGTTCCTCCACATCAAGACATGTAGTTTTAGGCGTCATGCACTCCTGAAGCTGTCCCACGCTCCTGCAGCTGTGGACGTCCTCTTGACACGCTCCTCTAGCACAGCCTCTGTTGACTTAGATGGCTCGGCACCAAGTCTCTTGTTTCCACACAATATAATAAAAGCCAGCTAGGTAAGATGTCCTCACTATCCAGCCTGTTCAACGGGTATTATCGTTCTACATAGTTCACACGTTCCTCCACATCAAGACATGTAGTTTTAGGCGTCATGCACTCCTGAAGCTGTCCGACACTCCTGCAGCTGTGGACATCCTCTTGACACGCTCCTCTAGCACAGCCTCTGTTGACTCAGATGGCTCGGCACCAAGTCTCTCGCTTCCCCAGCTGTGGATGTCCTCCCGACACGTTTCTCCAGCGGCAGCCTCTGTTGACTTTGATGGCTCAGCACCAAGTCCCTTGCTCCTCACAAGAACTTTGAACAATAAAGTTCTGATGTCATAACGCTTGCTTAACACACAAATTTTGGGTGATATAAGTTACATTACATAACCTGGCTGATACAGATAAATCTACATGCTCATTCACACACTCGTGCTTCATAAAACAGAATAGATTCGCAACACATTCGGTCACTACACTGAAAAAGACTATAACATGACACGTGCCATACACTGGTTCATTCATAGGAAAATATTATATTTAACACACCCATGTACTACCTTCTGACAGATCTTTTGACAAAAGATCTGGGAGCAAAAGAAATGGCCAGTAGAATGGACACAGTCTCTAGTGATCCCGCTCCCCAAGAAAGGAAACCTGAAACAGTGCCAGAACTACAGAACTATCAGTCTGATAAGTCACCCTAGCAAAGTAATGCTTAGGATCATTCTCAACCGCCTCAAAACTTTCGCCGAGGAACTGCTGGCAGAAGAACAGGCTGGCTTCAGAGTTGGAAGAAGCACTGTAGAGCAGATTTTCAACTGCCGCGTCCTGATTGAGAAACATCTGCAGCATCAGCGCGAACTCTACCACAACTTCATTGATTTCAGGAAAGCATTTGATCGCGTCTGGCACGACGGACTCTGGCAAGTCATGAGATCGTTCAACATAGAGGAGGGACTGATCCAAATGATAGAAGCGCTTTACAAGAACGCCTGCAGCGCGGTTCTACTTAACAATCAGTCAGGCGTGTTCTTCAGGACGACGATCGGTGTCCGTCAAGGATGCCTGCTCTCTCCTGTCCTTTTCAACATATTCCTGGAGAAGATCATGCAGGAAACCCTCCACGACCACCATACTTCAATCTCTATTGGTGGCAGATCCCTGTGCAATCTTCGATTCGCAGACGACATTGACCTCATGGCAGGCAGCAATAGTGAGCTTCAAAACCTGACAGACAAACTTTCAAGTAGCGCAGGGTCTTATGGCATGGAGATCAGTACGGATAAAAGCAAAGTGATGATCAACACCACAAGCGACAGCAGCAGCAACATTCACATGAACGGCCAGAAGCTAGAAGAGGTCAATAGCTTCAAGTACTTGGGAGCCACCCTGTCCAAAGACGGTAGTTGCATAGCAGAGATCCGTATCAGGATAGGTACAGCAACATCCGCAATGGCCAGGCTGGACAGGATATGGCGAAGTAACTCCATCAGCTTCACCATCAAGTACAGGCTTTACAAGTCCCTCGTAGTGTCTATTCTACTCTACGGCTGTGAGACTTGGACACTGCTTGCAGACTCAGAAAAGAAAATCCAGGCCTTTGAGAACAAGTGCCTGAGGAAGTTGCTCCGCATCTCGTACCGCGAGCACAAGACCAACGAATATGTACGGAGCATCGTCACTTCCCTGGTGGGCCCACATGAACCCCTTCTGGCAACCGTGAAACGGCGCAAGCTTGCTTGGTTTGGCCACGTGACCCGACACAACACCTTGTCCAAGACTATCCTCCAAGGCACTCTCGAAGGAAGTCGTCGGCGAGGTCGTCAGAGAAAGAGTTGGGTCGCAAACATAAAAGAATGGACCGAACTCGAGATGCCAGACTTGCTTGCCACCGCCCAAAATAGAACTCAGTGGAGAGCACTGTCTGTTGCTGCTGCCTTTCAGTCCCCCCAACGCCCAGTTCGGGCACGGGACTGATGATGATGATGATGATGATGTACTACCTTCGTAAACAACCTAGTCATACCAAAAAAACACACCACATTCCTTAGTTATCCATCCTGCTAAATAACTGTATAGAAAAATCCCCGGTTATCTCAACAAATTCTAAACCGCATAGCTGAACTAAATCAACGCTACACAACCAAACTAAATCTTACTAAAGCATGCTACATTTAACTCGCTAGCTGTCAATAATATATATAAAAACGTACCTGAAATCTCGGTTTCAGAGTCTTGGAATACTGCTAATGTATCCAACATACGTCCATCCTCTATGTCAGAATTGCACGTACTAATTACTCTTGAGCTCTGTTTGGCTGAGCTGCACCATTAAAACTCCGTGCGGATCACTGAACTCGCGAACGCACAGAACTCGTGAATACATGAAATATTTGTCACCAAAATACCCCGCTGACACAACAGCACAATGCAGAATCCCGGTGTGAACTTTATGCGTGACATAGAGCTTCATCACAATCACTCTGAACATCTACACTTCTGCTCACCATATCAACTGTAATTTCCATGCTAGCAACACAAAACTGACCACATACCGCAGACAAAAGTATGTGTGTACTGTTGTGACCCTGTAGTGTAAACAAGATGTGTCAGTGCAAAGGGCGAGGTCATTGCATGCGCAGCGAGGTTTGCGCATCACCAGGTGTGCGATATGAAACACTTGAAACCACTCTAGCGGTTTGCCAGGCTGAATGGTATATGAGACTGTCAACCGCTAAAGCAGTGTGCTGGGCTGAAAGGGTTAAGTGTCATCCGCAGAAGTCGGAGTGTGGCCACCTACATGGTGGGATAATAAAAAGCAGCTAAACACACAGACCTTTTCAACCTGCTGGGTGACCTGGAAGTGTTCAACCCAGGAACATATACAACAACAACAAAATGTTAAGCATCGTGCTGCAGTTCACCGATGAGCTGAAGTAAAAGAAAGAGAAAAACACTCTCTCCCCCCACCCCCCTGACACAGGACAAAATGCTTGTTGTGCACACACATTCACGCACGCACGCACGCACGCACGCACACACACACACACACACACACACACACACACACACACACACACACACACACACACACACACACACACACACATACCCTCCCCTTCCTGGCACAGGCATAGTCAGTCACTTTAGCTGGAACAGTCAGTCTATCCTGCAGATCAAAGGACAAACAACATGTGGCATGCACGCACACACACACACACACACACACACACACACACACACACACACACACACATATTGCAGACCTCCCTTCTCCTCCCCTTGTCCTCTCAAGATGACAGAGAGCAGGTCTTTTGTCTTATTTATAGATTGCAACACACACACACACACACACACACACACACACACACACACACACACACACACACACACACACACACACACACACACACACACACACACACACACACACACATTGCAGACCTCCCTTCTCCTCCCCTTGTCCTCTCAAGATGACAGAGAGCAGGTTTTTTGTCTTAATAGATTGCAGCATAATATTGGTTGTTCAGATCCATGACAAAATTAACAGCACATAATGAAGTAATGTACTTTTCATATGATGTGAAGAACTGAGAGACGAATACTGAAATTAAAATTAAACCCCAACTGCCCTGCACTGGTAACAAATGCTTCCATAAACTATATAACTTATCAAGTCGCTGTCTTTTACTGCTAGATATGTTAACATAGCCTTACCTCTATGGTGAGTTGTGTCTGCCAGCAAACTTTGTTTGTAGTTAGTGTTTATTAATTTCAGTTTCTCGTGCATGACAAAAGTTACCTGACCAGAAGAATGTTTAAATTATGGGATCTCAACTAATTTTGGCAGTTATTAAAAAAATAAAAATAAAGAAAATGGCAAAGCCTTTGTGGCTCACGTGCATGACCAATCCACATAACTATGCTGACTGTGACCTTGACCTTTCCCATGTGTTGTTGAAATAAGCAAGGGATCAAGTGTCTTATTTAACATAAAGTCTTTGTACCAGTGAAAACCACACTTTCTCAAAATCTAGGCATTTAAAAAATATTGGTCAACCCTCCTTGAGCTTTGACCTTTGCATTATTTAGTATGTATATTAGGTCTTATCATCAGCTACCTTTGAAAACTTGGTGCAAGGTAGCTGATGATAAGACCTAATATACATACTAAATAATTCATAGTAAGGTCTTAAAATCAGGTGTCTCTGTACCAAGTTTGGGCTTGAAAATGAAAACAGTTGTTGAGAAAAATAACTTTGTCAAAGTATTGTTAATTTTGACCTATTTCTGCCCGTGTGTATAAAATGGTGCTCAACATCGTACACCAACAACGCGTTCGGTTGCCTGTTTATTCTGGCTTGGTCGTATACACAATGTTTCATGACACAGGTCTAGATTTTGTTTAGTCACTTTTTCCATTGCGTATTTCGAGCACATTTTTTCTTGCAATAAGCTAGGTACTGCTCTCGTCAGTGGACCCACCTAACCTTCCTTCTTCTTGGCTTGACTTCGCGAACGAAGATTCTATAGGGCTTGCCCACGTCGTCTGCAGGCATTTTCGTGGCTGCGGAGGCCAATCCGGGACAGGCAGGTACGACCGCAGTGGCTGCAGGGGAAGGTCTGTTCAGGGTTCTGAGTTACGACAGCTCTGTTTTTTCTTCTGAGCCGCTTGTCCTTAAGGTTAGCTCTGCGAGAGTCCTCAAAGGAGACGGCTGCCTTGTGAATGGTGGAGCGCCAGGTGTCACGGTCCGCAGCAAGCGAAGACCACTGGCGGTGGTCGATTTGGCAGGCACTAAGTGACTTCTTGAGACCGTCTTTGTATCTCTTCTTTGGTGCCCCTCTGTCTCGGTGTCCAGTGGCGAGCTCGCCGAACAGATCACCCACCTAACCACAATGGTGATAAACACCGCACGTTTTTGTTGTGACTGTTCTGTGGATTTCTACTCGTTGGTGTCACGTTTTTGTTTTTCAGTTCATTGCGTTGTTGGGGGGTGGGGGTGCGAATCGCACTATTGTCTGTTGTTTTTGTTTTGCGGCGTGTTTCACTTCTTCTTCTTCTTCTTCTGCTTGAACAGGGACAGGGACTTCCAACTTGCGTTGATTTCGTCCGGGGTGGGTGGGCCAGGGGGTGTGGAGGGGGGGGGGGGTTGTCTCTCTGACTGTCTGCCGCTCCGTCGCTCAACTGGCTGATGTTGCTGCCGGGGCCGGGTGGTTGGTGGTGCAGGAGGCAGGTGATAGGCCGGAGGACCGTCACCTATCGCCAGGCTGGTGGGTGGTGGTGTGCCAGCCACTCCAGAAGATGTTGTAGGAGTGGTGGCGGTGGTGGTGGGGGTGGCCGGGGGAACCGTGGCCGGTTGTAGATGGGTCTGGGGAGGTAGGGTGGTGGTTGCGGCGGCCAGTCAATTCTTGGTCGAGGTGTGGTGCGCTGTCGTGGATGGGGTGGGTGACGGTGTTGGGGTGGTAGGCGGAGGTGTGGTGGCGGCGTAGGGAGCAGTGCCGGGCGTCGCTGTCGGTGTCGGAACCACTTTGGAGGCCGGTTGCGCCGTCGCCGGTGTGGTTCCGTGCTGGTTTCTTGTGGAGTTGGCTCGGTGGTGGTGCCTTTTTCCTCTTGCTGGGGGGCAGGGGTTGCATCGGTGCCTACTTCCTGAGTAGGCGGCGTGGTGTTTCCGCAACCCCTGTGTCTGATGGCGGTGGTGGTGGTCCCAGTCTTCTTAGCTGCAGTCTGTGGGGCCGCCAACGACCCCGTTGACTGCAGCTTGGGTGCCACCTGACACTCTGCTTCCACATAGGTGGGTGCCGCTTGACACTCTTGTTCCACGTAGGTGGTGTTGGTGGTCTGGGCGGTCGAGTCGCAGAGTGTCAGGGTGGTGAGGTCAGCAATAGCCCCGGTGTGGATCAACCACCGGGCGGCGATAAGTGCCCGGTGGTAGTTGTCCCCTTCAGCCGATGTTATTGCAGGCACCGCGTCCTGGAGCAGGAGGACAAGGTCGCTAAAGTCCATGCTCCGGAGTCGGGTCCCCTCCTCCACAGACGATGCCGCCCGTTCCCGGGTAACGTGTTCCGGGAAGGTGAGCGGCGGCGGGGAGGAGGGTGGGAAATCCGGCTCCGAGGCCGACTCCAACGATTCCTCAGACTCCGCGCCCCATGGGGGCGGTGCCTGGGGGGGATCCTGGGCTGTCTCTTCTTCTTCTTCTTCTTCTTCATGCCATGACATGCTGGCCTCGGCTTGGATGAGTTGCTGCGCCCCTTTCAGGTCTCTTTGCCTGAGCAGCTTGAAAATGGCTTCATTCTGCTCCTGAATGAACGCCGGTGGTGGAGGGGTCCCATTTCTCAGCGTTTGGCGGCCCGGTGCGGACATGGGCGACCGTGGGCTTGCGGTAGCCACGTGGGGTGGTGTGGGGGCCCACATCTCCCACGTGACTGGTGCTGGTGGCTGTGGCCGGATCGGAGGGGAGAGAGGGGGCCTATGGCTCCTCGTCTCCCTCCTGGCCGGTGGTGGTGGTCTTGCTGCTTGGGGGAGGGTGGCGGAAAGCTCCTCCGCCTGTTGGCGGTTTGTCTTTCTCCGTCCCTTCCTCCCTTGGTTCATCTTGCTTGCTTTGCGGAGACTTGTGCTGCAGTGTTGGCTGTGAGAGATGCGTGTTTCACCATGAGGACCAATCAAATCAAACGTAACGGAGGATACTGGGCCAACACAAAGTGGCTGAACGTACATCCATTCTAGGTGGGTCGCGCGACCCATACCGCAGGAGCCCCAAAACACATCGGCACGTGAGCACGCAACAACGAACGCGCGGCACCAATCAGAAGCTCCGTAACATATCCACTCGCCAGCGTGGCACCAATCAGAAGCTTCGAAACACCACAGCTTGCTAGTGCGGAACAACGAACGCGCGGCACCAATCAGAGCAAACGTACCAACCGGCAGAACGATTACGTAACAAGACCTATATATTACGAGTGCCCTAGGCAACAAAAAAAAAAACATAGGCAATGAGCATTCTTCAACAAATCACCAGAACCATGGCCAACATGAACGTCACGTACGCAGTAGAAAACCAGGCCGCGGAGGCAACAGAGGAAGAACTGCTGCAACATTTCAACGAGTCGATGGGGGAGGACGAGGAAGCCACCCGGCAAGCCTTACTAACAGCCGCCCCCGACCTGACAGTGCAGCCAACAACCCTGCAACTAACAGTTCCAGACCCAGTAGTGGAGTTCTGGGACCGCCTTCGGCCCATCTACCAAAACCGCCTGAGCTGGGTAACAGTCCACAGCGGGCTGGAGTATGAAAGAAAATTTGGTCGCCCCGCGTTAGCGGTGGAAGTGACCCTAAAGTCGAGGGCCACATTCAACGGAGACCGTAAAAGGTCTGACCAAGACCAACAACGTCTCCAACAGAGACTCACAGAGCTGAAAGACTCTGCCCTGTCCTCCCTGCTCGCACGAGCGAAACAAAAAATTGACGAGCGTACCAACGAGCTGAACCTGGTTCATGGGGAAGCGATCAGGAGGCTAAGAACCGAGGCTCTGAGGCAGCTAGAAGAAAAAATGCTAGCAGCAGTAACAGAGGAGAGCCAGAAAAAACAACGTTTTGTGGATAAACTCCACAGACCTGAAACCACCCGAACCTGGGTGCCTTTCGCAAAGAAGCGAAAGTTGTAAAACAGTCCTTTCAGGACTATCGGGAACAAAACAGGTCCTTTTTAGGACCACACACTTTCCCAAGAAGAGACAAACTGGTCACCCAAACTGGTCATGGGCTACCAAAAGAAATACCCAAAGCAATAAAATAACGGAGAGACACGCAATGAACCAATCATAACGGACAAAACAAACAGCCAGGGAAAAAAAAAGAACCCGCCCAGGGAAAACTCCCAATCCTCAGTAACAAAATAACAAACCTACAAACATGGGGCATTAGGAGAGGAGATCGGTCCCTCGAGAAACAATTTTAATAAGAACGAAACAAAAAAACACAACAAACTGAACCCGAAACGGGCGGAACGAACACTCACTCTAAAATGGGCCACGCAACACACGAGCCCACCAACAGGCAACAAACGAACGCGCGGCACCAATCAGAGCTGACGTACCAACCAAATACAGAAACCAAACGTGCACTGACAACAGCCTTCAATGATGACTCACACGGGACCACGCGCGCGGGGGGGCATAAAACGGCAAACGGCCGCGCGCAAAAACCAGATCAGAGCACAACCACGGCGCTGAACAGTGGCCAACAAACCACTCTGAGAAACAACACGAGAACCAAAACAAAGCTATGGCAAGAAACAAAACAGGGACCGCACTATGCGCCAGAGCCTGCACTCTAAACCGCTGGAGAAAACAAAAATCCCAGGCCAAGAGCCTCAAAATCGGAAAGGCAAAAGAGTTTGTAATAAACTTATCCAACACAAAACTCACAGACCAACAATGCCTCCTACTCTCCAAAGGGATAAAATTCATTCCCACCCCAAGGAAACAACACACCCCGCGGGAAACAATCTCCGACTTTCTTGAAATGGCTCGAAAAATGAGATGCAAATACCACTTTGCAGAACCAAACCAAACTAAAGAACTTCACCCTTTTAGGACGAACTCAGGTCTCGAACCACTCAAGGGGAACAACGCACTGGAAACATACATCAACAACACACATGAAGAACTCCTCCACCTACAACAACAGAGAGTGAGAAACAACCTCTCAATGGAAGAAAAACGTGCATTGCAAGAACTTAAAAACAATCCACACATAGTGATTGAAAAGGCAGACAAAAGCACGTCCATAGTCATTCTGAACCGAGAAGACTATGTCAAAGAAGTGGAACTCCAACTAAGAGGAATCCACTATATAAACATTCCAGCGCCAAACATGAGCGACCTACACGAACGGGTTATGCAACTCGTCCAACAACTAGTAGCCAATCAAGAAATTGACAGCACAACATACAAGTTCCTCCAACAGACGAAGAATAACAGAGACCCGGCTCACCTGTACATTCTCCCCAAAACACACAAACTAACACCCACTACAACTACGAGAAGTCGAACGAAATGGCAACAACAACCTCCGCATACCGGGGAGACCAATCATCTCCCAAGTAGCCACCCCAACGTACTTCCTCGGGCACCTAGTAGACTTCTTCCTATTCCCGCATGTGGAAAAACTAAAAACCCACATCAAAGACACACCAGCATTCATACACTGGATCGAAAACAACACCTTCCCAAGGGATGTCAGAATCTGTGTATACGATGTATCCAACATGTACACAGTCCTCCAACAAGACGAACTAGTCAAAGCAACAAGGGAAAAACTACCAACAACACAATGTCCCGCCCCTTCCCCCAACAAAAAGGGAAACAATCGTGTCAATGCTAGAACTGATGTTGAAAAATAACATCTTCATGTTCGACGGAAACTTCTATAAACAAGTAATAGGGTGCGCGATGGGGCAGGTTCCCTCCCCATCTTGCAGTGATATTCACGTGCAAAAACGCTAAACGAAGTCGCCCAACAATTCCAACAGAGACACACGGCAGGTACCGAGACGATGGTTTCATGATTTTCTAAGCGGAAGAGAATGAGATACATCAGTTCTTCCAACTAGCCAACGCCCACACAGAAGGGGTCAACTTTACCTACAAAATCTGCGAGAAAGAAAGGTTGCTACCTTCCTAGACGTAACAGTCTACAAAGGGGAACGCTTCACAACAGAGGGCAAATTTGACATTAAACTATACCGAAAACCAACAGAAACCTTCCAGTACCTACACCGCCACTCAGCTCACCCCCGAGCAGTGTTTAACGGACTGGTCAAGGGAGAAACGCTCAGAATCGTGCGAAACTGCTCAGACAACCACGAGAGAGATCGACAAATACAACTGTTCCATCAAAAACTAGTCGAAAGAGGGTATGAACAAACGGAACTCGCAAAACAAACAGAAACCATTACCAACACACCACGGGCAACACTGTTACAAGAAAGAACACAAGACAAGAAAAAGAGAAACCAAGCCCCACCCTTGGTAATGATAACCAGATTCAACCCCAGGACCAAAGGACTATCTAAAGCCATAAAAAAAACAAAAACATTGGCACATAATAACTAGAGATCAGGACTGCAAAGAAATTTTCAGTTCCCCTCCGATAGTCTCATACAAGCGCCACAAAAACCTCGGAGACCAGATCATCAGATCAAAACTCAAAACTGAGAACAGATGATCACACTGCCGAAAACAAATGTGGACAACAACGCGGGGCCAACGGCAAATGCCAAAAAGACTGGGAGCGCGCTGACCTGAACCGAGAAGTGGTATGAAATTAACCCATACACACCAAATAAACGACGCACAGTCCCAAAACCAACAAGCAAGAGATTAATGCCTGAACTGAACGGCAAGACCCTCCGAATGCGCAAAAAAAAAAATGGCCTAGAAACAGACTCATAACAGATGAGGAAAAGGAGAACCAAAAAAGATTACGCGGAAATAACGCAATGAACCGTAACCATAATGGATAGAACCTGCCGCGTGCAGAAAGAAGGTTCGACCAATCAACGAACACCAACAACGAAAAATCACTGGTGTCTCACACTGAGCCGCGCCACGAGTATAAAAAAGCGGGCAGCCGCGCGCAAGAATCACTCCGACACCCAAACGCAAAAGGGAAACAGAGGCAAAACAAACAGCCCATGACAAAACAAAACACGCAATGAAATACATTGCCCCCAAAACCAACAAAAAGAAATGAAACAACACAACAACAAACAGACAGTAATACAAGAGTGACTTTCCCACCAAAACAAACGCACAAATGCGGCAACAAAAACGTGAGAACCCAAAATTGTACGCATAGTAACAAATGCGGAAAAGGAACACGCGCGCGCGGATGACTCAGAGCTAAAGTACCAACCAATCACAGAAACCAAAAGCGAACCGACAACAGTCCTCAATGATGACTCACGCGGAGCCACGCGCGCGGGGGGCATAAAACGGCAAACGGCCGCGCACAATAACCAGTTCAGCGCACAGAGGTGGCCAACAAACCACCCTGAGAAACACTACGAAATGAACACGCAACAAGCAAGAAACAGGCAAATTTTTGAAGCCTGGATGGAACTACAGGACCTCCTTGGCCCGGCAAACAGATGGCCTAGAAACATACGAAAGTATATGTGGACCAAAAATGTTAAACACTGGGGAAGAATCCTCCTTGCAGCGTTCATCTTCACCAACGGGTTAAACCCAACCATCTTCATAGAATGGGCAGCCTTAAGGGGCCTTTTCAGAGATAACGCAGCCCGAAACCACTTTTTGAACTTCATCGAACTACTCAAGAAAGGCAAATACAACAAAAACCTGTACTCATTTGACCTAACCAACGGAAGATGGGAATACCTAGACGGAACACCAAAGTACTATAACAAAAACGAACAGACCCAACCAGAATGAAACACAGGCAATAATCACCGAACGCGGACAAACACGCCAGAAAACAAAAACAACGGGCAATAGTGCGATTCGCAACCCCCCCCCCCCCTCCCCCCAACTACGCAATGAACTGAAAAACAAAAACGTGACACAAACGAGTAGAAATCCACAGAACAGTCACAACAAAAAAGTTCGGTGTTAATCACCAGTGTGGTTAGGTGGGTCTGCTGACGAGAGCAGTACCTAGCTTATTGCAAGCGAAATGTGCTCGAAATACACAATGGGAATGAGCGACAAAACGAAATCTAGACCTGTGTCATAAAACCGTGTGTATACGGCCAAGCCAGAATAAACAGGCTGCCGAACGCATTGTGGGTGTGCGATGTTGAGCACCATTTATTCACACATGAACTGACTAGTTCAGCCGGTAAGGGAAGGCACAACCTAAAAACGGTACCCAAACAAAATATGCCCAGAAAACGGGATGTTGACACATGAACCCACGTGTGTACAAATATCTAACCAATATGGAAAGGTTGACACATAACAACATGGATCATCCGAAAAACACAAACAGTGTATGAACAATAACCTGTGCCGAAAATAACCTGTGCCGATCATCAGATCAAAACTCAAAACGGAGAACAGATGATCACACTGCCGAAAACAAACGCGAACAACAACGCAGGGCTAACGGCACATGCCAAAAAGACTGGGAGCGCGTGGTCCTGAACCGAGGCATGGTATGAAATTAACCCATACACACCAGATGAACGACGCATAGTCACAAAACCAACAAGCAAGAGATTGATGCCTGAGCTGAACGGCAAGACCCTCCGAATGCGCCAAAAAAATGGCCTAGAAACAGACTCATAACAAATGAGGAACAGGAGGATCAGAAAAACAAATTACGCAGAAACAATGCAATGAACGTAACCGTAATGGATAGAACCGGCCGCATGGAAAAGAAAGAAGGTGTAATCAACCAATCAACAAACACCAACAACGAAAAGTCACTGGTGTCTCACACTGGGCCGCGCCGCGGTTATAAAAAAGCGTACAACCGTGCGCAAGGATCATTCCGACACCCAACGCAAAAAGGGAAACAGAGGCAAAACAAACGGCCCCTGACACAACAAATACGCAATGAAACACACACATTGCCCCCACAACAAAAACAAGAAATGAAACAACACAGTAACAAACGAACAGTAATACAAAAGTGACCTCCCCACCAAAAACAAACGCACAAACATTGCAACAAAACGTGGGAACCCAAAAACGCACGCATAGCAACAAATGAGGAGAGGAAGCACGCGCGCGCGGGCCTGAGCAGAAGATGACTCAGAGCTAACGTACCAACCACTCACAGAAACCAAACGGGCACCGACAACAATCTTCAATGATGACTCACATGGAGCCACGCGCGCGGGGGGCATAAAACGGCAAACGGCCGCGCGCAATAACCAGTTCAGCGCACAACCACAGCGCTGAGAGGTGGCCAACACACCACCCTGAGAAACAATACGAAATGAATAAACAACAGCCTAAACACACCAGCGAGAAACAGGCAAACTTTTGAAGCCTGGATGGAACTACAGGACCTTCTTGGCCCGGCAAACAGATGGCCTAGAAACATACGAAAGTATATGTGGACCAAAAATGTCAAACACTGGGGAAGAATCCTCCTCGCAGCCTTCATCTTCACCAGCGGGTTAAATCCAACCATCTTCTTAGAATGGGCGGCCTTAAAGGGCCTTTTCAGAGATAACGCAGCCCGAAACCACTTTATGAACCTCATCGAACTATTCACGAAAGGCAAATACAACAAAAACCTGTACTCATTTGACCTAACCTACGGAAGATGGGAATACTTGGACGGAACACCAAAGTAATATAACAAAAACGAACAGACCCAACCAGAGCCAAACACAGGCAGTGATAACCTAACACGGCCAAACACGCCACAAAACAAAAACGGACAACAGTGCAACTCAACCCCCCCTCCATCCAACAACGCAATGAACTGAAAAAGAAAAATGTGACACCAACGAGTAGAAATCCACAGAACAGTCACAACAAAAAGGTTCGGTGTTAATCACCATTGTGGTTAGGTGGGTCCGCTGACGAGAGCAGTACCTAGCTTATTGCAAGCAAAAATGTGCTCGAAATACGCAATGGGATGACAAAACAAAATCTAGACCTGTGTCATAAAACCATGTGTATACGGCCAAGCCAGAATAAACAGCTACCGAACGCATTGTTGGTGTGCGATGTTGAGCACCATTTATTCACACATGAAAACAGTTGTTGAGAAAAATAACTTTGTCAAAGTATTGTTAATTTTGACCTATTTCTGCCCTCCCCATGACCTTGACCTTTGCAAAAGGTCATTGAATTTGATATGTTTCAAAAGGTGTTGTCACTAAGTATCGCTGGGCCAAGTTTGAAGACTGTGGCTTGAATAGTCTCCGAGAAAATGCTAAATGTTAAAGTTCAGACAACTTTTTTATCCATAAAGTTTGTGACGGGCGACACAACGAAAGATGGCAGATGGATGACCACTGGCCCAGAACATAGACTCACTTTTGCTTTACACATGAGCAAAGAATAAAAAGCAACATAAAAATGTGTAAGTTGTCAACCATGTTATTGCTAATGTGTGTGTGTGTGGTACCGCCCTTTCTGTGACCAGAAGTAGACTTTGATCATGCCTTCCCCAGCAATATGCTCCATTCTTAAAGAAAAAAAAAATCTTTGATTAGATCTTCATGACTTGGAACACTCAGGATAACTATGTCCATGAATGTGATAAAATGAATGTGAACAAAAATATTTGCATCAAAATATTTAAAGTACACTCATACTAGTGTCCAGAGAGAACCTTTATCTGTTGCTGTCACCAAAAACAAAATTTTGTCACAACTCGGATTTTTCTTTCTACATTCAAGAACAGTTTCATTGTCCAACAAAAGAAATCGCCAATTTTATTCTTACTTCAACATTTTTAACTTGAGCTTATCGCCCTCTTTGAAATACAAGTTCGCAAGATGTGGAAGTAAAAAATGTTATCTGATCACTACAATTTTCACATATGTCCATCTGATCATGACATTTTAGAAAAGCGTGACCAAACTAAAAAAAATCACCATCCACATAACCATGGGTAAAAGAAGAGTGCCCTGATGTAAAATGTCTTCATCTAGTCATACCTGTCAAGTTTTGAAAATGGGAAATTTGGAGATTTTTTGGGCAGCCTTTTTTGTTGTTGCGGCTTCATGGCATTTTCTTACAAATATCAGCATAAAAAGTGTGCGAACATTATATTTAGATTATTACTTTTGTGTGTGCGTATGTTTTCATTTTTACAATGAATTCACACAGCACCATTAAATATTCCATTTTATATGAAAATTCCTAAAAATAATGTGATTTCATTTGAATTTATTTACATTTCTGAATCTGATTCTGCTATCTGATGTTCACACAGTAAATCTAGAACAAGATGGGATGAACCATAACCCACAAAGTCCCTTCTATGTGAAGCTGTCCTCACTGTCAAGGCTCTCCACCTTTTGTCTTTGACCTGATTCTGATGTTGAAATATCTCCTATTGAACAAAAGGAGGATTTCATCCCAAAGTCTACCATATTGTTTGGAGCACACATGAGTTTTTCTTTTAAGAATATTCAGTCGTTCATATTTTCAAGCTTATCCTTCTTATCCATTTCCCTCCTCTCTAAGCCAGCCTCTGATCAACATACACACCGGCACACACAAATAAAGACGGACACATGGCACAGCCATTAGTATGCTCTGTGGGCTGGAGTAATAACAGGAATTCCTAAGAAAAATAGCACGAGCAGCAAAATGACGTCACTATAAGCTTGACGTCATGGTATCGCTAGTCTCACGACGTCATGTATACAGTGATAAAATTGATGTTTCACGTCACTCATCTTCCAGGGCTGACTGTTTTGTTCCACACAGCATTGTCCAGGTCTGACTGTTTGATGGCAGTATATAATGAAAACAAAACATGCAAAAATGAATTAACTATTATTCAAAATGTTGAAGTACAAAGCTGGCTGACGAATCCATCCAATGTCTTTCTCTGAACTAGCTATATCTGAAATTTCATGTAAATATGACAAAAATGATGGGCTCTAATCTGGGTCAACTGACTTTCTATAAACAGTCTTTTTTGTCTTCAATGAGACATCCAGTTACAACATGCTCAGAGGCTCTCTAGAGATGTATAATATAAGAGAGCTCAGACAGCTCCCCAATTTCCCTGCATTGAGGTATAAAACTCAAGATTTTTTAAAGATCACCACCTCACCTCTCACAAAAACCTTGCCTCAACTCACAAGTGTATTTTGAGGAATAATGAGAGGCCTCGGACAGCCCCCAATTTTCCCCGCATCAATGTATAAAATCATAAATTTTTGAAACATCACCACCTCAACTCTCACAAAACCCTGCCTCAACTCACACCACAAGTGTAATTTGAGGGGAAAGGACAGTTCCGGACAGCCCCCCAATTTTCCCTGCATAGATGTATAAAACGTGGCTATTTTTAAAGATCACCACCTCACCTCTCATAAAACCCTGCATCAGCTCACACCACAAGTGTAATTTGAGAGATTATTAATTTTATGGCTTACAAAAATCAATACTCCCCATGTGCTAGGCAGACGGTCGGCTAGATAAGTAATCCTGCTGCGGTAAATAACACTACATCAACAACTCTTAAAGTTAAGTAAATTACAAGTACTTGATAAGGTAACTTATAGGTTGTCTAAAGCATGCACATGATTGCGTGAGTTGTGAGTGCGCACTTAGAGTTATAATTATTATAAGATAAGCGCATTATAAATACCGTAATTATTATTTATTAGTGTTACCTATGACCTACAAGTAACTTTGCAAGTTCTTATAAGTGAGTTGACATACATTCTTATAGTGAGTTGACTTAAGTTCTTTTAAGTTCTTGTCTCAAGTCAGTAAGTTACTTGGACAAATTTATCAAGTTACATGGACAACAAAATATCTTTTTTTTCTCAATAATACTCTGGTGTTGGAGCTGATGGTGTTAAATAGTTAGATGTGACTTCTCTCTGTGAATTGTATGGCAAAAATAAAGAATGATTACCAAAACTTATCTTTATTTGTTTAGAAGACCTTGTACTTTTTCCATCATCTCTTTCATTCATATCTTTTTTCCTTCATCTAAAAAAGTTGTTTTCAGTTTTTCAACATTCACGGGTTGGCTGCGCATTTTATTTTGAATTTCAGACTTCTGTCGTTTGTAATCATCCAAATCATCCTGCACTCTTTTAAATTCATCATCTTCGATTTTAAAATATTGTCCTCTAAAGCTTTACTAATAATAAGTTTCATACTGCTCAACTTTGCTCCAGCAAGAGTACTTAATGCTTGATGCTTTTGTAACTTCTTATGTAATCATTTGTTAAGGGCTTCCAAACCAAAGCATGTTAAGCATGTGAAAATACTGACACCTTGAAGAGCAATACCATGACACTTCTAACTCCCGTTGCAAACAGAGCAACACCGCTGACAGAACAACTAGTGGAAACAACACCGACAGCCATAGTTGTGTTGTGTACAGAATTGAAAACCGTGTTGTACCATCTTTTACACCATCTTTTACACCTTGAGTATTTTGCCTGTTCACTTTCCAAATACTAAAATGCTTCTGTAATATTTATTAAACAAAATGAGTCAGCACTTTCAACCTGTAATCTTTGATCAGTAGTTGCAGATAAAGTCACGAGTCTCCCACCGAAATCGGGAGACTTGACAGGTATGTCTAGTGGATTGGAACATGCTCACAACGCGTCGTTTCCCAAAATCAAGATCTTCCTGGTCCTGACAATGGGACCAAAATTACACATGTCAAAAACTTCTTACAGATAAATGAAAAGAAAAGGGGAGACTGCCAGTGCTAATATTTTAAGAAGATTACAAAATAAAGTAGGTAAGAGCACTGTCAGGGGAGAGAAGTGTGCATGATCGACCACTGATCATAGATCTCCTGTGGTCAAAGCACACACACAAAAAACAAAAACAAAAATAGGAAAAAGGGGGTGCGCTAAGAAAGTGACTGGAAGCAATGCATATGGAAGCCCTCCCCCCCCCCCCCCTTCCCCCGTATCACATATCCCACTGTTCCAGCCACTCGGTGCATGGAAATTATATTTAGCCGGTGTGGACAGCTGTTTCGGTCTTGGCGACCTCTTCAGCACACCATTGGCAATACTGGAGGAAGGCAGGAACTTTTGCCTACCTGCAATGACAGCCACATTTTACTGTGGTGTCTGCAGGGGCATACATTCCATGCCTCCACCTAGACCTAAATTTCCATGCACCCTAAAAAAGAACCTACTAAAAGGGGGAAAAGGGTTGCAGTCGATTGCAATCTTCCTTACAGATATTTGTCTCTATTCAGCATAAAATTGTAAAGGAATAACAAAAAACAAGGACATCAACACTTGATAACTGCATATTTTCTATTCTGTATAACATTTTCCCCTGAAACAAAGTGGTTGTGTGACCAGATGAGTAACAACCGTAAGATGTGTTTTTAAAGGTCTTTTTCTCCACCCAAGAACATTTTCTTTGTAAAATGAAAATGCATGTGTATTCTGTAACTATTTCTCTACTCACAAAATAATGTTGATTATATTTGATGAAAGAAATGGCCGCCATTTGAAGAAAATTGACTGGTGCATGTATTGGTGGAAACCAGCAATCAATTTTTCCTGTCTGCTTGCCAAAGTGAATCAGTCATTTCTCCCACAAAAGTGCATGCAGCCAAATAAATTTATCTTATGTACATCTTCGGTTATGGGTCTGTTGAACAACTGTAAAAGTTAGTGTGTTTAACATGTAAGAGTCTGTTTAAGCACTCTCAGAAAGTTCAGCGCCGCAGTGTGCCCACGTTTAAGCAATGGCTCACTATGCATAAAAACCTTTACTGAGTTTTTAAGACAATATTTTTCTAATGCCTGAAGATTTTAAAATTCTGATTGCACCATGAAAAAGCTTATGCACTTGTGATTACAACGCAACAGCTGCATCTTCTTCCATTGCACTATCTTTAGATTACAATCCTTTAACACGACACCCCAAAAATCGAAAGTTGCAAGGTAACATATTCATATGAGACATGTTTATCGCACACTGCTCACGTTTCATTGAGAGCTTTGTTAATCTGATTTCACTATTTAAAAGGGCATTCATTTAACTCCAGATGCATTGAATGATTTTTATTTTGAAAGAAAACTGTTTGCTGTTGTGGTCTGAATAAGACCAGCACCCCCTAAAAAAAAATCACTTGTACCAATTGTACACATATCGTCCATTCGCCAGCCAGTGATTTAAATTCCAAGTAATACGGTGAGAAGGAGGATCATTTCTCTTTCAAATGCAACCTAAAACATTCATTTTGAGCTAAATTGTGGATTTATTGCAAGAAAAGCTAAGCCTAGTAGCATTCGATGGTCACGGTCTTTTTGAGGAGTTAAAGTTACGTAACTGTGACGGACGATTTCAGGCTCAACAGGACGTGGTGGCAACCACCCATAAAAAGCTCACATGAGCGCTTTTCCGAGGACCTATGAGATGGTACTGCGACCTTTGAATGGACCCAAAATGTGACTGTCACAAAGTAGAGGTCGCTGTGCAGTCACAGCACTGGCTCACACGAGCTCATCCCCAAAAGACCGATGAGACAGTACTGCGACCAAAATGGGACTATCATGAATGAGCCGGCGCAAAATGGTCGCACTTACTTATCATCTGCCATGATCTCTGGATGTTAATTGCCCTTGCCATATACTGTCATCCATCCATCCATCTATGCATCCATCCATCCATTTTTATTCTCTCTCTTTCTTTCTCTCTCTCTCTCTCTCTCTCTCTCTCTCTCTCTCTCTCTCTCTCTCTCTGTGCCAGCAAGTTAGACTATCATCCACCCACCCATCCTTCATCCATCCATTCATTCATCAACCCATCAATTCATCCAGCCATCCATTCATCAAGCCATCCTTTAACCAGTCTGTTCCCCCGTCCATCCATCCGTCCATCTATCCATCCTTCTATCCATCCATTTACATGCATATCTCTCTCTCTCTCTCTCTCTCTCACGCACACACACACACACACACACACACACACACACACACACACACACACACACACACACTCTGTAGACAGCCAGTTACACTGTCATCAATCAGTCAGTCCAATCCATCCGTCCGTCCGTCTGTCCATCCATCCATTTCCATTCTCTCTCTCTCTCTCTCTCTCTCTCTCTCTCTCTCTTTCTCTCTCTCTCTCTCTCTCTCTCTCTCTCTCTCTCTCTCTCTCTCTCTCTCTCTCTCTCTCTCAGGACAGTTTGTAAGAGAGACATTCGCATGCCTAAAACCTTATCCTGAATAAAAACGTTTCATCATCTCTCCAGCCAGCCAGCTAGTTGATCAATCAATCAATCAGTAAACTTTATTGTTCCAAATACATGTTGCCACATACAGGAAAATTTGTCTCGCCACCTCAGGTGCAACTCAAAATCACCCACTCTCGCACAACAGTTTACAAAACAACACGTGGACAATGAATGGCTCGGGATGGGTAAAGCCTGTCGCCAAGGCATCCCATGGTCGGCGCCAACAGCCCCAACCCAACCTGAACCTCCCTAACACAAAGCAAACTAAGGACAGCCCTATCATAGCATCTCTTAAATGTTTTTAAACTTTCTGCTTGGCTGAGACTAGTTACACAAATGAGAAATATGCATAAACCCAAAAAGAAAAAAAAAAACACGAATTATACTTTCACAGTTGCTACCTGGGGGCCCCGTCGCTATAAGAACAGCACTGGCTATTAGACAGTTGCTCTGGCATAAACAGTCACCACCTTAATTATAACTAAACTAGTATATAACTTCATAGTCATTTTTAAAGCAATAGTAGTAAAACTACAGAATTAACATGAAAGCAGTCCAAAATGGTTTCTAAAGAGTACACACAAGCACACGCTGTTGTAAGAAACACAGTCACTGTGTCAGGGAGGTGTCTGTCATTACATCATTCGGCTGGAATGTGGGGGCCTGAAGCTTGCTTCGTTGTATGCACTCGCGCTATTCCGTAGGCAGTGAAGTTGAGCGCGGCGTGGGAAGAGCCACTCCTGAGATGATTGAAAGGGGAGAAAAGCACGTTGGTTGTATTGCCAAAGCATAATGCGTGCTGTTCTTCTGAGATCCGCATTCGAATGGTACTAACAAGAATCAGTGTGTATCCGAACTCCCAGCGTCACATGGCCAGGGAAATATAAAATCCAATTAACAGTCACATGACAACAAATTGCCAAAAGTCACCAAAAAGAAATACCAGTCGTGATGCAGCATTGCAGGGCCTGACATCATATATCAAACGAAGGTACAAAGTCTGTTAGAATACTGCGGGTGGCGACCAAGTTTCGGCCGGAGCGGGCGGCCAGGAGGTGTTGCATGGCCGCCATCTTGTCCATGTTAGACTGTCATCCATCCATCCATCCATCTACATGCACCCTCTCTCTCTCTCTATCCAGCCTGTCATCCATCTATCCATCAAGCTATCCATCTATCCATTTACATGCATTCTCTGCATTAAATGAGTACAGACCTATATCCATTTTATCATCAATTTCGAACCTACTTAACTCTTAAACGTTCGTGCAAATTGTATGCATTTTTGACAGCGCAACAGGTAAATGGTTAAAAATACACAAAACTAGTGCAAGTGTTAACATATTATAGACATATTATATATCATTAGAAAGCAAATTGAATTTTCTTTCAAACAGGCACACTAACAACAAGAAATAATTACACTGTAAATCATGAAGAAGGGTTCAATGTTTAAATTTTATTTTTATTTTACCGCAAAATATTAAACATTCAATAGTCGCAAAGAAGAAAATTTTTTTATTACTGTACAACAGTCACTAAAAGAAGTTAATTCTGAAAGCCACTACAATTCCTGACAAAACAAGCCCAAGTATGTTAAAATTGCTTTATAAATGTATGTTCTATCCTCATGAAGACAAAGTGACTGAAATACGTAAACGTAGCACAAAATGAAAACAATGAAAGTAGCTCACAAGAATGAACTGCTATGAACAACATAAACAGACTGTTCACTATTTATATTTCTTTCTGTTTGCAACCATGGAATTCAGCTGTGTTCAAAAAGCCACATGTTTCTACATTTATACACATAATTTGTTTATAAATCAATGCTTAGCTTGCAGTGAAAATATTTGCAGGTGAAAATTCCAAAGTACAAATACACTTTACACAGCATCTACAGGTGAGCTTGAAGAAGGCAGTTTCTCTTGTTTGTAAAACACAAAGATTTATCACACACAGAACATTTCACATGTGTTTTTCTTTCAACTTTTTCACTGGCATAACATAATCTACAATTTTTTGCCTTTTCCATCATCACCGGCTGCATTGCGTGGTTAGGCGGTGGCACTGGAGTAGGTGCCCGGCTGTTAGTCTTCTTGAACAGAGGCACATCACTATTTTCATCTATTCCAGCAAGTTCTCTAATTAATTCCTCAGTGAATTTCAGCTGATTGAACTTTTTTTGCCTTTGTAACTCTGGAATATCAGGGTTTTTCCGTCGAAAATCATTAAAAAGTATGTAGGAATTTACTCGCGCAATGTCAAGAAAATGAAAAAACAAGGTTTTCCAGTACCTGTGAGTTTTTCTCAGAGTTTTATATTTACCAATTAACTGGTCACTTTTATCCACCCCACCCATATATTTATTATAACTATCTACAAGTTTGGGTTGACGCACTTTTATTGCCCTAAAGGCACCATTTACTTTATTACGCCGCTGTACGTACTTATAACTACTGCCATTCTCATGCATGGTGCTAACAAATGTGACAGGCTTATTATCAAGCCATTGTAAATATAATAAATTTCCCTCCCTCAACCATCTCACAGAGCCTCTGGTATTCTTGGAAAAGGATTTTGTATCCTTGAATAATGGTGGTATGCCTTTACGACTGGCAATGGCAGTGCCGCACGCAAGATAAATCTTTCATTAGTGCTACACCTGTATAAAAGTTATCACAAAATACATGATAACCTTGTTTGAAAACACTTTTACACAGCTTCATAACAACATCATAAGCCAGACCAAAGTGTGACTTTTCAGTGCTTTTTCCAGTATATACATCAAAATCATAGGTATAGCCATTAGAAGAATCTGCTAAAATCCACAACTTCATTCCCCACCTTGTGGGCTTATCCTTCACAAACTGCCTGAATGTGAATCTACCACGGTTTCTTACCATTCTCTCATCTACAGACAGATTCATATACGGTTGATAAAGTTTCTTGCACTTGGCCTTGATGTAGTCATGAAGAAGGCGTACCTTACACAGTTTATCACTCACATTGTTCTCGGTAGCAGCATTGCACACTTTCACAAAGGCCTGAAGGGCCTTGAAACGAGCATAACTCATAAATTTCCTTGCCCACAGTCCATGGTACAGAGCAGTGGTCGACCAGTATGCAGCTTCATTTGGAGCTTTCACAATGGCCATGTACATAAGCAACGCAAAGTATACATACAGTTCATCTGTGGTGACGTCTTTCCAGCCTTGATAGATAGTAGGCTTATCAGGCCCATGCATCCTTGCGTAGTCGTTAGTCCACTCACAGATGCGGGTAATGATGTCCAGGGTGAAGAAGAGTTTGTAGAAGCAGGCAGGTGTCACGTATCTCCTCACATCGTCCCTTGTGCGGCAGTCAGGTAGCTGTAAGAGAATGAGAATATGAGAGCCCCAGTCTACCCCTCCCCCAAACAATATATTTATTCTAATTAACACGGTAATTAAGCAAGCCCACGTCAACAAAGACACCCAATACCTTTATTACCTAGCCATTTTAGTTCCACTCCAGAAATCATTCAAGCTACGTTTGGGGGAGGGGTAGGCTGGGGCTCTCATATTCTCATTCTCAGAATAATTAATTCTAGAATGAGAATATAAGATTTGAAAACCAATCAAATCGATAAATGCCACATCGATCAACTAATTATTGTAATCAACTAGCCATTTAGACAAACCCATCGCCACCCAATACACCCAATAACTTTATTACCTAGCCATTTTAGTTCCACTCCAGAAATCATTCAAAGCAACGATTTTTGATCAGCTACCAACCCGCGATTATCATAAGCCAGACCCCCCACCTAACCTAAATTATTAATGCTGTCATTGACTACTATCAGCCGTTTTCGGGAAATGACTACTTGCGCAATTGTGGGAATTCCCGTTAGGCATAATTTCCACATCACCCACCCAAAAGTAAGTGGCGTCAATGTTGCCAATAACAACACCACGTGTCAACTCGTGACCCTAGTCTCGTGATCAAGTATTGCGTCGTTGAGACGTTCGTAGGGTGTGAAGACGAACATTCTCGATCTTTCCATTACTTTGTGTTGGAGTGCGGTTGTGTTCTCAGAGTAGCAGCATTTTTTATCAGCTACCCGTGATTATTAAGCCAGATCCCCCACCACACCTAAATAATTAATGCTGTCATTGACTTCTTTAAGCAAAGGTACTTCAGTTATTAATCACCATTGTCTCTATCAACACACCACCTTTCAATACAAAATAAAATGCAGTTAAACACACACACACACACACACACACACACACACGCTCAAACACACAGATAACATGTTTACATGAAAACACACACACCACTCAGACAGTTATTTGGGTTACAAACTTATCCTATTTCACTGACACACACACACACACAGTGCCCTTTGTACAATAGCTGAAGCACATAGTCGTTCTGCGCTACTGAACAAGTATAGGAACCCCATTAAATCTGACTTCCTTCCTCTGAGAACATGAAAAAGCATGTTTTATTTTACAAGAGGCTTTAATTTTCAGTAGCCCACGCCATCACAGATTCTTATGAGCAGTGTGAGATTCTCATTAGCCACCGATTTCATAGAGTTTTAGTCAACTGTAAAGATTGCTGAATCTATGCATAACACTTAAACACAGACATGGCAGAGTTGTACTGAGCACGCTTAAACACAGGTATGACAGAGAAGCGGACATTCACCAATGCCAAGGACATCTTATAATAGCATGTTAGGCTTACTACCTTTGAGGACGGAAACACCAGAGGTCTTTTGCAAGAGACTTAGATTCTCAGGAGCCTATGTCTTTATAGGCTTAAATTCTTAAGATTCTTTTTGATTCATATCATGGAGAGCCCTGATTTAATAAGATTTCAGCCAAACCATAAATACGTAAAATAATCTACCTTTGTTTGGGTCTGCTGAGTGGCTGAGAGGATACTTCCGCTGGTTAGGATAGAATAGTTAGCGCAAGCTATTCTGTCTGTGCTGGGTTCGTTTCACGCTCTCGGAGCCAGTTGACACTCTCCACCGCGGAGGCTTTCACAGGAAAAGGTGAACGTGCAACCCCCAGGGTTATAGCCCCCTCCATAGGGGGTGAATTAGCACGTGAATAACCCGGGTTACATCGATTCCTGTGGAAGCAGGTGACAGGCCACTAAGCAGCCCTTTTGTCAATATTTTTTTTTTTTCTATTTTTTTTTTCTTTGTTAATTTTTAATTATTCTTCTTTTTTTTTCTTATTTTTTTTTTTAATTTTAATTTTTTTTTCTTATTTTTTTCCTATTTTTTATGTTAGGGAAAAAAGCAAAATAAGTACATCACTGGACAAAGGGAAATAATCTGGGAAAAAAAAAAGGCTAGTTAAAAATATCAATGCTGTCACCCAGACCCCCTACCCCACCCAGCCACCCACCTCGCACACACAAGCACACACAAACATATTAGGTCAAATTATTTTGTTCTGTGTCAATGCTTCAAAAGTGGGTTATTAGGGCACTAGAACAAATTTAAAATATGGAGCGTTCACCAAAATATGGAACAAACCTTGAATATAGGTTTTTTCTCCAAATATAGAGCACTAGGTCATTCCTAAATAAATAGGTCTCGCCAAGTGAGTAGAAAAATAATTTTGTTTTCTGTTTCTTCGTCTGACAAAGTGTGGAGAAAATTTTGTTGTTTCCACTCCAAGCACATCACATCAGCACATCGTGAGTGTTATTTAACAGGCGCAGACCAACCTGTGATGCATTTGAAATTGAAAGACAAAACCCATTTTATGTTTGCAGCGACAAGAACACATGAAAAACACACCCTGGCAATAGGCTTATCCATCAGGCCTATTCAAAAGGGGTGTTTTAAAATACCCCTTTCACGTCCACAGAGGTATGGACAGATTTTGCACTATAGACCTTTCTTTCCAGGGTGCTATGTGCACACACCCTTATTGTGTAATAAAAAAAATATTCTATTACACTACCGGGCAATCTGAGTGGGAAGTAAACTTAGAAAGTTACTGTTGATGTGACTTTCTAGAATAACATGATTTTACTTGCCAACTAACTTCAAAGATACCTACAACTTTAAAGTTAGTGTCATAAGTTCTTTTAAGTGACTTAAAACAAGTTCTTACAAGAACCTAAACATAAGAATTTGTAAGTTCTTGACCCTAGTCAATAAGACACTCAGACAGATTTCTCAAGTTACAAGGTCAACAAGAAAACTTTTTTTTCTCAATAGTAGTCTGGTGGTGGGGCAGATGGTGTTAGATGGGCAGACGTGAAAGGCATGACATCTCTTTGTGAAGAGTATTTCAGAATTAATGAATGATTACCAAAACTGATCTTTACTTGCCTAACAGTCCGTAAACTTTTTTCATAGTTTCTTCTACGCCTATCTTTTTTCCTTGTTCTAAAAAAGATTTCTTTAGCTCTTCAACATTTACAGCCTGACTACGCATCTTATTCTGTATTTCAGATTTTTGTTGTTTATAGTTAGCCAAATCATCCTGGACTCGCTTAAATTCTTCATCATCAATTTCATTATTTTCCAAAGATTTACTAATAATAAGTTTCATACTCGTCAGCTTAGCTGCTGCGAGCGTACTTAATGCTTCATGCTTCTGCAACTTCATATAAAATCTTTTGTTAATGGCTTCCATACCAAAGCATGCTAGACTTGTGACAAGACCAATACCTTCAACAGCAATTCCTATAACACTTCCCACCCCCGTTGCAAAAAGAGTTATACCTCCTACAGATAATCCGGCTGAAACCACCCCCATGGCCATTGATGTGTTGTGTACAGAATTGAAAACCGTATTGTAACGGCGTTTACACCTCGAGTATTTTGCTTGTTCTTCTTCCAAATACTTCAACGCTTCTGTAATATTCATTAAACGAAATGAATCTGCCTTTAATGTTTTATCACGCTCAATAGGCTCAGGTGGTATTTGTGGATACAAGTTCACCATTTTTTATGACAAATATTTTTTTAATCAGCAATTACATTTTGCAACTCTTCAAAAGTATACAATTTACTAGCATAATAAAATGCAACAAGATCAATGTGTTCAAGGTTTATGTAAGTTAGACGAACAAAAGTTGTTTTGTCAACCACCACCTTGACAGTGGGAATACTGCTTGAAACATTAATAACATCATTATTTTTTGTAATGGCAATAAAGACCTTTGATGATTCTGTTACTGCTTCATTCCATGTAAGTTTAATTCCTTGTGCAATTTGAGCCTCTTTTGCAGTAGCAACAGATTTCATGATAATTTCAAATACTATTGTCGCTTCTCTAGCCACGACTAAGCTTGCTGGCATAAACACAACAGAAGTATCTGATCTACCCTTTCTAGTTGTAAGAAGATATCTTCGTTTCTCATAATTTTCAACTTTTAGTTTTTCTCTGCTATTGTTGTCTAGGGCAAAACTTGGAACAAGGCTTACAATAAGCGGCCCAGAATTAACAACCTTCCTAAACACTAAGGCGCCTTCATCATCAGTGTATACATAAGGACTAATAAATTCAATCTTTATGTCCCAGTCAATTGTGGGTGGTGGAACAGGCACAGGTGAAACAACCCACTTACTACCCACATGTATTAAGTTGTAGGGCACATTATTTACAGGTGGAGTAGGTACAGTAACATCACGTAGCTGACCAAGTTTAGGAATCTGTTTTTCACCGTCTTTTATGTCAACAATTACTTTCCTTTTGTACATGCCATAGGAATCAAGTTCAAAACCATATATTTCTCCAATTTCCCCTTCCTTCTCAAAATCCTGTACGTCTGCCAAATCTTTCAACTCTGTTACTGGACATGCAACTGGTATGATTCTAGGCTTTGGACCAAGACCACTCATTTTTTTATAAACAAAAATAAAATTATTTAATTTCTAACACAACACTAAAATCATGCATCACAACTGGTTTACCATTCTGATTAGTTACAGATATACTCAGTGACTCAAAGAAACTAGAACCTAATTTCTTAAACTGTAAATTAGGAAATCTAACAACCACAATTTCACAATAGGGTGCAGTTCCAGTTGGTAAGCATCTCAACAAAGTTGATGGTTTTCCATTGTGTACATTTTCAGTCGTGTTTAGTTCTTTCAAATGAACATTTAGAAATGTGTGTACTGACAAATGAACAGGATATGTTCCAGTTATTTTAGTTACATCTGGTGTATAATACCATCCACTAGTACCATTATCTGTAAAACCCATTACCCAATTTACAGGCATTGTATTTCTGTCTATTAAACCAAGTAAATATGCAAGTTCAGTTGAAAATAAAGGTATAGTGCCTGTAGGAATTTCTAATTCAACAAACAAGTTAGCCTGATTTAAAGTTGCTTTAATTTTTAAATTATTTTGAAACCATGTAGCTAAAGTACAAAAGTCATAATACCCAGATGGTATAAAGTGTGTATTAGTGTCCAAGCCACTATTACCAGCATTAAGATAACTTATATAAAAACTTGTATTATCCGTTACATTAAACCACTTTACTGTATAAAACATTTCATGGATAGCTACAGCCTTGCTACCATCACGATTATCAATCCCATTAGTTAGCCACACTGGTTTGCTTGTGTCAAGATTTGTTAAGGTAATGAACATTTTTATTATCACATAAAAAAAAGGATGGAATTTAAATCACCAACCATTACCACTACAAACGCATTTCAATTCAATGTGAATGCCAAATATAATGTTGCACCTACTTATGAACAGAAAATAATTCAGTTAAATCAGCTTGATATTGCTGTGTCTGACGCAAGCGTACAAGATTTATTTCAAGTCAAAGTACCCAACCCTTTTGATCATTACCTAAACCCTCCAATAACAGATGACTCAACTGCAAGAAAGTGGTCTTCAAGCCCACTACAGATGTTTCAAAACCAACTTAACTTTGCCATACTGTGTTCTACTACAGGCTGTGGTGTTTCATTTACAGACCATTTGAATCACTCAAACAAACTGATTAAGTCTGTGTATCATTTCCATGTTTATTACCAGCTTAGAAGAATACTGTCAGAACTGCATACACCATTACCAACTGAATCCAGTTTTAATCAGTTTAACAATCCCATGGATTTTAAAGCATTTGAACGGATCTGTAATGAATTTAACATCAGTACAAAGTATGACTTTACACAAAAACTTGATGATCACAATGGTATGGGAACATTGTATTATGCTATGAGTCACAGACAATACCCACAAGATTACTACCCTGGTTACACTTCATTCTCATCAAAATCACAAGTCTGGTTAGGATCAATAGAGCAGAAGCAGACTAATGCGTGGACCACATTTATTTTAGATAAATCTGACGGGTTTACTCAAGCAGGAGTCGAGCGCGTCAATGAGTCTATCAGAACATATGTCTGGTGTTTACTAGGAGCACAATCACTAACAAAATCAAACATTTTGAATGGAAGTGGTAAATTTGAAGCACAAAAACAGTTTTTAGCAAATTTAGAAGATTCTATTAACTCAGTTGTTGATCTTCCATCTAGCATACAACGTTACCAAAACGTTCTCAGATATGCCAGATCAAAAGTTGACTTTGTAGTAGGCATTGGGTTATACATGTTGCCTTCTGATCTTCAACTACAAATTGGAGTAATAACAAATTATAATAATGAAATAGTTGTTGCAGGGAGTAATCAGAAATTAGGACTTAATCAATCTGTAAACTTGAGTCCAACAACCTCTCACATACAACCAGTAACACCACCAGTAACACAAATATCAACACCACCACCTGAACAGATAGTAAAACCAGTAATGTCAATAACAGCCCAAGCATCGGCACAGACACCTAAACCAGCACCAGTACAGTCAGTAACAGGCCAAGAAAACACACATGAGTCAGAGAGAACTGCATTGGTAATAGGCCTTACTGGATTAGGAATATTACTTCTTTACCTGTTTCATTAAGTATCCTATAATTAACCCTCCTACTGTTACCAAAAATATCCATACATGCTCTGCCATAAACCCTACTACCTTTGCTGTAGTACTAATAAGCCAACTGACAACACTACCTATAATACCTGGTAAAGCATCTGCTGCTTTTACAGCTAATTTTTTAAGCAAGTCTGATATGTGAGACAACTGTTTTTTTACCCACGTCTGTAAATCTTTTGGGTCTGATGGAGTTGGAGGAGCTGGAGGTGCTGGACTACTACCACCACCTGTTACAGCTAACACTACAGTACTAATAATAAATCCAAGAGCAGTAATTAAACTTGCAATAGTGATACCCTGCTCTCTGAAAAGTGTTTTTAATCTCTCAGTCAAAGTTGTATCCTCATTAAGTATTTTCTGAATAGTTTCTCTAATTCTGTTGACCTGTGTTTTCAGTTTTTCTTTTCCATTTTCAATCACTTCTAGTCGCGCTGATCTTTCTGTATACAAATCTTTTAATCTGTGTTGTATTCTTTCTTTCATTTCTATGTCATAATTCCCATTATCTGCTGTAGCCAGTTTCTCTTTTTCTCTTTCAATATGATTATCAAGTTCACCCAGTTTAGCTACATTATTCAAAAGCTCACCTCTTATTGTCTGCAGTGTTTTATCCAACGCAGCTAACTCCCTCTTTGTCAAAGGAGAGTCACCAATTGTTTTTAATTCCTCATTTATTTGTCCTTCTGTAAATGATGTTTCTTGTATTACTGTGTTTGCTATTTCTGGTAGGCTTGTTACTGGTGCCACATCAATTTCTTGTCCTGTTGGCAACCTTGTTTGCGCATCATGAAGAGCACTAACAACTCGAGGTGGCAACCTTTTATCACCAACACCAAGTTGACGCAAGGCACCAACACCACCTTCTTTTTTGATTGTACCTAAAGCTCTAAACTTAGTAGGGTCTTTTTTGTTAGTCAATTGTATTTTTCCTTTGTCAATAGTTTTTAAATATAAATGTCCTTTTTCATATTCAAACTGATTAGGATCTATTTGATATGGACGCTCATTAACACTATCATAAAACGAGTTAACTTTACTTTGTAAAAGTTCTTGTTGTAAAAAAGAAGTATTACTCGACATATCTGTTACACTATTATCAGAGACATTTATGTCATCCATTTTAAAATCTTCATGATTAAATCCTCCCGCTGCCATTGTTTTATTAATTTATTATTTTTTATTGTGCATAATAAAAATGACACAGTCTTATGGATCAAAGTTAGACCCATACAGAAAACTACGTGAGCCCCTGGGTGTTAAGGGCATTCGACAAACAATAGTCATCACAAACAATCCTAGTACCATAGACCAGAATCAAACACTTACAGTCAAGTTTCCAAACCTAGGTCCCAGTGACGTTATTGTTCCTGGCACTGCACGCCTTGCATTTAATATTGAACTATCATCAGAGGCAGATGTAAACAGAACACTAGTTGACAATCTTGGCAGAGCAATTGTTAGAACTATTAAAGTAAAACTTGAAGGACAGGAAGTGTTTAGTCTTGATGACTCAGATGTATTCTACTGTTACAAAGACCTTTGGCTAACAAGAGAAGAACGAGAAGATCGTATTTACCAAGGCATACAGCCAGATAATGTTGGTAAACTTCGAATCAATGCAGCAGATAAGGTAACTACTGGGGTACCAAAGGAAGTTATAATGGCTGAAACATATGGATCCAGATTCTACATTCCACTTGAGTTTGAAATCCTAACAGCTCATCTGCCTTATTATCAAGGAGCACTGAATGACCGTCTGAGTTTTGAACTAACCTTCAATGACTACTCCAAAGTAATTAAATCATCTGCCACAGATGCAACATACAAGATCTCTAACATTTCCTTGGAATATGAAATTGTCACACACACTGAACTAGCCAGACTCATTCAAAATCAGTATCAGTCAAGACTACCAATTTATTATGACAGGGTGATTAGACATAGTTTAATACCCAAAGACAAGAGTGACCCGATGTGGAACATAAACTTAAACACACCTGCTAGGTCACTGAAAGGTATTCTTATGTTGTTTGTTGAACCAGCGGCTCCATACAAACGGGATTCAGAAAAATTCTACAATCCTAAGATTACACATTTGTCTTGTACAATCGAAGGCCGCCCTAATCAAGTGTACGCTTCAGGAATGTTACCTTATCAACACTACGATGAGATCACAAAGTATTTTGCGGGTGGAAGGATTAGAGATAAACCTGCAAACATTGCGTGCAAAGATCTACATCTGTATGATGTTAGGATTGGTCAATACCTGACAAACAAGTATGCACTGTGGTTAGACCTTCGTAGTACAGATGATGACTATCTTCATGGGTCAGGACGTACTGTCGAGAACGGTAGTGATGGAATAACAATTCAGATACAAAAAAAGGTTGAAACTGCTGCAGCCATAAACATATATTTGTATCTAATTTATGACGCACAACTCAATATTGCAGAAAGCAGACTGAGTGGGCACATATATTAAAATTATATTGTGTATTAAAATGAACCTGATGACCCTTGACCCACACTGTGGATTGTTTTGTGGTGCCACAGGGTGTGGTAAAACTGAATTTGTACTTAACCTCTTACAAACAAGATACATACACCACTTTGAAAACATTGTAATATTTTGTCCAACAATAAAACACAACAAAGCTTATCACAACCGTTTATTCATTTGGACTGACAGTAATATCTATTTAGTCGACCCTGAGAAAAAACTGAATGACTACCTGCTGTATTTTTTCAAACAATTTGAAGGACAGTCAACTTTATTTATTGTCGATGATTGCTCTGCAGAGAAAGACATTGTCAAAAAGAGAAATACTTTAGCAGAACTTGCCTTCAGTGGTAGACACGCAAACATCAGTGTTTGGATTCTCACTCAGAAATATAATGCTGTACTAAAAGATTTTCGAGAACAGTTAAAGTTTATCTGTTTGTTTTACTGTAAGGATCGTGACAGCTTCGAAGACTGTCTCAGAGAAAACGATGTCATTCCAAATAAGCAAGAACGGGATGATGTAAAAAATAAACTGAAATCAACTAAGCATCTAAAGCTCATTTTAAAGACAGATCAGCCCACAGGGTATGGGTTAGTAAATTAATTTATCTTTTTGGTTTGTCTATAAAAATGACGGACGGACAAGAGGATCAAAATTGGCCTATTGGTAAATTCATGGATATTACATCGAGTTTCAGGGATTTTATGCTTATTAGTGACTTAAAAACACAAGTTAGACGCCCTTTTTCAGAACTCCCATCACCGATGAAGATGTACATGACATATAGTTTTTATCTTGGATATTCTAATACTTTTCCATGTTATAATAATAGGACAAATGATTTTTTAGTTTATGATGCTAAATCTGACTGGTTTAAGATTATGTGTTTACAAATACACCATCAAATAAAAAAAGAAAATAAAAATGTTAAATTTATTACTGTTAATAAAACAATATTACACATGCAAAAGATTGAACATGATACAACAGAAGACATACCAGGAAAGTGGCTTATTTGTTGGTAATTAATTTTGTCTATTATATAGGTTTTTGTCAATAAAGTGCCATTTTACACTATATAATTTTCTATTTATTTTTTTGTCGGACAAATAAAAAAGATGGACAACCATCAAAGATTAAGAAACGTGTTTCACACAACTGACTTACCTATATATAATATTTACAATGTCTATGAATCAATAGAAAGATCTTTTTTAGTCATACAAAATAACCTTCTTTCTGATATTGTAAAGATTCAGATTGTTGCAAAAATAGAATTTGCCAGAGATGTTGGTGAAGTTATTGTAACGTATATCTCGACAAGGCAGCACACAGTTAATTCGAGAAGAGAACTAGAAAAAGTGTTTAGAGAAAGATTGTTGCCTGACTTCCATGAAGCAATTGACAGAGCAGAAATGCAAGGGTCTGGCTGGCATGAAGGCCTTGTACTTGAACTACAACTGAAGCAGTCAAGATATCATCCTATTTTAGGTAGATCTTGGATACCACTACCAATAGATGTTGCAAACAAAAAGGCTGTAGTCAATATTCAAAACAATGACAACTATTGTTTCATGTGGTGTGTGCTTGCTAAACTTCATTTTGTAAAAGCAAAACCTGATCGTGTATCTAACTATATCAAATTTGTAAATGAACTCAACTTCAGTGGCATTGAGTTCCCTGTTAAAATAGAGGACCTAGACTTGTTTGAAAAACTAAATCCTGGTATATCTGTAAATGTGTATGTGTGGGATAATGAGTCTGAAAATAAGTTACAGCCAATTAGAGTGTCCCCAATTGCCCCAACCTATGGTCAGTCAGAAGATAAACATGTTGACATGTTGCTAATTGGTGATAACAATAACTTCCACTACACAATTATCAGAAATATGTCACGTCTAATTCATGATCATACAACAAAACACAATGGCAAACAGGAAGTTTGTAAAAAATGTTTACAAAGATTTTCCTCCATAAAATTAGCAGACAAACATGTTTTACACTGCAGATCAGCTGATGACATACAAACTGTACTTAAGTATCCAGATCCTGGCAGTCAAGTGTATTTTAAGAACTATGGGAATCAGCAAAAGCTGCCGTTTGTAGTATATGCTGATTTTGAATCACTCGTCGTTCCATATGAAGGTCCAATTCCAGAGTCATTACCAAAGACTATAAAATTGAGTGACCAAGTGGTGTGTTCTTTTGGATACATTATTGTTAGGTCAGACGGTCTTCATTCAGAACCTGTTATCTACAGGGGTGAAAATGCAGCAGCTGAGTTTTTAACAGAAATGAGACATCTGTATATTCAGGTAGTAAGGTATTTTGAAAACTGTCAGATGCCTTTGGTGATGACAGAAGAAGACAAACAGAATTTTGATGCAGCAGTGATGTGTTGGATTTGTGAAGACGTCCTTGATGGTGATAAAGTTTGCGATCATGATCACATAACTGGTCGTTACAGAGGTGCCGCTCATAACAAATGTAACTTGTTATTAAAAATAAATCCTAAGACATATAAGTTACCAATCTTTTTTCACAATCTGAAGGGATATGATTCACACATTATCATGCAGGCTGTAGACGAGTCTTACAAAAAAATTAGTTGTATTGCCCAGACAACTGAAAAATACTTGACTTTTAGGTTAGACAAATTAGCATTTTATGACTCCATGCAACATTTGTCTTTAGGGTTGGCTAGTCTGGCAGAAGGACTGAGTGAGTATCCAATAACAAGTAAATATTTTGAGCCGGACTTGATTAAAAAAGGTGTTTATCCATATGAGTACATTGATCACTGGGTTGTGTTTGAAGAAACAAGACTACCACCAAAAGAGAAATTTTATTCTACACTAATTGGTAAAGGTATTTCTGACTCTGAATACCAACACGCACTTAATGCATGGGAAAAACTAGGGTGTAAAACTATTGGTGACTATCATGACCAATACTTAAAGGCTGATGTCTGTTTGCTAGCAGACGTATTTGAAAGTTACCGTGAAAAGGGTTTGTTACACTACAAGCTTGACCCTGCTTGTTACATAACTAGTCCTGGCATGACATGGGATGCATTTTTGAAATCCAGTAAGATATTTATAGACCTGTTGTCTGATCGTACGATGGGTGAAATGGTGGAACGTGGATTGAGGGGAGGTATTAGTCTAGCAGCAAACAATTATGGCAAGGCCAACAACAAATATCTTGACGACTTTGACCCGTCAAAGCCAATGTCATTTATTACATACTTGGATGCTAATAATTTGTATGGATTTGCAATGTGTGAATTGTTGCCATTAAAAAACTTTTGTTTGTATAATTTGTCACAGTATGATGTAACAGGGTTAACAAACAATATTATGAATCTTGACCGAAACGACGCAAAGGGTTGGATCTTTGAAGTCGACCTGGAGTATCCACACCATTTACATGATTACCATAATGATTATCCATTAGCAGTTGAGAAACTGAGTTTAACGGGGAAAAAAGAAGACACCAAACTTGTACCAAATTTAAATGACAAATTCAATTACGTTTGTCACTATCGATTGTTACAGTTTTACATCAGACATGGTTTAGTACTAAAGAAAGTTCATAGAGGAATTCAATTTGATCAAAGTGCTTTTATGAAAGATTACATAATGAAGAACACAACATTGCGTGCAAGAGATGGTAACACTGCATTTGATAAAGACTTCTTTAAGCTTATGAACAATGCCTGTTTTGGTAAGACGATGGAAAATCCTCATCACCGCAAAGATGTGAGACTGGTCACAACTGAATCGGGCGCAATTAAACTTACAAGTAAGCCTCAGTACACAGGGTATAAAGAATTTCATCCATCATTGTATGCAGTGTCACTCAAAAAAAAGATTGTTAAACTGGACAAGCCAGTATTTATAGGTATGGCTATTCTTGAGTTGTCAAAATTATTAATGCTTGAATTTTATTATGATTACTTCAAACCAAAGTATCCTGAGTGTCGTCTGCTATACACTGACACTGACTCTATGATCATAGATGTGCCTACTGAAGACTTTTATGAAGACATGAAAACAGAACTACACATGTATGACACGTCTGACTACCCTAAAGACCATCCACTGTTTAGCACACAAAACAAGAAAGTGCCTGGTAAGTTTAAAGATGAACTGAATGGTGTGCCTATAGTTGAGTATGTTGGACTGAGATCAAAAATGTATTCTATACTGCACCAGAAGGGAAGTCAGTCAAAAGCCAAAGGAATAAAAAAAACAGCAATAAAAAATAAAGACATACGTCATGAACATTACAAGCAAGTGTTAGATGGTGCATTAATGCCTGATTATCCAAACAAGACACTAAGATCAAACAAACATAATATTGAAATGATTCAAACATATAAAAAGTCTCTAGCAGTTGGAGACACAAAAAGAGTGTTTCACACTAAGGAAAAAGCTTATGCACCAGGTCATTACAGGCTCAAGTTATCTGAAGAAATAGCTGATAATCTGCTTGATAAACTAATTGATGAATTGAAATTGTTAAAAGTGGGTAACAGTATCTGTGGGAATAATCTGTAATTCTTCTCTGACAAATGCCCTCTTTGGTGCAGGCTCATACAGATAATATATTGTTGCATTAGCTGAAGGAACTATTTTTTTTACATTATGAACAGATGTAGACCAAATTGGATCAGTTGCCCTACGTCTAACGTCATTTTCAGCTTCACCTGGTTGATACAAATATCTCACCTGTTTTGTAAACAAGCTAGTGTCTGGAGGTGTTGTTGTTGTTTTTATTTCTGACGGTATTGTTTTCAATTTAATAGAATCAACAGGTTTAGGGTGACCCTCATTATTCATTGCTTTTATTACAGACGGTAATCTTTTAACCCACTCAGTGTTACGTGTGTCATGCATGAGTTCCTTAGAATACTGATAGCTAAAAAGTCTCTCCGATAATTGCTTGTTAAAGTTTTCTACAATAGCCTGTGATCTATGCAAGCCTGGTATGCCTCGCCGCACTAGCACTCCATGCTTTGCAAATAACTGATTAACAGCGCCTTTAAATTCACTCCCATCATCAACCTGCACAAGCCTAGGGTATTTTAAAGGACCTCGACTATATATTTTTGATAATGCAGTGGCCACTGTTACAGCTTTTTTGTCAGTTATGGGTTCTGCATCCTTATACCTTGAAGCTATGTCAACAACAGTTAATGCATACTTGTATCGTTTCTTTTTTATTGTGTCATGCGGAAGAAACAGGAGGTCCATTTGGTGTGTGTCATTAGGGATAGTGTTTTCAAAATGGGGCCTTGTTATTTTTCTTGGAGCAGGAAGATATATTTGCCAAATTGCCTGTTTTTTGAGCCACTGTTTTATTTGGTTGACATCTCCACCCACAGCAGCATGTAATTTTTCTACTGCAGTATTCCCTTTCCAGTAGCCAATTGGGGAGTAATATATTTTTGATAGTTTAGCGTCTGCCATTTTTTTTAGCAATATAAACTCCTGTAAAATATACTAATGTCATTCCTACTAAAACAAATATTATTTCTCCATTTCTTTGTTCTGGGCTTGGTTGGTAGTAGTCACTAAGTTTTGGTTGTGGAATAGACATGTCTTCACCAGTTACAAGATAGTATTCTTTGATAGCGTCATCGACATTTGAAAATGTATGCTGTGCGTGACCCTCAAGTTTTAGTTTTTCATTAATAAAATCAAGTTTCTCAATTCTTTGCTTTTCATAATCTTGTTGAGCTTGAGCTAGTTTTTCAGATGCCTCATTGTGTCGCTTCATTTCTTCTGCTGATTCTTCTTTACTCACTTTTGAAAAGAAATAGTTTGATCCACTAAAAGCTAATGCGTTAATAACTGCACCACCAATCATGACAGCTATAGTTGCCATATTTTTATTTACATAGAAATATTTTCTGGAATAATTCCTTGCTTGACTAGAAAATCTTTTGTTGCAATCGATGCTGTTATAACAACTACTAGTTTAGCACTGTCTTCGAAGTCTAATTTACTAAGGTCTGCTGATTTCATTTTGAGAAGACTTTTTCCCAGCATAGAATAAGCTACTGCTAGTCCACTTATTACAGCAGAGTGATAGACAAGGTTCATTAAGTTCTTTGTGTCGCTCATTTTCTTATACCATAAAAATTAAAATAATAAATTTATTTACTGCATGTAAAATGGGTCCAAAGGTTTTGGAACTGCTGGTAATGTGGAGACTTCTTCTTTTGTTTTTGGAGTGTTTGATTTTTTGGACACTGTTCGAGTGTTTGGTTTGTATTTTTTATATAATTGGTAACCTACGTAACCAAATCCGACAACAAATCCAGCAACTATATATTTTGTAGTTGGTTTTTTCTCACTTTTGGGTGGTTGTGTTGGTTCTGGTGGAAGTGGTGATGGTGTGTTAGTCTTTTCTGTTAATGCTTGAAGCTGTAATTTCTTTTGTCTGTTATATTCAGCTAATCTTTTTCCAGCCTCTATTCTACCTGGGCTTTTAGTCTTAGTCACTGTTTGAACCTGTGTCAAGACATGGCTCTGTTGTGGAGTCGTCTCGTCCATTTTCTTCTAATTTAAAATTTATTTTAGAAAAATCAATATGACTACTAGTAACAAGTAAGGTTACAGCAGGCGCAAGGTAATTCCCAAACTTGTAAAACATAAGGCATGTTAATTTACCTATTGAACTTGAAACTATGGGGTTGCTTTCAAGGTCGTGTGAAAGGTTTTCACTATCAACAGGTAGGAAGTGACTTACAGCTTTTGTATATAGACAGACAAGAGACCGGCTTAAATCACGTGTCATTAGTGAAGCAATGTGATTTTCATATTTAGAATGTAGTTTAATTAGCTCATCAGCAGTAAGGGATTCTATGTCTTCTGTCATGTATTGTTTACCGAGAAAAGCTTTTGATTTGCCTGACACAACTACAGAGATAAGCCTTTGTTTTTTAGAGTCTAAGTCTTTGTTCTCTACAGCACAGATATCGCTTAGAAGAAGTAATTCGTCTTGGTTCATTTTAAAACGTAATATAATAATTTTGTTTAAAGAAGTCAATGACAGCATTAATAATTTAGGTTAGGTGGGGGGTCTGGCTTATGATAATCGCGGGTTGGTAGCTGATCAAAAATCGTTGCTTTGAATGATTTCTGGAGTGGAACTAAAATGGCTAGGTAATAAAGTTATTGGGTGTATTGGGTGGCGATGGGTTTGTCTAAATGGCTAGTTGATTACAATAATTAGTTGATCGATGTGGCATTTATCGATTTGATTGGTTTTCAAATCTTATATTCTCATTCTAGAATTAATTATTCTGAGAATGAGAATATGAGAGCCCCAGCCTACCCCTCCCCCAAACGTAGCTTGAATGATTTCTGGAGTGGAACTAAAATGGCTAGGTAATAAAGGTATTGGGTGTCTTTGTTGACGTGGGCTTGCTTAATTACCGTGTTAATTAGAATAAATATATTGTTTGGGGGAGGGGTAGACTGGGGCTCTCATATTCTCATTCTCTGCTGTATGCCAGGTGTTTTGTAAGGTCTGAACTTGGGCATGGGGTCAGTAGGGCCAGGATCCAGATTCCCATAGCTCCAGGCACTGCAAACACAAAGTATGGAATGCAATAAATACAAAGCATGTATTGTTCTGTTGATATTATGCATGTAACCATGATCAGAAGCGATGACAGCTTCCCTCTCACACTGACACCAGTGGCAGCCATAATGTAAACAAAGCAGACAGCCTCCTAGTTACCTCAGTATACGCTAAAATATTAATGAAAACTTGAGCAAAAAGAGATGAACCCACATAAAAGGTGTACAGATATACTATTCCTGCCATAATTTAGACGTCGTTATTATTATTGATGCTTTTTTAGCGTAACTTTTGCTTCGTAAACACAAGAATGACATATCTAAAAATAGACACAAGGAAGTCTGTACCTGTCATGTGGAACACGGCGATTTCCAAAGCCATTCCTCCCCAAGGTTTTGTCTGCACCATCAGAATTATCCAAGGATACATCAGTGGAGTAATCCGTTCCGTTTTCACTCTCCTCTGAACTCATGATAGCGAGAAATCGACGAAAGAAATGCGCACAAGAAGATCGCAACTCAAACAAGATGGCGAAGAATTTGCAGAGAGCAAGTACGTGATAGGATGCGAATTTATTTTATTTTATTTTAATATATTTCGTATTTTTACAGCATGGAGTCATTCAAACATTAATGTGAACCCTATACAACTAATAAAATTAGTGAAATAAAAAAAAAAGACGATTCTAAATTTTTCATAGCAGTGGAAAATTCCACTGTGAAAGCATCGATGGAATTCCATCGATGTCAAGGGAGGCAAACGTTTAAGAGTTAAAAGACATACATACTCATCTCCTAAACTTCCTTGAACAAAATCATCTGATTGGTGTTGCACAATCCGGTTTTCGACCTTTACATTACTGCCAGACTACTCCAAATCACATTATTGATAAATGGCTTTCTGCCATTAATGACAACAAAGTATCGGTCACAATCTTCTAGACTAGTGAGTCTATGTACTGGGGCATCTTTCATCTGTCTGTCATTTGGCGTCTGTCATCCAGGGTAAACTTTAGCATTGGCATTTTCTCTGCGACTATTCAAGCCACAGTCTTCAAACCTGTCCCAAGGATACTTTGTAACAAGACCTTTCTAAACATATCAATTTCAGTGACTGCTCTCAAAGGTCAAGGTCACAGGAGGTGCAGAAATAAGTTAGAAGTAGCCATATTTGTAGAAAATATTTTTTTCTGCAATACTATTTTCAGCTTCAAACCTAAATTTGGTACAGATATACGTGATGGTAAGACCTTTCTATGCAGATGAATTTGGATGACCCCTCAGAAAGTCAATCAAGGGTCACAAAAGGTCTGCAAATGTCTGGGGACAAAATGCCAATTTATCAAAGATTTTGCCATCTTATCCATCAAACTGACATTGCTTGTACCTATTTTACTGGTAATCTTCTGAAATTATTAGCACTGACAGTCTCCCCTTTCCTTGTCAATCAAATTTGTCACAAAGGAAGCTGATTAGACCTTTCTGTATGTGCTGGTCAAGGTCTTGGGGGTCTAGGACTAGGTCACAAATAGCCATGTTTTGACAAAAGCTTCTCAAATACTATTTTCAACTTCAAACCCAAACTCCAAAAGGTAAAGAGTCATAAGTGGTTGGTGAATGTGTGCAAGATTTTAAGTTTCATCAAAGTTTTTTTTTGCAAACTTTTCATCCTAAATCAGCACAAAGGTAACTGATAAGTCCTTTCTATGACTGAATTCAGTGGGGGTCAAGGGTCAAACGGGGTTGACAAATGTGTGAAAAATGCATAAATTTTGAGAAAACATGTATTTTCCTGGTACAAAAGCTAACCCTTTACTTATGTTAAGACACTTGAACACTTGTTCATTTCAGTGACCTGTCGGAAAGAACAAGGTCATACAGTAGAGCCACTTATGAACAGTAAACCCTTTTTATGGTCACCTGCTGTTTACGGTCACATTTGAGTTGCACAGATGATGTTTATTATATTAAGTACCTTGATTTTAAGGTCACCTCTGGAATGGGCCTTAAAGACAAAATGGCAAAAATGGCAAAATACCTGAAATTTACAGCCACGGCCATACTGGTGAGGTAAAGCAGTCACGCGCAGTCAATAACAGCTTGCTTGACACCTAGACAAAGCCCACATGTTGTTTCAAGGACGGATGCGCCATCAGCTTACCAGCTTTGTGAGCAGTCTGTAGCAAAGGTCGCATTATCTTTTTCTGTAATCTTCCCCTGAGGTGACTAGAAATTGACTGCTCTCACCCGGACAGTAAAAACTCTCATATGCCCCTGCAGTTGAAAGGGGCTCATGAGAATTGAGTGCCTATGTGTGCCAGTATGAGTGTCATTGTTTGTATAGCAGCTTGACTGCCCACAGGTCTACAAATCAATCTATTATGCTATTCAGTGTGTATAGTATTGCAGCACTGAGATAAACTTTTAGACTTTTTTTTTCATCACAGAAGATAATGCAACATCAGCGTTCGTAGTACATTATCACACTTTACAGAGTCGATGGAGGTCGCGTGTTGTAAAACATATGATCCTATCTGAGCGTCACAAGCATGCCTAGGTTTATTTCCATCAAACCCCACTGCTGTTGACGGCCATGTTGGGGGGGGGGGGAGGGGGGGAGGGGGCAAAGGGGGTGACCACTTATTGGAGGATCTACTGTACTTACTGTACTTATATTTTGGATTGGTTATACACATGAGGCATAAGGTGGGTGGGGGGGGGGGGCGGGCAAAGGGGGTGACCACTCATTGGAGGGTCTACTGTACTGAGGCATAAGGGCTTTGCCTTTCTTGTTACTGATTTCTCTTGTGTTCCTCTTTGCAGTTCCGTACACCTCATCGCATCATCTTGTCAGGATCACCAATCCAGAACAACCTGAAGGAACTGTGGTCCCTGTTTGACTTTGTGTTTCCAGGCAAGCTTGGGACACTGCCAGACTTTATGGCTAATTTTTCTGTGCCTATCGTGCAGGGAGGTTATGCCAATGCAACCCAAGTTCAGGCAAGAAGCTTAATTTGTAGCTTTCACATCTCCTCCTGCTTTTTTTAATCTCCTCCTGTCTTTGTGCATCAAATCTCTGAAAATACAGGGTCAGATTGCTTACATCTGGTATTTTGTATAGAAAGTAACCCCTTCACTGCCTTCAGTGTATTAATTTGTACACCTCATATACCAGTTAACATAGGAGAATTACCCACCACATGAAAATTACCTGGGATGCAAAAATTGCCTGCCTCATGCATAAAGTACTCTACTATGCATGTTAAAATTAGCCCACATAAAAATGTACAGCTTTACAACGCAAACTGTGCAATATTTAAAACAAATGTTGATACTGTTTTGCTTCACGTTAATGCTGTAGTTCTACTACTATTGCTTTAAAAAAAAATGACAATGAAGTTATTTACTAGTTAAGTTATAATTATGGTGGTGACTGTTTATGCCGGAGTGACTGTCTAATAGCCAGCGCTGTTCTTATGGCGACGGTCCCCCAGGTAGCAACTGTGAAAGTACAATTCATCTTTTTTGTATTTTGTTTATGCATATTTCTCATTTGTGTAACTAGTCTCAGCGAAGCAGAAAGTTTAAAAACATTATATTATGTGTTTACGAGATATTATGATAGGGCTGTCTTTAGTCTGCTTTGTGTCAGGGAGGTTCAGGTTGGGCCGTTGGCGCCGGCCATGAGACGCCTTGGCAACGGGCTTCACCCGTCCTGAGCCATTGTCCATTTGTTGTTTGTAAACTGTTGTGTGAGTGTGGGTGATTGTGAGTTGCACCTGAGGTGGAGAGACAAATTTTCCTGTACGTGGCAACATGTATTTGGAACAATAAAGTTGATTGATTGATTGATTGATTAAAAAGTATTAAATATACTTTTTGATACTATTTATAAACTAAACTCCAGATATAACAAATTCGTTGGAGACCAGAATTGTTTTGTTGTTATTAGCAGACTTCTTCACTTTTTTCCCTAGTGGCTATCGAAAAACTCCTCTAGCGCCATTAATTTCAGTAGGAAATGGTATGAAAATGCACACACTTAAGTTAAAGAAAAATGATTTGTCTGTGGGTGTGTTTAATTTCTTTTTAATTGTGTTGGTAATTTTAGGTTTATGAGGAAGGCGAATAGACGAAGTTACCGGTTTTAACACAATTTATTTATTTAACAAAATCAATGCTAGCAAAGTTGATATGACACCTAGACAAACAAAAGTTGATTCACCTAACTTGATGTAGATATGGCACCAAATGTATTGGAAGCACTCTGAACGAAGAATGACCAAATGGAAAAGAACTCGTAAGACGTTGCCATTGCTGAAGTCAACACAGACCATGCGCCATCTCATAACTTCTCCTCATACAGATTGTTACAAAGTCCTGTAGAGTCAGCACTCCAGAATTGTAAATTCATGTAACACCGTAGGGCCTCTTTTACTTTTACACAAATGTATGCGTGCAAATTGCTAAATGCCATGTTTTTGTATCAGGTCATCGGCGCATCCATTTTACCATCTGTTATATCTATAATTTATGTTATTTAAAAATAGGAGGTGTGAAACAGCGCACACTTCTGAAGCAATCCCCCCCTTGGTAGCGAGTCGGGTCGGACAGTATGCCAAACTTAGCATATAAACAATAATTTCATGCAAGTACATCTCATCATCCCATTGCTGTTTCAAGATGGACAAGGTGGATAGCCGCACTTGAGTGCACAGAAACATTCAGTTGTAGCAACATGTCTTACAGAGCTTTACTGATAGCTTATTTGGTGTGTAGATTTAAAGGAAAAAACACCTTTTCCTTCACTAAAATTTAATATAATTACTTTCAGCTTCAACACTGTGATTTGTAACCAGTTTCCTCCTTAGTTTATGGTTTTTTTTTAAGATGTGTGTTGTTTGCCTCGGCTATTCTGTCTGCTACCTGATCTCTACCGTAGCTGACATAACAAGGGGCTGCCAACTCGGTCTTGTTGTAGCTTGTAAGCTTTGTTTCAGCTTTGTGTTTGTTAGTATGTGTTTTACCTCAAATATCTTTGTAACAGCTGAACTGGTTGTAAAGCTGTAATATGCATCGGTTTCAGCGCCAGTTTTACTGTTCAGTTATACCTTTATATTCATCAAGTGTTTGATGATCATAGCTTAATCAGTCATTTTAACAGTTTTACAAATTTCAGTGAAGCTGTGTAGCTCACTTTAAAATCAAATAATAAATTCCCTAAACCGTCCTCTAAAATACATTGTACATCAGTAGGTCGCTATTTAAATTTTCAGTCATGGACTGCAAGTTTGGAGTCTCTACATTTAGTATTTCGTAAGTTGTGACTGTTTTGCAAGTACATAAAAAACACAAATTTGTGTTGTTATCCTGGCCCATTTGTGGTCAGTTTTGAGTGCAATCAGTGAGGCGTTCTTTGTGGCACGCGCGGTAGGTATTTAACCCCCAGGAGGGCCAGCACACGTCGTCTTTGTCCAGTTAGTCACCCCACTGACCATGAATAACCACTGCGAGCCATCTATTGTATTTTCACCAAGCAGTTCTTCATTTTAATATCCGTAAGTTATATTCTTGCCATTTTTGTATTGATGATTGATTGATGCTATGCTTGATTTGCTGTTATTAAAGCTGATGATTCTTTTGCAAGCTATGATTGTTAAGTTTGCTATGTATCCGATTTCATCTGATAGGCGGCCATTAGTGACCTTTGTTTATTGTATGATTGGAAGTGTTTGATTATAATGTTAAAAAGACTTAACTAACTTGCAATGGCTTTTACTTTAGTTAGTTACAACACTTCACAACACTTGTTGATTTTCTGGGCAGTCGTTTGCCCGCTTTGGATTTTTTCACTATGGATTTTGTGCATAGTAAGTATTAGTATTAGTATGTTTGGCATATGCACACATACTGTAATTTCCCTAAATATTTGACCACTTTTTACATGCACATTTTCCGATTTGTCAGCTCTGGTCGCTTATTTAGGAGTTTTTGAATAGTTGATTGCCTGTGGAGGTGGCGTGGTCAAAATTTTGAGGCACTAATTTTACCTTGCACACGATCGACACATTTGTCTTTTTATGTCATTTGAGTTGAAACACCAACAGCCATTATTTATCCCAAATGGTAGTACCCACAGGGTGAGGGTTCACGCAAGAATGTGTTTAGATCTGATCCCGATTTTAGTGGCTAAGTCATTGTTTATACACCCACAGAAATTTAAAACAAATTGGGTCCAAGAGTGATGATCACCACTTGTTCATAACGTTTTCTTAAAATATGCATAGTTTAAATGTTATCTGCAAAACATAGGAGGCTATAGATTGTCACATCATGTGCCACCCTGCCTCTCTGAAAAATCAATACAGACGTGACCCCATCTTCACCTTCCATCCTACCGTCCCACTCCCTCCCCCATCCTTCTTTGTTCTTTGCATGGAGAGTCTACAGGCGAACTGCCCATCATCTCCATGAATCACAGATTGTCATGTGCCTCTGTAAAGTGCAGGGACTCATATTAGCTTGATGTCCCACTGGTTCTATGTTCTTTCGGTTGATGCTCAATTACCTGCCTTGTATAGGTGGAGAGGACTAAATGTTACTGATCACCGTGAATCTGACCTAATTGTAAGATTTTCATTCTGAGCATTGTATAGAACTGTGCCATTCAGAATCAAGACTGTAACTTGGTTCTTAGAACGTGGTTGTAAGAAGATCTAAGAATGCAGGGCCACTACACACACGCTGTTTGATGCCGCAAAGTGTGACACATTACTCTTCAGTTCCCCGCATTAACTGCGCTGTCGTGAAACAAAGCACGTAGCCTTGGCTCTAACGCCGGTGGGCATCACAAGTCGGATAGGTACCAAAACATACACAGTACACAGTCTGCTCAGACTGAGATCTGTATTGTAGCTACACAGAAACCCGGCCAAAAAGAAATCCACGTGTCCACGTGGGGTAACCAAGTGTACAAAGCATTCTACATGAACATATCAGAAAAGAGAGAAATTGAGCCAGCAAGTCATAAATTTTCATGAACCCCCTCACCTTTGAGCGCATTTAATCATCTATTCCTCTTGCAAGATGTTAGGCATTTCGATACAGACGTTTTCCACGTGCTGTTGGGTTAGGTAAACACAGGTTGTGTTACCATAAATATGCCAAATTTGCCTTCGCTTTTTTTTCTTTTTGTTAAATCCCTTCTATTTATAGAAGGGACTTTTTAGGATGGGTTTCGGTGGGGCGAATTTAATAGCAGGCTAAACCTCTGACAATTGAAGTAACAAGATAAAAATGACGTCATGTCTAGTTACACTAACCTCGCTGCTGAACTTCATTTGGCGTGAAGCGCCGTATGTATGTGTGTGCGTATGTATGTAAACAAGAGAATCTCCAATACAGAATCTCCAATATTTCTGTACACACAAGCTTGAAACTTTCCAACTACAGAGGAATCACCTTGCTGTCAGTACCAGGAAAGGTCTTCAACAAGATCATCCTGGAGAGAATGAAGAGCTCCGTCCACCCCCAGCTGAGAGACCAGCAAGCAGGATTCAGGAAAAACCGATCATGTACAGACCAGATTGCCACTCTCCGCAATTTTGTGGAGCAGTCTCTGGAGTGGAGCTCCCCGCTGTACGTCAACTTTGTGGATTACGAGAAAGCATTTGACAGTTTGGACCGAGAGACTTTGTGGAAACTCCTATGACACTACGGTGTACCCACTAAACTCGTCTGCCTGATCAAGAGCAGCTACGATGGCATGACATGTCGCATGATCCATGAAGGGCAGTTCACCAGGGAGCTCCAGGTCAGAACCGGGTGTTTGCTGTCTCCGTTCCTCTTCCTACTGGCCATAGACTGGGTCATGAAGAGGACCACAGAGCAGAGAAGAAGCGGAATACAGTGGACACTGTGGACACAGCTTGACGACCTCGATTTTGCAGACGACTTGGCTTTACTGTCCCACACTCATCAACAAATGCAGGACAAGACCATGAGGCTTGCTGACATCTCGTCCCAAGTGGGCCTCACCATCCACAAACAGAAAACAAAGACAATGAGGCTCAATGCTACCAGGGAAGAACCAGTCTTGCTTGCTGGCACCCCGTTGGAGTAGGTGGAGTCCTTCACCTATCTCGGGAGCATCATTGACAAAAATGGTGGCACTAATGCAGATGTCAGAGCACGAATCGGTAAAGCCAGAGCAGCCTTTCTCCAGCTGAAAAAAGTGTGGAGTTCCAGAGAGCTGTCACAACGCACCAAAGTCCGGATTTTCAACTCAAACGTAAAAGCAGTTCTCCTATATGGAGCAGAGACTTGGAGGTTGACAAAAACCACAGTCAACAGAGTACAGATCTTTATAAACAGTTGCCTTAGAAGAATCTTGAAAATCCACTGGCCAGAGAAGATCAGCAACGTCATACTCTGGGAGAGAACAGAGCAGATAACAGCAGAGAATTAAATTGGACGAAGAAGATGGGGATGGATTGGTCACAGTCTGAGAAAACCAGTTTCCAGTATCACTAGGCAGGCATTGTCATGGAACCCCCAGGGAAAGAGGAAAAGAGGCAGGCTGAGAAACACCTGGCATCGAGACCTCCAAGCAGACATCAAGAGACTGGGAACCACCTGGAGTAAAATCGAAGGAGAAGCACAGGACAGGAGTTGATGGAGGTCTCTCGTCGATGGGAGGGGTGACAGGCGTAAGTAAGTAGGTAAGCTTGAAACTTGGCGAAATTCTTTCTTAAGTGGGTGGCTAAGAGAGCCTCTGAGCATATTGTAATTTAATGCCTCATTGAAGACATAAAAAACCGTTTATAGAAAGTCTGTTGACCCAGATTAGAGTTTGAAATTTTTGTCATATTTACTTGAACTTTTGGATAAAGCTAGTTTGGAGAAAGACATTGGATGAGTTCGTTAGCCAGCTTTGTATAATAATAATAATAATACCGTTATTATATAGGTGCTTTTTCTCAATTTTGGGGAAATCGACTCAAAGCGCCGCGCCTGAAACCCAACACACACACTCACGAAACAGACACGGATTTACGCCATTTAAGACAAACACAGTACAAGACAAACGAAGGGCCAGTCAGCTACTGAAGTTACAGAGATTTTTTTATCGCTTGTATTTGAAATTTTGTAAAGTGGCCTGAGACCGGTACCAAAGTGTGGGGGGTGGAAGAACCGGAGTACCCGGAGAAAGAACCCCCGACGGTCCGCCCGAATTAACGGTGACACTTACCAGAGGAGAAAAGTCCAACGCCGGAACCCGGTATCGAACCGCTCACCTTTCGAATTGGTGGCAGGCGCCTTAACCACTGCGCCACGGACCGCCCCTGTATCCTTTCAACTTCTTTAGTAAAAATAATTCTTTTCAGAAAAAAATTAAAACACTAAAAAAACTTTACTTCTAGAGAAAGTCTGACAGTGGCGGTGACGTAAAATGGCAACTCCGTCACCACGCAAGACACTGACATAATACTCTAAATATGACATCATTCTCTTGCGCGCGCAGCTCTCTCTCTCTCTCACACACACAAACATGTGCTCATCTCCAGGAGGAATAGATCCTCATGCGCCCTGCAGACGCATGAGGATCTATGTCTCTTGGAGATGTTTGGAGCGTGCGCTCGCACGCACTAACGTGCACACACACATCGACATGCTTTCAGAAGAGCATGCAGGTGACCCGTGTACTTAGTATATCATGTAGCTAGGTAAAGTCAACCTGCTTTCACACAAATTATAGCAAGACTGAAATTGTACCATGACGTTCTAGTTTTGTCACCATTTTCTCAAGCCTATGAAGCGAAAGTGAAACTCATATCACGTAAAATATAAATTACATTAAAACTAAAACTTACATCATGACAAATCAATGACGCGTATGTCCTGCGCCCCTTGTAGAACTCACTGACGCATTGGCAGATCTGCGAGACTTTTTTAATAGGAGATAATTAAACATCGGAATCAGGTCAAAGACAATAGGTAGAGACCATTGACAGCGAGGACAGCTCTCGTATAGAAGGGACTTTGTAGGTTATGGTTCATCTCATCTTGTTATTCTTGTAAATTCCGTGACTTTTAAAAACGTTTGTGTTGCAGATTTTTGAATATTTAGGCCAGGGCACAATTTATAGTGCTGGTTGAATATTTGTGTGACCGGGTACACCCGGCTCTCATAACCCATCTGATGTAATTTTGTTTGTTGCATCACAACTTTGTTTGCAAAAGTGGTGTTTATTATCATTCAGTGGTTTTCCTTCAATGTAAGGTCTCGCAAGGTATTGCTTTCATTTATTATGCCTGTCCGACTCCTCAAGCTTACTTCTAGACCACGAGGTATTCAGCATCTGTTCAGGGGACGCAACCGTGTCAGCCGCCTTGTGGCTGTGTTGTATAGCGTGGGTTCTTAGAATGGCGATTAGCTTGTGTTTGTGACTAGGCATTCTAAGTTGAATATCTCTTCAATGCCTGTACCGATTGTTTTAAATCAAGATCCATAAGATTCAGCATGATAGTCCCTTTCATTGTCCAATTTATTTCTAGTCCGATCGATTTTGGGTTAAACATTATTTTGGGATTTTGCACCTTTTACATCGACCAGGTCTTTGGAGAAAAGTCCATTAAAAATAATAATTCATAATTAATTTTAGCTGTCTGTAATCGAATCAATGTTTGATGCTAGTAGTTTCAACATTTGTGGCTTGTTCATTAGAAATAAACCGCAAGTTTCTAGGTCCAGTAGTATCAGAGCTATGGTCAGAGAACTAATCTCAAACTAACACAAATTTCAGTATTTCCGCTCCAACAGTACCGAGTTCTGAAAACGGTCGAGTGGTGCTTTCTTTGCGGCCTGCGCGCGCCCTACATAAAGCCCCGCACGCAGCGTAGCATTCATTCACCTCTGAGCCAGGCACAGACCACTTGTGCCATGTGAACCTTCATTTTGTGCGCAAATTTTGAACTGCATCCCGCTTGCAAGACTGAATATGTGAAGGACTCCTGTGCTGAGTTTTGCCTCTGCACTGCTTTAGTACTTGGTAAAATAAACAAATGTCATAGCGACCTCTTTGTTGACTCCTCCATCACATGCCTCTGTGGCCTGTCAAACAAATCAATTTCTTGTAACACTCGGTTACATTTGCAAAGAAGTACCAAACAGAGAAAGAAACACACTTAGAAAAGACAGTTACAACACAATTTATTAATATTTCTGGTAAATACCCTTTGTCAAAAGAGACAAACAAATGAATATAGAGATCAGTCACACCTTATCTTCATTTATCGCAAAAGGAATATGGCAGTGTCTAGTGGTGAGTTGCCACATTAAAGATTAAAGGCACGGGTAGCCTATTTTAATAAAAGCTCTTAAGGTATGTTTTCTTGCTTTTGGCATCATGCTAATTAGTCGGGGTTTCAGATACAGTTAACTGCACCACCTCTCTGTTCTGGTTGTTTGTGTATATTATAATTTGCTTGGCTTGTGTTTGTGTATTTGCGTTTGCAGGATTCTTTGGATGATGTGTTGATATATCCTTTGCAGTGGATGCTGAGATGTATTTTGATTATGTTTTGATGTTTATCTGTCATGGTGATGATTAAATATTTGTTTCAGAGCTTGATGTGTGCTGTATGTTGGAGAATGTTTTTAATGTCACGGGATGTTTGTTTTATGTGTAACTTTGTTGAACAACTTGTGACTATGTATTTTGTTGTTTTAGGTACTGTTCTTCATTGTAACATCAATAAAAAGTCAAGTCAACTTGACCTGTCTCTTGCTTCATCAGTTTTCCTCACTCACCCTCCTACCAACCGTAGGGGCTTCACTAGATTACATCTGGCGCTGCAAGCACAAGATCAGGTGGAAAGGAGCACAAGAGCAGTATGAAGAGGGTGACTATAACATCAGGAGCTGAAGTGACACCTCTGCAGATAGTCAAGGAGGAATCAAGCATTCCCAGGATGTGACTCGAGGTACACACTAGCAAAAGGGCTGTCTACAAGTGAGATGTCTGCGCCATCAGCTTCATTGTGCTCGCTGAAGTCATTTGGATGCAAACTGTTCCAGACTTTGCAACGAGTGGGCCCTGAGTCATCGATGGGATCTGAGAGGCCACACCAGACTGTCTCTTCTGTGTCACCTGTTGCAGAGATGGCAGATTGGCAGTCTGCGTGTGGTACCACAGCACTGCCCCAGAGGCTTCCAAGTCCATCTCTACCCGTGGAGGCCAAGGCATTATGGCATTCAGCTGATGTAATGCCCCCACTTCTGCAGGCCTCCCAAATCATCTGGGAACCCACATGTGCTACAACAAGCTGTCTCTCCAGCTTTATCCGCAGTGGGTGGGGCAGACACACCTTCCACATCTGTGATAGAATCACCACCCTAGAATACTCCAGGCTGTGCAATCCCTGACGTTAGCGGTGTACAAGACCGGGAAGCGAGACAGCCTCCATGTAAGCCCATGGCGGCTGACCTGCTTCAAGAGCAGCCAACAGAGGAGACTGCAGAGCCTTCAGAGTCGGACAGGCAGGACAGACCACCCCTTATCTGCTGGGCTTGCCACCAACATGGACACCAGTGAGCCCTCTGCCCAGTTTTCAGCTCCAGGTCACGGCATTTGCAAGAACAGTTTCAACAGTTGCTGTTCCTTTCATCATCAAAAGCTACTTTTCCTTTGCCAGTACTTTTACTTGGTGTAGATTTGACAATGGTATTTGGTGTATGATTTACCTAATGTGTCATTTTTTTTTTTAATTTTGAACTGTGGTGAAATGGTCACTGAGTGATGATGATGTTTTGAGATAGGTAGGTGAGAGGGTTTAGGTTCTGCTTTTTTTTTTTTTAGCGATAGGTGTGGATTTACTTGCTGGCCACTTGTACTTCCAAACTTAGTTTGCTATCCATTGAGGGTGATGCTAGGGTTTCAGCGGGGGGAAATGTAACCAGAGCAGGCAGTTTCCTTCTTATGTTTTTTTAATGTTTTTTTTTCCCCCCGGCTATTCTCTCTATTACCTGATCTTTCCTGTAGCCGATGCGCTAGCCTGTGCATAACCAGAGGCCGCAACTCATCCTTTGTTTCAACATTGTGTTTGTTAGTATGTGTTTTACTACAAATATTTTTGTAACGTCTGAACCGGTTGGACTGTTCAGTTGTACTTTTTATATTCGAGTGTTTGACAATCATAGCTTAATCAGTCATTTTAACAGTTTTACAAATTTAAGTGAAATTAAAGCTGTAATATGCATAGGCTTCAGCGTAAGTTTTACTGTTCAGTTAGACCTTTTATATTCATCGAGTTTTTGATCATCATAGCTTAATCAGTCATTTTAACATTTTTACAAATTTCAGCACAGCTGCGTAGCTCACTTTAAAATCAAATAATAAATTCCCTAAACCTTCTTCTAAAATACAGTTTACATCAGTAGTTTGCTATTTTAGTTTTCTGTCATAGCCTGCAAGTTTGAGTCTCTATGTTTAGTATTTCGTAAGTTATGACTCTTTTTCGAGTATGTTAGAAACACAAATTTACACTTTTCCCGGCCCATTAGTGGTCAGTTTTGAGTGCAATCAGTGAGGCGTTCTTTGCGGTATGTGCAGTGGGTATTTAACCCCCAGGAGGGCCAGCGTGCATCATCTTTGTCCAATTAGTCGCCCCACTGACCATGAGTAGCCACTGCTAGCCATCTATTGTATTTTTGCCAAGCAGTTCTTCATTTGGATATCGGTAACTTATATTCTTGTCATTTTTTAAAAAATTATTGATGATTGATGATATGCTTGATTTGCTGTTTATTCAAGTTATTTTTCCCAGGATCAAGCATCTCAACACAGTCAGAAAACTGTCTGCAACAGATACTGCTGACAGTATTATGTATGGGTCTTTTGTGTACTAACTTAGAGCTTTATGATGTAAATACAATGCCAAATGTCGAAATTCATCGTTTGGAGGGTGTGTTGTTTTTGTACCCGAGAGCACAGATTATTGTCTGCATCGGCCTCATTTTGAATATGTGCATATTTACTAGCCTACATCGCAAGGCAGAGCCCGGTCAATACTGCAGGTCACGAGGTCATCGGTGTGGTGTACACAGGTGTCAGTGTAAACATGTACTGATGTTCTCCGGCATCCCTTTGACATAATTTTCAACGAGAATGTAGAATACACCTTCCATACTTGCTATGCTGTCAAAATCACAATGTGGGTTCCGCTTGACCTGCTACTAGTAACGATCGTGCTGCATCCTCGGTGCACGGCCGGGGGCGTGGCTTGTTCGACTCGGTCTCCGCGCCAAGCGACTGAGCCAGCGTCCACAGTGCCTAGTTTGACCTTTGATCCTTTATCCCTCGGAAACACGAAACAAAACAGTGGTATTTATACCCACTTTCTGCACTGCAATTTCACATCTCACACATTGAAGTCTACGTAACTGAAAGCATCTCTGGAAATGACAAATGCACCATTGCAGCAGAAACACTACCTCTGTGAATAGAGTGAATGAGAGCACGCACAGACAAAAATGTGTCACGACCAGCAGTTTTTTTCAGATTTTTCAGATCCTTGCAGCATAAAATCTGATAACTAGCTCGTAATTTTATGATAAAACAGGTTTAAAATCTTGCGAAATCAGTAAAAGATAAATTCTACTGAAGATCATGAATTCTGAAAAACACTAGTGCTCGTGGAACTATAGGAAGATTGACAAAGACCGTAGATTACTTACTGATTCACATAGCAGGAAAGCAACAAATTCCGGATGGGCGGTCAAGCCAAGCTCTATATTCCCTTGTCTGATGTCATACTTAGGGGTTTCTTGTCTCTCTTCCTCTTTCTTCTCTTCAATTCCGAGTCTGTCATTGTCGGCCAGCGCGAGTCAACTGATACTTTCTTTTTTTCTTCGCTGGTTCACCCGCCATCTTGTCTGTGATTGGTTATAATTATGCAGATGACCTAAGGTCGTATAGAATAGTTATGATGTCAGCTACCATCGCCTATCAGAAGCAATCTTTTAATGCGTTCAGTCACAAGATTCCGGTGGCCTCTTCGCTTTGAACGGACCCCACCCGGGTCTGCCCTGGGGGACTTGGGTGGGGTTAGGTATTTTTTAGTTCCCAGGGTCACCCTGGTCAGCCCCACAGGGTGGGTTTTTCTCTCTATTCTGGGGCATGTTTCTGTCTACCCTTTGTCCATTCACCTGTATTTGCCTTTTTAAAACTCTCCCTACTGTCTGCACTGCCTGTAGCTCTTGATATTCGATGTGTGTTGCTAAATGGTCTTAGCTTTATTTAGGCCCCATGTGTTAGGTTTATTTAATACTATACTTAAACCAAGGGGAATCACAGCGCTGGACAGACAACAGTTAGATCCTCACCTATCTGGTTTGTGAGTATCATGTATAACTCGAGGCAAAATTTGTATCGTTACATTGTTGTGTAATGTTCTGTGCATCTACTGTGGGAAATCAGGGTATTTACCCGACCACATATAGTAGCGCACCTTCATGTTTGTGTATGTATGTTTCTCCTGCCTACTTCCTAAGTTCCGGAGAAAGACATGGGTTATATAAGAGACCTGATCCATTCTTATTAGGAATGGAAATGATTGTCTTATTCTATACCTGCGTATTTCTCTGTGGGCTGGCGATTGGGTGCCTGATAGGCGGGGGCAGGGGATCTAACTGTTGTCTGTCCAGCGCTGTGATTCCCCTTGGTTTGAGTACTGACAATTCTGCCAGCGCTAGCCTCACCTATCTGGTTTGTGAGTATCATGTATAACTCGAGGCAAAATTTGTATCGTTACATTGTTGTGTAATGTTCTGTGCATCTACTGTGGGAAATCAGGGTATTTACCCGACCACATATAGTAGCGCACCTTCATGTTTGTGTATGTATGTTTCTCCTGCCTACTTCCTAAGTTCCGGAGAAAGACATGGGTTATATAAGAGACCTGATCCATTCTTATTAGGAATGGAAATGATTGTCTTATTCTATACCTGCGTATTTCTCTGTGGGCTGGCGATTGGGTGCCTGATAGGCGGGGGCAGGGGATCTAACTGTTGTCTGTCCAGCGCTGTGATTCCCCTTGGTTTGAGTACTGACAATTCTGCCAGCGCTAGCCTCACCTATCTGGTTTGTGAGTATCATGTATAACTCGAGGCAAAATTTGTATCGTTACATTGTTGTGTAATGTTCTGTGCATCTACTGTGGGAAATCAGGGTATTTACCCGACCATATATAGTAGCGCACCTTCATGTTTGTGTATGTATGTTTCTCCTGCCTACTTCCTAAGTTCCGGAGAAAGACATGGGTTATATAAGAGACCTGATCCATTCTTATTAGGAATGGAAATGATTGTCTTATTCTATACCTGCGTATTTCTCTGTGGGCTGGCGATTGGGTGCCTGATAGGCGGGGGCAGGGGATCTAACTGTTGTCTGTCCAGCGCTGTGATTCCCCTTGGTTTGAGTACTGACAATTCTGCCAGCGCTAGCCTCACCTATCTGGTTTGTGAGTATTAGGTTTATTTAATGTATTTGACCGGCTGGCGACATACATTCAATGTTCTGTTTTTTTGTTTTTTTTTCACAAGCAGTGCAGGCACGTCCTGAGAAAGCCTTGTTGCTGTCAGGACGTTAAGCAATGTACAATCAATGTACAATCAATCGCTTTGAACGGACGAAAGAAAGCATTTGGTGGGACAATAGGGTGGTCACTGTCTAAGTGGGTGTGCATACTGAATCCCAGTAAAAGCTTTTTGCAAACTGAAGCATTAAAAAAGGTCAGGAGTGCCCCTTTTAAGCTGATGATTCTTTTGCCAGCTACAATTGTTAGTTTTGCTATGTAATAATAATAATAATAATAAGCGCATTAAATAGGCGCTTTATCCCAATTGAAAATCGGCTCAAAGCGCCGCCACGAACTGAACCCAACAAGCACGCTCACGTGAATCACGCGCATTCACTCACACACTGAACGTAAACACAGAACTTTCACGTGGTGCTAAGGGCAAGCTCAAGCGAGCTACTGTAGTTTTTGGAAATTCAAAATCGTTTGTATTTGAAATTTGATTAAGTGGACTGAAACTGATACCAAAGTGTATGTATCTGATTTCATCTGATAGGTGGCCATTAGTGGCCTTTGTTTTGATTGCAGTTGTGACCGGTTGTCACAGTTTCGCTTCTTTGTTTCTTAATTTCTATTGTGTCTCATTTGTGAGTGTTGCAGTCTTCACTCAGATCAAAGTATTTAGATCAGTAGTTTAGACTCTAACCACATGACGGCTATTTTCATGCTCTCTTTATTGTTTTACTGATCAATGATGCTTTGCTTCATTTGTTTGTTGTTTTACTTGATTCATTAGTATGCTTTATTTGCCATTGAATATTTGCCTTGATCTAGGGTTTTGATGCTTTGTTTGCTTATGTGTTTTTGATGCATTTTATTTAGTATTTTACTAGGCTTACTTGTCTCTCCTATCTTTCCTCACTATGACATGCTTAGTTTCATGCACTATCCATTGTCTGGGCAATAGACCGACACATTTTTTATTTGGTTCCTCCCCTTTGGTCAGGCTCCAGCAAGCATGCTTTGCGTGCTTCACAGAAAGAGCATGAGTGTAGTCTGCTAGCATAGTACAACGTTGATTTTTTTTAGGATAGCATATCTTCTAAAATAGACCATTATTGGATCTGTAAAATAATCAGCACAAACTAGGTATTGGGTTTAATCAGTACGCCAAGTGGGGATTTTGTCAGTCACGAGATTATGTAGTTATTCGACCCTAAACTTGGCATTTTATGACATGCGCACATCGTCTCATCTTCGCCAAATCAAGTTGTGATTTTTGGTTCACGTGTGAAGCAAAAGTGAGTATGTTTTGGGCCAGTGGTCATCCGTCCGACCACTGTCCGCCGTCGTCCGTGGTAAACTTTAACATTGGCATTTTCTCAGAGACTATTCAAGCCACATTCTTCAAACTTGACCCAAGGATACTTTGTGGTAAGACCTTTCTAAACATACCAATTTGAGTGATCTCTCACGAAGGTCAATGTTACAGGGGATCAGGAAATAGGTCAAAAATAGCTATATTTTGACATAATTTCTATCTATCTGTATCTATATCCCGTAGTCTTGCCGACCGTTGGGGCACCACTGATGACTTGGCAACCAGCTCCCTCCGTTCCTCTCTATTCTCTGCCATTCTTAGCGTATCACCCAGCCTCATTCCTGTCCACTCTGAGATATTGTCCTCCCATCTTTTCCTCTGTCTTCTTCTCCTTAGTCCTCCTTGCACAATGCCTTGCAGGATTGTTTTGGCAAGCCCTGCTGAACGCGTGACATGCCCATACCACTTCAGCCCACTGGGCACCGGCCTCCACGTGGCGTGGGTGGGTAGTCTCCTCAGTCCCTGACTGAGTGGGCTAGCAGAGGGGTGCCATCTTTGTCCAGGATTAGGACTTGATGTCAGCAGATATGTTGTTCAGTCTTTTTCACTGGTCCGGTTTTTAAGGAGCTGTGCTTACCCAGGTCCTACCATGTTGGATTGGTCCTTAAAAATACGCGTGAGCTTTTGGTCCTTTGGATCCCAAGTGTTTGCCGTGCTTGGAGACCCGAGTCGGGGGAGAAGAGGATCCTGGTGGCTGAAACACTCCACTTTGGCCTTGACTTCTGCTTAAACGGGAGGCTAGTCGTACCGGCCTAGTCAATCGGCTCTTGTCACGTCGAGCCCTATCCCCCTGTTGACATGCGGGTTGTTATACGGAGCACCATGCTATAGCCTCTGATGCTGACTAGGTGCTTTACGCCAGTATTCCCCTGCATTCAACAGTGTGATAGAAGGCGGTGGCTCAAACGGTTCAATCGGGCTTACCCCCTTGAGTATATCTTTCGGGCAGTCTCCATTGTGCGTCGGCTGGAGACCCGCCGACAATTGCACTTTCCCTTGTTGGGCTCGGTGGCGGGCGGGGACCCCCGGGGGATGAATATCTATCATACTATAATATGGAAAATATCAAAAAAACAAAACTGGCACCAAAGCGGCACATAGCCGCCGACATTGTCATTGAGAACGATAGTGACTCTGACTGTGAGGAAGCAACGCCTCAGGCGTTGGCCGCCTGGCCTCGCTTTCTCATTATCCACAGCAAAGTTAAAGAGAAGCCTGTTTCCAAGCTGCACCCTTTCCTGGTAGGGGAGACCCTCAGGAGCCGTGTTGGCAGGCCTGAGGCCCAGCGCCTCAGGTCTGGTGACTTGCTGGTAGAGTGCCGTACCCGGGCACACTCCAATGGGCTACTGAGGCTCTCCTCCATCGGAGACACTCCAGTGGAGGTCACTCCCCACAAAACAATGAATTCCTCTAGAGGAGTGATTAAAGATCAAGCACTGGCCGAACTGTCTGAAGATGAACTTGTACGGAACCTTAAGTCACATGGGGTGACCTACGTCAGGCGCTTCATTTCCAAACGAGGTGGTAGGGAGATCCGTCTCCCTACCATCATCCTGACGTTTGGCACCCCCACAGCTCCTACTACCATCTGGGGAGGTTACTAATCCCTAAAAGTGAAAAAGTACGTCCCTCTCCCCCTCCGGTGCTTTAAGTGCCAAAAGTATGGCCATGGGCAGAAGACATGCCGCCAGGCAGAGGCTCTATACGCCCATTGCACTAAGCCCGGACACTCTGCTGAGTCCTGCACAGCCATCCCACTGTGTGTGAATTGCCAGGGGGCGCATATGGCTTCGGACAAGAAGTGTCCTCGTTGGATCTCCGAGTGCAGGATTCAGCAGGTGCATGTGGAGCAGGGGCTGTCCTTTGCGGACGCCAAAAAACTGGTTGATGGTCCTGGTGCAGCTGAGGCTGCGCCAAACTCAAATAACAACTTTGTGTATACTTTCAGTGCTGCGGTGGCAGGCAAGCGCCCCACCAAAGACTTCTCTTGTCAAACCCCAACTTCTTGGTTGGGGGCGGAGCCTCGGATCCTCTCGCCCCTGGAGAGTAACCCTCCTCCGGTGGTGACGAGGAACCAGGGAACGCAGAAGGCGGACGCTACCGGTCCGGTGTCACCGCCTTCTGCTGCCCCTAAGCCTCAGCCCCCACCCAAACCTGCTAGTTTGTCAACGCCAAAGGTTTCTGGCTCTGGTCAGCCTTCTAAGGCCGCTAACTCTAGCGGCAGGACCGCTGCCCAGGACCAGAAGTCTAAGAAATCTATGGGACCGCCATGCGCACCGGCCCAGAAGGGGAACACTGATGTCCCCCTTCAAAAAAATATGCTGCATTGGAGGAGCAGATGGAGGGAGTGGAAGTTGTTGTTGCTGATGCTGCGGCAGCTCCACCCCCTTCATCTCCTAAGAACCAGAGGAGGCCCGGGAGCCGGCCCCCCTCTGTTTCTTCAGCTCCTTCCAAGGCAAAGGAAAAAGGGGGGGGGGGGGGGGGGGGAAACTCCGCACCCCTAGATAAGACATAATCATGGACTCTCTGCTTCAGTGGAATTGTCGTGGTTTTCAAGCTAACTTTGAGGAATTACCTCTTTTAGTCAAGTGCTATAACCCCTCAGTAATATCTCTTCAGGAGACTTACCTAAAGACTTCTTCTTTAATGGTTTTAACGTTATACATAAAGGCTCTGATTCGGAGAGGCGCTCGGGTGCAGTGGCTCTTCTCATTAGTAGCCACATTTTATGTAGCCCCGTTAGCATCGACACCTGTCTTCAGGCTGTCGCAGCTCAGGTTACCTTGAAGAAGACCATAACCATATACAGTATTTACCTGCCACCATCCCCGCGTGTGTGTAGTAATGATTTTTTTAATTTAGTAGATCAACTGCCCCCTCCCTTTATTCTCATGGGGGATTTTAACGGTCATGCTCACCTTTGGGGTAGTGACCACTATGATGGCAGAGGTCAGATGTTTTTTCTCAACTTAACCTATGTGTCTTTAATGATGGCTCACCTACATACTCTAACTCGGGTTCAACCCCACCCGTGTCTGCCCTGGGGGACTTGGGTGGGGTTAACTACTTTTTAGTTCCCAGGGTCACCCTGGTCAGCCCCACAGGGTGGGTTTCCTTTCTACTCTGGGGCATGTGTTTCTGTCTACCCTTGGTCCATTCACCTGTATTTGCCTTTTTTAAACGCTCCCTACTGTCTGCGATGCCTGTAGCTCTTGATATTGGATGTGTGTTGCTAAATGGTCTTAGCTTTATTTAGGCCCCATGTTGTAGGTTTATTTAACGTATTGGACCGGCTGGCGACATACATTCAATATTCTGTTGTTTTTTTTTTTTCACACGCAGTGCAGGCACGTCCTGAGAAAGTCTTGTTGCTGTTGGGATGTTAAGCAATGTACAATCAAATCTAACTCAGGTTCAGGATCTAGTTCTGTTCTAGACCTCACTGTGTGTGATCCTTCTCTCATGCTGGACTTTGACTGGAAGGTTCACGACCTGTGTGGTAGTGACCACTTCCCAGTAGTCCTGTCATCGGTCACCTGTGAGGAGGATCCGCCTGTGGGGCGCTGGAATCTCAAGAAAGCTAACTGGCCTCTGTTCGCCTCCCTCTGTCAGTCTCGTATTACAGAGGAGGTGGTCATGTCAGCTGAAGAACCTGTTTCTTCTTTTAATACTATTTTGTTGGACGTAGCGGGTGAAACCATCCCTAAAACTTCCGCATCAGTCCCTCGGAAGCCGAGAGTATCATGGTTCAATGAGGAGTGCCGCAAGGCCCAAAAAGCGCGCAAATCTGCTCAGCGACGTGCTTTCCGTACTCCGTCGCAAGTGAATATTTTAACCTTTAAAAGACAGAGGGCGAAAGCCCGTTACATTTTTAAACGTGAACGCCGTCCCAGAAAGTATGGAGGGCTGTTTGAAGAATTAGGGGCAGGGGTGGCTCGGCTTCTGTCGGCCATCTTAGAGATGGTGCCAGCTTGGTCACAGATAAAAAAGCTGTGGCCAATTTGCTTGCCTCCACCATTGCTCATAATTCTTCAACAGAGCATTATTCACCCTTCTTCCAGAGAGAGAAGGAGAAGCGAGAGTCTCGTATTTGTGATTTTAAGTCTGATAACTCAGAAGACTATAATGCCCCTTTTACATTATCAGAATTGCAGCAAGCCTTGCAGAAATGTAATGACTCTGCTGCTGGCCTAGATACCATCCACTATCATCTGCCTGAGAGGTCACTCCTTGTACTTCTCAAGGCCTTTAACCATATCTGGAGAACTGGTCATTTTCCGCTGTCTTGGAGCCAGGCTGTGGTTGTACCGATCCCCAAGCCGGGTAAGGATCCTTCCGACCCGGGCAACTACCGGCCTATCGCTTTGACATCATGTTTATGTAAAACTGTGGAGCGCCTGGTCAACGCCCGCCTGGTGTGGCATCTTGAGTCACAGGGTCTCCTCACAGACCTCCAGTGCGGTTTCCGACGCTTCCGTAGTACAACTGACCATTTAGTCCGCTTTGAATCATTTATTCGAGATGCTTTTGTCAACAAGCAGCATGTCTATGCAATTTTCTTCGATCTTGAGAAGGCATATGACACTACCTGGAAGTATGGCATAATGTCTGACTTGTTGGACATGGGTTTTAAAGGGCACCTGCCCGTTTTTATTCACAATTTTTTGACTAACCGGTCGTTCCATGTCCGTATGGGCTCCACCCTCTCCGACTCCTTTGAACAGGAGATGGGTGTCCCACAGGGCAGCATTTTATCTCCTGTTTTATTTAGTATTAAAATTAATAACATTGTAAAGGCCGTCAAGGATGATTCTGAATGCTCTTTTTTTGTTGACGACTTGGCTTTGTGCGCACGTGGTCGAGGACTTGCGTCCCTTGAGAGGCGCTTGCAGCTGTGCGTTGATCGCATCCAGCGGTGGGTGTCTCTCAATGGATTCAAGTTCTCGCCCTCCAAGACTGTCTGTGTGCATTTTACTAACCAGACTAAATTTTTTCCAGAACCTAGCCTGAGCATTGCTGGAGTGCCAATTAAGTTGGCCGAGGAGGCAAAGTTTCTGGGGGTCATTTTTGACAAAAGACTTACCTTCCGCAACCATATTAATTACCTCAGAACCTCTTGTCAGAAGGCTCTCGACATTCTTCGTGTCATCGGTCGTACTGACTGGGTGCGGACCGTACTGTCTTACTTCGTCTGTACCGGGCCCTTGTTCGGTCCAAACTGGATTACGGCTCTGTGGTGTATGGCTCAGCTTCCAAGTCTGTGCTACAGCGTCTGAACACAATTCACCATCAGGGTCTGCGGATATGTCTTGGGGCCTTCAAGACGTCTCCAGTTCCTAGTCTGTATGCCGAGGCAGGGGAGCCTTCTCTCAAGCTCCGCCGCATCTGCCTCGTGCTCAGCTACGTTCTGAAACTGAAGGCCCATCCAGACAATCCTGCCTATGATTGTGTTTTTAAACCATCGTTTGCAGAGATTTACGATACCCATCCGGGAGCTGTCCGTCCACTTTCTTTCCGTGTCCGACCTCATCTGCAGGCGGCCGGATTGGACCTGGACAGAGTTTCGGAATCCCTGCAACACATCACTCCACCTTGGCTCTTACCAGTTCCTGACATCTTGCTGGACTTGACTGCCCACAAGAAAGACTCTACTCCACCAGCCATATACCAACAGAGCCTCAATGAACTGCTTTCAATTTTTCCTGGCTATTGTCGTATCTATACCGATGGGTCAAAGTCTGAGGATGGGAGAGTGGCTGCGGCCGCAGTGTCCTCTCACCATCCTAGACGCCCATTTAAGCACCGCCTCCCAGACCACTCATCTGTATTTAGTGCGGAACTGCAGGCGGTTCTGCTGGCACTCAGGCATGCTTATCGATCTAGAGAAAGGAACTTCCTTATTCTGTCTGACCCTCTTTCTGCCCTGCAGGCCCTTCCGGGCATGGAAAATGACCACCCACTGCTGGTGCATATCAGAGAGCTCCACGCGGACTTGATGAAGGAATATTATGACATCATTTTTATTTGGGTGCCAGGGCATGTGGGCATCGAAGGCAACAGGATCGCAGATTCTGCTGCCAACGATGCCCGCAATGACCCTGTCCCTGACACACAGACTGTTTATAGTGATTTTACACATGTGGCTAGTGCGTACATAGCCCGTGAGTGGCAGTCCGAGTGGGACAAAGAGGAAGCTAACAAGCTGCATGAAGCCCTTCCTAAGTTGTCCGCCGTGAGGAGACTGTCCTGGCTCGGCTCCACATCGGCCACACGTATGTTACACACTCTTATATACTTAAACAGGAGGAGCGTCCATGGTGTTATGCCTGTGACGAGCAGTACTCTGTTCAACACTTTTTGTTGTCTTGTGCTGATCTAATCGACACAAGGTATAAACATTTCACGGCAGACTCCTTGAAGGTTTTGTTACGGGATGTGCCCCCTGGACAAGATCTTCAGTTTTCTGAGGGAGTGCCATATTTTTAATAAGATTTGAGCGTTTAAAGACTATGATATTTCTATTATTTTGACCTTTTTGAGAGTCTTTCGACGTTTTCTTTAAAGACCTGTGCGACATTTTAACCTGATATATTTTTAAGGTATATTTACATCATGTCTTAAGACCTTTCTTTTAGTCTGGCTGACCAGATTTTTACCCTTCCCGTGAGATGGCCTTAGTTGCCTGCTCGGCGTTAAACCCAAATAACTAACTAACCATACCACTTCAGTTTGCGTTTTTTCACAATGGCTAATAGATCCTCATAGGGCCCGATGGCCCGCCCGACTATGCTTCCCACCTCCTCGCTCGCGACGCGATCTCTGCATGAAATGCCAAGCAGCCTTCGAAAACATCGCATTTCAGTGGCTTGTATCCTCCTTTCAAGGTCTGCTGTGAGGGTCCATGACTAGCAGGCATACAAAAACACTGAGATGACCAAGGAGCGCTTCAGTCTGATCCCGGAGCAGAGCGTGATGTCTCTGTCCTTCCATATGGTCTTCAATCTTGTCAGTGCTGTTGTTGTCTGCGCAATCCTGGACAGCATTTCCGGCCTTGATTACAATGGCTCCTAAGTATTTGAATTTATTAACTGTTTCCAGTTTTTGGCTTCCAATCATGACGTCAGTGCCGTTATTTGTCATCAGTTTGGTCTTCTCTGCACTGACCTCCATCCCATACGCAATGGCTGTATTGTCCAGCTTCTCCACCAGCTGAGCTAGATCCTTCTCTGTTCCTGCAAGGCCATCAATGTCGTCCGCAAAGCACAAGTTCGTGATTGTTCCACCTCCAACACTGACAGTTCCTTCATGATCCTTCAGAGCATCCGTCATGATTCTTTCGAGGCAAGATGTTGAAAAGAGTAGGTGAGAGCAAGCAACCTTGTCTGACTCCGACTGTAGTCCTAAACCAGTTTCCTATTTTGCCGTTGAAGCAGACTGTGCTAGTGGCCTTGTTGTAAAGGTTTGCTATGACTTTGATCAGGTTGGCATTTATGTTGTATAGCTTCATGGTGGACCAAAGGGCTGCATGCTACACCCTGTCAAACGCTTTCTTAAAATCCACAAAGACATGATAGAGGTCTTGCTGGTGCTGGAGGTACCTCTCACATAGAATTCTCAGGTTGAAGATCTGCTCAGTTGTGCTGCGCCCTGGTCTGAAGCCTGCCTGTTCCTCAGCTATGATTTCCTCTGCCTGTGGCTTCAGCCTGTTCAGTATGATTTTTAACATGACTTTGCCTGGGTGGCATATATGACTGATCGTGCGATAATTCTGGCATTGATGTAAGTTGCCTTTTTTGGGTAGAGGAGTTATAAGTGATTGGGTCCATGGTGTGGGCCAATCCCCTGACTGCTCAGATCTGTACAACCACCGAGCTACAGGGGACCCAGGCATACTTGTCAACCCACCCGTGACCAACAATAGCAACTATCCCATCCTCCGAGAAGAAGTAGAGGCTGCAGTGAATTCGCTGAAAAAAAGGGAAGGCAGCAGGAGCAGACAACATCCCTGCAAAACTAGTCCAAGAAGGGGGAGAAGACATGATAAGCGCCTTACTAACAATCTGCAATAAGATCTGACATTATTTTTTCTCAATACTATTCACAACTTCAAACCCAAACTTGGTACAAAGATACCTGATGGTAAGACCTATCTATGCATACTAATTTGGATGACCCCTCAGAAAGGTCAAGGGTCACAAGGGCTCAGGAAATAGGTCCGAAATAGCCATATTTTGACAAAAGATGTTTTTTCTCAAATACTATTCACAACTTCAAACCCAAATTTAATACAATACAATACAATACAATACAACTTTATTGTCTGTTCGAGTCAAGGCATGACAGAAATTTGCCTTTCGGCTCGTCATGAAACAACAATATAAGACATTAATACAATACAATACAATACAACTTTATTGTCTGTTCGAGTCAAGGCACGACAGAAATTTGCCTTTTGGCTCATCATGAAACAACAATATAAGACATTAACAAACGCTACAAGAACATATCATGAAAAATTATCATTGTAGCAATCTATCACAAGCAATCTGTCACAAGATGGGAGGTAATGTTAAGTAGATCATACTTATCGCGGCGTTATAAACGAGAGTTCAAAATCGAGACAGTAGTTGGAATAAAAGACTTCTTAAAAACATTCTTTTTGGCAAGTGGCATGTTGAAACGTCTGCCTGATGGTAGCATTTGAAACTGATCAGATAGTGGGTGACGAGGATCATTGACAATGCTAGCAGGTATCCTTCGGACAGCTCTGTGGTACAGATCATATACTGGGTACTGTCCTAGGCCAATGATCTTCTCAGATGTTCTGACGATACGTGACAGTCTGCCCCTGTTTTTCATACTGAGGTTGCCATACCAAGCAGTGATGTTAAAAGGCAGTATGCTTTCGATCAGGCTTCTATAAACGGATTCTAAAACTTCTCAGTTTCCTAAGAAGGTACAGACGCTGGTTTGCTTTTTTCACAATCAGATCGGTGTTTCCTGTAAAGGACAGCCCACTATCCACGACTGTGCCAAGGTATTTAAATTCAGTGACCATCTCTACAGGTTGATTATTACTTTGGTACAGAGACAGCCCACTGGGCACCGGCCTCCACGTGGCATGGATGGGTAGTCCCCACAGTCCCTGACTGAGTGGGCTAGCAGAGGGGTGCCGTCTTTGTCCAGGATTAGGACTTGATGTCAGCAGATAATTATGTTGTTAAGTCTTTTTCACTGGTCCGGTTTTTAAGGAGCTGTACTAACCCAGGTCTTACCATGTTGGATTGGTCCTTAAAAATACTCGTGAACTTTTGGTCCTTTGGATCCAAAGTGTTTGCCGTGCTTGGAGACCCGTGTCGGGGGAGAAGAGGATCCTGGTGGCTGAAACACTCCACTTTGGCCTTGACTTCTGCCTAAATGGGAGGCTAGTCGTACCGGCCTAGTCAATCGGCTCTTGTCACGTTGAGCCCTATCCCATTGTTGACATGCAGGCTGATATATGGAGCACCATGCTATAGCCTCTGCTGCTGATTAGATGCTCTACGCCAGTATTCCCCTGCATTCAACAGTGTGATAGAAGGCGGTGGCTTAAACGGTTTAATCGGGTTTACCCCCTTGAGTATATCTTTCGGGCAATCTCCATTGTGTGTCGGCTGGAGACCCGCCAACGGTTGCACTTTCCTTTGTTGGGCTCGGTGGCGGGCGGGGACCCCCGGGGAATGAATATCTCTACTATAATAATATGGATAAAACTAAAAAAACCAAAACTGGCACCAAAGCGGCACAAAGCCACTGACATTGACCTTGAAAATGATAGCGACTCCGATTGTGAGGAAGCGACGCCTCAGGCATCGGCCATCTGGCCTCGCTTTCTCATTATCCACAGCAAAGTTAAAGAGAAGCCTGTTTCCAAGCTGCACCCTTTCCTGGTAGGGGAGACCCTCAGGAGCCATGTTGGCAGGCCTGAGGCGCAGCGCCTCAGGTCTGGTGACTTGCTGGTAGAGTGCAGTACCCGGGCACACTCCAATGGGCTACTGAGGCTCTCCTCTATCAGAGACACTCCAGTGGAGGTCACTCCCCACAAAACGATGAATTCTTCTAGAGGAGTGATTAAAGATCAAGCATTGGCCGAACTGTCTGAAGATGAACTTGTACGGAACCTTAAGTCACAGGGGGTGACCTACGTCAGGTGCTTCATTTCCAAACGAGGTGGTAGGGAGATCCGTCTCCCTACCATCATCCTTACGTTTGGCACCCCCACCACTCCTACTACCATCTGGGGAGGTTACTACTCCCTAAAAGTGAAAAAGTACGTCCCTCTCCCCCTCCGGTGCTTTAAGTGCCAAAAGTATGGCCATGGGCAGAAGACATGCCGCCAGGCAGAGGCTCTGTGCACCCGCTGCACTAAGCCCGGACACTCTGCTGAGTCCTGCACAGCTATACCCCTGTGTGTGAATTGCCAGGGGGCGCATATGGCTTCGGACAAGAAGTGCCCTCGGTGGATCTCCGAGTGCAGGATTCAGCAGGTGCGTGTGGAGAAGGAGCTGCCCTTTGCAGACGCCAAAAAACTGGTTGACGGTCCTGGTGCAGCTGAGGCTGCGCCTAACTCAAATAACACCTCTGTGTATACCTTCAGTGCTGCGGTGGCAGGCAAGCGCCCCACCAAAGACTTTTCTTGTCAAACCCCAATTTCTTGGTTGGGGGTGGAGCCTCGGATCCTCTCGCCCCTGGAGAGTAACCCTCCTCCGGTGGTGACGAGGAGCCAGGGAACGCAGAAGGCGGACGCTACCGGTCCGGTGGCACTGCCTTCTGCTGCCCCTAAGCCTCAGCCTGCACCCAAACCTGCTAGTTTGTCAACGCCAAAGGCTTCTGGCTCTGGTCAGCCTTCTAAGGCCGCTAACTCTAGCGGCAGTAACGCTGCCCAGGACCAGAAGTCTAAGAAATCTATGGGACCGCTGTGCGCACGGGCCCAGAAGGGGAACACTGATGTCCCCCTTCAAAACAAATATGCTGCATTGGAGGAGCAGATGGAGGGAGTGGAAGTTGTTGCCGATGCTGCGGCAGCTCCACCCCCTTCATCTCCTAAAAACCAGAGGAGGCCCGGGAGCCGGCCCCCCTCTGTTTCTTCAACTCCTTCCAAGGCAAAGGAAAAAGGGTGGGGGGGGGGGGGGGGGGAACTCCGCACCCCTAGATAAGACATAACCATGTACTCTCTGCTTCAGTGGAATTGTCATGGTTTTCAAGCTAACTTTGAGGAATTACGTCTTTTAGTCAAGTGCTATAACCCCTCATTAATATCTCTTCAGGAGACTTACCTGAAGTCTTCTGACCCTGTGTCCTTTAATGGTTTTAACGTTATACATAAAGGCTCTGATTCGGAGAGGCGTACGGGTGGAGTGGATCTTCTCATTAGTAGCCAAATTTTATGTAGCCCCGTTAGCATCGACACCTGTCTTCAGGCTGTCGCAGCTCGGGTTACCTTGAAGAAGACCATAACCATAATGTAGTATTTACCTGCCACCATCCCTGCGGGTCTGTAGTAATGATATTTTTTATTTAGTAGAACAACTGCCCCCTCCCTTTATTCTCATGGGGGATTTTAACGGTCACGCTCACCTTTGGAGTAGTGACCACTATGATGGCAGAGGTCAGATGTTAGAAGATGTTTTTTCTCAACTTAACCTATGTGTCTTTAACGATGGCTCACCTACATACTCTAACTCAGGTTCATGATCTAGTTCTGTTCTAGACCTCACTGTGTGTGATCCTTCTCTCATGCTGGACTTTGACTGGAAGGTGCACGACGACCTGTGTGGTAGTGACCACTTCCCAGTAGTCCTGTCATCGGTCAGCTGTGAAGAGAATTCGCGGTGGGGCGCTGGAATCTCAAGAAAGCTAACTGGCCTCTGTTCGCCTCCCTCTGTCAGTCTCGTCTTACAGAGGAGGTGGTCATGTCTGCTGAAGAACCTGTTTCTTGTTTTACTTCTATTTTGTTGGACGTAGCAGGTGACACCATCCCTAGAACTTCCGCATCAGTCCCTCGGAAGCCAAGAGTACCATGGTTCAACGAAGAGTGCCGCAAGGCCCAAAAAGCGCGCAAATCTGCTCAGCGACGTGCTTTCCATAATCTGTCGCAAGTGAATATTTTAACCTTTAAAAGACAGAGGGCGAAAGCCCGTTACATTTTTTAACGTGAACGCCGTGCCTCCTCTTTAACTTCTCGGACTCCGTCCCAGAAAGTCTGGAAGGCTGTTCGGAGAATTAGGGGCAGGGTTGGCTCGGCTTCTGTCTGCCATCTTAGAGATGGTGCCAGCTTGGTCACAGATAAAAAAGCTGTGGCCAATTTGCTTGCCTCCACCATTGCTCATAATTCTTCAACAGAGCATTATTCACCCTTCTTCCAGAGAGAGAAGCCGAGAGTATCGTGGTTTAATGAGGAGTGCCACAAGGCCCAAAAAGCGCGCAAATCTGCTCAGCGACGTGCTTTCCGTCGCAAGTGAATATTTTAACCTTTAAAAGACAGAGGGCGAAAGCCCGTTACATTTTTAAACGTGAACGCCGTCCCAGAAAGTATGGAGGGCTGTTTGAGAAATTAGGGGCAGGGGTGGCTCGGCTTCTGTCAGCCATCTTAGAGATGGTGCCAGCTTGGTCACAGATAAAAAAGCTGTGGCCAGTTTGCTTGCCTCCACCATTGCTCATAATTCTTCAACAGAGCATTATTTACCCTTCTTCCAGAGAGAGAAGGAGAAGCGAGAGTCTCGTATTTGTGATTTTAAGTCTGATAACTCAGAAGACTATAATGCCCCTTTTACATTATCAGAATTGCAGCAAGCCTTGCAGAAATGTAATGACTCTGCTGCTGGCCTAGATACCATCCACTATCAATTCCTAACGCATCTGCCTGAGAGGTCACTCCTTGTACTTCTCAAGGCCTTTAACCATATCTGGAGAACTGGTCATTTTCCGCCGTCTTGGCGCCAGGCTGTGGTTGTACCGATCCCCAAGCCGGGTAAGGATCCTTCCGACCCGGGCAACTACCGGCCTATTGCTTTGACATCATGTTTATGTAAAACTATGGAGCGTCTGGTCAACGCCCGCCTGGTGTGGCATCTTGAGTCACAGGGTCTCCTCACAGACCTCCAGTGCGGTTTCCCCCCCACCCGGGTCTGCCCTGGGGGACTTGGGTGGGGTTAGGTACTTTTTAGTTCCCAGGGTCACCCTGGTCAGCCCCACAGGGTGAGTTTTTCTCTCTATTCTGGGGCATGTGTTTCTGTCTACCCTTGGTCCATTCACCTGTATTTGCCTTTTTAAAACTCTCCCTACTGTCTGCACTGCCTGTAGCTCTTGATATTGGATGTGTGTTGCTAAATGGTCTTAGCTTTATTTAGGCCCCATGTGTTAGGTTTATTTAATGTATTTGACCGGCTGGCGACATACATTCAATGTTCTGTTTATTTTTTTTTTTTTTCACAAGCAGTGCAGGCACGTCCTGAGAAAGCCTTGTTGCTGTCGGGACGTTAAGCAATGTACAATCAATCAATCAATCCAGTGCGGTTTCCAGCGCTTCCGTAGTACAACTGACCATTTAGTTCGCTTTTAATCATTTATTCAAGATGCTTTTGTCAACAAGCAGCATGCCTATGCAATTTTCTTCGATCTTGAGAAGGCATATGACACTACCTGGAAGTATGGCATAATGTCTGACTTGTTGGACATGGGTTTTAAAGGGCACCTGCCCGTTTTTATTCACAATTTTTTACTAACCGGTCGTTCCATGTCCGTGTGGGCTCCACCTTCTCCAACTCCTTTGAACAGGAGATTGGTGTCCCGCAGGGTAGCATTCTATCCCCTGTTTTATTTAGTATTAAAATTAATAACATTGTAAAGGCCGTCAAGGATGATTCTGAATGCTTTTTGTTTGTTGACGACTTTGCTTTGTGCGCACGTGGTCGAGGACTTGCGTCCCTTGAGAGGCGCCTGCAGCTGTGCGTTGATCGCATCCAGCGGTGGGTGTCTCTCAATGGATTCAAGTTCTCACCCTCCAAGACAGTCTGTGTGCATTTTACTAACCAGATGAAATTTTTTCCAGAACCTAGCCTGAGCATTGCCGGAGTACCAATTAAGGTGGCCGAGGAGGCAAAGTTTCTGGGGGTCATTTTTTACAAAAGACTTACCTTCCGCAACCATATTAATTACCTCAGAACCTCTTGTCAGAAGGCTCTTGACGTTCTTCGTGTCGTTGGTCGGTCTGACTGGGGTGCGGACCGTACTGTCTTACTTCGACTGTACCGGGCCCTTGTTCGGTCCAAACTGGATTACAGCTCTGTGGTGTATGGCTCAGATTCCAAGTCTGTGCTACAGCGTCTGAACACAATTCACCATCAGGGTTTGCGGATATGTCTTGGGGCCTTCAGGACGTCTCCAGTTCCTAGTCTGTATGCCGAGGCAGGGGAACCTTCTCTCTCCAGTTCCTAGTCTGTATGCCGAGGCAGGGGAACCTTCTCTCAAGCTCCGCCGCATCCACCTCATGCTCAGCTACGTTCTGAAACTGAAGGCCCATCCAGACAATCCTGCCTATGATTGTGTTTTTAAACCATTGTTTGCAGAGATTTACGATACCCATCCGGGAGCTGACTGTCCACTTTCTTTCCGTGTCCGACCTCATCTGCAGGCGGCTGGATTGGACCTGGACAGAGTTTCGGAATCCCTGCAACACATCACTCCACCCTGGCTCTTACCAGTTCCTGACATCTTGCTGGACTTGACTACCCACAAGAAAGACTCTACTCCACCAGCCATATACCAACAGAGCCTCAATGAACTGCTTTCAATTTTTCCTGGCTATTGTTGTATCTATACGGATGGGTCAAAGTCTGAGGATGGGAGAGTGGCTGCGGCCGCAGTGTCCTCTCGCCATCCTAGACGCCCATTTAAGTACCGCCTCCCAGACCACTCATCTGTATTTAGTGCAGAACTGCAGGCGGTTCTGCTGGCACTTAGGCATACTCATCGATCTAGAGAAAGGAACTTCCTGATTCTGTCCGTCTCTTTTTCTGCCCTGCAGGCCCTTCAGGGCACGGGAAATGACCACCCACTGCTGGTGCAGATCAGAGAGCTCTACGCAGACTTGATGAAGGAATATTCTGACATCATTTTTATTTGGGTCCCAGGACATGTGGGCATCAAAGGCAACAGGATCGCAAATTCTGCTGCCAAAGATGCCCGCTACGACCCTGTTTCTGACACACGGACTGTTTAAAGTGATTTTAGACATGTGGTTAGTGCGTACATAGCCCGTGAGTGGCAGTCCGAGTGGGACAAAGAGGAAGCTAACAAGCTGCATGAAGCCCTTCCTAAGTTGTCCGACGGTCTACCTTATCGCTGCGGCAGCCGCCGTGATGAGACTGTCCTTGCTCGGCTCCACATCGGGCACACGTATGTTATGCACTCTTATTTACTAAAACAGGAAGAGCGTCCATGGTGTTATGCCTGCGACGAGCAGTACTCTTTTCGACACTTTTTGCTGTCTTGTGCTGATCTAATGGACACAAGGTATAAACATTTCACAGCAGACTCCTTGAAGGTTTTGTTCCGGGATGTGCCCCTGGACAAGATCTTCAGTTTTGTGAGAGAGTGCCATATTTTTAATAAGATTTGAGCGTTTATAGACTATGATGTTTCTATTATTTTGACCTTTTTGAGAGTCTGTCGATGTTTTCTTTAAAGACCTGTGCGACATTTTAGCCTGACATATTTTTAAGGTATATTTACATCATGTCTTAAGACCTTTCTTTTAGTCTAGCTGGCCAGATTTTTACCCTTTCCGCCGTGAGATGGCCTTAGTTGCCTGCTTGGCGTTAAACCCAAATAACTAACTAACTTGGTACAGAGATACTTGATGGTAAGACCTATCTATGCATACTAATTTAGATGACCCCTTGGAAAGGTCAAGGGTCACAAGAGGCTGGCAAATATATGTAAAATGCTAATTTTTGTTAAAGTTGTAGGTATTGCCAACATTTTTGCAAATTTTTTAACCAAATTTGGTAGAAAGATAGCTGATGATAACACCTTCCTATGCATACTAATTTAGTCGACTCATCACAAAGGTCATTGGTCACAGGGGGTTGACAGATGTGTGAAAAATGCTTACATTTTCAGAAAACATGGATTTTGCTGCTGCAGAAGCCAGCCTTCATCACAAAGGTCACACATATGTAAATCGATCATACACGTGAGCCATAATGGCTTTGCCTTTCTTGTTAATAAAATATAAAAGGTAGAGCTTTACAATTTTGCACGACCACACATTTGTATGCACTATTTCCAATGGTAATATCAGTTTGTATGTGTTTGCCGTCTGAAATTATGGGTGATCTTATACCTACATGTGGGCATATCCCACTACTGAGTCTCTAAAAGAAATTCTTGTGCAGGCAATCATCAGTACACTTTTTTGAAGTCTGTCTAAAAACGTCTCTTTTTTCCCCCTGGAAACTTCTGCTTGTACTAGTATAGTCTGTTTACATCAATGAGGCGTCTCTCACTCACTCTCACAGCCATACAGGGTCAGTGTACATGCACAACAGATTCACACACAGCTGACAGATCTAATTTACGATCCAATTTAGCATGAATGCATCACACACAACTGACAGATTTACGATCCAAGTTAGCAAACCAAATGTAAGTACAAACGATCGAGTTGGTCTGTGAATACTATGGTGGAACACGGAAAAGTAGAAATTTTACTTTCGATCATACATAGTGATGTCTTGTAATTCTCGCAAGATTTTCTTTCGCATTTTTTCGTGTCAGCCGGTCGTGAGAAAGGCTTTGGGAATGGAAAAAATTCTTCATCTGAATTATGGAATCTGATTTACACTCCCCATAACAACAGTGCTTTCCAATACCGCCGAAATTGGCTAAAATAATGAAAAAATCGACGCTCTTCTATGCCCTGCAAGCATAAACATACGTTGTTATGCTGTACCTTCTGCTTGGCAGTCAGAAGCACATGGCCTACAGCCTTTTGTTTGGTCGAGAGACTAAATCTGGTTGACATTTCACCCCAGAAATGGGTCGGTCTATTACACGTGACATCACGAGATGCTAAAATTAGTAGTAGGCAGCCATCTTGGTTTAACACGTTCACCTACTTTCGTTGTCTGCTTGTTTACTGCATTGGGTCGATCAGAGTAACGCTTTAGTGATGCATACATTTTCAGTTATTGTATGATCTGAAGTGTTTGATTATAATGTTGAAGACGATTCAACTAACTTGCAATGGCTTTTACTTTAGTCAGTTACAACACTTCACAGCACTTATTGATTTTCTGGGTAGTCTTACGCCTGTCACCCCTACCCGGGTATAGGCCGTCGACGAGAGACCTCCAGCAACTCCTGTCCTGTGCTTCTCCTTCGATTCTACTCCAGGTGGTTCCCAGTCTCTTGATGTCTGCTTGGAGGTCTCGACGCCAGGAGTTTCTCGGCCTACCTCTTTTCCTCTTTCCCTGGGGGTTCCATGACAATGCCTGCCTAGTGATACTGGAAGCTGGCTTTCTCAGACTGTGACCGATCCATCCCCATCTTCTTCGCCCAATTTCATTCTCTGCTGTTATCTGCTCTGTTCTCTCCCAGAGTCTGACGTTGCTGATCTTCTCTGGCCAGTGGATTTTCAAAATTCTTCTAAGGCAACTGTTCATGAAGGTCTGTACTCTGTTGACTGTGGTTTTTGTCAATCTCCATGTCTCTGCTCCATACAGGAGAACTGCTTTTACATTGGAGTTGAAAATCCGGACTTTGGTGTGTTGTGACAGCTCTCTGGAACTCCACACATTTTTCAACTGGAGAAAGGCTGCTCTGGCTTTACCGATTTGTGCTCTGACATCTGCATCAGTGCCGCCTTTTTTGTCTATGATGCTCCCGAGATAGGTGAAGGACTCCACCTCCTCCAACGGGGTGCCAGCAAGCAAGACTGGTTCTTCCCTGGTTGCGTTCAGCCTCATTGTCTTTGTTTTCTGTTTGTGAATGGTGAGGCCCACTTGGGACGAGATGTCAGCAAGCCTCGTGGTCTTGTCCTGCATTTGTTGATGAGTGTGGGACAGTAATGCCAAGTCGTCCGCAAAATCGAGGTCGTCAAGCTGTGTCCACAGTGTCCACTGTATTCCACTTCGTCTGTGCTCTGTGGTCATCTTCATGACCCAGTCTATGGCCAGTAGGAAGAGGAACGGAGACAGCAGACACCCCTGCCTGACACCAGTTCTGACCTGGAGCTCTCTGGTGAGCTGCCCTTCGTGGATCACGCGACATGTCATGCCATCATAGCTGCTCTTGATCAGGCGGACGAGCTTTGTGGGTACACCGTAGTGTCGTAGGAGTTTCCACAGAGTCTCTCGGTCCACGCTGTCAAATGCTTTCTCATAATCCACAAAGTTGACGTACAGCGGGGAGCTCCACTCCAGAGACTGTTCCACGATGATGCGGAGAGTGGCGATCTGGTCTGTACATGATCGGTTCTTCCTGAATCCTGCTTGCTGGTCTCTCAGCTGGGGGTCAACGGAGCTCTTCATTCTCTCTAGGATGATCCTGTTGAAGACCTTTCCTGGTACTGACAGCAAGGTGATTCCTCTGTAGTTGGAACACTTGCTGAGGTCGCCTTTCTTGGGAAGCTTGATTAGGTACCCCTCCTTCCAGTCAGCTGGCATCACCTCCTCTTCCCAGATCTTTTCAAACAGTGGGTACAGCATCTCAACTGTTGTCTCTAGGTCTGCTTTCAGAGACTCCGCTGGGATGCCATCTGGCCCTGCTGCTTTGCCATTCTTCAAAAATGCCACTGCTTTTCTGATCTCTTCCCGGCTGGGTCTGTCACAGCTGATGGGTAGGTCGGTCTCTGCCGGCTGGATGTCGGGGGGGTCGGGTGGGCTAGGTCTGTTCAGTAACTCTTCAAAATACTCGGCCCATCTGTCGAGTTGGTCTGCTCTGTCTGCAATAGGCTTGCCTTCTTTGTCTTTTACTGGTCTTTCTGTATGGCCATACTTACCCGACAATCTTCTGGTAATGTCGTAGAGCTGTTTCATGTTGCCGCTGCCTGCTGCCTTTTCTGCCTCTGCTGCCAGGCTGTCTGTGTAGGCCCTCTTGTCTGCCCTGATACTCCTCTTCACCTCGCGGTTGGCTTCCGAGTATTCCCCCTGTGCCCTTACTTTGGCTGCTCTCGTGCGACTGTTGTTGACCGCTGCTTTCTTCTGCTTCCTCGCTTCTATCTTCTTCAAGGTCTGTGCCGACAGCCAGTCCTTGTGGTGGTGTTTCCTGAACCCTACAGTGTCTTTGCAGGTTGAGTTCAGCGCCTCTCTAACTGCCTTCCACTGCTGCTCTGTGGTGACCGCCTCCTCTTCATTTACTAGCTCCTGTAGCGCTTGAAACCGGTTGGACAGCACCAGTTTGAACTCTTCTCTAACTCCAGTTTCTCTCAGGAGGCCTACATTATAGCGCTGTCTTCTTGTTGTCTCTGTGCGGCTTTTCTTTAGCTTGAGCTTCATTCTTAAGGTAAGCAGATGGTGGTCTGAGGCGACATCTGCTCCCCTCCTCACTCGAACATCTTGAAGGGATCTTCTAAATTTCTTGCTAATGCAGATATGGTCTATTTGGTTCTCTGTCATATGGTCAGGTGAGACCCAAGTTGCTTTGTGTATTCTTCTGTGTGGGAAGATGCTGCCTCCAATGACAAGTCGGTTTAGAGCACAAAAGTCTACAAACCTCTCCCCGTTCTCACTCATCTCCGAGCCTAGTCCCTGTCTCCCCATCACCTCTTCGTATCCGGTGTTGTCCTCCCCTATTTTGGCATTAAAATCGCCCATGACGATGGTGATGTCTCGCTCCGCACATTTGTCCACGGCACTCTGGAGTCGGTCATAGAACTCCTGTTTCTCTTCCTCGTCACTGTCATTGGTGGGCGCATAACACTGGATGACGTTCAGCTTGAGCTTTTTCTTGGTTCTAAAGGCTGCTGTTATAATTCTTGGCCCAAGAGGTTCCCAGCCCATCAGCGCTCTCTGTGCCACTGGTGACAGCATGAGTGCTACTCCTTCTGTATGGGGGGCATTCTCCTCTTCATGACCTGAATACAGAACCATCTCCCCACTTAACAGCCTTTTCTGGCCAGACTGCGTCCATCTGGCTTCACTGATGCCTAGCAGGGAAAGGTTGTACTTTTGCATTTCCGCTGCTATCTGGGCGGCCTTGCCGCTCTGGTACATGGTCTTGACATTCCATGTGCCCATGGTTGTATCCCTGGATAGAGAGAGGCGGCTCGGTCCTGTGGCTTCCGAAGACTTCCGGCTTTCACCACAGGACGTCATAAGTCTTCTAGTAGAAGAACCTTCCTCCTCCAGGAAAGGAATTACTGTTAGTCTTTTCGTCGGCGTTTTTGTAGCTATTTCCTTTTTTGCAGGGTGGGGAAGCTACCCCCACGCCCAACCCCCTTACTAGGAGGACCAGGGGTTTTCTGTCGGGGTCACCTTCCCTTAGACCATGTTGGTTCACGGCACCTTATTTCATTCGGTGCACCCCTCTCACGAGGGACCCCCTATCCACCACCCAGGGGACGCGCCTCAACGCCGTATGGTCCCAGCGCAAGGTTCTGGGTAGTCATTTGCCCAATTTGGAAATACAGTAGTACCCCTTTTGAATGGTCACTGGATTGTATGGTCACCTGCCATTTACAGTCACTTTCGCGATGTTTGGATGATGTTTACTATATATAAAGTACCAGGATTGTACGGTCACCTGCTGAATGTGGCTAACGGTCAGCGTATTGGAGCCAAAAATGCAAAAATACCTGAAATTTACAGCCACAGCGTGACCAGCGCGGTAAAGCCCTCAAGCGCGACAGGTCATTGACTGCTCACTCAATACATCGCCAGCCACTACACACCTTGACAAAGACGAGTGCCATGTCATTACACAATGACAGGTGCGTGCCATCTGCTTCACACTGGGTTGAGAGGCCTCGTGAAAGGGGCAGCATATATCAATGAGATTGACCATCAACTGGGGGAATAGAACACCTGTGTCGCAAAACACACATCTGCGCTCAGGGGCTCATGAGATTCGATGTCTCCTGTTGACTTCATTTACTTCTGTTGTTTGTACTCTTATGTAGAATACTGATTTATTCTATTCTACATGCTCAGTTTCTCACTGTCAGTGATTGTCGACTTTCGGTTTTGCAGCAAATGTTCTAGTTCTAAGTCAATGGATGTAGAACTAGTTAAATCGGAAGTGGATTAAGCAGGTGTTGAAATTGGTGTCCATACGGTCTAACTGGGCGGTGCTTAAATCACAGAAACAAAACGGGTGTTTTAATCAGAAGAGAGCCGTTACTGATACTGCTGGATCACTACGCATGCGTAGAAAACGCAATGTCAGAAACTCCGAAAGACTGACGAAGATTTGTGTCTGTAAAAGATACACTAGTATGTCACAGTTACAAACTTTTCCCCATATCTTTCTGTTGGTATGCACCACAGAGACTGATTGTTAGGCTTGAAACTTAAATGTGCACCAACTTTGAAGTGCAAATGTTTACATCTTCAACATTTTACAAGGACAATGTATGTGTGCATTATTCTTTCCACATCTTTTGTCTTAACTGTGATGATTTTACACACACATGAAGGCCGTGAACTTGCACTATAGGTGAGATACACTAGCATACACTAACTCTAGTAGTGGTTGTTTTAGCACAGATTTACATTTCTGGGTGCTTCTGTATCCATTTCTATCATAGGTGATGTGAACGGCCACCTGCCATTTACGGCCACTTTTTCTTGGCAACAGGGGTAGGAGGTTGTACTGTAGTTCATCTCAACATGAGTCAGTTTGGCACAGTGCTTTTAACACCTTCACAGCCAAGAAAAACTTAACACCGCACAAATGTGAGAGGCATAGAGCCTCACGAGCCTCTGCGGCTGTGTGGTCAGTCTCTTGAGGGGATCCATGCCTATTCCTGTAAACGCTTTATGTGCAGTTTAGTTTGAAAGCTGTGGATCTTTGATACTGAATTTACAATGATCCCCAAAACATTATCTGCAGTGAAAGAACTAACTGGCATTATTTATAGAAACGTAATTACAAAAATAAGTCGCCCAAAATGTTGTAATTGCAAAGGTCAACAATAATAATAATAATAATAATAATAATAATAAGCGCATTAAATAGGCGCTTTATCCCAATTGAAAATCGGCTCAAAGCGCCGCCGCGAACTGAACCCAACAAGCACGCTCACGTGAATCACGCGCATTCACTCACACACTGTACATAAACACAGAACATTCACGTGGTGCTAAGGGCAAGCTCAAGCGAGCTACTGAAGTTTTTGGAAATTCAAGATCGTTTGTATTTGAAATTAGATTAAGTGCGCTGAAGCTGATACCAAAGTGGAGGGGGAGGAAGAGCCGGAGTACCCGGAGAAAGAACCCCCGACGGTCCGCCCAAATTAACGATGACACTTACTAGAGGAGAAAAATCCGACGCCGGAACCCGTAATCGAACCTCGCACCTCTAGCATTGGTGGCAGGCGCCTTAACCACTGCGCCACGGACCGCCCCAACAGTGCCACATTTCATATAAGAGGGTTAAATAGTCTGTGAGGTATTAGCAATTAAGGTTTGTCATTTTTATCGGTCTGTCGTAGGATGTGTGTTTGTAGTACATGCCCAGAAAAAACAGGAATAATCTATGCAGTGTCTAAAGTGTGTTTGTCCAGTTTGGAACTAGTACAGCTTAAAGTTTGAGTCATACAGAAGCCTAAAGTTGCCATTTTCCTCCATTTTGACGAGTTGGGGCCAAAACACGGACATTTTAAAGGGCAGGTTTTTCGCTATATCTCAAGAACGGATTATCGGATCATCATAATTCTTTTTGTATTCTGCTTTGTTCACTGTCATACCTCATACCTCATTATGCACGTTTTGTACCACGTGCATTGATACACAATTTTGGTTGTCAATATCTACTCTTAGACTATGAAATAAGAGTAAAATTAACTGTGACCTTTACCCCACCTCAAGGTCACTGACATGGATGCGTATATAGACAGTTGTTGTATATAGTCAGGGACACAGGAAACTACCAAAATTATACTGGAACACACAGATTATGAAAACTCATGTTCACTTTGATAAATTTGCTATCTGTGACCTTGGCCTTCACTGGGGTCAAATCTATCAGTATGCAAAGAAAGCCTTGTTTTAAGCTTTATCTGGCTGCAGAGCCTTTTAGAAATGCAGTCACAGACAGGCTATAACTGCTTTTTGTATGTTTCTTGATGTTTGTGACCTTGAGCTGCCAGATGTCAACCAGATTGGAACATACAGAAATGCTTTTCAAGCTCCAAGCTGAATTAATATGCATGTCAGGAGAGGTAAATAAGTAGTCTGTAAACTTTCACACACATTGACCACTTTTCAAGCATTGCATGACCTCCAGTGACCTTGATCATTGTAAAATGTTATCAAAGGTTGCATTTGAAGAACAATGTTGCGTTTCATTGTAAAGTATCTATGTTAGGCTTCCAAATCAGTGTTAAAATCTTGAGGAAAATTTATTTGGCATTATATATTTTGATCTTGTGTGACCTTGGCCTACAGATAGGTCACACAAACACTCGTGTGCAGATAGGTCTTTTTATATACTGTAATATAGCCAGATTTGAAGTTAGAAGTTTAAGTAGTCTAGGAGATATTAGCTTTTGAAGATTGAAACCCAACACTCAAGCTAAAGGGACGTAGGTGTTGTGTTTTTTTTTTTTGTTTTTTTTTTTTTTTTTAAATAGCATTTTTAATGGCATGCCATAGCTTATGTGCTTGTAGTGCAAGCCCAGAAAAAAAATAGGCACAATCTATGCAGTGGTCAGAGTGTGTATACCTAGTTTGGACTCTCTGCTGCTTATTGTCTGAGTCGGACAGCAGCCTAAGTTGACATTTTCCTAATTTGACTTCCCCCACCCGGGTCTGCCCTGGGGGACTTGGGTGGGGTTAGGTATTTTTTAGTTCCCAGGGTCACCCTGGTCAGCCCCACAGGGTGGGTTTTTCTCTCTATTCTGGGGCATGTGTTTCTGTCTACCCGAGGTCCATTCACCTGTATTTGCCTTTTTCAAACTCTCCCTACTGTCTGCACTGCCTGTAGCTCTTGATATTGGATGTGTGTTGCTAAATGGTCTTAGCTTTATTTAGGCCCCATGTGTTAGGTTTATTTAATGTATTTGACCGGCTGGCGACATACATTCAATGTTCTGTTTATTTATTTTTTTTCACAAGCAGTGCAGGCACGTCCTGAGAAAGCCTTGTTGCTGTCGGGACGTTAAGCAATGTACAATCAATCAATCAATCCTAATTTGACTATTTTGGGTCAAAACGTGGACAGTTTAAAGGGCACATTTTACACTATATCTCGAGAACAGTTTATCGGATTACCATCATTCTTTTTGTGTTTTGCTTCATTCATAGTCAGTTACGTCTTTGTGCAAGTCTTGTACCCTGTAAATCAATACAAAATTTTGGTTGCCGATACCTCCTCGGGGTCTCATTACAGATCTCCAGTGTGGTTTCTGGCAGTTCCGTAGTACTACTGACCATCTAGTCTGCTTTGAATTGTTCATTCGAGATGCTTTTGTCAACAAGCGTGTCTGTGCAATTTTCTTCAATCTTGAGAAGGCATATGACGCTCAGACATTATAATGTCTGACTTGTTGGACATGGGTTTTGAAGGGTACCTGCTCGTTTTTATTCAGATTTTGTGGTCAAACTGGCCATTTCATGTCCATGTGGGCTCCACCCTCTGCGACTCCTTTGAACAGGAGATGGGTGTCCCACAGGGCAGCATTCTATCTCCTGTTTTATTTAGTATCAAAATCAATAACAGATGACTCTGAACGCGCTTTGTTTGTTGACGACTTTGTGCGCAAGAGGTCGAGGACTTGTATCCCTTGAGAGACGCTTGCAACTGTGCTTTGATCGCATCCAGGGGTGGGTGTCTCTCAATGGATTCAAGTTCTCGCCCTCCAAGACAGTCTGTGTGCATTTGACTAACTAGACTATATTTTTTCCAGAACCTAGCCTGAGCATTTCTGGAGTGCCAAATACGTTGGCCAAGGAGGCAAAGTTTCTGGGGGTCATCTTTGACAAGAGACTGACCCGCTGTGAGATGGCCTTAGTTGCCTGCTCGGCAATAACTAAGTAACTCAAACCCAAACATTGTACAGAGATACCTGATGGTAAAACCTTTATAATTTGGAAGACCACTTGGAAAGGTCATGGGTCACAAGAAGTCAAAAGATGTGTGAAAATTGCCAGTTTTTGATAGAATTTCATTTTAACAAAGTTTTGGATCAGTGATACACGTGAGCCAAAAGGGCTTTGACCTTCTTGTTGTTTTTTTTTTGGTTGTTTTTTTTTAAATAAAAATGACTTTCAGGTGCCATATTTAGTGTTGTACAAACAATCAAACAGAATAACTGCATGCATGAAATTGTCATTTTCTGAACCTCATCTTTTGATATTGACATACAGTTTTGTAGGTACTATTGCTGTTTGACATTTGAACACATCTTTATGCGAGTGACCCGTCAGAATAGTCAGTCATGCACATGAGCCATCAGGGTTTTGCCATTCTTGTCTATGTGTATTCAATGTACATGTGTATGTTTGGATGGACGGGTAAGTTTATTGGTGCTAAGTACCGTAATTACCCTAAATATTTCACCACTTTTTACATGCAAATTTTTCTGATTTTTCAGCTATGTGGGTTTAATATTTAGGAGTTTTGAAAAAGTTGATTGCCAGCGGAGGTGGCGTGGTCAAAATTTTGAGACACTAATTTTATTTTATCTTGCACAGGCACGCCGATTGACCCGTTCATGTTTTCATGTTTTTTGCTTGAGTTGAAACACCAATAGCTATTATTCATCCCAAATGGTAGTACCCACAGGGGGATGGCACTCGCAAGAATGTGTTTAAATCAGATCCCGATTTTAGTGGCTAAATCATTGTTTATACACCCACAGAAAATTTAAAATAAATTAGGTCCAAGAATGATGATCACCTCTTTTTCTTACCATTTTCTTGAAATATACATAGTTCAAACGTTATCAGCAAAACATAGGAGGTTATAGAAGGTCATATCATGTGCCACCCTACCTTTGTGGAAAATCAATACAGACGTGACCCGGTCTTCACCTTGCACCCCCGCCACCCCCCCTCCCCCCACCCCACTTGAGTTCTTGGAACGGAGAGTGTACCATGAATCATAGATTTTGTCATGTGCCTCTCTAAAGTGCAGGGGCTCATAGGAGCTCAATATTCTACGGGCTTTATGATACTTGATATTACCTGCCGTGTATAGGTGGAGGGGACTACGTGTTGCCGATCACAATGGCCATGAATCTGACCTAACTGTAAGATTTTCATCCTGTTCATTGTGTAGAACTGTGCCATTCAGAATCAGGACTGCGACTGTTCTTAAAACACATTGCGAGAACACAGGGCCACTACACGCTCGCTTTGTGGTGCAACACATTACTCTTCAACTTCCCATGTAACCGGCCGCACAGTCGTGAAACAAAGCACATAGCCTTGGCTCTAACACCGGCGGGCATCACATGTTGCTCACACTGAGACCTATACTGTAGCTACACAAAAACCAATGCAGATTGTTACCCTGATGCGAAAAGCGATGGAAAAAGAAATCCACGTGTCTATGTGGGGTAACTGAGCGTATTGTGCAGGCTTGCTATAGCGATGTTGCCTTATCGTAGACGTAAACCCAGATACGGTTTCAATGTGATGATGTAAAGTGGGACTGAGGCCAACACATTTTTAAGTGCTTGCAAAGGTTCATGTGAATCTGTCTTTTTGCGAAAGGCAGGGTGAGGCATGATTGCGCTGCCAGCTACTATCTCTTTTGCAATAGGCATAAAATCTCAAGCACTGCTGCACTGGCAATAAATCATAACAATGTATCCCGGCCCTTGGCTACATTTAAATCTATGAATAAGCAATCCAGACCAAAAAGGTGACTGCCAAACGTGTAAAATGCAAATAAGTACCCAACGGAGAAAGAAACACGCTTAGAAAAGACGGTTACAACACAATTTATTAATATTTCGGGTAAATACCCTTTGTCAAAATAGACAAACAGACAGAGAGATCAGTAGCTACTTATCTTCATTCGCAGAAAGAATGTTGCCGTCGCTACTTATCTTCGTTCGCAGAAGGAATGTGGCAACATTCCTTCTGCGAATGAAAATAAGTAGCGACTGATCTCTCTGTTCGTTTGTCTATTTTGACAAGGTATTTACCCAAAATATTATTAAGCAGTACCATAATACGGGTTTGGGGCTACGTCTGCACACTGTGCCGCAGTGCTCGCATGACGTGAATGCATTTGGTGACGAGTTTGTACTACAGTAATCGTTTTGAAATCACACTTCGAGAGTGGAGGTTTTTAAACCTTTTTGAAGGGCGCTGGATGAATATTTTAGGTGCAGTTAGGGTGGTGGTCAAATATTTGAGGACATCGCATTTTCGGGTGGTAGTCGAATATTTAGAAGTGTTTTGGGGGGGTGAAAATTTGCGAAAAATGGGCTGTGGTCGAATATTTGGAGTGGCCATATATTTAAGGTAATTAATATGCAAGGCTAGTGGCAAGTGGTGTATCAAAACAATTGTTGAATTATGTGCATTGTGCATTGATCATGAGTGCAAGCCTTGTTTCTGACAGGTATTACTGATAATTAAAGATTTTTAATTTCAGGTTGAGACAGCCTACAAGTGTGCCTGTGTTCTGCGTGACACCATCAACCCCTATCTTTTGCGCAGAATGAAAGCTGATGTGAAAGTCTGTCTTGATCTACCAAGCAAGAGTGAACAGGTGAGGTATTTACTATGTAGCATAGCATGCTTTTAGCTGTTCAGTAGGAAATAATAGCGGTGATGAACATCATCCTAGATCTTTATCAATTGTTATATTATAAAGTCCTCCACCCTTCAGGTTTGGTTACTGTGCTTAAGTTAGTGGTAGCAAGAGTTTCCTACATGGACCCCTGCTACCAATAACATATTTGTTTTCATTTCTCCACAATTTTCATAAAAGAAGTTGAGCTGTAATCTTCTGACCTGAATCACGCCAGACATGACTGATGTCAAAAGAAAAAGAATATACTGTAAAATCCAGACATAACAAATTTATAAGGGACCAAGATTTTTTGTGCTTATAAGTTTGTTTGAAGTTTGAATTTTTAAGTTTGCTATAAGCAAAGTGTCAGACTTTTAATGTAATAATCCTGACATTGACAAATCTTTGTTTTCAGCTTAAGTGTATTTAATTACAATATCATTTAATTTAGAATCACTTATTTAGATTGGTTTGTAATCACTGCAGGGGGGAGGGGAGGGGGTTGATCAGTCAAATCCATTACCTTCTGAATTCCAATCCTAAGGTTTCTTGTTTGTGGTGTGGTTGCGAGTCGTATTATCTTCGATCATGGTTTTTTTTTTTTGGTTTTTTTTCACTGGCTTGGATCAGGATTTCTTTTCACAGTTATAGTAAACATCGGATATGACAAATCTGGGACCCCAGATGTTTCATGTTATAAGCAAACTTTCAGATTTAAAGCAATTCTCTACAAATTCAGGCTAAGTGAATTGCAGATGCAGTGTTCATACAAAAAATAGGGGCGTCAACCGCTTTTTAGGGTTTTGTTTTATTGTTGCACTTGTCATACCTGTCAAGTCCCCTGATTTCGACAGGAGACTCCCGAATTTGCAACCCATCTCCCACATTGTCACAACCTTCCGATTTCTCGCGCTTTCATGACTTTTACTCCCAATTCTCCTGACTTGACAAAAATTATATAACTTTGAATGCATATCTCGTTGGCAGTTTTGGTTGTCTTTCAGCCATTTTGGAACGAAGGGAAATTACGCATGTGTTCCGGTTATTTCCAGTTTTAATTGACCAAAGAAATTGTCTGCTATTCCTCAAAAGATAGATTCAAAATGCAGATGGATCTAGTGAGAGATGACGGCGAGTAAAGAAATCGTGGACAGTTACTATAAGATTTTAGTCAGCACAACGTGCAAAAGGCTTTTCAACTAAATACACGCAGCGTGCAGTACCCAATAGCAAGTCTTACCATGGGCATTTTTCTTTGTCTCACTTTGGTCTCACAGGGAGCCTATTCTGAAAGCAGGTAGCATATAAACTGCACGCATGTCCTTTCCAATCAGCTCAGAAGAATTTGAATATAATGAAGGTAAGGAAAATCGTTTGTAGTCTCAATATTGAAATTTTCTTCAAGAGTATCAGTGTTACTGGAGATGTGCTCTTTTTCTGGGTGTTCTAGTTTTACTGTGTGCACATCTGATAGCAGCATCAGATTCAGAAATGTGAATTAATTCAAATAATATCACATTATTTTTAGGGATTTTCACATAAAATGGAAAATTTAATGGTGCTGTGTGAATTCATCATAAAAATGAAACAAACACACATACAAAAGTAATAATCTGAATATTTTGTTTGCGCACTTTTTATACTGATAGTCATAAGAAAACACCATGATGTGGTGGGGAAAAAAAGGCTGCAAAAAATCTCCAGATTTCCCATTTTTAAAACTTGACGGGTATGAGTTGTTTTTATTTGCGGGGGCATTGTGTTCACTTTGGAGCCAACCTAAGATTCTCCTTTGGTGAATGATGGCCACCTTAAGCTTGAATTACAATATTATGTTTGCTTCACAATTATTCTGCTTATTAATAACCCCAATAATAAGCACACCGTCTGAGTTTGAATACATGTTACAGTGAACTGCTCCAGGGTGGGCTTTGAATGCTGAAATTTGCTGATATATTCTTCTTAGGGGACTAAAATTTTATTTTTAGGTTATAACAGAAGTCTTGTTGTACCCGATCTTCTTATAGTCTGTGAGCCAAGCTCGAAACGTGTACCATTCAGGTGGGCAAATTCTCATATAGATTTTGGGTATGCTCAATGTTCCTAGAGATAGAAAAATCACGGGAGACTTCTGGATCGAGTAGCCTTTTTGTCTGTTTACACATGATCTTTAACCCCACCCTCCGCTTTACCGACATTGCTTTCAAGTCCTGCATCATATTTTATCAAAGACAAAAATATAAGTATGTTGATTGTAAGTCAGATTTACTATTGAAACAACATGCACAGGTATTGCTGAATCTAAAAATATGTTTAAGTCTATGTTTAGTTCCATATCCTGTCAGTGAACTCCCGCCCCCTTCCCCATCCCCCAAAATGCTGAAACACGCCACAATATGTAGCATTACTTTCATCACTGAGTGTAGCCTTTTGCTTTTATTTTGATGTTTTTGGGTCTGATATGTGGAAAATCAGTATATGTAACTAGAACACCATACGTTTTTGTCTATCATTCTGTCTGTCCATCAAATTGTCCATCACTCCTTGTCATCTCGTTCAGTTAAGAATAAGAATAAGAGTACTTTATTATCTCAAAAAGATAAATTCTTTTTGCCACCTCAGGTGCAACTCGCAATCACACACACTCGCACAACAGTTTTCAAACAAATGGACAATGGCTCGGGACGGGTGAAGCCCGTCGCCAAGGCGTCTAATGGCCAGCGCCAACGGCCCCAACCCGACCTGAACCTCCCTAACAGAAGCAAACTAAAAACGGTTTTATCTTAGTATCTCTATAACACATAATATAATGTTTTTAAACTTTCTGCTTGGCTGAGACTAGTTACACAAATAACAAAAATACGCACACACAAAAAAAAAAGACGAATACTTTCACAGTTGCTACCTGGGGGCCCGTCGCCTTAAGAACAGCGCCGGCTTTTAGACAGTCGCTCCGGCATAACCAGTCACCACCTTAATTATAACTTAACTAGTATATAACTTCATAGTCATTTTTAAAGCAATAGTAGTAGGACTACATCATTTATAACGTAAAAGCAGTCCAAAATGGTTTCTAAAGAGTACACACTGGCACGCTGTTCAGTAAGAAACACAGTCAATTCATCTGGGAGGTGTCTGTCATCACATCATTCCATGGAATGTGGGGCCTGAAGCTTGCTGGTATTCGCTTCGTCGAATGCACTAGCACTATTCCGTAGGCAGTGATGTTGAGCGTGGCGTGGAAAGAGCCACTCCCGAGATGATGAAAAGAGAGGAAAGCACGTTGGTTGTATTGCCACAGCATAACGCGCGCTGTTCTTCTAATATCCACATGGTACAGCAAGAATCTGCGTGTATCAACTCCCAGCATCGCACAGCGGATAAAATCCAATTAACAGTCACAGCACATCAAATTGCCAAAAGTCATCAAAAAGAAATACCGGTCGTGATGCAGCATTGCAGGGCCTGACATCGTATATCAAATGAAGGTACAATGTCTGTTTAGTACTGCCGGTGACGACCATTTCTGCCTGAGCGGGCGGCCAGGAGGTGTTGCATGGCCGCCATTTTGTCTTGTCATGGTTTTTAAAGTTTTTTAAAAATATCTTTTTACGCCAAAATCTGCACCCTCTCGCACACTATGGCAAGATCTGAGCCCAAATTTGGCACAGTTGAAACTTATAATTTGTGTTCTTATAAACACATTAAATTGAACTCTACAGCAGATTTGATATACAATGTATGCAAGGAATAGTCTGTTAAAATTCCAGTGAACGTTCAGCTGTCTTTTTGTTTCTTATCAAATAACTGCTCATGCTGCTTCCAAGGTGCATCTACAAGATAATGGGCACACACACACACACACACACACACACACACACACACACACACACACACACACACACTATGTATTAATCATGTATTAACTCTTTCCCATCGAAATGCTTCCGGTTTAGTGTTAGCCCAAACAAACCCTTAGCCATCAAAACGCTTATGTTATAGCGTTGTGCTCATTGCCATCTATAGATGAGTCCGCTAGTATTGTAGGGTTGGGTTTTTATAAAAATCGCATAAAACACAGCTATAGGTCTGAGGGAAGCAACCACTATAATATGTTTCACCAACCAGTTCTAAAATATCTGAAAGTGAATGCCCTTGTCTGATGGTGTCGGAACAAGGCCAAGGTAGCTGACAACGTGCCTTGGATCGTCTACGACGATGAGCTTCTTCGATCCTCATGAGTGCTGTTTCAACAGTGATTTTTAGCTCATAAAATTGTGATTCAAGAAGGGACAGATTTCTTGTGTGATTTCTTTGCTTGTGGAATACATTTTTTCTGCCATGTTGGTGAGTAAATCTGGGTTTTTCGTTGCATGTGCTTACACTGTTGCTACCAAAACCACGTGGTGGTGGTAGTGGTGGTTCAATTCCTCCAACTCCTCCAGGACTGCCTTCTGACCCAAAAGATCTGCAGTCATGGGTAAAAAAAACAGTTGTCACATATTTCAGACTTGCTTAACTATTAATTAATTCAAATTACCTTCTGTTTATGGAATAATGTGTGCAAAATATGTGGTAAATTAGTCACATAATCGACTTCACACCGGCACAAAGGAGCAATTCAGCAAGCAATACAAATCACTGAAAACTTACAAAGATTAAGGTTTAAATCTCTGCCCAAAATGTTTTGGGCAAATTTAATAAAGTAGATTTAAAAAAAAATAAATAGCCGTGAGTGTTTTAGGAACAAAATTTGTCTCTGTCGTCTGCCCTTTCTGCTTTCAAGGCATTCCTTTACCATACAGCCTGCAAGTCTGTTTACATCAGCAATAACAGACTGTACCACCACTGAAAGTTTTCAGCAAGTGAATTAACAATCAAACTCATATTTATCATCGACATCATCTTTATCATCTTCTGCGGCTGTTCATCACGATCTTCTTCTGAGCTTTGATTCTCACAGATCTGAAGCTGCACATGTCTGCACATTTCAGAGCATTCTTTACACAGATGCACCCTGGTATTGTTCATGATCTGACACGCATGCGCGCTAAAAGATTAAGAAGCGCTTCAGATGCTGGTATGACATTCATCCAGTCAACAGCCTGGACATTCTTGTCTTTTGTTTTCGTCTCCTATCCAGGCTTGATGGGATCAGGAGCTTCAGGGTAATTTTCAAGGATTCCTTTTCAAAGCGATTCATGGCAGTTGGCTCACTAAGCTTGTTCAGGACGCAGTGTCGACAGGGTGAGAGCTGATGTGGTTCCACTTCAGCATGACTCTGAATATGACACAGCCTGTGGGAGGAACACCAAAATTTAGCCCCAGGGCAGGGGCAGTGGGTAGGTTCTACCTCACAGCTGATTCCAGATGAAACTGAGGGACATGATCTGTTTGAAGCAAAATGGGTAGCACCACTCAGACCTACAGGAGTCAAAATTCAAAAGATAAACGAGCTGTCTCTTCAATAGATGAAAGCTTATCGAGCTGGTTGAATCTCTGTGAAGGTAGCATGGTCTTCATCAACATTTTAACAGACACTGCTGCTCCAGCTGTTGCTGCTGGGGATATCTAAAACGCTTTACAGTAGGATAAAGTGCATAAGTAGCTTAAAAGAAAGAACGCCTGAAGTCAAAGTCTCCAACAAATGAACCCTGGCTATATCTCCGTTGAAGACCTTTGGAACTGTGCTGACAAAGAAAACAACCATTTGCACTGGAGGAATGTCTGTCATTCTGGAAGCTGACAGGACGCTATTTAGGGCACATGAATATCAAAGGCCAGTGGACTAAATCTGAGCTTCAGATAGTACTTTCTCATCCCCTCTTGGGCTCTTGCTTCTGACGATGGTCGCCTGAGAAAAAACAAAAACGCTGTTCGCACATATAAATAAGGCTACATCAGCGTACTCATCTTTTAAAAAAAATGTCACTGTGTGTGGTGCGGGTGTGGGTGGTCATGTTCATTCTAGTTCAAATAGATCCTTTACCTCAGTCTCATATCTGGATCACTGCCCCTGCCATGAGGCTAAATTTTGTTGTATCAAACACAGAGTGCAATTGTTTACAGCCATCTTGATGGTCTGGTCTACAGGAGCGCCAGTCAGTTATTTGGGTTTACCGTTGAGAGGGCAACTAAGCCCATCGCACGGCAGGGGAACATGAACCAGATGGGTTCCCACCTGCTGGCTGAACAGAATAGCGTCCATCTCTAAAGACTTAAATCTCTGGCTGGTCTGATGACAGGTTTGTCATTTTAGCATAATATGCAGGTAACGAGAATAGTTAGGCTTGTCATGCACAAAGCACCATGGAATCTGTGCATGAATGGCATGAAGATGTAGGCTTAGTATACTTTATTGGATGATCTCAGAAGACCCAGCGTACGTTTGGACAAGATTGACACAGCTCATCCAGATGGCGGACAGCTCGCCATTTTCATATCAAATTTGTAAAATGGTCTCAGTGGAAGGTCCGTTTTCTTTGTTGTGTGCCAAGAATGGAGAAGTGGAATCACTCATATTTCCACCCTGTCCAGATTACCTCTTGAAACGTGCTCAAAAAGCCAACTGCTAAGCAGCACTTTGGAGTAGAAGCCTGAAGATGACCCTGAAGCTTTGTGGATAATACCAGCATGGATTGAAGATGGAAACAAAAGACAAAAAGAACATCTTTGCTGTTGCCTGGACGGATTGGGGGTCACGCCGGTGTTTTCATTTCTGCGTTCAAGTATGCACAGGGTTCGTGAATATGCGTAAAAAGTCATGACTTTTAAAAAAATGGGGGGGAGGGGGGGGGGGTGTCTTGTCAGCTCTGGTTGTAAAATGTACCTGCACTCGGTCCCTCGGCTGACCCACTCACAACCTCTCCGTGACACCGTAGTCATTGAGCAGTTATAGCATAACATGTAAATCTCCCAGACACAGAAAGACCACCAACCCGCCGACACCCCCCCCCCTACACACACACACACACACACACACACACACACACACACACACACCTCCCACCCACCCCATTTGGACCCTAAAAAAAAATATATATATATATATTCTCATATATATATATATGAGAATGAAAGCTCAGAGAAAGATCGTGATAAAAGGCAGGAGGATATGATTAAGACGATGGTGATGGTGAATAGGAATTTGATTTTAAATTTATTTGCTGAAAACATTCCATGGTAGTCAGTCTTCAAGCACTTCTGTTCTTGCTGGTGTACACATACGTTGAAAGCCGTATGGTAGAGGAACATTTTGAAAGTGGAGAGGACAGAGACTCATTTTGTTTCTACAAAACTCAAGACTTTTTTGCCGTTTTATTTTTTTCTTTTCTTTTTTTTTTTCTTCTTCTTCTTTTGTGTTGGCCAGAACATCTAAGCAGAATTGTAAACCTTAATCTTTGCACGTTTTAAATGATTTATATTACTTGTTAAAATTATTTCTATCTGCTGACTGTCGTATATTAAGAATTAATAATCTACCATATATTTGCACACTTTATCTCAACACTAGTGCATGTAACTTTGAAGCAGAATGAGAGGTCAGTTGATAAGAACAGAAAGACAGATGTACATTTGGTTGAATTTTAACTGTTTACTCTTTGCATACATATATTCAAATCTGCTCCAAAGTGCCCATTTAATATGTTTAATATATAAACAAGATGGGATGAACCATAACCCACAAAGTTCCTTCTATATGAGAGCTGTCCTCGCTGTCAATGGTCTCTACCTATTGTCTTTGACCTGATCCTGATGTTGAATTATCTTCTATTGAAAAAGTCTCGCAGATCTGCCAATGCGTCAGTGCAGGACATACGCGTCATTGATTTGTCAAACGTCATTTGTCATGACATAAGTTTTAGTTTTTACGTAATTTTATATTTTACGTGATATGAGTTTCACTTTCGCTTCATAGGCTTGAGAAAATGGCGACAAAACTAGAACTTCACAGTACAAGTTCAGTCTTGCTATAATTTGTGTGAAATCAGGTTGACTTTACCTAGCTACATGATATACTAAGTACATGGGACACCTGCATGCTTTTTTGAAAGCACGTCGATGTGTGTGTGCATGTTAGTGCGTGTATGCGCTCTCCAAACATCTCCAAGAGGCATAGATCAAGGCACATGAGGATCTATTCCTCCTGGAGATGAGTGCATGTTTGTGTGAGAGAGAGAAAGAGCCACGCGAGAGAGAGAGAGAGAGAGAGAGAGAGAGAGAGAGAGAGAGAGAGAGAGAGAGAGAGAATGATGTTATATTTAGAGTATTATGTCAGTGTCTGCATGGTGACGGAGTTGCCTCTTTTACATCACCGCCACTGTCTGACTTTCTCTAGAAGTAAAGGATTTTTTTACTGTTTTAAATCTTTTCTGAAAATAATTAATTTTTACTAAAGAAGTTGAAAGGATACAAAGCTGGCTAACGAACTCATCCAATGTCTTTCTCCAAACTAGCTATATGCAAAAGTTCGGGTAAATATGACCAAAATTACAGACTCTAATCTGGGTCAACAGACTTCCTATGAACGGTTGTTTATGTCTTCAATGAGACATCCATGGAATCTTTCTTAGCCATTACAATGTGCTTGGAGGCTCTCTTAGCCACCCACTTAAGAAAGTATTTCGCCAAGTTTCAAGCTTGTGTATACAAAAATATCGGAGATTCTCTTGTTTACATACATACGCACACACACATACATATTATTACATGGTATTTATATGGCGCATTTCTCATATTTATAATATAACTCAATGCACAGAATGTAGCCGCGAACTGAACCCAACAAGCACGCTCACGTGAATCACACGCATTCACTCACACACTGTACGTAAACACAGAACATTCACGTGGTGCTAAGGGCAAGCTCAAGTGAGCTACTGACGGTATTTGGAAATCGTTTTGTATTTGAAATTTTTATTAAGTTGGCTGAAACTGATACCAAAGTGAAGGGGGAGGAAGAGCCGGAGTACCCGGAGAAAGAACCCCTGACGGTCCGCCCGAATTAACGGTGACACTTACAAGAGAAGAAAAATCCGACACCGGAACCCGGAATCGAACCTCGCACCTTTTAGCATTGGTGGCAGGTGCCTTAACCACTGCGCCACGGACCGCCCCGATATATAATAAATAATACATAATAATAATACATACATACGCTCATACGGCGCTTCTTGCCAAATGTACGTTCAGCAGTGAGGTTAGCGTAACTAGACATGATGTAATTTTTATCTTGTTACTTCAGTTGTTGGAGGTTTAGCCTGCCCGCCTTTGACATGGACATGCTATTAAATTCGCCCCACCACGACCCGTCCTAAAAAGTCCCTTCTATAAATAGAAGGGACTTAAAAACGAAAACATAAATGCAAAGGAGAAAGTGTAAGGTACAACTGTGCAAAGTTTCTGCTCAGATCTTGTCATACTGTGCAAGAGGGTGCATATACAAGAACATTTTTTCCCCTCCTTAATTAACCTCTGTGACCTTGACCTTCACGCAAGGTGATCGAAAAATACTTGTGTACAACTGCACTGCAATCAGCTACACATATGCCAAGTTTGACATGATTGGAATGCACAGTTTCGAAACAAATATTATTTTATGTATTTACTATAACAACATAGCAGAATGACAAGGAGTAAAAGACAATTGGACGGACAGATAGACTGACAGACAAACAACACATGGCGATTTACGTATATGTACTGTGACACCACATATTAAACCACCCCCAAATCAAAATCAAAGCAAAAGGGTATGCTCAGTGATAAAAATTATGATATATTTTGTGACAAGTTTTACCATTTTGGGTGGTGGGGAAGGGGGTGAGAGTTCACTGGCAGGATAATGAATTAAACACAGACTTAATCATATTTTTAGATTCAGCAATACCTATACATATTGTTTCAACAGGAAATTTGCACTGGTATCATTATGTGTATATCATTGTCAATGATAAAAGTAGATGGTGGACTGAGCAGCGGAGGGTGGAGTTAAAGATCATGTGTAAACAGACAAAAAGCTACTCGATCCAGAAGTCTCCCATGATTTTTCTAACCCTAGGGACATTGATCATACCAAAAATCTATATGAGAATTTGTCCGCCTGACTGGTACCGGTTGGCCAATTTTGGAGCCTTGGCTCATGGACTATTATAATTATTAATTTTACAAAGACAAAGATAAAATTTGGCAGGGACCTCCACAAAAGCTTTGTTATATCTCACTTTTGTTATATCTGACCTTGTTATAAGCGGATTTGAATATTCATGTATACATAATAGACCTAGGACGTAATATACGATTTTTTATGATGTTGCCGTCTGCATGATCAGCAGCATTGTCTGCAAATTGTCATAGTAATGCAGTGGAAGAGGTGAGTGACTGTTTGCCTCAAGAGATTTTTAAATTCTTCAGTAAAATAGTCGCATAGAATGCTCATGTGCTTTTGATTACACAAAGATTCTTTCTTTTGTGGTCTGTTACACATTACTGTATTGCTGCAAATGTGTGCTTTAAACAACTCCAGTAGTGTGCCTATTGTTTCGAAAACAACACTAAGTATCCTTGCACTTTAAAATGTTTTGGTGATCTTTTATAGAACAAAACTGGCATCCAAGATGCTTCACAAAGAGGGCTACAAAAAGTCTGCCATTAGTCGCTACAAGGGTTTTTGTAGCAAGGTCACATGGTACGGTTTTTGTTAAAGGTATTTGTCGTGTGACATAGGAATAAAAACAATGATGTCTATTTTATTGGAAGGATTTGCTGTGAAAGGGACAAATAACATTTATTTTAACCTCTCTTGAAGCTGTACACACATTGTGGCATGGTGACTGTCACATGGTGCTGCTGACAGATTGTTCATTGTGATTACATTGTCATTTTGACAAATATTTCTGTCATGTGTAGGTGCTATTTTGCCGTCTGACAGATGGACAGCGAGAAGTGTATGAGGAGTACTTGCAATCAAGAGAATGTCAAGCAATTCTGGCAGGAAAGTATCAGGTAAATTACCGGGAGTAATATTTTGGGGGCTGGCATTCTGTTACAATGTATACACTCTACATTGCAGCAATCATCCGTACAGCACTTTGATAATCAACAAATACAAATACAAATGCAATTCTGGCAGCTGGATACCTGGCAACAGATTTGTAAGGTTAAAAATTAGAATGGGTCAAAATCATGTCACAATTTTAACTGATAGACCCTTTTGATTAATCACCTAAGAGAGAGAGAAAGAGAGGGCAGACATGTTATAGCTAGTAGCCAAGATCATGTCAGAGTTTTGACTGTATTCAGAGTTCTAAACCATTTGAAGTTGTTCAGCTGCCAAAGAAGTTGACCTGGACGGATGAGCTTACTTACTTACGCCTATCACCCCTCCCAGGGTATAGGTCGTCGATGAGAGACCTCCAGCGACTCCTGTCCTGTGCTTCTCCTTCGATTTTACTCCAGGTGGTTCCCAGTCTCTTGATGTCTGTTTGGAGGTCTTGACGCCAGTTGTTTCTCAGCCTGCCTCTTTTCTTTTTCCCTGGGGGTTCTGTGACAATGCCTGCCTAGTGATACTGGAAACTGGCTTTCTGAGACTGTAACCAATCCATCCCCATCTTCTTCGCCCAATTTCATTTTCTGCTGTTATCTGCTCTGTTCTCTCCCAGAGTCTGATGTTGCTGATCTTCTCTGGCCAGTGGATTTTCAAGATTCCTCTAAGACAACTGTTTATGAAGGTCTGTACTCTGTTGACTGTGGTTTTTGTCAACCTCCAAGTCTCTGCTCCATATAGGAGAACTGCTTTTACGTTTGAGTTGAAAATCTAGACTTTGGTGTGTTGTGACAGCTCTCTGGAACTCCACACTTTTTTCAGCTAGAGAAAGGCTGCTCTTGCTTTACCGATTCATGCTCCGACATCTGCATCACTGCCGCCCTTTTTGTCGATGATGCTCCCGAGATAGGTGAAGGACTTCACCTCCTCCAACGGGGTGCCAGCAAGCAAGACTGGTTCTTCCCTGGTTGCGTTCAGCCTCATTGTCTTCGTTTTCTGCTTGTGGATGGTGAGGCCCACTTGGGACGAGATGTCAGCAAGCCTCATGGTCTTGTCCTGCATTTGTTGACGAGTGTGGGACAGTAAAGCAAGTCGTCTGCAAAATCGAGGTCGTCAAGCTGTGTCCACAGTGTCCACTGTATTCCGCTTCTTCTCTGCTCAGTTAAAGCCAGAGCAGCCTTTCTCCAGTTGAAAAAAGTGTGGAGCTCCAGAGAGCTGTCACAACACACCAAAGTCCGGATTTTCAACTCCAATGTAAAAGCAGTTCTCCTATATGGAGCAGAGACTTGGAGATTGACAAAAACCACAGTCAACAGAGTACAGACCTTCATGAACAGTTGCCTTAGAAGAATTTTGAAAATCCACTGGCCAGAGAAGATCAGCAAAGTCAGACTCTGGGAGAGAACAGAGCAGATAACAGCAGAGAATGAAATTGGGCGAAGAAGATGGGGATGGATCAGTCACAGTCTGAGAAAGCCAGCTTCCAGTATCACTAGGCAGGCATTGTCATGGAACCCCCAGGGAAAGAGGAAAAGAGGTAGGCCGAGAAACTCCTGGCGTCGAGACCTCCAAGCAGACATCAAGAAACTTGGAACCACCTGGAGTAGAATCGAAGGAGAAGCACAGGACAGGAGTTGCTGGAGGTCTCTCATCGACGGCCTATACCCGGGTAGGGGTGACAGGCGTAAGTAAGTAAGTCTCTGCTCAGTGGTCCTCTTCATGGCCCAGTCTATGGCCAATAGGAAGAGGAACAGAGACAGCAAACACCCCTGCCTGGTGCCGGTTCTGACCTGGAGCTCCCTGGTGAACTGCCCTGCATAGATCACACGACATGTCATGCCATCGTAGCTGCTCTTGATCAGGCAGACGAGCTTTGTGGGTACACCGTAGTGTCATAGGAGTTTCCACAAAGTCTCTCGGTCCACACTGTCAAATGCTTTCTTGTAATCCACAAAGTTGACGTACAGCGGGGAGCCCACTTCAGAGACTGCTCCACGATGATGCGGAGAGTGGCCATCTGGTCTGTACATGATCGGTTTTTCCTGAATCCTGCTTGCTGGTCTCTCAGCTGAGGGTCGACGGAGCTCTTCACTCTCTCCAGGATGATCCTGTTAAAGACCTTTCCTGGTACTGACAGCAAGGTGATTCCTCTGTAGTTGGAACACTTACTTAGATCGCCTTTCTTGGAAAGCTTGATTAGGTACCCCTCCTTCCAGTCAGCCGGCATCACCTCTTCCTCCCAGATCTTTCCAAACAGTGGGTACAGCAGCTCTACTGTTGTCTCTAGGTCTGCTTTCAGAGCCTCTGCTGGGATGCCATCTGGCCCTGTTGCTTTGCCGTTTTTCAAAAATGCCACTGCCCTCTGATCTCTTCCTGGCTGGTCTGTCACAGCTGATGGGTAGGTCAGTCTCTGCTGGCTGGATGTCTGGGGGGTCGGATGAGGTGGGTCTGTTCAGTAACTCTTCAAAATACTCAGCCCATCTGTCGAGTTGGTCTGTCTGCAATAGGCTTGCCTTCTTTGTCTTTTACTGGTCTTTCTGTATGGCCATACTTGCCCGACAATCTTCTGGTAATGTCATAGAGCTGTTTCATGTTGCTGCTGCCTGCTGCCTTTTCTGCCTCAGTCTATGTAGGCCCTCTTGTCTGCCATGACACTCCTCTTCACCTCGCCGTTGGCTTCCGAGTATTCCTCCTGTGCCCTTGCTTTGGCTGCTCTCGTGCGACTGTTGTTGACAACTGCTTTCTTCTGCTTCCTCACTTCCATCTTCTTCAAGGTCTGTGCCGACAGCCATTCTTTGTGATGGTGTTTCCTGAACCCTACAGTGTCTTTGCAGGTTGAGTTCAGCGCCTCACTAACTGCCTTCCAATGCTGCTCTGTGGTGGCTGCCTTCTCTTCATTTACTAGCTTCTGTAGCGCTTGAAACCTGTTGGGCAGCACAAGTTTGAACTCTTCTCCCACTCCAGTCTCTCTCAGGAGGCCTACATTATAGCGCTGTCTTGTCTCTGTGCGGCTTTTCTTTAACTTGAGCTTTATTCTTAAGGTAAGCAGATGGTGGTCTGAGGCAACATCCGCCCCCCTCCTCACTCGAACATCTTGAAGGGATCTTCTAAATTTCTTGCTAATGCAGATATGGTCTATTTGGTTCTCTGTAGTATGGTCAGGTGAGACCCAAGTTGCTTTGTGTATTCTTCTGTGTGGGAAGATGCTGCCTCCAGTGACAAGTCTGTTTAGAGCACAAAAGTCTACAAACCTCTCCCCATTCTCATTCAACTCCCGTAGTCCATGTCTCCCCATCACCTCTTAATATCCGGTGTTGTCCTCCCCTATTTTGGCATTAAAATCACCCATGACGATGGTGATGTCTCGCGCCGCACATTTGTTCACTCTGGAGTCGGTCATAGAAATCCTGTTTCTCTTCCTTGTCACTGTCATTAGTGGGCGCATAACACTGGATGACGTTGAGCTTAATCATTTTCCTGGTTCTAAAGGCTGCTGTGATAATTCTTGGCCCAAGAGGTTCCCAGCCCATCAGTGCTCTCTGTGCCACTGGTGACAGCATGAATGCTACTCCTTCTGTATCCTCTTCATGTCCGGAATACAGAATCATCTCCCCACTTGTCAGCCTTTTCTGACCAGACTGCTTCCATCTGGCTTCACTGATACCTAGCAGGCAAGGTTGTACTTTTGCATTTCTGCTGCTATCTGGGCAGCCTTCCCGCTCTGGTACATGGTCTTGACATTCCATTGCCCATGATTGTGTCCCTGGATAGAGAGAGGCGGCTCAGTCCTGTGGCTTCCAAAGACTTCCGGCTTTCACCACAGGACGTCATAAATCTTTTGGTAGAAGAACCTTCCTCCTCCAGGAAAGGAATTGCTGTTGGTCTGTTCGTTGGCGTTTCTGTAGCTATTTCCTTATTTGCAGGGTGGGAAGCTACACCCACGCCCAACCCCCTTACTAGGAGGACCAGGGGTTTTCTCTTGGGGTGTCCTTCCCTTAGACCATGTTGGTTCACGGCACCTTATTTCATTCGGTGCACCCTCTCACGAGGGATGCCATATCCACCACCCAGGAGAGGCGCCTCAACGCCATATGGTCCCAGCGTGAGGTGGACGGATGAGCAGCTGAGTAAAAAATATTTTGAAAGTTCCAGAATCCACTTACACACGTCTTTCATGAGATTTGAGTAGGTGGTGGTAGTGCGGTGCCTATGCTACCATCAAGTGTGAAAACATGCCATTTTAGGTAGTTTTAAACACAGGATGATGTTGAATCAGTTGGTTTAACCACAGTATTTTAAAGTTCAAAATAAAGAATACAATTTGTACTTTCCCAAAAGTATACTCTTGATGAGTTAACGAGGAAAGCAGGAAAATCAAGAAAGACACAGTTAGTCCGAGCTGTTATGGCAGAATCATGCATTATGAGCCGATTGCTCAGAAATTTGGCACGGCGGTCGAAAATCGTGTTAGAAGAAAATTCCGCATCTGGGGCATCGAAGATTTTGCTTAATGTTACCATGGCAACCAATATTAAAAATGACTGTTACTATATCCTATGTATACCGATTTTTGGGGTGAGAGAAATAACGTGTTGAGCCCTGGTCACCATTTTCCAACACTACGACTCGGAGCTGTTTTATACCCGAACTATGGGTGGCCAGTAGACTAGGTACATGGCTATATATAGTACCAAAATGTCCAGCTCATGTTGAAGATTACGATAGTATTTGGTTCTTTTGCATACATTGAGTAGTTTAGAAGATGTGTTTCTGAAAAGCACATTTTCAACTAACTTTTAAGAACCTGCAGAGGTAACCTTTAAGTTAGTTGTCATAAGAACTTATTAATTACTTACCATAAGAACTTATTAATTACTTACTGTAAGTTCTTATAAAGTTCTTACAAGAGCTTGACTCCAGTCCAAGATACTGAGTCAGATTTGACAAGATACAAGGACAATAAAAAAACTTTTTTTTCTCAATAATATTCTAGTGGTGGTGGAGATGGGGCTAAATAATCAGGCGCAAGTGATGTAAATGACGTGTCATCTCTCTGCGAAGCATATGACAAAAATATTGATTGATTACCAAATCTGATTTTTATTTGCTTAAAAGAAGTCCTTGAAGTTTTTCTGTGGTTTCCTGAACACCTATTTGTTTTTCCATCTCTAAAAAACTAGCTTTTAGTTCTTCAACATTTATGGGGGATTGACTGCGCATTTTATTTTGTTTTTCTGACTTCTGTTTCTTGTAATTATTCAAATCATCCTGCACTCTTTAATTCTTCGTCACTAATAAAATTGTCCTCCAAAGATTTACTTATAATAAGTTCATACTGCTCAACTTTGCATTAGCAAGAGTACTCAATGCTTCATGTTTCTGTAACTTTGTATGAAATCTTTTGTTTAAGGCTTCCAAGCCAAAGCAAGCTAGGCATGTAGCAACGCTAACACCCTCAAGTCCAATTCCAATTAAACTTCCAATTCCTTTGGCAAACAGAACAATACCCCCTACAGAACATCCAGCTGAAACAGCACCCACAGCCATAGATGTGTTTTGTACAGAATTGAAAACGGCCTTATACCGTCTTTTGCACCGTGAGTATTTTGCTTCCTCACTTTCCAAATATTTAATTGCTTCTGTAATATTATTTAATCGGAATGCGTCTGCCTGTAATGTTTTATCTGATGCAATTGGCACAGTTGCCGCATGCGGATCAATCGACACAGTCTCAGTCGTCGATAGTTGTGGATACAAGTTTACCATTTTTTTTAATTCACAAATATTTTTTATTTAATCAGTGATTACATTTTGCAACTTGTCAAAAGTAAACAATTTGCTGGCATAATAAAACGAAACAAGATCAATGTGTTCTAGTTTTATGAAATTTAGAAAAACAAAAGTTCTTTTGTCGACTAATATCTTGACAGCTGTAATACTGCTCGAAACTTCAAAAACAACATCATTTTTTCTAATGGCAATAAAAACCTTTGATGATTCTGTCACTGTGTCATCCCACGTTAGTTTTATTCCCTGTGTTCCCTTCGCAGAAGTTACAGATCTCATGATAATTTCAAATACTCTTGTCACTTCTCTTGCAATGGGAAAGTTTGATGGTACAAACACGACCTTTGCATCAGATCTGCCCTTCCTATGCGTAAGAAGATACCTCCGTTTCTCATACACAAGCACTTGTAGTTTTTCTCTGCTATTGTTTTCTGAAGTATAACTTGGAACAAGGCTTACAATCAAAGGTCCAGAGTTAACTTTTCTGAAAACTAAGGCGCCTTCATCATCAGTGTATACATAAGGACTAATAAATTCCAACTTTATGTCCCAGTCAATTGTTGGTGGTGGAACAGGCACAGGTGAAACTACCCACTTATTACCTACATGTATTAAGTTGTAGGGCACGTTATTTACTGGAACAGATACAGTGACATCACGCAGCTGTCCAAGTTTAGGAATTAGTCTGTCAGTTCCGTCCTTCATGTCATCTATTACTTTTCTCTTGTACATACCGAAAGAATTAAGTTCAAAACCATACACCTCCCCCACCTCTCCCTCTTTCTCAAAATCCTGTACATCAGCCAAATCTTTCAACTCTGTTACTCCCCACCCGGGTCTGCCCTGGGGGACTTGGGTGGGGTTAGGTATTTTTTAGTTCCCAGGGTCACCCTGGTCAGCCCCACAGGGTGGGTTTTTCTCTCTATTCTGGGGCATGTGTTTCTGTCTACCCTTTGTCCATTCACCTGTATTTGCATTTTTAAAACTCTCCCTACTGTCTGCACTGCCTGTAGCTCTTGATATTGGATGTGTGTTGCTAAATGGTCTTAGCTTTATTTAGGCCCCATGTGTTAGGTTTATTTAACGTATTTGACCGGCTGGCGACATACATTCAATGTTCTGGGGTTTTTTTGTGGTTTTTTTTTTCACAAGCAGTGCAGGCACGTCCTGAGAAAGCCTTGTTGCTGTCGGGACGTTAAGCAATGTACAATCAATCAATCAATCAACTCTGTTACTGGACACGCAACTGGTATGATTCTCGACTTTGGACCAGCACTCATTTTTATAAACAAAAATAAAATTATTTAACTTCCAACACAACACTAAAATCATGCATCACAACTGGTTTGTCATCTTGATTAGTTACAGATATACACAGTGACTCAAAGAAACTAGAACCTAATTTCTTAAACTGTTAATTAGGAAATCTAACAGCAACACTTTCGCAATAGGGAGCAGTTCCAGTTGGTAAGCATCTCAACAAAGTTGAAGGCTTACCATTGTGAACATTCTCAGTTGTGTTTAGTTCTTTCAATGAACATTTAGTATTTTATGTACTGCCAAATATACAGGATATTTTCCAGTTACTTTAAGTTTATTTGTCTTCAATGTCATTATATTAGAAAAAACATCATCACCATCCATTATAAACCAATCTTCATCCAAATAATAACCAAGTAAATATGCAAATTTAATTGACATTTTTAACCATCTTGTTTTGAAGATTCTAATGTAACAAGTAGGTTAGCTGGATTTAAAGTTGCTTTAATATTAAATTTACTTTGAAACCATTCAGCTATAGTACAAAAGTCATAATACCCAGGTGGTAAAGATTCAGTCACACCACCAAAACTTACTTTATAATTTATATCATCTTCTACATTAAACCACTTTACAGTGTAGAACATTTCATGGATAGCTACAGCCTTGCTACCATCACGATTATCAATCCCATTTGTTAACCACACTGGTTTGCTTGTGTCAAGATTTTTTAAAGTAATAAACATTTTTATTATCTCATAAAAAAGAACGATGCAATTTAAATCACCAACAAGCGTCACTACAAACGCATTTCAATTTAACGTGGATGCCAAGTATAATGTTGCACCAACTTATGAACAGAAAATAATTCAACTAAATCAGCCCGATATAGCTGTGTGAGAACAAGATCTATTTCAAGTGAAAGTACCCAACCCCTTCAACCATTACATAAACCCTCCAATTACAGACGACTCTACTGTGAGAAAGTGGTCTTCAAGTCCACTACAGATGTTTCAAAACCAACTTAACTTTGCTATTCTGTGTTCTACTACAGGCTGTGGTGTTTCATTTACAGACCATTTGAATTACTCAAACAAACTGATTAGGTCTGTGTATCGTTTCCACACTTATTACCAGCTTAAAAGAATACTGTCAGAACTCCATACACCACTACCTACTGAATCCAGTTTCAACAGGTATAACAACCCCATGGATATGAAAGCATTTGAACGGATCTGTAATGAATTTAACATCAGCCCCCATGCCGGGTATGACTTCACACAAAAACTTGATGATCACAACGGCATGGGTACATTGTATTATGCTATGAGTCACAGACAATACCCTCAAGATTACTACCCTGGATACACTTCATTCTCATCAAAATCACAAGTCTGGTTAGGATCAATAGAACAGAAACAGTCTAATGCATGGACTACATTTATTTTAGACAGAAGTGACGGGTTTACTCAAGCGGGAGTCGAACGCGTAAATGAGTCTATCAGAACATATGTGTGTGTTTACTAGGAGCACAGTCATTAACAAAATCAAACATTTTGAATGGAAGTGGAAAATTTGAAGCACAAAAACAGTTTCTCGCAAATCTAGAAGACTCAATAAATTCAGTGGTTGATCTCCCATCAAGCATACAACGCTACCAAGACGTACTCAGATATGCTAGATCAAAAGTTGACTTTGTAGTAGGCATCGGGTTATACATGCTACCATCTGATCTTCAACTCCAAATGGGGACAATAACAAATTATAATAACGAAATCATTGTTGCAGGTCGTGATCAAAAACTCGGACTCAATAAATCTGTGAACTTGGGGGTAACAACCACGCATGTACAGTCTTTAAAACCATTACAGACGGTATCAGCCCCGGCCCAAACACCGGCACCCATACAACCAGTACGGTCAACCCCGGATCCAACACCAACACCAAACACACATGAGTCAGAAAGAACAGCAATGTTAATAGGTTCTCAGTTGTGTTTAGTTCTTTCAAATGAACATTTAGTATTTTATGTACTGCCAAATTTACAGGATATTTTCCAGTTACTCTAAGTTTATTTGTCTTCAATGTCATTATATTAGAAAAAAACATCATCACAATCCATTATAAACCAATCTTCATCCAAATAATAACCAAGTAAATATGCAAATTTAATTGACATTTTTAACCAATCTTGTTTTGAAGATTCTAATGTAACAAGTAGGTTAGCTGGATTTAAAGTTGCTTTAATATTAAATTTACTTTGAAACCATTCAGCTATAGTACAAAAGTCATAATACCCAGGTGGTAAAGATTCAGTCACACCACCAAAACTTACTTTATAATTTATATCATCTTCTGCATTAAACCACTTTACAGTGTAGAACATTTCATGGATAGCTACAGCCTTGCTACCATCACGATTATCAATCCCATTTGTTAACCACACTGGTTTGCTTGTGTCAAGATTTGTTAAAGTAATAAACATTTTTATTATCTCATAAAAAAGAACGATGGAATTTAAATCACCAACAAGCGTCACTACAAACGCATTTCAATTTAACGTGGATGCCAAGTATAATGTTGCACCAACTTATGAACAGAAAATAATTCAACTAAATCAGCTCGATATAGCTGTGTGAGAACAAGATCTATTTCAAGTGAAAGTACCCAACCCCTTCAACCATTACATAAACCCTCCAATTACAGACGACTCTACTGTGAGAAAGTGGTCTTCAAGTCCACTACAGATGTTTCAAAACCAACTTAACTTTGCTATTCTGTGTTCTACTACAGGCTGTGGTGTTTCATTTACAGACCATTTGAATTACTCAAACAAACTGATTAGGTCCATGTATCGTTTCCACACTTATTACCAGCTTAGAAGAATACTGTCATAACTCCATACACCACTACCTACTGAATCCAGTTTCAACAGGTATAACAACCCCATGGATATGAAAGCATTTGAACGGATCTGTAATGAATTTAACATCAGCCTCCATGCCGGGTATGACTTCACACAAAAACTTGATGATCACAACGGCATGGGTACATAGTATTATGCTATGAGTCACAGACAATACCCTCAAGATTACTACCCTGGATACACTTCATTCTCATCAAAATCACAAGTCTGGTTAGGATCAATAGAACAGAAACAGTCTAATGCATGGACTACATTTATTTTAGACAGAAGTGACGGGTTTACTCAAGCGGGAGTCAAACGCGTAAATGAGTCTATCAGAACATATGTGTGTGTTTACTAGGAGCACAGTCATTAACAAAATCAAACATTTTGAATGGAAGTGGAAAATTTGAAGCACAAAAACAGTTTCTCGCAAATCTAGAAGACTCAATAAATTCAGTGGTTGATCTCCCATCAAGCATACAACGCTACCAAAACGTACTCAGATATGCAAGATCAAAAGTTGACTTTGTAGTAGGCATCGGGTTATACATGCTACCATCTGATCTTCAACTCCAGATGGGGACAATAACAAATTATAATAACGAAATCATTGTTGCAGGTCGTGATCAAAAACTCGGACTCGATCAATCTGTGAACTTGGGGGTAACAACCACGCATGTACAGTCTTTAAAACCATTACAGATGGTATCAGCCCCGGCCCAAACACCGGCACCCATACAACCAGTACGGTCAACCTAGGATCCAACACCAACACCAAACACACATGAGTCAGAGAGAACAGCAATGTTAATAGGTCTCACTGGATTACCTGTTTCATTAAATACCCAGTGATTAACCCTCCTACTGTAACCAAAAAGACCCACACATGTTCTGTCATAAACCCTACTACCTTCGCCGCTGTACTAATAAGCCGACTGACAACTGTGTCTATTATACCAGGCAATGCATCCATTGCTTTCAGAGCCAATTTCTTAAGCAAGTCTGCCCCCACCCGGGTCTGCCCTGGGGGACTTGGGTGGGGTTAGGTATTTTTTAGTTCCCAGGGTCACCCTGGTCAGCCCCACAGGGTGGGTTTTTCTCTCTATTCTGGGGCATGTGTTTCTGTCTACCCTTTGTCCATTCACCTGTATTTGCCTTTTTAAAACTCTCCCTACTGTCTGCACTGCCTGTAGCTCTTGATATTGGATGTGTGTTGCTAAATGGTCTTAGCTTTATTTAGGCCCCATGTGTTAGGTTTATTTAATGTATTTGACCGGCTGGCGACATACATTCAATGTTCTGTTTAGTTTTTTTCACAAGCAGTGCAGGCACGTCCTGAGAAAGCCTTGTTGCTGTCGGGACGTTAAGCAATGTACAATCAATCAATCAATCTTAAGCAAGTCTGATATGTGTGACAACTGTTTCTTTACCCACGACTGTATATCTTTTGGGTCAGTTGGGGCTGGTGGACTTGGTGGTGTTGGAGGGGCGCCACCACCGCTTGCGCCACCTCTAGAGACAGCCAACACAACAGTACTAATGATAAATCCAAGAGCAGTAATTAAACTCGCAATAGTGATACCCTGCTCTCTGAAAAGTGTTTTAAGTCTCTCAGCCAATGTTGTGTCTTCGTTCCCCCACCCGGGTCTGCCCTGGGGGACTTGGGTGGGGTTAGGTATTTTTTAGTTCCCAGGGTCACCCTGGTCAGCCCCACAGGGTGGGTTTTTCTCTCTCTATTCTGGGGCATGTGTTTCTGTCTACCCGAGGTCCATTCACCTGTATTTGCCTTTTTAAAACTCTCCCTACTGTCTGCACTGCCTGTAGCTCTTGATATTGGATGTGTGTTGCTAAATGGTCTTAGATTTATTTAGGCCCCATGTGTTAGGTTTATTTAACGCATTTGACCGGCTGGCGACATACATTCAATGTTCTGTTTATTTATTTTTTTTCACAAGCAGTGCAGGCACGTCCTGAGAAAGCCTTGTTGCTGTCGGGACGTTAAGCAATGTACAATCAATCAATCAATGTTGTGTCTTCGTGAAGTATTTTCTGAATAGTTTTTCTAATCCTGTTGACCTGTGTTTTCAGTTTTTCTCTTCCAATACTAATTGTTTCTAACCTTCCTGATCGTTCTATCTGCAAGTCATTTAATATGTGTTGTATTCTTTCTTTCATTTCTGTGTCAAGATTCCCAAGATTTTTCTTTTTCTTTTTCTATGTGTTTATCAAGCTCACCTAGTTTGGCTACATTGTTTACCATTTCACCTCTTATCGTCTGCAGAGATTTATCCAAGCCCATAATCTCCCACATTGGCAAAGGAGGGTTGTCTATTGTTTTCATGACATCATTTATTTGACCTTCAGTAAATGAGGTTTCTTGTATCACCGTGTTTGCTATTTCTGGCAGTCTTGTTACTGCTGCCATTTCAATTTCTTGTCCCGTTGGTAACCTTGTTTGCGTGTCGTGAAGGGCAGTAACAAGTTGAGGCGTGACAGGAGACCCACCAATACCAAGTTGATGCAAGGCACCAACACCACCTTCATTTTTGATTGTACTTAAAGCCCTAAACTTACCAGAGTCTTTTTTGTTAGTCAATAGTACTTTTCCTTTGTCAACAGTATTTAAATATAAATGACCCTTGCCATCAAGTTCAAACTGATTAGGATCTATGTTGTCTGGGCGATCACCAACATGATCATAAAACGAGTTCACTTTGGTTTCTAAAAGTTCATGACGTAAACTGTAAGTATTTCTTGTACCAGTTATATCTGTCATATCTGTTGTATTACCAAAATCATACATGTCATCCATTTCAATATCTTCATGATTAAATCCTCCCGCTGCCATTGTTTTTATTAATTTAATATTTTTTATTGTGCATAATAAAAATGACATCATCTTACAGATCAAAGTTAGACCCATATAGAAAACTATGTGAGCCTCTCGGTGTTAAGGGTATAAGGCATCACAAACAACCCAAGTAGACCAGAACCAAGAACAGAACCAAGTACTTACAGTCAAGTTTCCAAACCTAGGTCCCAGTGACGTTATCGTTCCTGGCACTGCACGACTTGCATTTAATATTGAACTATCATCAGACGCAGATGTAAACAGAACACTAGTTAACAATCTTGGCAGAGCAATTGTTAGAACTATTAAAGTAAAACTTGAAGGACAGGAAGTGTTTAGTCTTGACGATGCTGATGTGTTCTACTGTTACAAAGATCTGTGGCTTACAAGAGAAGAACGAGAAGACCGTATTTATCAAGGCATACAGTCAGATAATATTACTAAACTTCGAATCGATGCAGCAGATAAATCAACGTCAGCAGCCAAGGACGTTATATTAGCAGAAATATATGGAACTAGGTTTTACATACCACTTGAGTTTGAAATCCTAACAGCTCATTTGCCTTATTACTAAGGAGCACTGAATGACCGTCTGAGTTTTGAACTAACTTTCAATGACTACAAAATTATAAAATCATCTGATCTCAATGCAACATACAAGATCTCTAACATCTCCTTACTTACTTACTTACTTACGCCTGTCACCCCTACCCGGGTATAGGCCGTCGACGAGAGACCTCCAGCAACTCCTGTCCTGTGCTTCTCCTTCGATTCTACTCCAGGTGGTTCCCAGTCTCTTGATGTCTGCTTGGAGGTCTCGACGCCAGGAGTTTCTCGGCCTACCTCTTTTCCTCTTTCCCTGGGGGTTCCATGACAATGCCTGCCTAGTGATACTGGAAGCTGGCTTTCTCAGACTGTGACCGATCCATCCCCATCTTCTTCGCCCAATTTCATTCTCTGCTGTTATCTGCTCTGTTCTCTCACAGAGTCTGACCTTGCTGATCTTCTCTGGCCAGTGGATTTTCAAAATTCTTCTAAGGCAACTGTTCATGAAGGTCTGTACTCTGTTGACTGTGGTTTTTGTCAATCTCCATGTCTCTGCTCCATATAGGAGAACTGCTTTTACATTGGAGTTGAAAATCCGGACTTTGGTGTGTTGTGACAGCTCTCTGGAACTCCACACTTTTTTCAACTGGAGAAAGGCTGCTCTGGCTTTACCGATTCGTGCTCTGACATCTGCATCAGTGCCGCCTTTTTTGTCTATGATGCTCCCGAGATAGGTGAAGGACTCCACCTCCTCCAACGGGGTGCCAGCAAGCAAGACTGGTTCTTCCCTGGTTGTGTTCAGCCTCATTGTCTTTGTTTTCTGTTTGTGAATGGTGAGGCCCACTTGGGACGAGATGTCAGCAAGCCTCGTGGTCTTGTCCTGCATTTGTTGATGAGTGTGGGACAGTAATGCCAAGTCGTCTGCAAAATCGAGGTCGTCAAGCTGTGTCCACAGCGTCCACTGTATTCCACTTCGTCTGTGCTCTGTGGTCATCTTCATGACCCAGTCTATGGCCAGTAGGAAGAGGAACGGAAACAGCAGACACCCCTGCCTGACACCAGTTCTGACCTGGAGCTCTCTGGTGAACTGCCCTTCATGGATCACGCGACATGTCATGCCATCATAGCTGCTCTTGATCAGGTGGACGAGCTTTGTGGGTACACCGTAGTGTCGTAGGAGTTTCCACAGAGTCTCTCGGTCCACGCTGTCAAATGCTTTCTCATAATCCACAAAGTTGACGTACAGCGGGGAGCTCCACTCCAGAGACTGTTCCACGATGATGCGGAGAGTGGCGATCTGGTCTGTACATGATCGGTTCTTCCTGAATCCTGCTTGCTGGTCTCTCAGCTGGGGGTCAACGGAGCTCTTCATTCTCTCTAGGATGATCCTGTTGAAGACCTTTCCTGGTACTGACAGCAAGGTGATTCCTCTGTAGTTGGAACACTTGCTGAGGTCGCCTTTCTTGGGAAGCTTGATTAGGTACCCCTCCTTCCAGTCAGCTGGCATCACCTCCTCTTCCCAGATCTTTCCAAACAGTGGGTACAGCATCTCAACTGTTGTCTCTAGGTCTGCTTTCAGAGACTCCGCTGGGATGCCATCTGGCCCTGCTGCTTTGCCATTCTTCAAAAATGCCACTGCTTTTCTGATCTCTTCCCGGCTGGGTCTGTCACAGCTGATGGGTAGGTCGGTCTCTGCCGGCTGGATGTCGGGGGGGTCGGGTGGGCTAGGTCTGTTCAGTAACTCTTCAAAATACTCGGCCCATCTGTCGAGTTGGTCTGCTCTGTCTGCAATAGGCTTGCCTTCTTTGTCTTTTACTGGTCTTTCTGTATGGCCATACTTACCCGACAATCTTCTGGTAATGTCGTAGAGCTGTTTCATGTTGCCGCTGCCTGCTGCCTTTTCTGCCTCTGCTGCCAGGCTGTCTGTGTAGGCCCGCTTGTCTGCCCTGATACTCCTCTTCACCTCGCGGTTGGCTTCCGAGTATTCCCCCTGTGCCCTTACTTTGGCTGCTCTCGTGCGACTGTTGTTGACCGCTGCTTTCTTCTGCTTCCTCGCTTCTATCTTCTTCAAGGTCTGTGCCGACAGCCAGTCCTTGTGGTGGTGTTTCCTGAACCCTACAGTGTCTTTGCAGGTTGAGTTCAGCGCCTCTCTAACTGCCCTAACATCTCCTTGGAATACGAAATTGTCACACACACTGAACTAACCAGACTCCTACAACATCAATACCAGTCAAGACTGCCGATTTATTATGACAGGGTGATTAGACACAGTTTAATGCATAAAGACAAGAGCGACCCGATGTGGAACATAAACTTGAATACACCTGCCAGGTCACTGAAAGGCATTGTTATGTTGTTTGTTGAACCAGCGAGTCCATACAAACGGGATTCAGAAAAATTCTACAATCCAAAGATTACACATTTGTCTTGTACAATCAAAGGTCGTCCAAATCAAGTGTACGCTTCTGGAATGTTACCATACCAGCACTATGAAGAGATCACAAAGTATTTTGCGGGTGGAAGGATTAGATATAAACCAGCAAACATGGCATGTAAAGATTTACATCTGTATGACGTTAGGATCGGTCAATACCTGACAAATAAATATGCACTTTGGTTAGACCTTTGTAGTACGGATGACGACTACCTACATGGGTCAGGTCGAACTGTTGAAAACGGCAGTGATGGGATTACAATTCAGATACAAAAAAAGGTTGAAAAGCCGAAGCAATAAATATATATTTGTATCTGATTTATGATGCACAACTCAATATTGCAGAAAGCAGACTAAGTGGACACTTGTATTAAATTATATTGTGTATTAAAATGAACTTGATGACACTCAACCCACACTGGGGTTTGTTTTGCGGTGCCACAGGGTGTGGTAAAACTGAATTTGTACTTAATCTCTTACAAACAAGATGCATACATCATTTCGAAAACATAGTAATATTTTGTCCTACAATAAAACATAACAAAGCTTATCACAACCGATTATTTATTTGGACTGACAGCAACATTTACTTAGTCGACCCGGAGAAAAAAACTGAATGATTACCTACAATATTTTTACAAGCAATTTGAAGGACAGCCAACTTTGTTTATTGTTGATGACTGCTCTGCAGAGAAAGACATTGTCAAGAAGAGAAACACTTAGCAGAACTTGCTTTTAGTGGCAGACACGCAAATGTCAGTGTATGGATTCTCACTCAGAAATATAATGCTGTACTAAAAGATTTTCGTGAACAGCTAAAGTTTATCTGTTTGTTTTACTGTAAGAACCGTGACAGCTTTGAAGACTGTCTCAGAGAGAACGACGTCATACCAAATAAGCATGAATGAGACATTGTAAAAAACAAACTGAAATCAACTAACCATCTAAAGCTTATTTTAAAGACAGATCAGCCCACAGGGTATGGGTTCGTAAATTAATTTAGTCTTTTGTTTTGACCATAAAAAAGGATGGACGGACAAACCCACACAGTTGATGTTACAGAGTGCTTCAAAGATGTTAAATGTTTTTATGACTTAAAACACATGTGTTTGAACCAAGCTTTAAACTCTCAACACTGCCAATGAAGATATACATGTCATATAATGTTACTTTGGAATATTCTGATGGATCACCACATTATGATTACGAGGCTGTTGATCTTAAGACAAATGCTTTTAAAGTTTATGATGCTAACTGTAGCTGCTTGCGCTTGTTTGAGGCACTGTGTAAAGACATATTTGATCAAATAAGAAAACTACATTGTTATATTGAAAGTGTTACATTCAATAAAGTGATATTACACCTGGAGGACAAGACTTCAAGACACACACCAGGGAAGTGGTTAACTTGTTTATCATAGCTACAGCTAATACAGTATTACATAGGGTGCAACAGTGGTAATTTTTTTTCCCCATTTATTATTTTGTCGGACAAATAAAAATGACGGACAATGCTCAAAGCTCATCAGGCTCAACAAGTCAATCAGGCTTAAGAAACGTGTTTCACACAACAGACTTGCCTATATCTAATAGTAACAATGTATATGAATCAATAGAAAACTCTTTTTCTGTTGTACAAGATAATCTTCTCACAGGTAGTGTATAGATTCAGATTGTTGCGAAAATAGAATTTACCAGGGTAGACGGTGAAGTGATCGTATCGTATATATCGACAAGACAGCACACAGTTAACACAAGAAGAGAATTGGAAAACGTGTTTAGAGACAGACTGTTACCAGACTTTCTCGAAGCAATTGACAAAGCAAAAATGAAAAAATGTTTAGGGCTTAACGTCCTTTGTCCACCACGAGGGTGATTTCCAAGACGGGGACAACGAAAAAGGGTCTGAGCAAATTTTGACCCAAGCTGGATTCGAACCCGGGACCTTTTGGTCTGGAGGCAAACGCTTTTACCACCGAGCCACCCAGCTCCCCAAAGCAAAAATGAAGGGGTCGGGTTGGCACGAAGGCCATGTACATGAACTACAATTGAAACAGTCAAGGTATCATCCTATATTAGTTAAATCATGGTTACCACTGCCAACAGAGGTTGCAAACAAAAAGGCTGTTGTTAATATTCAGAACAATGATCACTATTGTTTCATGTGGTGTGTGCTTGCTAAACAACACTTTGTAAAATCAAAACCTGAAAGTGTTATCTATCTACACCAAATTGTAAACGAACTCAACTTCAGTGGTATAGATAGTCACGACTAATTCATAATCATCAAGGATGGGCAAGTAGCGAGAGTAGCGACTACATTTTGTAGTTTCGCTACTATTTGGAGTAGTTTGTAGCGATCCAAACTACATATTTTTAAAAAGTAGTTGTAAAGCAGCGAACTACTAATTTGTCAGTAGCGAAGTAGCGAAAATGTATCTTTCGCTATGCTACTTTCCTTGCCGTGTGACTTGCCTATCCCTTTCAGCCAAGCCGAAGCAAGTGGCGAAATTGCTGTCTCGCGCGAGATTGATCGCTCGCTCAGCGAACGGAAGCATGATTATGATTGGCTGATAAGCAATAGCAAGCCACGTGACTTTCAAAAGCGCACGTCAGTCAGCTCTTTGTTCTTCAAATCAAGCACAGAACGCACAAATTTTTGACTGCAGAAGATGGAGAAACTTCTCACTTTGTTTGAACCGTATCTAGAATTTTTTCATCTCAAAGAAGGAAAGGACAATGCATTTATATTCAAATGCAAGTACGGATGCAAAGTGTATTCAGCGAGCAAGACGACAGCATCCATTCTTAGGCTTCATCTCAAGGTTTATTGACTTTTTGAGTTTTCCTATTCTGATTTTCTTACATTGCGAAATGCGACCGGTTTTATTCTATCGGCATTCACCTGGGATGACAAAAGCTATATTAATTTATTTTCATTTACTGAAAGAATTCCATTTTCTTGTTTAGAGTGCTGAACAGGATATATATAGCCTATAAAACATAATGGCGGCTTTTCCGTATATATCGGTTTTAAATTTAGTAGGGGAGTTGTCCCAGTGAATGCCGATCTATTGTCATCTATTACTAGTATTAGAATTATTAGAATGGCTGGGAACACAACAGGTGAATCATCAATCATGCCCTTCGATCACTGTACTTTTTGATACAGAACAGAACACAAAGCTTCGGAATTAATTTATATTACAGAAAAGCCTAGAATAAAATTTAATGCATGATGTTGGCAATGCCTGGCATACTTCATATATATATATATATATATATATATATATATATATATATATATATATATATATATATATATATATATATATATATATATATATATATATATATATATATATATATATGGCATTTATTTATTTTATTTAGCTTAGTCTTTTTGAACACAATTTTTTAATTTACGTTCTGACATTGTGATAAAATGATTAGACCAAGTTGAATATGGATGGTCTTGAAAGGGGGTAAGTGGGAATAAAAATGATATTTGCTACGCCTTTGTATGTTACAAATTTATGAACAAAACAAAGGGGGGGGGGGGGAGAATCAAAAGAAAAACAATAATTATGATAATAATAATAAATATAATCATAATGATGGAAAAAAATAGGTAGGCCTTTGTATTGATAGCTATGATTAAAATAATTTGAAATACTACTAAAGATATTGTATCTTTAAAAAAAGGCGCCTGTGTGACTGAACCACATTACGGACTGGGAAATACTTTCATTTCATTGTTAGGGATAGGCTATTGAATGTGAATTGGAAATAAAATGCTGATTTTTCTGTATAGTATAAAAGTTAAAACAGATTTAGTAGGGGAGTTGTTGTCCCATCGTCTGTTTAGTCAGGCTGGACTTATTTTAACAGATTAGAGCCAGAGTTACTGATTCTAACTTTGAGGCAAAAGTGTTGGTTAAGTACAACTCCAAGAAAGGTTTATAAGGAAGTGTCAGTGTTTTCATGAATCATTGAATGATCAATGAACTTCTTTGGCCCATTTATTCTCAACTACCTATAAACCTTGTGGCTGTATTTATGTTTTATACTAGACATCACTGTCAGTGTATATATAAGCTGCTTTTTTTTTTTTTTTTTTTTTTTTTTTTTTCCTATTTTTGTCCCCATCCGGGTCTGCCCTGGGGGACTTGGGTGGGGTTAGGTATTTTTTAGTTCCCAGGGTCACCCTGGTCAGCCCCACAGGGTGGGTTTTTCTCTCTATTCTGGGGCATGTGTTTCTGTCTACCCTTTGTCCATTCACCTGTATTTGCCTTTTTAAAACTCTCCCTACTGTCTGCACTGCCTGTAGCTCTTGATATTGGATGTGTGTTGCTAAATGGTCTTGGCTTTATTTAGGCCCCATGTGTTAGGTTTATTTAATGTATTTGACCGGCTGGCGACATACATTCAATGTTCTGTTTAGTTTTTTTTTTCACAAGCAGTGCAGGCACGTCCTGAGAAAGCCTTGTTGCTGTCGGGACGTTAAGCAATGTACAATCAATCAATCAATTTCTCCTATTTTTGACTTTAAAGTTGATTATTTACTTGAACTTCAAAATACTTATCAGTCCCAGTTGTGATTAGTTTTTTTTTTTTAAAGTAGTTTGAAAAGTAGTTAGCTACTTTTTTTAAAGTAGCGTAAAAGTAGCGAACTACATTTCTTGAAAATGTAATTGTAAAGTAGCGAACTACTATTTTTTACAAATGTAACTGTAGTGTAGCGAACTACTTTTCAAAAGTAGTTTGCCCATCCTTGATAATCATACTACAAAACACAATGGCAAACAGGAAGTGTGTAAAAGATGTTTACAAAGGTTCTCCTCTATTAAAGTAGCACATAAACATGTTTTACATTGTAGGTCAGCTGATGACATTCAAACTGTACTTAAGTATCCAGATCCTGGTAGTCAAGTATTTTTTAAGAACTATGGGAATCAGCAAAAGCTGCCGTTTGTAGTGTATGCTGATTTTGAATCACTGGTAGTTCTGTATGAGGGTCCTGTTCCAGAATCATTACCAAAGACTATAAAGTTGAGTGATCAAGTGGTGTGTTCTTTCGGATACATTATTGTTAGGTCAGACGGACAGCATTCAGAACCTGTTATCTACAGAGGAGAAAATGCAGCATGTCTGTTTTTAACAGAAATGAGACAACTGTATAGTCAGGTAGTACAATATCTCACAACATGTCAGATGCCTTTGGTGATGACAGAAGAAGAGAAACTGAATTTTGATACATCTGTGATGTGTTGGATTTGTGAACAACCTGTCCAGGGTGATAAAGTTCATGACCATGATCACATAACTGGGCGTTACAGAGGTGCTACACATAACAATTGTAACTTGTTATTAAAAACAGATCCTAAGACATATAAGTTACCAATCTTTTTTCACAATCTCAAGGGATATGATTCACACATTATCATGCGTGCTGTAGACGAGTCCTACAAAAACATTATCTGTATTGCGCAGACAACTGAAAAGTACTTGACTTTTAGACTGGACAAATTAGCATTTTATGACTCTATGCAACATTTGTCTTTAGGGTTGGCTAGTCTGGCAGACGGACTGACATCGTTTCCAATAACAAGTAAATATTTTGAGCCTGATTTGATTAAGAAAGGTGTGTATCCGTACGAGTACATCAGCGAGTGGGTTGTGTTTGAGGAAAGGAGACTGCCACCAAAAGAAAATTTTTATTCTACACTTAATGGTAAAGGTATTTCTGACTCTGATTATCAACATGCACTTGAAGCGTGGGGTAAACTAGGGTGTCAGACAATTGGTGACTATCATGACCAGTACTTGAAAGCTGACGTTTGTTTGCTAGCAGACGTATTTGAAAGTTACCATGAAAAGGGTTTGTTGCACTACAGTCTTGACCCAGCTTGTTACATAACTAGTCCTGGCATGACATGGGATGCATTTTTGAAATCCAGTAAGATATTTATAGACCTGTTGTCTGATCGTACGATGGGTGAAATGGTGGAACGTGGATTGAGGGGTGGGATTAGTATAGCAGCAAACAATTATGCCAAAGCCAACAACAAATATCTGGATGACCTTGACTTTGACCCCTCAAGGTCAAGGTCATTTATTACGTACGTGGATGCGAACAATTTGTATGGATACGCAATGTGTGAATTATTGCCCTTGAAAAATGTTTGTCTGCATCATTTGTCACAGTGTGACATAACAAAATTAACAAACTATATTATGAATCTTGACCGAAACGATGCGAAGGGTTGGATCTTTGAAGTAGACCTAGAGTACCCACACCACCTACATGATTACCATAATGATTATCCATTGGCTGTTGAGAAAATGAGTATGACGGGGGAAAAAGAAGACACCAAACTTGTGCCAAATCTGAATGACAAATTCAATTATGTGTGTCACTATCGCTTGCTGCAGTTTTACATCAGACATGGGTTAGTACTAAAGAAAGTTCACAGTGGTATTCAATTTGATCAGAGTGCTTTTATGAAAGATTACATAATGAAGAACACAACATTGCATGCGAGAGATGGTAACACTGCATTTGACAAAGACTTCTTTAAGCTTATGAACAATGCTTGTTTTGGCAAGACTATGGAAAATCCTCATCACCGCAAAGATGTGAGACTTGTCACAACTGAATTGGGTGCAATTAAACTGACAGGTAAGCCACAGTACACAGGGTATAAAGAGTTTCATTCTTCATTGTATGCAGTGTCACTCAAAAAAAAAAAAAGATTGTTAAACTGGACAAGCCAGTGTTCATTGGTATGGCAATTCTTGAATTGTCAAAACTGTTGATGCTTGAATTTTATTATGATTACTTCAAACCAAAGTATCCTGAGTGTTGTCTGCTATACACTGACACTGACTCTATGATCATTGTCGTGCCTACTGAAGACTTTATGAAGACATGAAAACAGAGTTACACATGTATGACACGTCTGACTACCCTAAAGATCATCCACTGTACAGCACACAAAACAAAAAAGTACCTGGGAAGTTTAAAGATGAACTGAATGGTGTGCCAATAGTTGAGTATGTTGGATTGAGATCAAAAATGTATTCTATACTGCACCAGAAAGGTAGTCAGTCGAAAGCAAAAGGAATTTTAAAAAAACAGCAATTAAAAATAAAGACATCTGTCATGAACATTATAAGCAAGTGTTAGATGGGGCATTAATGCCTGATTATCCAAACAAGTCACTGAGATCAAACAAACATAATATTGAAATGATCCAAACACATAAAAAGTCACTGGCAGTTGGGGACACAAAACGTGTGTTTTATAGTAAGGAGAAGGCTTATGCGCCTGGACATTACAGGCTCAAGTTATCTGAAGACATAGCCGATGAACTGGTCGAAGAATTAATCGACGAGTTAGTTGTTGAAATGAGTAACAGTGTCTGGGGGAATAATCTGTAATTCTTCTTTGACAAATGCCCTCTGTGGGGCAGGTTCATATAGATAATATATTAATGCGTCAGCGCTGGAAATTATTTTTTTTTATATTATGAACAGACGTAGACCAAATGGGGTCGGTTGCTCTGCGCTTCACGTCATTCTCAGCCTCACCGGGCTGATATAGATCTTACCTGTTTTGTAAATAAACTTGTGTCTGGCACTGACGGTGTTATTGTTTTTGGCTCTGTAATTGATTTTAGTTTAATAGCAACTGCGGGTTTTACTTGACCTTCGTTATTCATTGCTTTTATCACATGTGGTAATCTTTTTACCCACTCAGTGTTACGTGTGTCATGCATGAGTTCCTTAGCATACTGGTAGCTGAAAAGTCTTTCTGACAACTGTTTGTTGAAATTTTCTACAATCGCCTGTGATCTGTGCACGCCTGGAATGCCGCGCCGCACTAGTACGCCGTGCTTCGCAAATAACTGGTTAACAGCGCCTTTGAATTCACTTCCGTCATCGACTTGCACAAGTCTAGGGTATTTCAGAGGACCTCGACTATATATTTTTGTTAATGCAGTAGCAACCGTGGTAGCAGTTTTGTCAGATATGGGTTCGGCGCCCTTGTATCTTGAAGCTATGTCTACGACAGTTAATGCATACTTGTATTGTTTCTTTCTTAGTGTATCATGGGTAAGAACAGGAGGTCCATTTGATGTGTGTCATTTGGGGTAGTGTAGAGATATAAGGATGGAGAATACAACAGATTTTTTGACGACGTCAATTTTCCATTGTTTTTGATCACAAATCGCTAATCAAATAACACACCCCGTTTTTCTAGGATTTTCTTAATTTTTATTTGAAAAATAAATAATAAGAATTTGGACAATTTATATACACCCCCAAATTTCCATTGTTTTGACCACAAACTACCTCACCTTAACGCCGCCCATATTTCCAGAAACGTTTGTATTAAAATAGCGCCCCAGGTTCGCCCGCCGCCCCGCTGCTATTGAACAGCCGCAGACCGCTAACACGCTACTGCGCACACGCGCCGCCGGCTGTTGTCAACACCCGTGACAACAGACATGTGACTTCTGTCAAACATTCAACCGGCCTTTATCAATTACGCTGTGTGTGTGTGTTAGACGGGTGTGTTTTTACTGACGGACTATCCCAGACTTGTTATTCAGTGCGTTATTGCTAAATCTTGCGGAATATATACTACGGTAAGATTGATAGTTTGTCTGTTAAATTTATTATATTTCGGTTGCTGCAGTGCGCCGAGACTGAAAGAAAAACTTCAGTACTGACAAATCGTAGCTAGCCGAGTGAGTACGACCGGCTTTAGCGGTATTGCGTTCTACTTTAAACACAACTGTGAGTAAAAAGACCGATGTTTTACAGTTTCTTGGTGGTACCGTACGAAAAGGCATGGCGGACTCTATTCAATATGACAGCCTCCGGTTATTTTTGCCAGTTGTTTAATTTAGCTAGGCAATGTAGCGTTAGACCTTTTAAAAACAACTGCATAGAAACCCGGTTCTGACAAGCCTTCAATTTTGTAGAGTCACTCAGTGTCAGCGTGTTATTACGAAGTTAGTGCAGCCTAATGTAAATTGTTTACACCACCATTGAGCTATCTTAAACCAGTGGCCAACCACACGCTATTACAGGTAACTATGCTGTGTCGCGGAAAATAGGCATATCGATTTTGTTTCGCCGTTATGTGAAGGCTGTAGAAAGCTGTGTAATCAACAGCGTTGAACCGCACGGCGTTAACAGAATATTGAGCTTTCTCAAACAGAGTCATTGCTATCACTTTCTTGCCATGGACAACTAAGAAATTTGAAGACAGAACACAGAGTTAAATGACTCTGTTTAAGGGCCTTATGTTGGCTGTGTGGTAAACAAAGGACTGACCATGGCAACGGCGCTCATGCCATGAGCGCCGTTTCTATCGTACTACGTCATAGGGTCTTAGTAACAGTGTAAATAAATGACGTAGTACGATAGAACACGACGTCGAATAGGATCTTAGTAACGAGTCTAAGTGCACAGTGCCAATTTGTGTACACAGTTGTTGTGTATCGCGTGACATACGACTAAAGCCTGGTGGTGTTCTGTGGACGGACTGGAGTCTTCAATATTCATGCATGCTGAATAAAGATTTTGTGTCTGTCTGTCTGTGAGTGAGTGTGCGTGTGTAAGTGTGCGTGTATGTATGTGTGTATGTGCGTGTGAGTGTGTATGCGTGTGCGTTTGTGCCGGTGAGTGCATGTATGTGTGAGTGTGTATATGCGTGCGTGTCTGTATGTGTGTGCGTGCGTGTGTGTGTGTGTTTGTGTGAGTGTGTATATGCATGCGTGTCTGTATGTGTGAGTGTGTATATGCGTGCGTGTCTGTATGTGTGTGCGTATGTATGTATGCGTGTGAGTGTGTGCGTATGTGTTTGTGTGTGCGTATGTATGTATGCGTGTGAGTGCGTACGTGTATGTGTGTGTGTGCCTGTGTGAGTGCATGTGTGCGTGTATGTATGTATGTGTGTTTGCGTGCGTGTGTGCATGTGTTTATATGTGTATGTGCGTCCGTGTTTGCGTGCGTGTGTGTTTGTTTGTGTGCGTGTATATATGTGTGTTAGAGATATAAAATATAAGATTCCAAAAACATTTTTTTTTCATTGCCTCTGTGCCAATACCCCCCCCCCCAAAAAAAAAAAACAAAAACAGTTATTTAAATAATAACCACACACACACACAAAAAAAAAACATTGCTATATGCACTTGATAACAAATTATTTAAGTTACCTGCAGATACTTGTTAACAAATTTTCCAAAGTCACTTATAACTGACAGATAACTTTACAGGTAACCTTTTAAGAACCTATAATTAGTTATTAAGTGACTTAGTCAAGAACTTATAAGAACTTAAACTAACAAAATGTAAGTTCTTGACTCAAGTCACAACTTAAGTCACAACTTACTCGGACAGATTTGTCAAGATACAAGGACAATGAAAAAACTTTTTTTAGTAATAGTCAGGTGGTGCTGGTGGTGCTGATGGGGTTAAATAGTTAGGTGGCATGTCATTTTTCTGTGAAGTGTATGTCATTAATAAACGATTACCAAATCTGATTTTTATTTGTTTAAAAGATTGTGTAGTTTTTCTGTGGTTTCCTGAACACCGATCTGTTTCCCCATCTCTAAAAAACTAGCCTTCAGTTCTTCAACATTCACAGGAGATTGACTACGCATCTTATTCTGTATTTCAGATTTTTGTTTTTTGTAATTATTCAAATCATCCTGGACACGCTTAAATTCTTCGTCATCAATAAAATTATCGTTCAATGCCTTACTGATAATAAGTTTCATACTGCCCAGCTTTGCGCCAGCAAGCGTACTCAATGCTTCATGTTTCTGTAATTTCGTGTGAAACCTCTTGTTCAAGGCTTCCAAACCAAAGCAAGCCAGGCATGTAGCAACGCTAACAGCCTCAACTGCTATTCCAGCCAAACTCCCAATTCCTGTGGCGAACAGAACGATACCCCCTACAGAACATGAAGCTGAAACTGCACCAATAGCCATAGAAGTGTTTTGAACAGAATTAAATACTGACTTATACCTCCTTTTGCACCGTGAGTACTTAGCCTCCTCACTCTCCAAATATTTCAAAGCTTCTGTAATATTATTTAATCTGAATGCATCTGCCTGTAATGTTTTATCTGAAGCAATTGGCATATGTGGATCAGGCGCAAGTGTTGTTTTAGTCATCACATTTGTTTCAGTCGGCTCAAGCGTTGGTAGTTGTGGATAGAAGTTTACCATTTTTTTTATTCACAAATATTTTTTTTTTATTTATTCAGCAATTACATTTTGCAACTCTTCAAAAGTATACAATTTGCTGGCATAATAAAATGCAACAAGATCAATGTGTTCAAGGTTTATGTAAGTTAGACGAACAAAAGTTGTTTTGTCGACCACCACCTTGACAGCTGGAACACTGCTCGAAACATTAATAACATCAACATTTTTTGTAATAGCAATAAAGACCTTTGATGATTCTGTTACTGTTTCGTCCCATGTAAGTTTAATTCCCTGTGCAATTTGAGCCTCTTTAGCAGTAGTTACTGATTTCATGATAATTTCAAATACTATTGCCGCTTCTCTAGCCACGACTAAGCTTGCTGGCATAAACACAACAGAAGTATCTGATCTACCCTTTCTAGTTGTAAGAAGATACCGCCGTCTCTCATAATTTTCAACTTTCAGTTTTTCTCTGCTATTGTTGTCTGGGGCAAAGCTTGGAACAAGACTTACAATAAGCGGCCCAGAATTAACAACCTTCCTAAACACTAAGGCACCTTCATCATCAGTGTATACATAAGGACTAATAAATTCCAACTTTATGTCCCAGTCAATTGTGGGTGGTGGAACAGGTACAGGTGAAACAACCCACTTACTACCCACATGTATTAAGTTGTAAGGCGCATTATTTACAGGTGGAGTAGGTACAGTAACATCACGCAGCTGACCAAGTTTAGGAATCTGTTTTTCACCGTCTTTCATGTCAACAATTACTTTCCTCTTGTACATGCCATTTGAATCAAGTTCAAAACCATATATTTCTCCAATTTCCCCTTCCTTCTCAAAATCCTGTACGTCTGCCAAATCTTTCAATTCTGTTACTGGACATGCAACTGGTATGATTCTCGACTTTGGACCACCACTCATTTTTATAAACAAAAATAAAATTATTTAATTTCCAACACAACACTAAAATCATGCATAAGAACTGGTTTGTCATCCTGATTAGTTACAGATATACTCAGTGACTCAAAGAAACTAGAACCTAATTTCTTAAACTGCAAATTAGGAAATCTAACAACTACACTTTCACAATACGGAGCAGTTCCAGTAGGTAAGCATCTCAACAAAGTTGAAGGCTTTCCATTGTGAACATTCTCAGATGTGTTTAGTTCTTTCAAATAAACATTTAGCACTCTGTGTACTGACAAATTGACAGGGCGTTTTCCAATTATTTTAAGTTTTTTGGTCTTCATTGTTATAATACCAGACATAGCTTCATCTAAATCATCTGATCTATACCAATCTTCGTCAATATAAAATCCAAGTAAATATGCAAATTTATCTGAAATCCTTAGCCAATTTTGTGTTAGAAATTCTAATGTAACAAGTAGGTTAGCTGGATTTAAAGTTGCTTTAATTTTAAAATTACTTTGAAACCATTCAGCTATCGTACAAAAGTCATAATACCCGGGTGGTAAAGCTTCAGTCTTACCATCAAAAATTACTTTATTATATATATCATCTTCTACATTAAACCATTTTACTGTGTAGAACAATTCATGGATAGCTGCAGCCTTGCTACCATCCCGATTATCAATCCCATTAGTTAACCACATTGGTTTGCTTGTGTCAAGATTTGTTAAGGTAATAAACATTTTTATTATCTCATATAAAAAAGGATGGAATTTAAATCACCAACCATCACCACTACAAACGCATTTCAATTTAATGTGGATGCCAAATACAATGTCGCACCTACTTATGAACAGAAAATAATTCAACTAAATCAGCTTGACATAGCTGTGTCTGACGCAAGCGTACAAGATCTATTTCAAGTCAAAGTACCAAATCCGTTTGACCATTACATAAACCCTCCAATAACAGATGACTCTACTGCAAGAAAGTGGTCTTCAAGCCCACTACAGATGTTTCAAAACCAACTCAATTTTGCTATTCTGTGTTCTACTACAGGCTGTGGTGTTTCATTTACAGACCACTTGAATCACTCAAACAAACTGATTAGATCTGTGTATCGTTTCCATGTTTATTACCAGCTTAGACGTATACTGTCAGAACTTCATACACCACTGCCCACTGAATCCAGTTTCAACAGGTTTAATAACCCTATGGATATGAAAGCATTTGAACGCATCTGTAATGAGTTTAATATCAGTACAAAGTATGACTTCACACAAAAACTTGATGATCACCACGGCATTGGTACATTGTATTACGCTTTGAGTCACAGACAATACCCTCAAGATTACTACCCTGGTTACACTTCATTCTCATCAAAATCACAAGTCTGGTTAGGATCAATAGAGCAGAAACAGTCTAACGCCTGGACCACATTTATTTTAGATAAATCTGACGGGTTTACTCAAGCAGGAGTCGAGCGCGTCAATGAGTCTATCAGAACATATGTCTGGTGTATACTAGGAGCACAATCACTAACAAAATCAAACATTTTGAATGGAAGTGGAAAATTTGAAGCACAAAAACAGTTTCTTGCAAATCTTGAAGATTCAATTAATTCATCAGTTGATCTCCCATCTAGCATACAGCGCTACCAAGACGTTCTCAGATATGCCAGATCAAAAGTTGACTTTGTAGTTGGCATCGGGTTATACAGGTTGCCATCAGACCTTCAACTCCAAATGGGTACAATAACAAATTATAATAATGAAATAGTTGTTGCAGGTGTTGGTCAAAAACTCGGTCTCAATCAATCTGTAAACTTGGGGGCCACAACCACACATGTACAGTCGTTAAAACCATTACAGACGGTAACAACCCCGCCCCCGGCCCCGGCCCCAGCCCCAACACCGACACTCATACAACCAGTACAGTCAACACCAACCCCTGACACACATGAGTCGGAAAGAACTGCATTGGTAATAGGCCTCACTGGATTAGGAGTATTACTTCTTTATCTGTTTCATTAAATAACCCACCATCAACCCTCCTACTGTAACCAAAAAGACCCACACATGCTCTGCCATAAACCCTACTGCCTTTGCTGTAGTAGTAATCAACCAACTGACAACAGTGCCAATTATGCCAGGCAAAGCGTCCACTGCTTTCAGAGCCAATTTCTTAAGCAAGTCTGATATGTGAGACAACTGTTTCTTTACCCATGACTGTAAATCTTTTGGATCTGTGGGAGTCGGGGGGCCCGGGGTTGGTGGTGCCGGTGTCAGGGCTGTACCCCCACCAACCCCGGCACCGGAGACAGCTAAGACAACAGTACTGATAATAAATCCAAGAGCTGTAATTAAACTAGCAATTGTGATACCCTGTTCTCTGAAAAGTGTTTTAAGTCTCTCAGCCAGAGTAGTGTCTTCGTGAAGTATTTTCTGAATAGTTTCTCTAATTCTGTTGACCTGTGATTTCAGTTTTTGTCTCCCAATACTAATTGTTTCTAACCGTCCTGATCTTTCTATCTGCAAATCATTTAATCTGTGTTGTATTCTTTCTTTCATTTCTGTGTCAAGATTTCCATTGTCTGCTGTAGCCAGTTTCTCTTTTTCACGTTCTATGTGTTTATCAAGCTCTCCCAGTTTGGCAACATTATTAACCATCTCACCTCTTATTGTCTGCAATGATTTATCCAAACCCATAATCTCTCTCATTGACAAAGGTGGATCATCTATTGTTTTCATAGCATCATTTATTTGCCCTTTAGTAAATGAGGTTTCTTGTATCACTGTGTTTGCTATTTCTGGTAGGCTTGTTACTGGTGCCATTTCAATCTCTTGCCCTGTTGGCAACTTTGTTTATGTGTCATGAAGAACACTAGCCAGTCTTGGCGTGACAGGAGACCCACCAATTCCAAGTTGACGCAAGGCACCAACACCACCTTCATTTTTTATTGTACTTAAAGCCCTAAACCTACTAGGGTCTTTTTTGTTAGTCAATATTACTTTTCCTTTGTCAACAGTGTTTAAATATAAATGACCCTTGCCATCAAGTTCAAACTGATTAGGGTCTATGTTGTCTGGGCGGCCACCAACATGATCATAAAATGAGTTCACTTTGGTTTCTAAAAGTTCGTGACGTAAACTGTAAATATTTCTTGTACCAGTCATATCTGCCATATCTGTCATATCTGTTGTATTACCAAAATCATTCATGTCATCCATTTCAAAATCTTCATGATTAAATCCTCCCGCTGCCATTGTTTTATTAATTTATTATTTTTTATTGTGCATAATAAAAATGACACAGTCTTACGGATCAAAGTTAGACCCATACAGAAAACTACGTGAGCCCCTGGGTGTTAAGGGCATAAGACAATCAATCGTCATCACAAACAATCCAAGTACCATAGACCAGAACCAAACACTTACAGTCAAGTTTCCAAACCTAGGCCCCAGTGACGTTATTGTTCCTGGCACTGCACGCCTAGCATTTAATATTGAACTTTCATCAGACGCAGATGTGAACAGAACACTAGTTGACAATCTTGGCAGAGCAATTGTTAGAACTATTAAAGTAAAACTTGAAGGACAGGAAGTGTTTAGTCTTGACGACGCAGATGTGTTCTACTGTTACAAAGATCTTTGGCTCACAAGAGAAGAACGAGAAGACCGTATTTACCAAGGCATACAATCTGATAATATTGGTAAACTTCGAATAAATGCCGGAGACAAAACAACTACTGGGGTACCAAAAGAAGTTATTATAGCTGAAACATATGGAACCAGAGTTTACATTCCACTTGAGTTTGAAATCCTCACAGCTCATTTGCCGTATTACCAAGGGGCACTGAATGACCGTCTGAGCTTTGAACTAACTTTCAATGACTACTCCAAAGTTATTAAATCATCTGCCACAGATGCAACATATAAGATCTCTAACATTTCCTTGGAATATGAAATTGTTACACACACTGAACTAGCCAGACTCATACAAAATCAGTACCAGTCAAGACTTCCAATTTATTATGACCGTGTGATTAGACATAGTTTAATACCCAAAGACAAGAGCGACCCAATGTGGAACATAAACTTGAACACACCAGCTAGGTCACTGAAAGGTATTCTTATGTTGTTTGTTGAACCGGTGAGTCCATACAAAAGGGATTCAGAAAAATTCTACAATCCAAAGATTACACATTTGTCCTGCACAATCGAAGGCCGCCCTAATCAAGTGTACGCTTCAGGAATGTTACCTTATCAACACTATGACGAAACCACAAAGTATTTTGCGGGTGGAAGGATTAGAGATAAACCTGCAAACATTGCGTGCAAAGATCTACATCTGTATGACGTTAGGATTGGACAATACCTTACAAACAAGTATGCACTTTGGTTAGATCTTCGTAGTACAGATGACGACTATCTTCATGGGTCAGGACGAACTGTCGAGAATGGTAGTGATGGAATAACAATTCAGATACAAAAGAAGGTTGAAACTGCTGCAGCCATAAACATATATTTGTACCTGATATATGACGCACAACTCAATATTGCAGAAAGCAGACTGAGTGGACACATATATTAAAATTATATTGTGTATTAAAATGAACCTGAGCTTGATGACCCTTGACCCACACTGTGGATTGTTTTGTGGTGCCACAGGGTGTGGGAAAACTGAATTTGTACTTAACCTATTACAAACAAGATACATACACCACTTTGAAAACATTGTAATATTTTGTCCTACAATCAAACACAACAAAGCTTATCACAACCGTTTATTCATTTGGACTGACAGCAACATATACTTAGTCGACCCTGAAAAGAAACTGAATGACTACCTACAATATTTTTACAAGCAATTTGAAGGACAGCCAACCTTGTTTATTGTTGATGACTGTTCTGCAGAGAAAGACATTGTCAAGAAGAGAAACACTCTAGCAGAACTTGCCTTCAGTGGCAGACATGCTAATGTAAGTGTATGGATTCTCACTCAGAAATATAATGCTGTACTGAAAGATTTTCGTGAACAGTTAAAGTTTATCTGTTTGTTTTACTGTAAGGATCGTGACAGCTTTGAAGACTGTCTCAGAGAGAATGATGTCATCCCAAATAAGCATGAACGAGATGATGTAAAAAATAAACTGAAATCAACTAAGCATCTAAAGCTCATTTTAAAGACAGATCAGCCCACAGGGTATGGGTTAGTAAATTGATGTAAATTAATTTATTCTTTTGTTTGTCCAATAAAAATGACAGACGGACAAATCATACAGGTGCTTGATCTTACACACCTTTTCAAAGATGTTATGCACTTTACTGACTTAATATCACCCAAACAGACTTACATAAGCCTTTCAGCACCATCAGAAATATATGTTACATATAGTGTGACTTTGGATTATGTCGATGAGCATCCAAATGTGGAGCACATGACAGTTGATTTAAAGACACCTACTTTTAAAGTTGATGATACCAACTATGGCTGGTTAGGGGAAGTTTGTTATAGCATATTTAAACAACTACGCAAACTAAATGTTTATATTGACAGTGTTACAGTTAATAAAGTGGTATTACACAAGGTGAGCCAGCGGTAATATTTTTTCATTTATTATTTTGTCGGTCAAATAAAAATGACGGACAATGCTCAAAGCCCTGGCCCATCAAACCCTGGCTCATCTGGTTTAAGAAACGTGTTTCACACAACAAACTTACCTATATCCAATACTAATAATGTTTATGAATCAATAGAAAACTCTTTTTCTGTCATACAAGATAATCTTCTTACAGGCAGTGTGAAGATTCAGATTGTTGCGAAAATCGAATTTACTAGAGTAGACGGTGAGGTGATTGTATCATATATATCAACAAGACAACACACAGTTAACACAAGAAGAGAATTAGAAAACGTGTTTAGAGACAGACTATTACCAGACTTTCTACAGGCAATTGACAGTGCAAAAATGAAGGGGTCTGGCTGGCACGAAGGACATGTACATGAACTGCAATTAAAGCAGTCTAGGTATCATCCTATATTAGGTAAAGCATGGATACCACTGCCAACAGAGGTTGCAAACAAAAAGGCTGTTGTTAATATACAGAACAATGACAACTATTGTTTCATGTGGTGTGTGCTTGCTAAACTACACTTTGTAAAATCAAAGCCTGAACGTGCATCTAACTACACCAAATTTGTAAACGAACTCGTTTTTAGTGGCATTGAGTTCCCTGTCAAAATAGAGGACATAGATTTGTTTGAAAAACTAAATCCTGGTATATCCGTGAATGTGTTTGTGTGGGATAATGAATCTGAGAACAAGTTACAACCAATAAGAGTATCTCCAATTGCCCCAACATATGGGCAGTCAGAAGATAAACATGTTGACATGTTATTAATAAGCTCTGGTGATAACTTCCACTACACAATTATCAGGAGTATGTCACGACTAATTCATAATCATGTATCAAAACATAATGGTAAACAGGAAGTGTGTAAGAGATGTTTACAAAGATTCTCCTCCATAAACGTAGCGCACAAACATGTTTTACACTGCAGATCAGCTGATGACATACAAACTGTACTTAAGTATCCAGATCCTGGCAGCAAGGTTTATTTTAAGAACTATGGGAATCAGCAAAAGTTGCCATTTGTAGTGTATGCAGATTTTGAATCATTGGTTGTACCATATGAGGGTCCTGTTCCAGAGTCATTACCAAAGACTATAAAACTGAGTGACCAAGTGGTGTGTTCTTTTGGATACATTCTTGTTAGGTCAGACGGACAGCATTCAGAGCCTGTTATCTACAGGGGAGAAAATGCAGCATGTTTGTTTTTAACAGAAATGAGACATCTGTATAGTCAGGTAGTACAGTATCTCACAACATGTCAGATGCCTTTGGTGATGACAGAAGAAGACAAACTGAAATTTGATACAGCTGAGACGTGTTGGATTTGTGAACAACCTTTAGGGGGTGATAAAGTTCGTGACCACGATCACATAACTGGGCATTACAGAGGTGCTGCACATGGTGATTGTAACTTGAAATTAAAAATAGATCCTAAGACATACAAGTTACCAATCTTTTTTCACAATCTCAAAGGATATGATTCACACATCATCATGCAGGCTGTGGATGAGTCGTACAAAAACATAAGTTGTATTGCCCAGACAACTGAGAAATACTTAACTTTTAGGTTAGATAAATTAGCATTTTATGACTCCATGCAACATTTGTCTTTAGGATTGGCTAGTCTGGCAGAAGGACTGACTGAGTATCCAATAACGAGTAAATATTTTGAGCCAGACTTGATTAAGAAAGGTGTGTATCCGTATAAGTACATTGATCACTGGGTTGTGTTTGAAGAAACAAGACTGCCACCAAAAGAGAAATTTTATTCTACACTAACTGGAAAAGGTATTTCTGACTCTGAATATCAGCATGCTCTTGATGCGTGGGGGAAGTTGGGGTGTCAGACAATTGGTGACTATCACGACCAGTATTTGAAAGCTGACGTTTGCTTGCTAGCAGATGTATTTGAAAGTTACCGTGAGAAGGGTTTGTTACACTACAGACTTGACCCTGCTTGTTACATCACTAGTCCTGGCATGACATGGGATGCATTTTTGAAATCCAGTAAGATATTTATAGACCTGTTGTCTGATCGTACGATGGGTGAAATGGTGGAACGTGGATTGAGGGGAGGGATTAGTATTGCATCGAACAATTACGCCAGAGCCAACAACAAATATTTGGACAGTCCGGACCTTGACCCCTCAAACCCTGGGTCAAGGTCATTCATTACGTACCTTGACGCTAACAATTTGTATGGGTTCGCGATGTGTGAATTATTGCCCTTGAAAAACTTTTGTCTGTATGATTTGTCACAGTATGATATAACAGACATAACAAACAATATTATGAATCATGACCGAAACGACGCGAAGGGTTGGATCTTTGAAGTAGACCTGGAGTACCCACACCATCTACACGATTACCATAATGATTATCCGTTGGCTGTTGAGAAAATGAGTATGACGGGGAAAAAAGAAGACACTAAACTTGTACCGAATCTAAATGACAAATTCAATTACGTTTGTCACTACCGCTTGTTGCAGTTTTACATCAGACACGGGTTAGTACTAAAGAAAGTTCACAGAGGAATTCAATTTGATCAGAGTGCTTTCATGAAAGATTACATAATGAAGAACACAACCCTTCGTGCCAGAGACGGCAACACTGCATTTGAAAAAGACTTCTTTAAGCTTATGAACAATGCCTGTTTTGGCAAGACAATGGAAAATCCTCATCACAGAAAAGATGTGAGACTGGTCACAACTGAATCGGGTGCAATTAAACTTACAGGTAAGCCTCAGTACACAGGGTACAAAGAGTTTCATTCATCATTGTATGCAGTGTCACTCAAAAAAAAGATTGTTAAACTGGACAAGCCAGTATTTATTGGTATGGCAATTCTTGAGTTGTCAAAACTGTTGATGCTTGAATTTTATTATGATTACTTCAAACCAAAGTATCCTGACTGCCGTCTGCTATACACTGACACTGACTCTATGATAATAGACGTGCCTACTGAAGACTTTTACGAAGACATGAAAACAGAGTTACACATGTATGACACGTCTGACTACCCTAAAGATCACCCGCTGTTTAGCACACAAAACAAGAAAGTGCCTGGTAAGTTTAAGGATGAACTAAATGGTGTGCCTATAGTTGAGTATGTTGGACTGAGATCAAAAATGTATTCTATACTGCACCAGAAAGGTAGTCAGTCAAAAGCCAAAGGAATTAAAAAAACAGCAATAAAAAATAAAGACATTCGTCATGAACATTACAAGCAAGTGTTAGATGGCGCATTGATGCCTGACTATCCAAACAAGTCACTGAGATCAAATAAACATAATCTTGAAATGATCCAAACACATAAGAAATCACTTGCAGTTGGGGACACGAAACGTGTTTTTCACACTAAGGAAAAAGCTTATGCACCAGGTCATTACAGGCTCAAGTTATCTGAAGACATTTGTGATGAACTGGTTGATGAATTAATTGACGACTTAGTTACTGAAATGAGTAACGGTGTCTGGGGGAATAATCTGTAATTCTTCTCTGACAAATGCCCTCTGGGGTGCAGGGTCGTACAGGTAATATATTGTTGCGTCTGGACCGGGAATTATTTTTTTTATATTGTGTACAGACGTTGACCAGATGGGGTCTGTTGCCCTGCGTCTGTCGTCGTTCTCAGCCTCCCCTGGCTGATATAAATATCTCACCTGTTTAGTAAATAAACTTGTGTCTGGTGCCGGGGTTGGTCCTGTTTTTGGCTCTGTAATTGTTTTCAATTTAATAGCGTCAGCAGGTTTTGGGTGTCCTTCGTTGTTCATTGCTTTTATCACATGTGGTAACCTTTGTACCCATTCAGTGTTACGTGTGTCATGCATGAGTTCCTTAGAATACTGGTAACTGAAAAGTCTTTCTGATAACTGTTTGTTAAAGTTTTCAACAATTGCCTGCGATCTGTGCACACCTGGAATGCCTCGTCTGACCAGTACGCCATGCTTAGCAAATAACTGATTAACAGCACCTTTGAATTCTGATCCATCATCAACTTGCACTAGTCTGGGGTATCTTAAAGGGCCTCGACTATATATCTTTGATAATGCTGTAGCAACTGTACTAGCTGTTTTGTCAGATATGGGTTCAGCGTCTTTATACCTTGAAGCAATGTCTACAACAGTTAATGCATACTTGTATCGTTTCTTTCTTATTGTGTCATGTGGTAAAAACAGGAGGTCCATTTGATGTGTGTCATTTGGGGTAGTGTTCTCAAAATGAGGTCTCGTTATTTTTCTTGGAGCAGGTAAATATATCTGCCAAATTGCCTGTCTCTGTAACCATTGCTTGACCTGATTGAGTGTTATATCTCCGCCCACAGCGGCATGTAATTTTTCAATAGCTGTTGCTCCTTTCCAATAGCCTGATGGAGAGTAATATATTTTTGATAGTTTATTTTCGGCTGCCATTTTTTCTAGCAATGAAAACTCCTGTAAAATAAACAAATGTCATTCCCACTAGAACAAAGATTATCTCCCCGTTTCTTTGTTGTGTGCTTGGTTTGTAATAGTCACTTAGTTTCGGTTTAGGGATAGACATGTCTTCACCTGTGACAAGAAAATATTCCCTGATTGCTTCGTCTGTATTTGAAAACGTATGTTGTGCGTGGCCTTCAAGCCTGAGTTTTTCATTGATGAAATCAAGTTTCTCAATTCTATTCTTTTCATATTCCTGCTGGGCTTGAGCAAGTTTTTCTGTTGCCTCATTGTGACGTTTCATTTCTTCTGCTGATTCTTCTCTACCCATTTTTGAAAAGAGATAGTTTGAGCCACTGAAAGCCAATGCGTTAACCATCGCTCCCCCAATCATAATAGCTATCGTCGCCATATTTATTTTATTTACATAGAAACATTTTCTGGAATAATTCCCTGCTTGACAAGAAAATCTTTTGTTGCAATCGACGCTGTTACAACTACAATTAGCTTAGCACTGTCTTCAAAGTCTAATCTACTCAAGTCTGCTGATTTCATTTTGAGTAGACTTTTCCCCAGCATAGAATAAGCTACTGCTAATCCACTGATTACTGCAGAGTGATACACAAGGTTCATTAAATTTTTTGAGTCATTCATTTTCTAAGGCAAGAAAAATTAAAATAATATTTTTATTTACTGCATATAAAATGGGTCAACGGCTTTGGGTGTTACTGGTAATGTGGCGACTTCTGGTTTTGTTTTTGGAGTGTCTGATTTTTTGGTCACTGTACGAGTCTGTGGTTTGTATTTTTTGTATAATTGGTAACATACATAACCAAATCCGACAACAAATCCGGCAACTATATATTTTGTTGTTTCAGGGTCAGACTTAGTTGTTTGTCTCTCACTTTGATGAGGGTGTGATGGTCCTGACGGTAGTGACACCAATGGTGATATTGACTGTGGGTCAGTTACATGTACCTTTTGCAGTAGTTCTAACTTTCTTTGTTTGTTCAATGCAGCTACTCTCTTTCCAGCCTCAACCCTCCCTGGACTTTTAGCCTTAGTCACAGTTTGAACCTGTGTCAAAACAGGGTCGGGGTTCTGTTGTGTAGTCATCTTGTTCTCGTCCATTTTCTTCTGCAGTAAAATTTATTTTTGAGAAATCAATATGGCTCCCGGTAACAAGCAATGTTACGACAGGTGCAAGGTAATTTCCAAACTTGTAAAACATGACACATGCTAATTTGCCAATTGAACTTGAAACAATAGGATTGCTTTCAAGGTCGTGTGAAAGACTGTCACTATCCACAGGTAGAAAGTGACTCACTGCTTTTGTGTATAGGCATACAAGAGATCGACTCAAATCACGAGTCATTAGTGAGGCAATGTGGTTTTCATATTTTGAATGAAGTTTTAATAGTTCGTCAGCGGTGAGAGATTCAATATCCTCTGTCATGTATTGTTTTCCGAGATAAGCCTTTGACTTGCCTGAGACAATCACAGACAAAAGACGCTGTTTCTTAGAGTCTAAATCTTTGTTTTCTACAGCGTTGATATCATTTAGAAGAAGTAATTCGTCTTGATTCATTTTATAATAAAAAATATTAATTTTAAATGTCATTGATTTTGGAAACCTTTATTTTACTGAAAAAAATAAGGAGAAACCTAAAAAAACGGGGTGTGTCATTAGATGAGCGATTTGTGATCAAAAACAATGAAAAATTGCCGTCGTCAAAAAATCTGTTGTATTCTCCATCCTTATATCTCTAGTGTTTTCAAAATGAGGTCTTGAAATTCTTCTTGGCGCAGGGAGATATATCTGCCAAATTGCTTGTCTCTGTAACCATTGTTTTATTTGATTGAGTGTTACACCTCCGCCCATGGCCGCGTGTAATTTCTGAATCACGTTTGCTCCTTTCCAATATCCAATTGGGGAGTAATATATTTTTGATAGTTTATTTTCGACGTTCATTTTTTCTAGCAATATAAATTCCTGTAAAAAATAGGAATGTCATTCCCACTAGAACAAAGATTATCTCTCTGTTTGTTCTGTACTTGGTTTGTAATAGTCACTTAGTTTCGGTTTTGGAATAGACATGTCATTACCAGTGATGAGAAAATATTCACGAATTGCGTCGTCTGTATTAGAAAACATATGTTGTGCGTGGCCTTCAAGCCTCAGTTTTTCATTAATGAAATCAAGTTTCTCTATTAGTTGCTTCTCGTAATCTTGTTGTACTTGAGCTAATTTTTCAGATGCTTCATTGTGTCACTTTAATTCTTCTGCACTCTCTTCTCTACCCACTTTTGAAAAGAGATAATTTGACCCACTGAAAGCTAAGGCGTTAACCATAGCTCCACCAATTATTACGGCTAAAGTTGCCATACTTATTTTATTTAACATAGAAACATTTTCTGGAATAATTCCCTGCTTAACAAAAAATCCTTCGTTGCAATTGGCGTTGTAACAATTGTGATTAGCTTTATTGAATCCTCGATTTCTAATCTACTGAGGTCTGCTGATCTCATTTTGAGTAGATTTATTGCAAGCATAGAATAAGCTACCGCTAGTCCGCTGATTACGGCTGAGTGATAGACAAGGTTCATTAAATTCTTTGAGTCATTCATTTTCTTAGGCAATAAAAATTAAAATAAAAAATGTATTATTGCATGATAAATGGGTCGACAACTTTGGGTATTGTTGGTAATGTGGAGACTTCTGTTTTTGATGATGGAGTGTTTAATTTTTTGGACACTGTTCGAGTCTGTGGCTTGTATTTTCGGTATAATTGGTAAGCTACAAAACCAAATCCAACAACAAATCCGCCAACTAAATATTTTGCTGTTTCGGGTTCAGGGTTAGACTGGGTTGTTAGTCTCTCACTTTGATGGGGATGTGGTGGGGAAGAGGGTCCTGACGATCCTGTCAGTTCTGACGGTGTTGATGGCAGGTCACTTACATGTATCTTTTCTGTTTGTGCCTGTAGCTGTAACTTTTTCTGCTTGTTCCATTCGGCTAACCTTTTCCCTGCCTGAATTCTGCCTGCACTTTTAGTTTTGGTCATTGTTTGAATCTGTGTCGAGACAGGGTCGGAGACAGGGTTCATCTGCGGGTTCATCTGTGGGGTCGTCTGTGGATTGTCCATTTTTGTCAGCAAAAAAATTTAATTTGGAAAAATCTATATGACTACCAGTTACAATTAATATTACCAAAGGCGCCAGTAAATTTCCGAACCTGTAGAACATCTGGCATGCTAATTTACCTATGAACTTGTAATTATTAGATTACTTTCGAGGTCGTGCGACAGGCTTTCTGTGTCAACAACGGGGAGAATGTTACTCACTACTTTTGTGTATAATAAAACAAATGATTTGCTCAAATCATGGGTCATTAGTGAAGCCATGTGATTATCATATTTAGAATAAAGTTTAATTAATTCGTCAGCTGAGAGTGAATTAATATCACCAGTTGTATATTGTTTTCCGAGATATGGCTTAGACTTACCTGAAACAATTACAGAAAGGATTCGTTCTCGTTTTGAGTGAAAGTCTTTGTTCTCTACAGCGCTGATATCACTTAACAAAAGAATTTCTTCTTGGTTCATTTTATAATGAAATAAATAATTTAAAAGTAAAACAAACTTCATAAACACATTAGTCCCTGTGTCAGTAAATCTGGTTTTGAGTATATTAAGTCGTCTTGTAAAACCCTTGTTAAATGATGACCTTACTTTCAAGCAAGATGCCCACCCCCAGAATACACAGAGTGTATTAAACATGGTAACACTTAGTAACTGAAAGGCTTATGAGTATATAAGCCCACTTTCCCCCTGTTGATCTTTGACATCATTTAGTGATTTGTAAAGGCTGTAGCTGTAAAAGGCCTTTCAAAAGCTCATCGAGTGGTGGCTTGTGTCTGCATGGAAGGAATGGAATTTGTCCCCTCTATTGAATAGCGGTGTGAGGGGACACAAACGGCATTCAACTGTGACGCCACCCGACAGATCAGGTGAATTGCACTTACATGATTGTATGTGTGTGTGCATGTAAGTGTGTGTGTAAGTGTGTGTGTGCGTCTGTTTGTTTGTGTGTGTTTGTTTATGAGTGTGTGTTTGTGTGTGCGTCTGTTTGTTTGTGTGTTTGTTTGTGTGTGTGTGTCTGTTTGTGTGTGTGTTTGTGTGTGTGTGTGTGTGTTAGATATTACTTGATAGTTTCTTATCAAACTGTTTTCCAGCTGCCTGTATAGTGCAGAGTATGACCACTGGTTGATTTTCTGAGAAATCAATTTCTCAGGAACCAGTCATGAGTATATTAAGTCAACTTCAAAACATGCTGTCCTCTTGAGTATATAACACCTCTCAGTAAATAGCCTTTTCAAAAGCTGGCTTATTCATAAAAGTGTCCCCTGCGGCGCGTGGCAACGATTAGGCTACACAGGGTAGCACAGGGTAAACAGGTGGGCTGGCTTACAAAATGACATGTGCCACACAGATTAAGACCCCTGCAACTTACTCGCTGAGAGGGGATTGACTTAAATTGAGTCGAGTCTTGACACAGACACCAGTCTATGACTTGTTACTCTGTGTCTGTGAGGAGCTAATGGGGTTTGGCTGTGTTGTTCCATTCACCTGCTTGAATAAGTGGGAGGTCACAGCAGGTGTTTTAACATATTCTTAAGGTTATGAGTTTTTCTGTCTGCATATCGAGTCAGTTCGAAAAAGCGATTCAAGAATTAAAACGTTTTATGAATAAATTACATTGTAGGTGAAAGGTTTCTGTCATGACTAGACGTGTATAGACGTGTTGTTTGTGTATTCACCCAGGGTTACCGAGGGCATAGACTATGGGGGTGTGTAAATGTCATTAGTCTATTTTGTTGAGTGACTATATTGAAATTGGTTTGATTTGAGAGAAACAACCGTGTGGTCGTTAACGCCCTTAATTAGTTAAATTATTGGGGTTAATTAAGTCAATGGGTCTTTGTGGGTGTTTGTAATTAAACTTGAATAGTTTTAGGGTATCTGTTCGGCTCCTGAGAATCCGGAGCTTTTGTTTTGTACTTCCTTCTTTCTCTAGAGAACGTCTTCTTACGCTAAAGCGCCGTCTGTGTGTGTGTGTGTGTGTGTGTGTGTGGGGGGGGGGTGTCAGCTGCTTATAATAAAACAGTGGAGTGTCGGCCTTGTACTGACTGTGTTGTGTAAACACATTCTGGGTATACATTAAGACGGCAGTCACTTTAACCTTAGAATGTTAGCAGTAAAATAATATTAAACAAGACCCGTCAGCCTACTCCCTGAGAGAGAGCTAACAAAACAGTTGACTAATACTTGTAAACGGGAGTTAAGCCTGGGGTCCGAGGCTCTTGAGGATCTGACTGTGACAGCTTATAAAAATCTAGGCTCTAGAGGATCATAATAGGCTTGTAAAACCCCATGTACTCACTACAAGGTAGTCAAATACCAGGGGTTTTAGTCTGCAGTTGAATTAAACTTCCTTGTTGCCTAGTGTAAACACACTAGTCTCAGGTCATGGTCGCAAAAAATGTTTGATTGGTAATCGTCGTCATTTTTTTTTTTTTTAGTTAACAGTACATGTTTAGGTGTTGTCAGAGACAATAGTTATAGAGAGAGATAATAGGAGAATACAAACATATCAAAATCAAAAAGGCCGCACTAATCATGGTCACCATTTTTTCAAATCAACAGGGGGTGATTCAGTGATAGTAGAGAGGTCATGGTGGGTCAACGAGTTTATGATCGATAATAGCGAGATTTATATATTGGTGCGGCATTATTGAAATTTGATTCTTTGGAATCTCTATTCTTCTTTCTCTAAATGATTGGTGAAGCACACGCAAGTTTTAGCAAGCTACAGAGGGCATGAGTGGAGGCCGCGCACCTTGCGGTGAATGAAGGTCGCTGTTGGCAATTATGGCAGCAGAAAGGAACCCTCAACAAACTGGAGATACATTTTGAGTTTTACAAAGTGCTCAGATTATGTGCTAGTTTTTCATCAATTGCTTATGGTTCTACATTTAGTTGCATAAATTTCTTTGAAGTGTATGCATCTCATGGAGTTTACCGTCTCAAATCAGTGATATTCCTACAAAGCTTCCTCTCCTCATGAGTGCAGTGTTTGTTTACATTTTTAAGTCCCTTCTATTTATAAAAGGGATTTTTTAGGATGGGTCATGGTGGGGGGCATTTAATAGCATGTCCATAATGTCAAAGGCATGCAGGCTAAACCTCTAACAATTGAAGTAACAAGATATAAATTGCGTCATGTCTAGTTACGCTAACCTCACTGCTGAACATACATTTGGCGCAAAGCGCCGTATTTATGTATGTTCGTATGTATGTATGTGTGTGTGTAAACAAGAGAATCTCCGATATTTCTGTACACACAAGCTTGAAACTTGGGGAAAATACTTTCTTAAGTGGGTGGCTAAGAGAGCCTCCGAGCACATTGTAATTGAATGTCTCATCAAAGACATAAACAACCGTTTTTAGGATGTTGGTTGACCCAGATTAGAGTCCGTAATTTTGGTCATATTTTAATTTACTTGAACTTTTGCATATAGCTAGTTTGGAGAAAGATATTGGATGAGTTCGTTAGCCAGCTTTGTATTCTCTCAACTTCTTTAGTAAAAATTAATTCTTTTCATAAAATTAAAACACTAAAAAAAAACTTTACTTCTAGAGAAAGTCAGACAGTGGCAGTGATGTAAAAGAGGCAACTCCATCACCACGCAGACACTGACATAATACTCTAAATATGACGTCATTCTCTCTTGCATGCGGTTCTCTCTCTCTCACGCACAAACATGCGCTCATCTCCAGGAGGAATAGATCCTCATGTGCCCTCCAGTCAACCTGCTTTCAGACAAATTATATCAAGACTGAAATCGTACCGTGAAGTTCTAGTTTTGTCATCATTTTCTCAAGTCTATGCAGCAAAAGTGAAACTCATATCACGTAAAATATAAAATTACATAAAAACTAAAACTTACGTCATGACAAATGACGTTTGACAAATCAGTGATGCGTATGTCCTGCACCGCATTGGCAGATCTCCGAGACTTTTTCAATAGGAGATAATTCAACATCAGAATCAGGTCAAAGACAAAAGGTAGAGACCATTGACAGCGAGGACAGCTCTCATATAGAAGGGTCTTTGTGGGTTATGGTTCATCCCATCTTGTTTTTTTCTGCATGCATTCTTGGCTCACGTGTGACGCAAAAGTTCTGCGCCAGTGGTCGTCCGTGGTAAACTTTAATGTTGGCATTTTCTCTGAGACTATTAAAGCTACAGTCTTCAAACTTGGCCCAAGGATACCTTGTGGCAAGACTTTTATAAACATACCAATTTGAGTGACCTCTAACAAAGGTCAAGGTCACAGGAGATCAAATATATCAAACATAGCTTTTTTGGGAATAATTTATTTTTTCTCAAAACTATTCACAACTTCAAACATAAACTTGGTACAGAGATACCTGATGGTATGACCTTTCTATGCATACTAATTTGGTTAATTCCTCGGAAAGGTCTAGGGTCACAAGAGCTCAGGGAATAGGTCCAAAATAGCCATATTTTTACAAAAGATATGTTTTTTTTTTTTTCAAATACTATTCACAACTTCAAATCCTAACTTGGTAGAAAGAGTAAGACCTTTCTATGCATACTAATTTGGTTCATCCCTCGGAAAGGTCAAGGGTCACAAGAGCTCAAGAAATAGGTCCAAAATTGTCATATTTTGACAAAAGATGTTTTTTCTCAAATACTATTCACAACTTCAAACCCAAACTTGCAACAGAGATACCTGATGGTAAGACCTGTCTATGTGCATACTTGTTAGGATGAACCCTCCCCCCCCCCCCCCTCAACCCCCCTCCCCTCGGAAAGGTCAAGGGTCACAAGAGCTCAGGAAAGGTAACAAAAATAGCCATATTTTGACAAGAAATGTTTTAAGACCTATCTATGCATACTAATTTGGATGACCCCCTCGGAAAAGGCCAAGGATCACAGGAGGTCGACAAATGTGTATAAAATGCCAATAATTATAGTTATTATCAACACTTTTGCAAACTTTTCAATAAATTTTGGCAGAAAGGTAGCTGATGATAAGACCTACCTATGTATCCTAATTTAGTGGACTCATCGCAAAGGTAAAGGGTCACGGGGGTTTCACAGATGTGTGAAAACTGATTAAATTTTGAGAAAACATGGATTTTGTTAGTGCAGAAGCCATCCCTTTACTTATTGTCAGACGTGTGTGGATCGATCATACACGAGAGCCATAAGGGTTTTGCCTTTCTTGTACTTATTATCTGTTGATAAAAATACTGTCTTAACTTTGTGTATTGTCAGCACTCTAAACACATAATGGGACCAAATTTCACTTAGTTTGCAGTGTGAAACTCATAAAATAATCAGCATATGGTGTCTGCATACTTTGGACAATAGAGGGATGGGCTTTCTGAATACAAGTGAAAAGCACTTTTTTTTTAATTGAAAAAAAGCATTTACAATTGTACTCAACAGTTCAGTTCAGTCAAAATGGGATCTTTGCACTTAGTTCCCAGGGTCACCCTGGTCAGCCCCACAGGGTGAGTTTTTCTCTCTATTCTGGGGCATGTGTTTCTGTCTACCCGAGGTCCATTCACCTGTATTTGCCTTTTTAAAACTCTCCCTACTGTCTGCACTGCCTGTAGCTCTTGATATTGGATGTGTGTTGCTAAATGGTCTTAGCTTTATTTAGGCCCCATGTGTTAGGTTTATTTAATGTATTGGACCGGCTGGCGACATACATTCAATGTTCTGTTTAGTTGTTTTTTTTTCACAAGCAGTGCAGGCACGTCCTGAGAAAGCCTTGTTGCTGTCGGGACGTTAAGCAATGTACAATCAATCAATCAACAATCAATCAGAAAGCCCACTATGGCACCGGCCTCCATGTGGCGTGGGTGGGTAGTCTCCTCAGTCACTGAGTGGGCTAGCGAAGGGATGCCATCTTTGTCCAGGATTAGGACTTGACGTCAGCAGATATGTTGTTCAGTCTTTTTCACTGGTCTGGTTTTTAAGGAGCTGTGCTAACTCGGGTCTTACCATGTTGGATTGGTCCTTAAAAATACTCATTAGTTTTTCGTCATTTGGATCCCGAGTGTTTGCTGTGCTTGGAGACCCGTGTCAGGGGAGAAGAGGATCCTGGTGGCTGAAACACTCCACTTTGGCCTTGACCTATTTAAACGGGAGGCTAGGAGTACCGGCCTAGTCAATCAGCTCTTGTCACGTTGAGTCCTATCCAACATGTGGGTTGATATGCTATAGCCTCTGCTGCTGATTAGGTGCTTTACGCCATTATTCCCCTGCATTCAACAATGTGATAGAAGGCGGTGACTCGGACGGTTCAGTCGGGCTTAACCTCCTGAGTATATCTTTCGGGCAGTCTCCATCGTGCGTTGGACACCCACCGACAGATGCATTTTCCCTTGTTGGGCTCGGTGGTGGGCGTGGTACCCCGGGGGATGAATATCTCTACTACTATGGAAATCACACAAAAAAAACAAAAAAATGGCACAAAAGCGGCACATAGCCACCGACATTGTACTTGACAGTGACTCTGACTGTGAGGAAGCGACGCCTCAGGCGTCAGCTGTCTGACCTCGCTTCCTCATTGTCCATTGCATCTTTTCCTGGCGGGGGAAACTGGTTGAAGGCCCTGGTGCAGCTGGGGCTGCCTCAAACAGTAGCACCTCTGTCTTTACTTTCAGTGCTGCAGTGGCAGGCAAGTGCCCCACCAAAGACTTCTCTTGTCAAACTTTTTGGTTGGCAGCTCCTCTCGCCCCTGGAGAGTAACCCTCCTCCAGTGGTGACGAAGAACTCGGGAACGCAGAGGGTGGACACTACCGGTCCGGTAGCGCCGCCTTCTGCAGCCCCTAAGCCTCAGCCCCCAACCAAGCCTGTCAGTCTGTCTACTACAAAGGCTTTTGGCTCTAGTCAGCCTTCTAAGGCCGCTAACTCTAGCGGCAGGAACGCTGCCCAGACTTAAAAGTCTAAGAAAGCTACAGGACCACTGAGTGCACGGGCCCAGAAGGGGGACACTGATGTCCCTATTCCAAATAAATATGTTGTATTGAAGGAGCAGATGGATTGTCATAGCTGGTGCTGCGGCAGCTCAACTCCCCTCATCTCCAAAGAACCAGAGAAGGCCCGGGAGCCCACCCCCTCTGTTTCTTTGACTCCTTTCAAAGCAAAGGAAAAGGGGGGGAGTCGCTCCTCTCCCCCACATAAGACCTAATCATGTACTCTCTGCTTCAGTGGAATTGTCGTGTAATATCTCTTCAAGAGACTTACCTGAAGACTTCTGACCCTGTGTCTTTTAATGGTTTTAACGCTCTCCATAAAGGCTCTGATTCGTAGAGGTGCTCGGGTGGAGTGGCTCTTCTCATTAGTAGCTGAATTTTATGTAGCCCCGTTAGCATCGACAGGCTGTCGCAGCTTGGGTTACCTTAAATAAGACCATAACCATATGCAGTGTTTACCTGCCACCATCCGTGCAGGTCTGTAGTAAAGATATTTTTAACTTAGTAGATCAGCTGCCCCCTCCCTTTATTCTCATGGGAGATTTTAACGGTCACGCTTACCTGTGGGGTAGTGACCACTATGATGGCAGAGGTCAGATGCTAGAAGATGTTTTTTCTCAAATTAACTTAGGTGTCTTTAACAATGGCTCACCTACCTACCCAGGTTTAGGATGTGGTTCTGTTCTAGACCTCACTCTGTGTGATCCCTCTCCCAGTAGTCCTGTCATCGGTCAGCTGTGAGGAGGATCCACCAGTGGGGCACTGGAATCTCAAGAAAGCTAACTGGCCTCTGTTCGCCTCCCTCTGTCAGTCTTGTATTACAGTTGAGGTGATCATGTCAGCTGAAGAACCTGTTTCTGGTTTTACTTCTATTTTGTTGGACCTAGCAGGTGAAACCATCCCTACAAATTCCACATCAGTCCCTCGGAAGCCGAGAGTACCATGGTCAATGAGGAGTGCCGCAAGGCTAAAAAAACACGCAAATCTGCTCAGCGACGCTTTTCATAATCTGTCACAAGCGATTATTTAGACAGAGGCTGAAAGCCCGTTACATTTTTATTTAAACATGAACACCGTGCTTCCTGGAGACATTTCGTCTCATCTTTATTTTCTAGGACTCTGTCCCAGAAAGTCTGAGGGCTGTTCGAAGAATTAGGGGCAGGGTGGCTCAGCTTCTGTCAGCCATCTTAGAGATGGTGCCAGTTTGGTCACAGATAAAAAGGCTGTGGCCAATTTGCTTGCCTCCACCATTGCCCATAATTCTTCAACAGAGCATTATTCACCCTTCTTCCAGAGTGAGAAGGAGAAGCGAGAGTTTCGTATTTGTGATTTTAAATCACATAACTCAGAAGACTATAATACCCCTTTTATATTATCAGAGTTGCAGCAAGCCCTGCAGAAATGTAATGACTCTGCTGCTGGCCTAGATACCATCCACTATCAGCTCCTATCGCATCTGCCTGAGAAGTCTCTTCTTGTACTTCTCAAGGCCTTTAACAATATCTGGATAACTGGCCATTTTCTGCCATCTGGGCGCCAGGCTGTGGTTGTGCCGATCTCCAAGCCGGGTAAGGATCCTTCCAACCTGGGCAACTACCGGCCGATCGCATTCACGTCATGTTTATGTAAAACTATAAACCTGGTCAACGCCTGCCTGGTGTGGCATCTTGAGTCACAGGGTCTCATCACAGACCTCCAGTGCAGTTTCCGGCAGTTCCATAGTACAACTGACCATCTAGTCTGCTTTGAGTCGTTTATTCGAGATGCTTTTGTCAACAAGCAGCTTGTCTATGCAATTTTCTTCAATCTTGAGAAGGCATATGACACTACTTGGAAGTATGGCACAATGTCTGACTTGTTGGACATGGGTTTTAAATGGCACCTGCCCGTTTTTATTCACAATTTTTTGTCTAACCGGTCGTTTCATGTCCATGTGGGCTCCACCCTCTCCGACTCGTTTGAACAGGAGGTGGGTATCCCGCAGGGCAGTATTCTATCTCCTTTTTTATTTAGTATTAAAATTAATAACATTGTAAAGGCTGTCAAGGATGATTCTGAATGCTCTTTGTTTGTTGATGACTTTGCTTTGTGCGCACGAGGTCGAGGACTTGCGTACCTTGAGAGGTGCTTGCAACTGTGCATTGATCGCATCCAGGGGTGGGTGTCTTTCAACGGATTCAGGTTCCCGCCCTCCAACACAGTCTGTGTGCATTTTACTAACCAGATGAAATTTTTTCAACAACCTAGCCTGAGCATTGCTGGAGTGCCAATTAAGGTGGCCGAGGAGGCAAAGTTTCTGGGGGTCATCTTTGATAAAAAAAAAATGACCTTCTGCAACATATTAATTATCTTAGAACCTCTTGTCAGAAGGCTCTCTGCGTTCTTCATGTTGTTGGTTGAGGCTCTGTTGGTATTTATTTAATAATAATCTGTTGGTATTTATTTAATAATAATAATTTTAATACTGACTGGGGTGCAGATCGCACCGTCTTACTTCGACTGTACCGGGCCCTTGTTCGGTCCAAACTGGATTACAGCTCTGTGGTATATGGCTCGGCTTCCAAGTCTGTTCTACAGTGTCTGAACACAATTTACCATCAAGGTCTGCGGATATGTCTGGGGGACTTCAGGACATCTCCAGTTCCTAGTCTGTATTCTGAGGCAGGGGAGCCTTCTCTCAATCTCTGCCGCATCCGCCTCATGCTCAGCTACGTTCTGAAACTGAAGGCCCATCTAGACAATCCTGCCTATGATTGTTTTTTTAAACTGCCGTTTGCAGAGATTTACGATACCCATCTGGGAGCTGTCTGTCCACTTTCCTTCTGTGTCCGACCTCATCTTCAGGTGGCCAGAGTGGACCTGGACAAAGTTTCGGAATCTCTGCAACACATCACTCTATCCTGGCTATTACCAGTTCCTGACGTATTGTTGGACTTGACCACCCACAAGAAGGACTCTACTCCACCAGCCATATACCAACAGAGCCTCAATGAACTCCTTTCAAATTTTCCTGGCTATTGTCGTATTTATATGGATGGGTCAAAGTCTGAGAGTGGCTGCAGCCGCAGTGTCCTCTCGCCATCCTAGACGCCCATTTAAGCACCGCCTCCCAGAACATTCATCTGTATTTAGTGCAGAACTGCAGGCGGTTCTGCTGGCACTCAAGCATGCTTATCAGGGCGCAGGAACAGACCACCCACTGCTGGTGCAGATTAGAGAGCTCTACGCAGACTTGATGAAGGTATATAATGACATCATTTTTATTTGGGTCCCAGGGCATGTGGGCATCGAAGGCAACAGGATCGCAGATTCTGCTGCCAACGATGCCCGCAACGACCCTGTCCCTGAGGCACAGACTGTTCATATTGATTTTAAACATGTGATTAGTGCATACATAGTCCCTGAGTGGCAGTCCGAGCGGGACAAAGAGGAAGCTAACAAGCTGCATGAAGCTCTTCCTAAAGTGTCCGGCAGTCTACCTTACCGCTGCGGCAGCCACCGTGAGGAGACTGTCCTTGCTCGGCTCCACATCGGGCACACATATCTTACGCACTCTTATTTACTAAAACAGGAGTAGCATCCATGGTGTTATGCCTGCGATGAGCAGTATTCTGTTAAACACTTTTTTGCTGTCTTGTGCCGATTTAATTGACACAAGATATAAACACTTTACAGCAGACTCCTTGAAGGTTTTTTCCAGGATGTACCCCCGGACAAGATCTTCAGTTTTCCGAGAGAGTGCAATATTTTTAATAAGATTTGATCTATTATTTTGACCTTTTTGAGAGTCTGTAGACATTTCCTTTAAAGACCTGTGCGACATTTTAGCCTGACATTTTTAAGGTATATTAATTTCCATCTTGTCTTAAGACCTTTCTTTTAGTCTGGCTGGCCAGATTTGTACCCATCCCGCAATGAGATAGCCTCAGTTGCCTGCTCGGCGTTAAACCCAACTAACTAACTATCTCTGCACTCAGAAAGGCCCACACATGCTCCACCCCAGCCATCAGAAGTCTTCCCAGATTTCCTTTTGATGTCACACCAATATTAGTCTGTTTGACTGTGGATCTCTCATATCCTTTCTAGTCTGCCCAACTCCTGCTGCCTTTCTCCACACCTTTCCATAGTCAATAACTATCAATAAAGTGTTATTTTTTATTTCTTGTTGTGGTGATTGTATCCTTTCTGACATTTGCACATTTTCAGTTTAAGCCTGTTGTGGCTTTTACTGTATAAAATATATTTGCCGACACATTCAGACAAGCTGGAAATGTCTGCGACCTGTCATTTTGAACTTTGTACCATTCTCATAGCAACATAACAGACAGATTGTTTCAAGGACACACAGAAAAAAGGCGTGTTGTAAGTATACATCAATAAAAACATGTTTTTGATGGTATCTGCATGACCACTACACCTGTTTGCCTGCTGTGTCAAAGTTGGTGTTTCATAAAGAGGTGCCAGTGAAAAGCACATCTAAACAGACTACAAATTTTACTCTGGACTCTAGGGGACAATCTAATTGAGAATGTCCAAATTATTTAGTTTGCCGCAGTACTTTTGATTATATTTAGCAGAAAAGAACGCTTGGGTTCATTGAAAGATACATTTTCCCGGGGGAAATTAATAATATATTCAGCGGGTTTTAAGCTTTTTGACATTTTTGACTCCTCATTACACTGTAACAATAGCACAGATTGCTACCAACTCCTAGTCTGGCTGGCCAGATTTGTACCCATCCCGCAATGAGATAGCCTCAGTTGCCTGCTCGGCGTTAAACCCAACTAACTAACTATCTCTGCACTCAGAAAGGCCCACACATGCTCCACCCCAGCCATCAGAAGTCTTCCCAGATTTCCTTTTGATGTCACACCAATATTAGTCTGTTTGACTGTGGATCTCTCATATCCTTTCTAGTCTGCCCAACTCCTGCTGCCTTTCTCCACACCTTTCCATAGTCAATAACTATCAATAAAGTGTTATTTTTTATTTCTTGTTGTGGTGATTGTATCCTTTCTGACATTTGCACATTTTCAGTTTAAGCCTGTTGTGGCTTTTACTGTATAAAATATATTTGCCGACACATTCAGACAAGCTGGAAATGTCTGCGACCTGTCATTTTGAACTTTGTACCATTCTCATAGCAACATAACAGACAGATTGTTTCAAGGACACACAGAAAAAAGGCGTGTTGTAAGTATACATCAATAAAAACATGTTTTTGATGGTATCTGCATGACCACTACACCTGTTTGCCTGCTGTGTCAAAGTTGGTGTTTCATAAAGAGGTGCCAGTGAAAAGCACATCTAAACAGACTACAAATTTTACTCTGGACTCTAGGGGACAATCTAATTGAGAATGTCCAAATTATTTAGTTTGCCGCAGTACTTTTGATTATATTTAGCAGAAAAGAACGCTTGGGTTCATTGAAAGATACATTTTCCCGGGGGAAATTAATAATATATTCAGCGGGTTTTAAGCTTTTTGACATTTTTGACTCCTCATTACACTGTAACAATAGCACAGATTGCTACCAACTCCTAGTTTGTCTTGATATTATACATGGTGATAACAAAAACAGAAGACTGCATGGCACTTGTGTGACGGCTTTACACCAGGTGCCTAAAATGCACACAAATCAAATCACAGAACTGTTTTATTTGCAGCTAAATTTAATTGTAAATATCTCTCACTATACAAGATACCATATATTTCTTTTTGTTCTGTGTTTAATTTAAAAAGTTGTACATGGAAATCCATTTAACTAACTTCACTACTATTTGAGACACATAATTTCTCCTACAGTCTCTCGAGTTTAAGGCAGTCACTGAGTCCTGGTGAACAAATTGTCATTAACCAAGATATTTTGTGATGTCTGAAGAGTACTAATATAAATAACTGCCCTGGTCCTAGTGGTACGTACTCATACTTACTAAAACAGGATGAGCGTCCATGGTGTTTTGCCTGTGATGAGCAGTTTTCTGTTCTACACTTTTTGCTGTATTGTGCCAATCTACTTGACACAAGATATGAACACTTCACAGCAGACTCCTTGAAGGTTTTGTTCCGGGATGTTCCCCCGGACAAAATCTTCAATTTCTTGAGAGAATGCAATATTTTTAATACGATCTGAGCATTCATAGACTATGTGAATTTCCTTATTTTGCCCTTTTTGAGAGTCTGTAGATGTTTCTTTTAAAGACTCGTGTGACATTTTAGCCTGACATATTTTTAAGGTATATTTACATCTTGTCTTAAGACCTTTTTTTGTCTGGCTGACCAGATTTTTACCCATCCCGCCGTGAGATGGCCTTAGTCGCCTGCTCGGCATTAAACCCCAATAACTAACTAACTGGTCCTAATGGGATTTGTGGTAGAACCCTGCGGTTGTGTGCTGATCAGCTCAGTGAGGTCATTCACCACCTTATCCAGCTTTCACTGATTCAGGCTGTCTATGGAAATTTCCACTGTTGTGTCTATCCCTAATTAGACAAGCCAAAATAACTTTCTGACTTTTAGTCAGTAGACTTACTACCTCCCTTGGTATGAAATTGCTAAAGAAAGTCAGTCTTTAATTTTTTATGTAGTTCAGCCTCGTCTGGATCAAATGCAGTTTGCCTAATGAGCTGGAAAGGGTGTGGAGGGTGCCAAAAACTGTGTATGCTAAATACTCTGTACTCTGTGGAAAATGGCGGGCATACACCACCTCCTGGCCGGCCGCTCCGGCAGAATCCGTCAATTGTGCTAGTGAAGTGACACCTATTTTTTGTTATATATACCAGGCAGTATTGTGCCATCAAGTTCTGAAGGAACAGTGATGTACTTTTTCGACAACTTTATTTGATGGTTGTGGTGTACTAGTAGAATATTTTCTTCATCTTGTCTGGATAGTCGGAATTTGGACTTTTTTCGTGCCAGCCTATGTTCAAGTTTTCAAAGGATGCGTGCAGATAAACTGTTGAACTACTAAATATGTGCTATTTCCGGCTCCATCCTACAATTTACAGACTAATGCATTGCCAGACGTTTCCCGCTGGCCAGCTCCACAGTAAGAGCTAAGAAGTGCAGCTAAGAAAGACTTTGTTTGTGCCAAACTTAAAGACTGCATATCTAGTCGTCAGCTGTTTGGCCTTACAAATGAACTTCTTGGAAAGAAAAATGAACCTGTACTCCCGAATACCATTCCTATGAATGATTTACCTGATAAGTTTTGTCAGTATTTTGATTCTAAGATAAGCACGATCCGTCAGGAACTGGACAACTGTTCTGATGCTGTGTCCTATTTACCATATGACGGGCCTGTGTTACATGAGTTTACTGCTGTCACAGAGGAGACTGTAAAGAAACTAATTATTTCCTCACCCACCAAATCTTGTTCCCTTGACCCCATTCCCACCTCTATACTCAAGCTATGCCCTGATGAGCTTGTCAGTGTGATAACCAGAATTATTAACTTGTCTCTGGAGTCAGGGTCTGTGCCTCGGCATTTTAAGCAGGCTGTGGTAATTCCATTGTTGAAGAAGGTAGGGATGGATGCAAACTTGCTGAAAAATTATAGACCAGTGTCTAATCTTCCCTTTCTTTCCAAGATTCTGGAGAAAGTTGTGCTGAGTCAGCTCATGTCACATCTCAGTAGTAATGATTTACTTGAACTGTATCAGTCTGCATATCGAAGAAATCACAGTACTGAGACAGCATTGCTTCACATTACCAATAGCCTGCTTGCACATGCTGACGTCGGACATGTCTCTTTGCTATCATTATTAGACCTGTCTGCGGCGTTTGACACACTGGATCATGGGATTCTTTTAGAACGCCTACGCGTGTCTTTTGGTATTTCCAGTCCAGCGCTGTCATGGCTCAGGTCTTACCTTTTTGAAAGATATCAATCTGTATGTGTGAATGAGATCATGTCTCAGCCTGTGCTTTTGAAGTATGGTGTCCCACAGGGGTCAGTTTTGGGTCCTCTGCTGTTCTCTCTGTACACTAAACCAGTTTCCCGAATCATCAGCCAGAATAGCTGTGAGTATCACAATTATGCTGATGACACTCAGATCTCTAAGTCTGACCATCCTGGTAAACTGCAGACCATTGTCTCCAATGTGGAGAAGTGTATAGTTGAAGTCAAAGACTGGATGACTTGCAACAGACTCAAGTTAAATGATGATAAAACAGAGAGCATGCTTGTTGGTACTCGAGCTAGAACATCCGCCTCCAGCAGTGATCATATTTCCATAGGTGGCCAAGACATTTCTTTCAAATCCGATGTAAAAAATCTGGGTGTATTCCTGGATTCAAGTTTATCGATGGAAAAACAGGTTAGCCATCTTTGCCGCACTGCCTACCTGGAGCTCCGCAGAATAGGCATGATCAGATGCTTTTTGACAGAAAAGGCTACTGCCCAGCTCGTATGCTCTCGCATTCTGTCCCGTCTAGATTACTGTAATTCCCTCCTTGCTGGTATTTCATCTGATCAACTCACTCGCATTCAGCGTATCCAGGCTAATGCAGCCCGGTTAGTCCTTCGCAAAAAACGTACTGATCATGTCACACCACTGCTAAAGCATCTCCACTGGCTACCTGTCAAACAGAGAATAGAGTACAAGCTGGCCACTTTGGCATACAAACACTATGACAATACGCTTCCTGCATATCTGTCTTCTTCCCTTGCCTCACACAATCCTAGTAGAAGTCTACGCTCAAGCTCACAAAAACTGCTTGTTCAGCCCAGAGTCAGCCTAAAAACTGCTGGTGCCCGTTCTTTCAGTTATCAGGCCCCTCACGTCTGGAACTCACTTCCACTGCATGTCCGTCTTTCCCCTACCCTGTTGACCATCAAAACAAATTTGAAGACCCATCTTTTCCAGGTAGCATATCAAGATTAGCTTAGTCTGGATATGCTGCCTGGAAATGTTGGTTGTTTCCCCATGTTGATAGGCTGTGTGTGTGTGTGTGTGTGTGTGTGTGTGTGTGTGTGTGTGTGTGTGTGTGTGTGTATGTGTGTGTGAGTGTGTGTGTGTGTGTGTGTGTGTGTGTGTGTGTGTGTGTGTGTGTGTGTGTGTGTGTGTGTGTTTCGTGTTAGGAATGCGCCTACATGGTGCGAGCAGATGTTTATTTAAAGAGTGAGTGCGTTCTAATTTTTCTCCTTTTGAATATTTTTTTGTGTGCTGTAAAGCGCTCCGAGCTTGCTGTTCGTGGGGAAGGGCGCTATATAAAAACTATGTATTATTATTATTATTATTAGTAAAGCTTGGAAACATACAGAGAAGCATTTACCAGCGAGCTCTTACTACATTCTTACTGCGTTTCACCGCGCCGGCCGTGTTTATGTTTATGTTTATGTTGCACGGAACTGCCAGGCCGGCCGACCTTCGCTGCCTACAGATGTTTCCCAACAAGCGGCGTGCCAGTGAACACGACTATCATAATGACTCATGGCTGTTGCCATAATGACAGTTATGTGTTATAATAGTGTTGACGGACTTTGTCGGAGCGGTGCCCTCTTAACACCGGCGCTGTACTATGGCGACGGGCTCCCAGGTGCAGTTTTGACTGTTGTTTCTATGTTGCCTAGATCGGAGATCATTCCCCTATCGACGGTATTTTGTTTCTGTTGTTAACTTGTATTTTCATGTACTAGCTGTAGGAACTTAACAAAAGAACATAAAATAGTGTGTTCAGGAGACATAGGGCTGTCTTAGCATTCTGTTTTTGTCAGGGAGGTTCGGGGTGGGATGAGGCCACTGGCGCTGGCCATTAGATGCCTTGGCGATGGGCTTCACCCATCCCGAGTCACAGTCATTGTCCATTTTGTAGCTCTGTTCTTGTAATTTGTGGAATGAGTGAGTGTGTGAATGCGAGCAGCACCTGAGGTGGCAAGACAAATTTTGCTATATAGCAACAATAAAGTTTCTTGAATCTTGAAGCACCTTGAAAAACCCAGTGCTCATACTAAAATTCTCTTTGCAGATTTTTCATCTGCTTTTCAGACGATCCAACCTCACATCTTGGGCACTAAACTAATTTCAGTTTAGTCATAACACCTGCCATGAGATGGCCTTAGTCATCTGCTTGGTGTTAAACCCTAATATCTCATTTGATAACAGCTTTTGTCCTCCAGATCATTTAGTTCTCGACTCAAAGCTCATAATCTGTGTATGATAGTGGTCAATTTTTGGCTTATGTGTCATATAGCAAAAGTGAGTCTAAACATACCAATTTCAGTGACTTTTTTCAAAGGTCACTCACGGGTTGGGAAATTCTCTTTGCAGATTTTTCATCTGCTTTTCAGAAATCTTGGGCACTAAACTAATTTCAGTTTAGTCATAACACCTGCCATGAGATGGCCTTAGTCGTTAAACGCCAATATCTCATTTGATAACAGATATTGTCCTCCAGTGCCAGTGGTAAATTTTTGGCTTATGTGTCATATAGCAAAAGTGAGTCAATGTAATGGGCCAGTGGGAGCCATCCGGTGTCTGTCCAGCATCCATGGTAAACTTAACGTTGGCATTTTCTCGGAGACTATTCAAACTCGACCCAAGGATACTTTGTGGCAAGACCTTTCTAAACATACCAATTTTAGTGACTTTTTTCAAAGGTTAAAGTCACAGGTTGGGAAAGCCGTCCAAAATGGCCATATTTTGACAAAATTATTTTTTTCTCAAATACTATTTACAACTTCAAACCCAAACTTAGTACAGCCCACTCGGCACCGGCCTCCACGTGGCGTGGGTGGGTAGTCTCCTCAGTCACTGACTGAGTGGGCTAGCAAAGGGGTGCCATCTTTGTCCAGGATTAGGACTTGACATCAGCAGATATGTTGTTCAGTCTTTTTCACTGGTCTGGTTTTTAAGGAGCTGTGCTAACCCAGGTCTTACCATGTTGGATTGGTCCTTAAAAATATGCATTAGTTTTTGTCCTTTGGATCCTAAGTGTTTGCCGTGCTTGGAGACCCGTGTCGGGGGAGAAGAGGATCCTGGTGGCTGAAACGCTCCACTTTGGCCTTGACTTCTACCTAAACGGGAGGCTAGGCGTACCGGCCTAGTCAATCAGCTCTTGTCACATTGAGCCCTATCCCACTGTTGACATGCAGGTTGATATATGGAGCACCATGCTGCTGCTGCTGATTATGTGCTTTTCGCCAGTATTCCCCTGCATTCAACGTTGTGATAGAAGGCAGTGGCTCATACGGTTCAATCGGGCTTAACCCCTTGAGTATATCTTTGGTGTCAGTTTCAGCCAACTTAATAAAATTTCAAATACAAAACGATTTCCAAATACCGTCACTTCAGTAGCTCGCTTGAGCTTGCCCTTAGCACCACGTGAATGTTCTGTGTTTACGTACAGTGTGTGAGTGAATGTGCGTGATTCACGTGAGCGTGCTTGTTGGGTTCAGTTCGCGGCTACATTCTGCGCATTGAGTTATATTATAAATATGAGAAATGCGCCATATAAATACCATGTAATAAATAATAAATAATCTTTCAGGCAGTTTCCATCGTGCGTCGGCTGGAGACCCGCCAACAAATGCACTTTCCCTTGTTGGGCTCGGAGGCGGGCGGGGACCCCCGGGGGATGAATATCTATCATACTATAATATGGAAACCCCCCAAAAAAACAAGACTGGCACCAAAGCGGCACATAGCTGCCGAAATTGTCCTTGAGAATGATAGCGACCCCGACTGTGAGGAAGAGACACCTCGGGCGTCGGCCGTCTGGCCTTGCTTTCTCATTGTCCACAACAAAGTTAAAGAGAAGCCTGTTTCAAAGCTGCACCCTTTTCTGGTGGGAGAGACCCTCAGGAGCCGTGTTGGCAGGCCTGATGCCCAGCCCTCAGGTCTGGTGAGTTGCTGGTAGAGTGCCGTACCCGGGCACACTCCAATGGGCTACTGAGGCTCTCCTCTATCGGAGACACTCCAGTGGAGGTCACACCCCACAAAACGATGAATTCTTCTAAAGGAGTGATTAAAGATCAAGCATTGACAGAACTGTCGGAAGATGAACGTACGGAACCTTAAGTCACAGGGGATGACTTACATCGGGCGCTTCGCTTCCAAGCGAGGTCGTAGGGAGAACAGACGGTTCCCTACCATCATCCTGACGTTTGGCACCCCCACCCCTCCTACTACTCCCTCAAAGTGAAGATGTACGTCCCTCTCCCCCTCCGCTGCTTTAAGTGCCAAAAGAATGGCCATGGGCAGAAGACATGCCACCAGGCAGAGGCTTCATGTGCCCGTTGCACTAAGCCCGGACACTCTGCTGAGTCCTGCACAGCCCCCCCACCCCCACCCCACTGTGTGTGAATTGCCAGGGGGCGCATATGGCTTCAGACAAAAAGTGCCCTCGTTGGCTATCCAAGTGCAAGATTCAGCAGGTGCGTGTGGAGAAGGGGCTGTCCTTTGCAGATGCAAAAAAAATTGTTTGACGGCCCTGGTGCAGCTGCGGCTGCCCCAAACTCTAGTAACACCTCTGCGTATACATTCAGTGCTGTGGTGGCAGGCAAGCTCCCCACCAAAGATTTCTCATGTCAAACCCCAACTTCTTGGTTGCGGGCGGAACCTTGGCTCCTCTCGCCCCTGGAGAGTAACCCTCCTCCAGTGGTGACGAAGAGCCAGGGAACGCAGAAGGCAGACACTACCGGGTGTGGTGGCATCGCCTTCTGCTGCCCCTAAGCCTCAGCCCCCACCCAAGCCTGTCAATCTTACTACAAAGGCTTTTGGCTCTGGTCAGCCTTCTAAGGCCGCTAACTCTAGCGGCAGGAACCCTGCCCAGAGCCAGAAGTCTAAGAAAGCTACGGGACCGCTGTGCGCATGGGCCCAAAAGGGGGACACTGATGTCCCCCTTCAAAACAAATATGCTGCATTGGAGGAGCAGATGGAGCGAGTGGAAGTTGTCGTAGCTGGTGTTACGGCAGCTCCACTCCCCTCATCTACGAAGAACCAAAGGAGGCCCGGGAGCCGGCCCCCCTCTGTTATTCGACTCCTTCCAAAGCAAAGGAGAAGGCGGGAAGAAACTCTTCTCCCCCACATAAGACATAATCATGTACTCTCTTCTTCAGTGGAATTGTCGTGGTTTTCGTGCTAACTTTGAGGAATTACATCTTTTAGTCAAGTCCTGTAACCCCTCAGTAATATCTCTTCAGGAGACTTACCTGAAGACTTTTGACCCTGTCTCTTTTACTGGTTTAGCGCTATCCATAAAGGCTCTGATTCTGAGAGGCGCTCGGATGGGGTGGCTCTTCTCATTAGCAGCCAAATTTTATGTAGCCCAGTTAGCATTGACACCTGTCTTCAGGCTGTCGCATCTCGGGAAGACCATCGCCATATGCAGTGTTTACCTGCCACCATCCCTGCAAGTCTGTAGTAATGATATTTTTTCCTTAGTAGATCAGCTGCCCCCTCCCTTTCTTCTCATGGGAGATTTTAACGGTCACGCTCACCTGTGGGGTAGTGACCACTATGATGGCAGAGGTCAGATGTTAGAAGATGTTTTTTCTCAACTTATGTGTCTTTAACGATGGCTCACATACCTACTCTAACCCAGGTTCAGAATCTAGTTCTGTTCTAGACCTCACTGTGTGTGATCCTTCTCTCATGCTGGACTTTGACTGGAAGGATCACGACGACCTCTGTGGTAGTGACCACTTCCCAGTAGTCCTGTGAGGAGGACCCACCAGTGGGGTGCTGGAATTTCAAGAAAGCTAACTGGCCTCTGTTCGCCTCCCTCTGTCAGTCTCGTATTACAGAGGGGGTGGTCATGTCAGCGGAAGAACCTGTTTCTTGTTTTACTTCTATTTTGTTGGACATAGCGGATGAAACCATAAAACTTCCACTTCCATGTCCCTCGGAAGCCAATAGTACCATGGTTCAACGAAGAGTAACGCACAAATCTGCTCAGCGACGTGCTTTTCGTAATCCGTCGCAAGTGAATGTTTTCACCTTTAAAAGACAGAAGGTGAAGGCCCGTTACATTTTAAAACGTGAACGCCGTGCTTCCTGGAGGCATTTCGTCTCATCCTTATCTTCTAGGACTCTGTCCCAGTTAGTCTGGAAGGCTGTTCGAAGAATTAGGGGCAGGGGTGGCTCTGCTTCTGTCGGCCATCTTAGAGATGGTGCCAGCTTGGTCACAGATAAAAAAGCTATGGCCAATTTGCTTGCCTCCACCATTGCCCATAATTCTTCAACAGAGCATTATTCACCCTTCTTCCAGAGAGAGAAGGAGAAGTGAGATTTGCAGCGAGCTCTGCAAAAGTGTAATGACTCTGCTGCTGGCCTAGATACTATCCACTATCAACTCCTTACGCATCTGCCTGAGACGTCACTCCTTGTACTTCTCAAGGCCTTTAACCATATCTGGATAACTGGCCATTTTCCATCATCTTGGCGCCAGGCTGTGGTTGTGCCGATCCCCAAGCTGGGTAAGGATACTTCTGACCCGGGCAACTACCAGCCAATCACTTTGATGTCATGTTTATGTAAAACTATGGAACGCCTGGTCAACACCCGCCTGGTGTGGCATCTTGAGTCACAGGGTCTCATCACGGACCTCCAGTGCGGTTTCTGGCGCTTCCGTAGTACAACTGACCACCTAGTCTGCTTTGAGCCGTTTATCCGAGATGCTTTTGTCAACAAGAGGCATTTGTCTATGCAATTTTCTTCGATCTTGAGAAGGCATATGACACTACTTGGAAGTTTGGTATAATGTCTGACTTGTTGGACATGGGTTTTAAATGGCACCTGCCCATTTTTATTCACAATTTTTGGTCTAACCGGTCGTTCTATGTCCGTGTGGGCTCCACCCTCTCAGACTCCTTTGAACAGGAGATGGGTGTCCCACAGAGCAGCATTCTGTCTCCTGTTTTATTTAGTATTAAAATTAATAACATTGTAAAGGCCATCAAGGATGATTCTGAGTGCTGTTTGTTTGTTGACGACTTCACTTTGTGCACACAAGGTCGAGGACTTGCGTCCCTTGAGAGGCGCTTGCAACTGTGCGTTGATCGCATCCAAGGGTGAGTGTCTCTCAACGGATTCAGGTTCTCGCCCTCCAAGACAGTCTGTGTGCATTTTACTAACCAGACAAAATTTTTTCCAAAACCTAGCCTGAGCATTGCTGGAGTGCCAATTAAGGTGGCCGAGGAGGCAAAGACAAAAAGCTAAAGACACTAATTTATAACTTGAAACCTTCATTATTGTAGATATGTAACGCAAACAAGAGTCGTGAAATGCAACATTCCAAGCTAAAAAAACACCGAAAAAGTATTAGCTTAGGAGGTAGATGGAACAACCAAACGCTCAAAATCACTCAACACAGTTAGCTTCCTTGCGTCAACAAAACTGTTGTCTGCTTCACATAGCACCTATAGTGGAGTCATGTTTTCTTGTTTGTTTGCTATTTTTGTTCTTTTTCAAGTTATTTATCCACATTACTTACTTACTTACTTATGCCTGTCACCCCTACCCGGGTATAGGCCGTCGACGAGAGACCTCCAGCAACTCCTGTCCTGTGCTTTTCCTTCGATTCTACTCCAGGTGGTTCCCAGTTTCTTGATGTCTGCTTGGAGGTCTCGACGCCAGGAGTTTCTCGGCCTACCTCTTTTCCTCTTTCCCTGGGGGTTCCATGACAATGCCTGCCTAGTGATACTGGAAGCTGGCTTTCTCAGACTGTGACCGATCCATCCCCATCTTCTTCGCCCAATTTCATTCTCTGCTGTTATCTGCTCTGTTCTCTCCCAGAGTCTGACGTTGCTGATCTTCTCTGGCCAGTGGATTTTCTAAATTCTTCTAAGGCAACTGTTCATGAAGGTCTGTACTCTGTTGACTGTGGTTTTTGTCAATCTCCATGTCTCTGCTCCATATAGGAGAACTGCTTTTACATTGGAGTTGAAAATCCGGACTTTGGTGTGTTGTGACAGCTCTCTGGAACTCCACACTTTTTTCAACTGGAGAAAGGCTGCTCTGGCTTTACCGATTCGTGCTCTGACATCTGCATCAGTGCCGCCTTTTTTGTCTATGATGCTCCCGAGATAGGTGAAGGACTCCACCTCCTCCAACGGGGTGCCAGCAAGCAAGACTGGTTCTTCCCCCCACCGGGTCTGCCCTAGGGGACCTTGGTGGGGTTGTCTCCTTTTTAGTTCCTAGGGTCACCTTGTCTAACCCCTGCAAGGTGGGTTCTACTCTTTTGGGGGTTTGTATTTCTGTCTTTCTGGTCCATTCATCTGTATTTTTCTTTTGAAATTCTCCCTCCTGTTTGCGCTTCTTGCAGTTCTTTTCTTCATTTAGCGCAGGCACGTCCTGAGAAGGCCTTTGTCGCTTGCGGGACGTAAAGCAATCTATACTCACTCACTCGCTCCCAAGACTGGTTCTTCCCTGGTTGCGTTCAGCCTCATTGTCTTTGTTTTTTGTTTGTGAATGGTGAGGCCCACTTGGGACGAGATGTCAGCAAGCCTCGTGGTCTTGTCCTGCATTTGTTGATGAGTGTGGGACAGTAATGCCAAGTCGTCTGCAAAATCGAGGTCGTCAAGCTGTGTCCACAGTGTCCACTGTATTCCACTTCGTCTGTGCTCTGTGGTCATCTTCATGACCCAGTCTATGGCCAGTAGGAAGAGGAACGGAGACAGCAGACACCCCTGCCTGACACCAGTTCTGACCTGGAGCTCTCTGGTGAACTGCCCTTCGTGGATCACGCGACATGTCATGCCATCATAGCTGCTCTTGATCAGGCGGACGAGCTTTGTGGGTACACCGTAGTGTCGTAGGAGTTTCCACAGAGTCTCTCGGTCCACGCTGTCAAATGCTTTCTCATAATCCACAAAGTTGACGTACAGCGGGGAGCTCCACTCCAGAGACTGTTCCACGATGATGCGGAGAGTGGCGATCTGGTCTGTACATGATCGGTTCTTCCTGAATCCTGCTTGCTGGTCTCTCAGCTGGGGGTCAACGGAGCTCTTCATTCTCTCTAGGATGATCCTGTTGAAGACCTTTCCTGGTACGGACAGCAAGGTGATTCCTCTGTAGTTGGAACACTTGCTGAGGTCGCCTTTCTTGGGAAGCTTGATTAGGTACCCCTCCTTCCAGTCAGCTGGCATCACCTCCTCTTCCCAGATCTTTCCAAACAGTGGGTACAGCATCTCCACTGTTGTCTCTAGGTCTGCTTTCAGAGACTCCGCTGGGATGCCATCTGGCCCTGCTGCTTTGCCATTCTTCAAAAATGCCACTGCTTTTCTGATCTCTTCCCGGCTGGGTCTGTCACAGCTGATGGGTAGGTCGGTCTCTGCCGGCTGGATGTTGGGGGGGTCGGGTGGGCTAGGTCTGTTCAGTAACTCTTCAAAATACTCGGCCCATCTGTCGAGTTGGTCTGCTCTGTCTGCAATAGTCTTGCCTTCTTTGTCTTTTACTGGTTTTTCTGTAAGGCCATACTTACCCGACAATCTTCTGGTAATGTCGTAGAGCTGTTTCATGTTGCCGCTGCCTGCTGCCTTTTCTGCCTCTGCTGCCAGGCTGTCTGTGTAGGCCCTCTTGTCTGCCCTGATACTCCTCTTCACCTCGCGGTTGGCTTCCGAGTATTCCCCCTGTGCCCTTACTTTGGCTGCTCTCGTGCGACTGTTGTTGACCGCTGCTTTCTTCTGCTTCCTCGCTTCTATCTTCTTCAAGGTCTGTGCCGACAGCCAGTCCTTGTGGTGGTGTTTCCTGAACCCTACAGTGTCTTTGCAGGTTGAGTTCAGCGCCTCTCTAACTGCCTTCCACTGCTGCTCTGTGGTGACCGCCTCCTCTTCATTTACTAGCTCCTGTAGCGCTTGAAACCGGTTGGACAGCACCAGTTTGAACTCTTCTCTAACTCCAGTTTCTCTCAGGAGGCCTACATTATAGCGCTGTCTTCTTGTTGTCTCTGTGCGGCTTTTCTTTAGCTTGAGCTTCATTCTTAAGGTAAGCAGATGGTGGCCTGAGGCGACATCTGCTCCCCTCCTCACTCGAACATCTTGAAGGGATCTTCTAAATTTCTTGCTAATGCAGATATGGTCTATTTGGTTCTCTGTCGTATGGTCAGGTGAGACCCAAGTTGCTTTGTGTATTCTGCTGTGTGGGAAGATGCTGCCTCCAATGACAAGTCGGTTTAGAGCACAAAAGTCTACAAACCTCTCCCCGTTCTCACTCATCTCCGAGCCTAGTCCCTGTCTCCCCATCACCTCTTCGTATCCGGTGTTGTCCTCCCCTATTTTGGCATTAAAATCGCCCATGACGATGGTGATGTCTCGCTCCGCACATTTGTCCAAGTCACTCTGGAGTCGGTCGTAGAACTCTTGTTTCTCTTCCTCGTCATTGTCATTGGTGGGCGCATAACACTGGATGACGTTCAGCTTGAGCTTTTTCTTGGTTCTAAAGGCTGCTGTTATAATTCTTGGCCCAAGAGGTTCCCAGCCCATCAGCGCTCTCTGTGCCACTGGTGACAGCATGAGTGCTACTCCTTCTGTATGGGGGGCATTCTCCTCTTCATGACCTGAATACAGAATCATCTCCCCACTTAACAGCCTTTTCTGGCCAGACTGCATCCATCTGGCTTCACTGATACCTAGCAGGGAAAGGTTGTACTTTTGCATTTCCGCTGCTTTTTGGGCGGCCTTGCCGCTCTGGTACATGGTCTTGACGTTCCATGTGCCCATGGTTGTGTCCCTGGATAGAGAGAGGCGGCTCGGTCCTGTGGCTTCCGAAGACTTCCGGCTTTCACCACAGGACGTCATAAGTCTTCTAGTAGAAGAACCTTCCTCCTCCAGGAAAGGAATTACTGTTAGTCTTTTCGTCGGCGTTTTTGTAGCTATTTCCTTTTTTGCAGGGTGGGGAAGCTACCCCCACGCCCAACCCCCTTACTAGGAGGACCAGGGGTTTTCTGTCGGGGTCACCTTCCCTTAGACCATGTTGGTTCACGGCACCTTATTGATTCGGTGCACCCCTCTCACGAGGGACCCCCTATCCACCACCCAGGGGACGCGCCTCAACGCCATATGGTCCCAGCGCGAGGATTTATCCACATTGCTGCTATGAATTAAAATGAATTAAAATCATTTTGTGAATATGCATATGTTTTGTTTCGGTGTGCATGATAGTCTAAACCTAAAATGGTCGCACAGAGTGGAGGACATGAAGCGAAGGTAACGTTTTGTTTTGGACTGGGTACAGAAATTATATTGAGCAGCAATTTGCTTGATATAGTGCCAAAAACAGACAGTTGTCATTACTTGACCCAATCAAAATGTCCTCGTCGTACAATGAGGACATTTTTATTCAGGTCTCGTAATCACATCTGCCTCGCTATATCAAGCAAAATGCTGCTCAGTATAAATATAATGTTAACGCTATGTGCATCAAATGTTGTACAAACAGTACAATAAAACACATACTACACAATCAAACAACCAGCAGCCACTCGGTAAGTAGCACAACAGATTTCGCCGGTATATTACTAGTTGGTGAAGTGTTTAAGGGTTTTGTAGGTAACCGAGAATGTCGCTAGTCATGATCCCGGGACAGAAAGCCAACTTTACAATTGATCTGTGTATTGCACAGATGGCTGGGGGGATTAGTGATCTTTTGCATGTGTTGTGCTGCTTTCAGTAACCGCTTGCGGCAATTGCAAGCATAACGCAGTCTGTTTTTATCATTAAATCGATGTTTCTTTGATACCCAACTGACCAGGCTGCAAAAAAGCCTGTGACCATCAGAGCATGTAACAAGTATTCTTTAACAAATGGGATGTACTATCATCTGTACTTGATGTGTCACTGGTCGTCTGATTCAAAACCAACCTTCAGTCATATAGAATAAAGGTTTGCCTTTGTGTAGTATATAATCTAAACATACAAAATAAACATAAACATTTCTAAACATACCAGTTTCAGTGACCTCTCACAAAGGTCAAGGGGAGATCAGAAAATATATCAAAAATAGCTATTTTGGGACATAATTTCTTTTTTCTCAAATACTATTTACAACTTCAAACCCAAACTTGGTACAAAGATGCCTGATGGTAAGACCTTTATATGCACACTAATTTGGTTGATCCCTCGGAAAGGTCAAGGGTTGCAAGAGCTCAAGAAATAGGTCCAAAATGACCATATTTTTACAAAAAATGTTTTTTCGCAAATACTATTCACAACTTCAAACCCAAACTTGCTACAGAGATACCTGATGGTAAAACCTATCTATGCATACTAATTTAGATGACCCCTGATAAAGGTCAAGGGTCACAAGAGCTCAGGAAATAGGTAAAAAATAGCCATATTTTGAGAAGAAACGTTTTTGTCAGACGTGTGGATCGTTCGATACACGTGAGCCATAAGGGCGTTGCCCTTCTTGTTATTATTTACTTCTGGTTGAATTGTCTAATTGGTTGATGCTTGTAAAACATGAGGGTCATGAGGCATTGACAGATGTGCAGAAAATATGTTAATTTTGGCCAAACGTGGGCAGTGGGCAGATGTTCACATCTGCACAGGACATAGACGACCTCGCCCTCCACGAGTCCCCTGCTGCCTTGCAGGTTAAGTTTTGGATAACCAAAGGCTAGGGTGCTGACACAGTACCTGATTGGGCGTATGAACTTCCTTGATAAAGTCACCAACCAGGGCGAAGGAGTCCCATGAAGGTCTCATAGGCCACGTGTCCAGGACCAAGGCGAGCCACTAGTCACGTCAAGTTTCGGTTGTGGTCAACAGCCTGGAGAGGGATGGGCTTCGCCAGGTTCATTTGCCCAAGACACACCACATGCAATGACAACCTTACCTCAATCCATACCAGATCGGTCGTCGCCCGGAACAAGGACCGCGCCTTCTGTCTTGCGCCAGGGCAGAGGTGTTAAGTGTGTTACTGGAGCACCATCAAAACTCCGTGCCAGACACAACATCAGCATTGGCACTTGGAACGTCAGAACATTAAAAACGCTTGGAAAGGTAGAGGAACTGACACACGAAATGAACAGATACCATTGGACCATCCTAGGACTTTGCGAAGTACGATGGAAGAACCTTGGGGAAACATCAACCCAGGAAAACCACAAACTGTACTACAGTGGCAGAGATGACAAACACGAACAGGCTGTCGGATTTCTTGTCCACAAAGACATCGTAAATACTGTCATGAGTTGTCGGCCACAGCCAGTCTCCAGCAGTCTTATATTACCATACGCTTGAGGGCAACCCCATTTAATATTACCATTGTACAAGTTTATGCTCCAACAATAAACTATGATGATGAGGAAATAGAAGACTTCTATGACCAACTGCAAGAAGTCCTGGACCAGACCCCCAAGAAAGACATTCTTGTGGTGTAGGGAGACTGGAATGCCAAAATAGGAGAGGATGCTGTTGAGAACTGGAAAGGCATATGTGGACGCTACTGTAATGCAGAGACCAAAGACAGAGGCTTATGGCTCCTGAAATTCTCCAGCGCAAATGATCTGAAGCTGATGAACACATTTGGCCCACACAAAGCATCCAGAAGGTGGACATGGCACAGCCCGAATGGAGAGCACCACAACCAAATTGCAATTGACTACATCATGGTGAAGTGACGCTTCCAAACCAGTGTGAACATTGCCAAGACAAGAAGTTTTCCAGGAGCAGACATTGGAAGTGACCATGACTTAGTAATGATGACCTTCCGACTCCGCCCGAAGAAAGTCAACAAGCATGGTGCCACCAGAATCAAGTTCGACCTCAAGAAGCTAAAAGACCCAGAGATAGCAGAAGCCTTCCAGGCAAAGATAGGAGGAAAATTCGCACCACTGTTACTTCTAGGTGCAGAAGACACGGATGTGGACACACTGATCAACACATTTAACACTGTTGTAACCCAAACAGCTAGTGAGATCCTTGGCAAACACCGACAAGCAAAGAAACTTTGGGTTACAGCTGACATCCTTGATCTGTGTGACAAGCGTAGAGAATTAAAGAAAACGAAGTCAGAGGTAGAAGGAGCCAAACAATACAGGGAAATTAACCAGGATATTAAGAAAAGCATGAAAAAGGCAAAGGAGAGGTGGATTGAAGACCAGTGTAAACACGTAGAAGAAAAACTGAACAAAAACAACAGCAAAAAAACATACCAGCTGGTGAAAGGCCTGACCAGTGCAAAACAAGGACGCTCCTCTATCATTCAAGATAGCGAAGGGAACTGTCTTACGGCCAAACCAAGACATTCTGAAGAGATGGACAGAGTACTGCTCAGATTTGTACAACCACCGAGCTACAGGGGACCCAGGCATACTTGTCACCCCACCAGTGATAAACAGTGACAACTATCCCATCCTCCGACAAGAAGTAGAGGCTGCCGTGAAGTCACTGAAAAAGGGAAGGCAGCAGGAGCAGACAACATCCCTTCAGAACTAGTCCAAGAAGGTGGAGAAGACATGATAAGCGCCTTACTATCTGTAATAAGAGCTGGCAGTCAGGGGAATGGCCAACACCATGGACCCAATCACTTATAATAACTCTCCCGAAAAAAGGCAACTTAAACAATGAAAGAATTATCGCACGATCAGTCTTATATGCCATCCAAGCAAAGTCATGTTAAAGATCCTACTGAACAGGCTGAAGCCACAGGCAGAGGAAATCATAAGAAGTACCCAACGGAGAAAGAAACACGCTTAGAAAAAACGGTACAACACAATTTATTAATATTTCGGGTAAATACCCTTTGTCAAAATAGACAAACAAACAGAGACATTATTTGCTACTTATCTTCAGATGCAGAAGGAATGTGGCAACTGAAGGTGACGTAAAAAGAAAAGAAAAGGAAAGGAAGAACAAAAGTAAAAATGACGTCAAAGAAAAAAATCGTAAGAGAAAGACTCCGAGAGAAACTAAACACGAGAGACAAGTGAGTGTGTAAGCGCGCGCATGAGCGAGCAAAAGTAAATGCGCGTGTGTGAGGCCGGGGAGAGAGAGAGAGAAGAGAGACAGCGAGAGAGAGAGAGAACGAATGGGGAGTACCCTTGGGCACGAAGTAGGCTGAGTGTCTAATACACAAAGCCAGCTAAACACCAACCCGAAGGCAAACCTTATATCACCATCGAGTTGAGGACTACCTCGGGGAAAAACGGGAGGACCCCGGGAAAAAAAAACCCAGCATTTAGCATGGTACACAACAAGGAATATCGATGAAACAAAGCAAATAATCAAATTCAGTAAGAGAATAATGGTATAAGAGGAGAGTAGGTAGTTGTGAAACCATCTTCAAGGGTAACTCCAAAAAAAAAAAAAAAAAAAAAAAAAACGGGTGTGGGGGGAGACTGAGAAAGACAAAAGGGGCGGGGAAAGGGAAGAGAGAGAGAAAGGGGGAAGAGAGAAAAAGAGAGAGAGAGAGAGAGAACAAAAAGGGAGGGGGGGGGGGAAGGCAAACAAACAGAGCCACCAGCCCCACCCAACAGGCACCCTCCAGCCCACGGACGAACGCACAGGCATGCGAACAAGACGACCACATACATCCCCAAGGGAATGCACATGATCGCCCCCCACACCCGCGCATAAATCCAAGGACCGGCGACCAGGCGCCCGACAGGGAAGGGCAAGGGATCCAACTTAACGTATGGCCAGCGCTGAAAAAGTTCCCATGGGAGGCACAAAGTACATATCAATCAGCGCCAGCCGCAACTATCTGGTTAGTGAGTAGTCAGACAGAAGCGACTCGGTAAGGTAAATGACAGCAGAAGACACAGGTAAGGTCCAAAAAGTTAATCTTTCATATTCATCCCGAGTGGCGCCACAGTGCCCAGTTTATTAATCAAAAATTTTTCTCGGTCTTTCCTGGCCCAGACATTACTGGCTTGCATAAGCCAGAGGCCTTTAACACGAATGTCCGAGACGGAGTGATCGGCCTGGTTGAAATGTCGCCCGACCGGTCTATTGTAATGGTACTTGACCGACTGAAGATGTTCTTTAAAACGGTCGTTGATGGTTCTTTCCGTCTCTCCAACATAGAGTTGGCCGCATTTCACACAGGAGATGACATAAATCACGTTGGTAGTTTGACATGTGAAGTATCTGTCTATGTTGAATTTGTAGCGTGGACCATTCACCACTGTAGAAGGGCAAATAAAAGGACATGTCTTGCAATTTGGAACATTGCACAGTGTGGAGCCGGAGGGTCTGGTGGTAGAACGAGGCTTAAGAGTAGAGCGAACAAGCATGTCTTGTAAATTAATATCCCTCTTGAAAGCCACCAACGGAGGTTCAGAAAAGATAGCAGCGGACTCTTTACTGGATGACAAAAGACCCCAGTTAGAAAGAAGTATTTTACGAACCGGATTGGTGTGCGGATGGTAAACCATGGTTACGATGGGCCTGTCACTCTCAGCGGTAGGCTTAGTCTGCAGTATACTCGCGCGACTAAGTTTTTGTACTGTTTGGAGAGAACCTTGAACAACAGTATGTGGGTAATGTCTGTCGATGAAAAATCCAGCCATTTCTTTGGATTGAACATCAAAATCTGATTTTTCGGAACAGATTCTTTTAAGCCGAAGAAACTGAGAAAATGGGATGCAGAGATAGTAAAGTGGACAGTTGATGGGCACCCCTCCCCCCAATCTATAGATTTATTTGATCCTCTCCGTATTTAGACAAACGAACTCCAGCACTTACCACCAATACCTTTATTACCTAGCCATTTTAGTTCCACTCCAGAAATCATTCAAGCTACGTTTTTTGATCAGCTACCAACCTGCGATTATTAAGCCAGATCCCCCACCTAACCTAAATAATTAATGCTGTCATTGACTTCTTTAAACAAAATTATTATATTACGTTTTAAAATGAACCAAGACGAATTACTTCTTCTAAGTGATATCTGTGCTGTAGAGAACAAAGACTTAGACTCTAAAAAACAGCGTCTTTTGTCTGTAATTGTCTCAGGCAAATCAAAGACTTATCTCGGAAAACAGTACATGACAGAAGATATAGAATCCCTCTCACCCGACAAATTAATTAAACTACATTCTAAATATGAAAATCATATTGCTTCACTAATGACACGCGATCTAAGTCGATCTCTTATATGTCTATATACAAAAGCTGTAAGTCACTTCCTACCTATAGACACTGAAAACCTTTTTCATGATCTCGAAAGCAACCCAATAGTTTTAAGTTCGATTGGCAAATTAGCATGTGTCATGTTTTATAAGTTTGGAAATTACCTAGCACCCGCCGTAACCTTACTAGTTACTGGGAGCCATATTGATTTCTCAAAAATAAATTTTAAAGAAGAAGAAAATGGAAGAGACGACTCCACAACAGAACCATGTCTTGACACAGGTTCAAACTGTAACGAAGACTAAAAGTCCAGGCAGGGTCGATGCAGGAAAAAGATTAGCTGAATATAACAGACAAAAGAAATTACAGCTTCAAGCATTAACAGAAAAGACTGACGTAACATCATCAGTGACACTACCATTAGAACCAACACATACCCCACAAAGTGATAAAAAAACAACTAAACCTGAAACAACAAAATATATAGTTGCTGGATTTGTTGTCGGATTTGGTTACGTAGGTTACCAATTATATAAAAAATACAAACCACAGACTCAGTGTACAAAAAATCAAACACTCCAAAAATAAAAGAAGAAGTCTCCACATTACCAGCAACACCCAAAGCCGTGGACCCATTTTACATGCAGTAAATAAATTTATTATTTTAATTTTTATGGTATAAGAAAATGAGCGACACAAAGAACTTAATGAACCTTGTCTATCACTCTGCTGTAATAAGTGGACTAGCAGTAGCTTATTCTATGCTGGGAAAAAGTCTTCTCAAAATGAAATCAGCAGACCTTAGTAAATTAGACTTCGAAGACAGTGCTAAACTAGTAGTTGTTATAACAGCATCGATTGCAACAAAAGATTTTCTAGTCAAGCAAGGAATTATTCCAGAAAATATTTCTATGTAAATAAAAATATGGCAACTATAGCTGTCATGATTGGTGGTGCAGTTATTAACGCATTAGCTTTCAGTGGGTCAAACTATTTCTTTTCAAAAGTGAGTAAAGAAGAATCAGCAGAAGAAATGAAGCGACACAATGAGGCATCTGAAAAACTAGCTCAAGCTCAACAAGATTATGAAAAGCAAAGAATTGAGAAACTTGATTTTATTAATGAAAAACTAAAACTTGAGGGTCACGCACAGCATACATTTTCAAATGTTGATGACGCGATCAAAGAATACTATCTTGTAACTGGTGAAGACATATCTATTCCTCAACCAAAACTTAGCGACTATTACCAACCAAGCTCAGAACAAAGAAATGGAGAAATAATATTTGTTCTAGTAGGAATGACATTAGTATATTTTACAGGAGTTTATATTGCTAGAAAAAATGGCAGACGCTAAACTATCAAAAATATATTACTCCCCAATTGGCTACTGGAAAGGGAATACTGCAATAAAAAAATTACATGCTGCTGTGGGTGGAGATGTTAACCAAATAAAACAGTGGCTTAAAAAACAGGCAATTTGGCAAATATATCTTCCTGCTCCAAGAAAAATAACAAGGCCTCATTTTGAAAACACATCACCTAATGACACACACCAAATAAACCTCCTGTTTCTTCCGCATGACACAATAAGAAAGAAACAATACAAGTATGCATTAACTGTTGTTGACATAGCTTCAAGGTATAAGGATGCAGAACCCATAACTGACAAAAAAGCTGTAACAGTGGCCACTGCATTATCAAAAATATATAGTCGAGGTCCTTTAAAATACCCTAGGCTTGTGCAGGTTGATGATGGGAGTGAATTTAAAGGGGCTGTTAATCAATTATTTGCAAAGCATGGCGTACTGGTTAGACGCGGTATTCCAGGCATGCATAGATCACAGGCAATTGTTGAAAACTTTAACAAGCAATTATCGGAGAGACTTTTTAGCTATCAGTATTCTAAGGAACTCATGCATGACGCACGTAACACTGAGTGGGTTAAAAGATTACCTTCTGTGATAAAAGCAATGAATAATGATGGTCACCCTAAACCTGTTGATTCTATTAAATTGAAAACAATACCGTCAGAAATAAAAGCAATAACACCTCCAGACACTAACTTATTTACAAAACAGGTGAGATATTTGTATCAACCCGGTGAGGCTGAAAATGACGTTAGACGTAGGGCAACTGATCCAATTTGGTCTACATCTGTTCATAATATAAAAAAAATAGTTCCTTCAGCTAATGCAACAATATATTATCTGTATGAGCCTGCACCAAAGAGGGCATTTGTCAGAGAAGAATTACAGATTATTCCCCCAGACACCGTTACTCATTTCAGTAACTAACTCATCAATTAATTCATCAACCAGTTCGTCAGCTATTTCTTCAGATAACTTGAGTCTGTAATGACCAGGTGCATAAGCTTTTTCCTTAGTGTGAAACACTCGTTTTGTGTCTCCAACTGCCAGAGACTTCTTATGTGTTTGGATCATTTCAATATTATGTTTGTTTGATCTTAGTGTCTTGTTTGGATAATCAGGCATTAATGCACCATCTAACACTTGCTTGTAATGTTCATGACGAATGTCTTTATTTTTTATCGCTGTTTTCTTGATACCTTTGGCTTTTGACTGACTACCCTTCTGGTGCAGTATAGAATACATTTTTGATCTCAGTCCAACGTACTCAACTATAGGCACACCATTTAGTTCATCCTTAAACTTACCAGGCACTTTCTTGTTTTGTGTGCTAAACAGTGGATGGTCTTTAGGGTAGTCAGACGTGTCATACATGTGTAACTCTGTTTTCATGTCTTCATAAAAGTCTTCAGTACACACATCAATGATCATAGAGTCAGTGTCAGTGTATAACAGACGGCAGTCAGGATACTTTGGTTTGAAGTAATCATAATAAAATTCAAGCATTAATAATTTTGACAACTCCAGAATAGCCATACCTATAAATACTGGCTTGTCCAGTTTAACAATCTTTTTTTTGAGTGACACTGCATACAATGATGAATGAAACTCTTTGTACCCTGTGTACTGAGGCTTACTTGTAAGTTTAATTGCACCCGATTCAGTTGTGACCAGTCTCACATCTTTGCGGTGATGAGGATTTTCCATTGTCTTGCCAAAACAGGCATTGTTCATAAGCTTAAAGAAGTCTTTGTCAAATGCAGTGTTACCTTCTCTCGCACGAAGGGTTGTGTTCTTCATTATGTAATCTTTCATGAAAGCACTCTGATCAAATTGAATGCCTCTGTGAACTTTTTTTAGTACTAACCCATGCCTGATGTAAAACTGCAGCAATCGATAGTGTCAAACGTAATTGAATTTGTCATTCAAATTTGGTACAAGTTTGGTGTCTTCTTTTTTCCCAGTCAAACTCAGTTTCTCAACTGCTAATGGATAATCATTATGGTAATCATGTAAATGGTGTGGATACTCCAAGTCTACTTCAAAGATCCAACCCTTTTCATCATTTTGACCTCGATCCATAATATATTTTGTTAATTTTTTTATGCCATACTGTGACAAATCATACAAACAAAAGTTTTTTAATGGCAACAATTCACACATTGCAAATCCATACAAATTATTAGCATCCAAGTACGTAATAAATGACCTTGACATTGAGGGGTCAAAGTCGTCAAGATATTTATTATTTGCCTTGGCATAATTATTTGCTGCAATACTAATGCCACCCCTCAATCCACGTTCCACCATTTCACCCATCGTACGATCATACAACAGGTCTATAAATATCTTACTGGATTTCAAAAATGCATCCCATGTCATGCCAGGACTAGTTATGTAGCAAGCAGGGTCAAGACTGTAGTGCAACAAACCCTTTTCACGATAACTTTCAAATACATCTGCTAGCAAGCAAACGTCAGCTTTCAAGTACTGATCGTGGTAATCACCAATTGTCTGACACCCTAATTTATCCCACGCATCAAGTGCGTGTTGATATTCAGAGTCAGAAATACCTTTACCATTAAGTGTGGAATAAAATTTCTCTTTTGGTGGCAGTCTCCTTTCTTCAAACACAACCCAGTGATCAATGTATTCATAGGGGTAGACTCCTTTCTTAATCAAGTCTGGTTCAAAATATTTACTTGTTATTGGATACTCAGTCAGTCCTTCTGCCAGACTAGCAAGACCTAAAGACAAATGTTGCATGGAGTCATAAAATGCTAATTTGTCCAATCTAAAAGTCAAGTACTTCTCAGTTGTCTGGGCAATGCAACTAATTTTTCTGTAAGACTCATCAACAGCCTGCATGATGATGTGTGAATCATATCCTTTGAGATTGTGGAAAAAGATTGGTAACTTATATGTCTTTGGATCTGTTTTTAATAACAAGTTACAATTGTTATGTGCGGCGCCTCTGTAACGTCCAGTTATGTGATCGTGGTCGCGAACTTTGTCACCCTGGAGGGGTTGTTCACAAATCCAACACGTCTCAACTGTATCAAATTTTAGTTTGTCTTCTTCTGTCATCATCAAAGGCATCTGGCTTGTTGTGAGATACCCCCACCCGGGTCTGCCCTGGGGGACTTGGGTGGGGTTAGGTATTTTTTAGTTCCCAGGGTCACCCTGGTCAGCCCCACAGGGTGGGTTTTTCTCTCTATTCTGGGGCATGTGTTTCTGTCTACCCTTTGTCCATTCACCTGTATTTGCCTTTTTAAAACTCTCCCTACTGTCTGCACTGCCTGTAGCTCTTGATATTGGATGTGTGTTGCTAAATGGTCTTAGCTTTATTTAGGCCCCATGTGTTAGGTTTATTTAATGTATTTGACCGGCTGGCGACATACATTCAATGTTCTGTTTATTTTTTTTTTTTTCACAAGCAGTGCAGGCACGTCCTGAGAAAGCCTTGTTGCTGTCGGGACGCTAAGCAATGTACAATCAATTGTTGTGAGATACTGTACTACCTGACTATACAGATGTCTCATTTCTGTTAAAAACAGACATGCTGCATTTTCACCTCTGTAGATAACAGGCTCTGAATGCAAACCGTCTGACCTAACAAGAATGTATCCAAAAGAACACACCACTTGGTCACTCAACTTTATAGTCTTTGGTAATGACTCTGGAACAGGACCCTCATATGGAACAACGAGTGATTCAAAATCTGCATACACTACAAACGGCAGCTTTTGCTGATTCCCATAGTTCTTAAAATACACTTGACTACCAGGATCTGGATACCTCAGTATTGTTTGAATGTCATCAGCCGACCTGCAGTGCTGCACATGTTTGTGTGCTACTTTTATAGAGGAAAACCTCTGTAAACATTTTTTACAAAATTCCTGTTTACCGTCATGTTTTGTTGTATGATGAATTAGTCTTGACATACTTCTGATAATTGTGTAGTGAAAGTTATCACCAGATCTTATTAGCAACATGTCAACATGTCTATCTTCTGACTGCCCATAGGTTGGGGCAATTGGAGATACTCTAATTGGCTGTAACTTATTCTCAGATTCATTTTCCCACACAAACACATTCACAGATATACCAGGATTTAGTTTTTCAAACAAGTCTATATCCTCTATTTTAACAGGGAACTCAATGCCACTGAAGTTGAGTTCATTTACAAATTTGGTATAGTTAGATACACGATCAGGTTTTACTCTTACAAAATGAAGTTTAGCAAGCACACACCACATAAAACATAAATTATCATTGTTTTGAATATTGACTACAGCCTTTTTGTTTGCAACCTCAGTTGGAAGTGGTATCCATGATTTACCTAGTATAGGATGATATCTTGACTGCTTCAGTTGTAGTTCATGTACAAGGCCTTCATGCCAGCCAGACCCTTGCATTTCTGCTCTGTCAATTGCTTCATGGAAGTCTGGTAACAATCTTTCTCTAAACACTTTCTCTAGTTCTCTTCTCGAATTAACTGTGTGCTGCCTTGTCGAGATATACGTTGCAATAACTTCACCAACATCTCTGGCAAATTCTATTTTTGCAACAATCTGAATCTTTACACTATCAGAAAGAAGGTTATTTTGTATGACTAAAAAAGATCTTTCTATTGATTCATAGACATTGTAAATATTAGATATAGGTAAGTCAGTTGTGTGAAACACGTTTCTTAATCTTTGATGGTTGTCCATCTTTTTTATTTGTCCGACAAAAAAATAAATAGAAAATTATATAATGAAAATGGCACTTTATTGACTAAAATCTATATAATAGACAAAATTAATCACCAACTAATAAGCCACTTCATTGATATGTCTTTTGTGGTATCATGTTCAAGCTTTTGCATGTGTAATATCGTTTTATTGACAGTAATAAATTTAATATTTTTATTTTCTTTTTTTATTTGATGGTATATGAGTAAACACATAATTTTAAACCAGTCAGATTTAGCATCATAAACTATAAAATCTTTTGTCCTATTATTATAACATGGAAAAGTATTAGAATATCCAAGATAAAAACTATATGTCATGTATATTTTCATTGGTGTTGGAAGTGTTGAAAAAGGGCGTCTAACTTGTGTTTTTAAGTCACTAATAAGCATAAAACCCTTGAAACTCGATGTAATATCCATGAATTTACCAATAGGCCAATTTTGATCCTCTTGTCTGTCCGTCATTTTTATAGACAAACCCAAAAGATAAATTAATTCACTAACCCATACCCTGTAGGTTGATCTGTCTTTAAAATGAGCTTTAGATGCTTAGTTGATTTCAGTTTATTTTTTACATCATCCCGTTCTTGCTTATTTGGAATGACATCGTTTTCTCTGAGACAGTCTTCGAAGCTGTCACGATCCTTACAGTAAAACAAACATATAAACTTTAACTGTTCTCGAAAATCTTTCAGTACAGCATTATATTTCTGAGTGAGAATCCATACACTTATGTTTGCATGTCTGCCACTAAAGGCAAGTTCTGCTAATGTGTTTCTCTTCTTGACAATGTCTTTCTCTGCTGAACAGTCATCAACAATGAACAAAGTTGGCTGTCCTTCAAATTGCTTGTAAAAAGATTGTAGGCAGTCATTCAGTTTTTTCTCAGGGTCGACTAAGTATATGTTGCTGTCAGTCCAAATGAATAAACGGTTGTGATAAGCTTTGTTGTGTTTGATTGTTGGACAAAATATTACAATGTTTTCGAAATGGTGGATGTATCTTGTTTGTAATAAGTCAAGTACAAATTCAGTTTTCCCACACCCTGTGGCACCACAAAATAAACCACAGTGTGGATCGAGTGTCATTAAGCTCCGGTTCATTTTAATACACAATATAATTTTAATATATGTGTCCACTCAGTCTGCTTTCTGCAATATTGAGTTGTGCGTCATATATCAGGTACAAATATATATTTATGGCTGCAGCAGTTTCAACCTTCTTTTGTATCTGAATTGTAATCCCATCACTACCATTCTCAACAGTTCGTCCTGACCCATGAAGATAGTCGTCATCTGTACTACGAAGGTCTAGCCACAGTGCATACTTATTTGTAAGGTATTGACCAATCCTAACGTCATACAGATGTAGATCTTTGCACGCAATGTTTGCTGGTTTATCTCTAATCCTTCCTCCTGCAAAATACTTTGTGATCTCATCGTAGTGTTGATAAGGTAACATTCCAGACGCGTACACTTGATTAGGACGGCCTTCGATTGTGCAGGCCCCACCCGGGTCTGCCCTGGGGGACTTGGGTGGGGTTAGGTATTTTTTAGTTCCCAGGGTCACCCTGGTCAGCCCCACAGGGTGGGGTTTTCTCTCTATTCTGGGGCATGTGTTTCTGTCTACCCGAGGTCCATTCACCTGTATTTGCCTTTTTTAAACTCTCCCTACTGTCTGCACTGCCTGTAGCTCTTGATATTGGATGTGTGTTGCTAAATGGTCTTAGCTTTATTTAGGCCCCATGTGTTAGGTTTATTTAATGTGTTTGACCGGCTGGCGACATACATTCAATGTTCTGTTTAGTTGGTTGTTTTTTTTTCACAAGCAGTGCAGGCACGTCCTGAGAAAGCCTTGTTGCTGTCGGGACGTTAAGCAATGTACAATCAATCAATCGATTGTGCAGGACAAATGTGTAATCTTAGGATTGTAGAATTTTTCTGAATCCCGTTTGTATGGAGCCGCTGGTTCAATAAACAACATAAAAATACCTTTCAGTGACCTAGCAGGCGTGTTTAAGTTTATGTTCCACATTGGGTCGCTTTTGTCTTTGGGTATTAAACTATGTCTAATCACCCTGTCATAATAAATTGGTAGTCTTGACTGATACTGATTTTGTATGAGTCTGGCTAGTTCAGTATGTGTGACAATTTCATATTCCAAGGAAATGTTAGAGATCTTATATGTTGCACTAAGATCAGATGATTTAATAACTTTGGAGTAGTCATTGAAAGTTAGTTCAAAACTCAGACGGTCATTCAGTGCTCCTTGATAATAAGGCAGATGAGCTGTTAGGATTTCAAACTCAAGTGGAATGTAGAATCTGGATCCATATGTTTCGGCCATTATAACATCCATGGCTGTATTAGTTACTTTATCTCCGGCGTCGATTCGAAGTTTACCAACATTATCTGGCTGTATGCCTTGGTAAATACGGTCTTCTCGTTCTTCTCTTGTTAGCCAAAGGTCTTTGTAACAGTAGAATACATCTGAGTCATCAAGACTAAACACTTCCTGTCCTTCAAGTTTTACTTTAATAGTTCTAACAATTGCTCTGCCAAGATTGTTAACTAGTGTTCTGTTCACGTCTGCGTCTGATGATAGTTCAATATTAAAAGCAAGGCGTGCAGTGCCAGGAACAATAACGTCACTGGGTCCTAGGTTTGGAAACTTGACTGTAAGTGTTTGGTTCTGGTCTATGGTACTTGGATTGTTTGTGATGACTATTGTTTGTCGAATGCCCTTAACACCCAGAGGCTCACGTAGTTTTTTGTATGGGTCTAACTTTGATCCGTAAGACTGTGTGATTTTTATTATGCACAATAAAAAATATTAAATTAATAAAACAATGGCAGCAGGAGGATTTAATCATGAAGATTTTGGAATGGATGACATGAATGACTATGATACTGGTGCAACAGATATGACTGGAATGGTAACTAGTTCTAGTATGTATCACGAACTATTAAAAGACAAAGTAAACTCATTTTATGACAGTGTTGGTGTCCACCCAGATGTAATAGATCCTAATCAGTTTGAATATGATAAAGGACACTTATTTGTAAATACAGACAGAGGGAAAATAAATCTAACACATAAAAATAATCCTTCTAAGTTTAGAGCTTTAAGTACAATTAAAGGTGAAGTCGGTGGTAACTCTGGGTTGGCAAGATACCTTGGTATTGGAGGGTCTCCTGTTCCCCCAAGACTTGTTAGTGTGCTTCATGACACGCAAACAAAGTTGCCAACGGGGCAAGAGATTGAAATGGCACCAATAACAAGCCTACCAGAAATAGCAAACACAGTGATACAAGAAACTTCATTTACTGAAGGACAAATAAATGATGTTATGAAAACAATAGATGATCCACCTTTGTCAATGAGGGAGATTATGGGTTTGGATAAATCACTGCAGACAATAAGAGGTGAGATGGTAAATAATTTAGCCAAACTAGGAGAGCTTGATAAACACATAGAACGTGAAAAAGAGAAACTGGCTACAGCAGACACAGAAATGAAAGAAAGAATTCAACACAGATTAAATGATTTGCAGATAGAAAGATCAGGAAGGTTAGAAGCGATTAGTATTGGGAGACAAAAACTGAAAACACAAGTCAACAGGATTAGAGAAACTATTCAAAAAATACTTCACGAAGACACTACTCTGGCTGAGAGACTTAAAACACTTTTCATAGAACAGGGTATCACAATTGCCAGTTTAATTACAGCTCTGGGGTTTATTATCAGTACAGTTGTGTTGGCTGTCTCCGGGGGTGGTTCTCCACCTCCAGCACCACCAACCCCAGTCCCCACAGATCCAAAAGACTTACAGTCGTGGGTAAAGAAACAACTGTCTCATATTTCAGATCTACTTAAAAAATTGGCTCTGAAAGCAATAGATGCTTTGCCTGGCATAATTGGCACTGTTGTCAGTTGGCTGATTACTACAGCGGCAAAAGCAGTAGGGTTTATGGCAGAACATGTGTGGGTCTTTTTGGTTACAGTAGGAGGGTTGATGGTGGGTTATTTAATGAAACAGGTAAAGAAGTAATATTCCTAATCCAGTAAGACCTATTACCAATGCAGTTTTCTCTGACTCATGTGTGTTTACTTGGTCTGTTACTGGTGCCGGTTCAGGTGTCGGTGCCGATGCTGGGGCTGTTATTGACATTACTGGTGTTACTATCTGTACAGGTGATGATGATGTTACTGGTGTTACTGGTGTTACTGGTGGTGTTACTGGTTGTATGTGAGAGGTTGTTGGACTCAAGTTTACAGATTGATTAAATCCTAATTTTTGATCACTCCCTGCAACAACTATTTCATTATTATAATTTGTTATTGCTCCAATTTGTAGTTGAAGGTCTGATGGCAACATGTATAACCCTATGCCAACTACAAAGTCAACTTTTGATCTAGCATATCTAAGTACGTCTTGATAGTGTTGTATGCTTGATGGAAGATCTACTACTGCGTTTACTGAGTCTTCCATGTTTGCTAAAAACTGTTTTTGTGCTTCAAATTTGCCACTACCATTTAAAATGTTTGATTTAGTTTGAGCTTGCGCTCCTAAAATACACCACACATACGTTCTGATAGACTCATTAATGCGTTCGACTCCTGCTTGTGTAAACCCTTCACTCTTATCTAGAATAAATGTGGTCCATGCATTAGACTGTTTCTGTTCTATTGAGCCTAACCACACTTCAGATTTTGATGAGAATGAAGAGTAGGGAGGCCAGTAATCTTGAGGGTATTGTCTGTGACTCATAGCATAATACAATGTTCCCATGCCTTTGTGATCATCAAGTTTTTGTGTAAAGTCATACTTTGTACTGATGTTAAATTCATTACAGATCCGTTCAAATGCTTTCAAATCCATGGGATTGTTAAACTGATTAAAACTGGATTCAGTGGGCAGTGGGGTATGCAGTTCTGACAGTATTCTTCTAAGCTGGTAATACATGTGAAAACGATACACAGACCTAATCAGTTTGTTTGGGTGATTCAAATGGTCTGTAAAAGAAACACCACAGCCTGTAGTTGAGCATAGTATAGCAAAGTTAAGTTGGTTTTGAAACATCTGTAGTGGGCTTGAAGACCACTTTCTTGCAGTTGAGTCATCTGTTATTGGAGGGTTTAGGTAATGCTCATAAGGATTTGGCACTTTCACTTGAAATAAATCTCCTTCAGACAAAGCTATATCAAGCTGATTTAGTTGAATTATTTTCTGGTCATAAGTTGGTGCAACATTATACTTGGCATCCACGTTAAATTGAAACGCGTTTACAATGGCAATTGTTGGTGATTTAAATTCCATTGTGCTTTTTTTATGTGATAATAAAAATGTTTATAACCTTAACAAATCTTGACACGAGCAAACCAGTGTGGCTAACTAATGAAATCGATAATCGAGATGGTAACAAGGCTGTGGCTATCCATGAAATGTTTTATACAGTAAAGTGGTTTAATGTAACGGATGATGAAAATTATTCTGTAAGTGGAACTCTTGATGGTATTGAGAAGGGTGATACTTTACGAGCTGGGTATTATGACTTTTGTACTTTAGCTGAATGGCTTCAAAATGAATTTAAAATTAAAGCAACTTTAAACCCAGCTAATTTACTTGTTACAATTGAATTTCCAAAAAGTGGTCAGTTTTCTTTATCAATTAGTCTTTTATTATTACTTGGATTTTTACGTAAAAAAATAACACATCTAGATGAAGATTGGTCACAATCAGTCGAACGTCTACTATCACCAAAAAAACCAAGAATAACTGGCAGATATCCTGTTCATTTGTCAGTACACACAGTGCTAAATGTTTATTTAAAAGAACTGAACACTACTGAAAATGTACACAATGGAAAGCCTTCAACTTTGTTAAGATGCTTGCTGACTGGAACTACCCCATATTGTGAAAGTGTGGTTGCTAGATTTCCTAATTTGCAGTTTAAAAAATTAGGTTCTAATTTCTTTGAGTCACTGAGTATATCTGTAACTAATCAGGATGACAAACCAGTTCTTATGCATGATTTTAGTGTTGTGTTGGAAATTAAATAATTTTATTTTTGTTTATAAAAATGAGTGGTCTTGGTCCAAAGCCTAGAATCATACCAGTTGCGTGTTCAGTAACAGAGTTGAAAGATTTGGCTGACGTACAGGATTTTGAGAAGGAAGGGGAAATTGGAGAAATATATGGTTTTGAACTTGATTCAAATGGCATGTACAAGAGGAAAGTAATTGTTGACATAAAAGACGGTGAAAAACAGATTCCTAAACTTGGTCAACTACGTGATGTTAGTGTACCTACTCCACCTGTAAATAATGCGCCTTACAACTTAATACATGTGGGTAGTAAGTGGGTTGTTTCACCTGTGCCTGTTCCACCACCCACAATTGACTGGGACATAAAGATTGAATTTATTAGTCCTTATGTATACACTGATGATGAAGGCGCCTTAGTGTTTAGGAAGGTTGTTAATTCTGGGCCGCTTATTGTAAGCCTTGTTCCAAGTTTTGCCCTAGACAACAATAGCAGAGAAAAACTGAAAGTTGAAAATTATGAGAGACGGCGATATCTTCTTACAACTAGAAAGGGTAGATCAGATACTTCTGTTGTGTTTATGCCAGCAAGCTTAGTCGTGGCTAGAGAAGTGACAATAGTATTTGAAATTATCATGAAATCTGTTGCTTCTGCTAAAGAGGCTCAAATTGCACAAGGAATTAAACTTACATGGAATGAAACAGTAACAGAATCATCAAAGGTCTTTATTGCTATTACAAAAAATAATGATGTTATTAATGTTTCAAGCAGTATTCCCGCTGTCAAGGTGGTGGTCGACAAAACAACTTTTGTTCGTCTAACTTACATAAACCTTGAACACATTGATCTTGTTGCATTTTATTATGCCAGCAAATTGTATACTTTTGAAGAGTTGCAAAATGTAATTGCTGATTAAAAAAATATTTGTCATAAAAAATGGTGAACTTGTATCCACAAATACCACCTGAGCAGCTTGAGCCTATTGAGCATGATAAAACATTAAAGGCAGATTCATTCCATTTAATGAATATTACAGAAGCGTTGAAGTATTTGGAAGAAGAACAAGCAAAATACTCGAGGTGTAAACGCCGTTACAATAGGGTTTTCAATTCTGTACACAACACATCAATGGCCATGGGGGTGGTTTCGGCCGGATTATCTGTAGGAGGTATAACTCTGTTTGCAACGGGGGTGGGAAGTGTCGTAGGAATTGCTGTTGAAGCTGTTGGCCTTGCCACAAGCCTGGCATGCTTTGGTATGGAAGCCCTTAACAAAAAATTTTATACTAAGTTGCAGAAGCATGAAGCATTAAGTACGCTCGCAGCAGCTAAGCTGACGAGTATGAAACTTATTATTAGTAAATCTTTGGAAGATAATGAAATTGACGATAACGAATTTAAAAGAGTCCAGGATGATTTAGCAAATTACAAGCAACAGAAGTCTGAAATACAGAATAAGATGCGTAGTCAACCCGCGAATGTTGAAGAGCTAAAGCAATCTTTTTTAGAGGAAGGAAAGAAAATAGGCGTAGAAGAAACTATGAAAAAAGTTTACGGACTGTTAGGCAAGTAAAGATCAGTTTTGGTAATCATTCATTAATTCTGAAATACTCTTCACAAAGAGATGTCATGCCTTTTATGCCTGCTCATTTGACGCCATCAGCCCCACCACCAGAGTACTACTGAGAAAAAAAAGTTTTCTTGTTGTCCTTGTAACTTGGAAATTCTGTCCAAGTAAGTTGTGACTTGGGTTAAGAACTTACAAGTTCTTATGTTTAGGTTCTTATAAGTTCTTATTTTAAGTCACTTATAAGAATTTGTGACAACTAACTTGCAAGTACATGATAAGGTAACCTATAAGTTATGTGTCAGTTGAAAGTAACTTATAGGTTACTTGTTACTTATCATGTACTTGTAATTTACTTTTTTTCCCAGCGCGGGGGTGAAGTCCCGTTCCGCCTATCTCTGATATTCCTGTCCCTACTTGGGGGGTGAAGTCCCCTTCTGCCTATCTCTGATATTCCTGTCCCTACTTGTAATGGTGTTTATTTCACTACACGCCTATTGAAAGCGAACACCTTCCTGGTATTCAAAAGCGGTCATGTGTTACACTAAATTACACAGTTCCCTTACCTGGGTACACAAATGCTTTCAAAAGGCCCTGGATAACGCTGGAGTTGATTTGGAAATGTCAGAGCTTTCAAAGGTTAGTGTCACAGATTTCACACCATATGAGAAAGAAAGATCTCAAACTATGAAAAATAGAGTACTAACCTGTGAGCCATTTCAACCTGTTAGGTCTCATCAGAATACCTAGAAGGTATTTATGGCTCCCCCTCGCGAGGTATGCCAAAACAACGAAGAGCCCTAACAGACAAACACACTGTTACATTTAATCACTTTCCTCTTGTAGAAGGCTTTTTATTCTCTTGATGTCTTCAACGGTAGCACTACTGGCTGTTTCTAGCTCACGCAGCTTTTCAACCATGAGTTTAATTCTTTCCTGTGTTTTTCGAATGTTCTGGTCAAACGTTTCCTTTTTATTTTTTGCCCTAGCTAGGTCTAATCGAAGACGTTTTTTCGAGATAGTCTCTTCCTCTGCCATCGTATCTAAAAACGCTTGAGTAGATGTACGCTTTCTATCAATCTCCATTTCCATAGCTCTGTTTGAGTTGCTAGTCATTATATAATTATCTATTACCTGCGTGTCTTATTTATACCTAGGGTATTGCAGGGTAGAACATTCTACATGACGAGAATGACTAAAAATACACTACATGTCATGGGTGCTGTGGTGGAAATGACTAATGACTAAGAATACACTACGTGTCATGCGTGGATGTGATGAAAATGACATGGCACATTCCAGACTAGGTAACAAAATGACATAGCAGATTTTGGCAAGGGACATAACTGCTGCTGGCTTCATTCTTGTCACACCGGAACCAGTGTGACAAGAATGTTTTTCTAGGTCAAACCTAAACTACAGTGACAAAATATTTCGCCTGTGACCAACTTTCTTAACTGTGACCAACTTTCTTGACTGTGACCAACTTTCTTGCCTGTGACGAACCAAAATAGAATAAAGTGAGTTAATCGAAGTAGAAATTATTTTGTTTGCTGTGACTGATTTGTCTATGACATGTGCCGCACATGCCGCGTGCGCCGCGTATGTTATGTAATTTGAGTATGGTGAGTGTGCCGCGTGCGTGCCGCGTATGTCTGTATTTTGAGTATGGCGAGTGTGCCGCGTGTGTGCCGCGTGTGTGCCGCGTGTGTGCCGCGTATGTGTCACGTATGCCGCGTATGTCATGTATTTTGAGTATGGTGAGTGTGCCGCGTGTGTGCCGCGTATACCGCGTATGTGCCGCGTATGCCGCGTATGTCATGTATTTTGAGTATGGCGAGTGTGCCGCGTGTGTCATGTATTTTGAGTATGGTAAATATGCCGCGTGTGCCGCGTGTGCTGTGTGTGATGTGTATTTGAGTGTGCCTGTCTAAACAAAGACAGGTTTAACTGTATTAAAAAGTGAAACCTACCCTCTCGATGGCGAAATACTTTGTCATGTGTTAAGAGTCACGAGCTAGGCATGTGAGGTCAGTTGCTAATAGCAACATTGACGTCACTTACTTCTATGTGGGGGGGGGGGGGGGTTGCGGCAATAATGCCTAACGGGAATTCCCACAATGGCGCAAGTAGTCATTTCCCGAAAACAGCTGATCGTAAATGAGTCGTTTACATTGACAAAGGTAAAACTGTAAATGCCGATTGAATAATTAGCCTTTGTTTAAAGAAGTCAATGACAGCATTAATTATTTAGGTTAGGTGGGGGATCTGGCTTAATAATCGCAGGTTGGTAGCTGATCAAAAAACGTAGCTTGAATGATTTCTGGAGTGGAACTAAAATGGCTAGGTAATAAAGGTATTGGTGGTAAGTGCTGGAGTTCGTTTGTCTAAATACGGAGAGGATCAAATAAATCTATAGATTGGGGGGAGGGGTGCCCATCAACTGTCCACTTTACTATCTCTGATGCTATTCTTACATTTGGGGTTGTGCGAAGAGCGGTAGTCGAGGTATGAATGTGAATCGGTAGGCTTGTAATGTATTGAAGTTTTCAACATTCCGCAGTCAATACTGATGCTCATGTCCAGAAAGTCGACTGAAGTAGCTGATATATTGTATGTGAACTTGATGGATGGGTGGAAATCCTGCACGAAGTGGATGAAGTCTAAAAGTGCAGCGTGGGTCATGTGTGTAGCTCCGATACCATCATCGATGTAGCGTTTATACATCTCAGGGACAGGCCCGGTGTATGTCTGAAGTATTTGGTTCTCAAGGAAACCCATGAAGAGGCAGGCATAGCTGGGTCCCATTTTAGTGCCCATCGCTACGCCACTGCACTGAGCGAAGGTGACGCCATCAAAGGAGAAACTGTTAAGAGAGAGAACCAATTCAGCCAGACGTATAAGAGTATGAGTAGGAGGTTGTTTATGACTTCTTTGGTTGAGGAAGTACGAAAGTGCATTGAGGCCGTCATTGTGCGGTATGACAGTATATAGTGAAGTGACATCAAGTGTAAACAACAGTTCAGGTTTGAAAAGTTGTTTCTGGTTGACTTGGTCTATGATCTCTAGAGCATGGTTGGTGTCTTTAATGTAAGTAGATAGAGACTGGACAAAGGGTTGGAAGATGATGTCCAGGTATTCGGAGATGTGTTCTGTGGGACAGCTGCAAGCTGACACTATGGGGCGGCCGGGATTGTTGAGTTTGTGAATTTTGGGGAGAAGGTAAAAGTTAGGTTGCTTAGGCCGCTTTTTGATGAGGAGATTAGCTGTTGAAGGAAGCTCTCCTTGAAGAATCATCTCTTTGACTGTCTTGGAGATGCGCTTTTGATCAGCTTGGAGGGAGCTTTCGTCAAGGTGTTGGTAGTGTTGGTAGTAGAGGAAATCATAGCTGAGGAACAGGCAGGCTTCAGACAAGGGCGCAGCACAACTGAGCAGATCTTCAACCTGAGAGTTCTATGTGAGAGGTACCTCCAGCACCAGCAAGACCTCTATCATGTCTTTGTGGATTTTAAGAAGGCGTTTGACAGGGTGTGGCATGCAGCCCTTTAGTCCACCATGAAGCTGTACAACATCAATGCCAACCTGATCAAAGTAATAAAAAAAAAAAAAACTTTACAACAAGGCCACTAGCACAGTCAAAATAGGACATCAGACAAGGCTGCTTGCTGTCACCTACATGGAAAGAATCATGACAGATGCTCTGAAAGATCATGAAGGAACTGTCAGTATTGGAGGCAGAACAATCAAGAACTTGCGCTTTGCGGACAACATTGATGGCCTTTTAGGAACAGAGGAGGAGCTAGCTCAGCTGGTGGTAAATCTGGACAGTACAGCCATTGCGTTTGGAATGGAAATCAGCACAGAGAAGACCAAACTGATGACCAATAACGCCAGTGGCATTGGCACCAAAATCATGGTTCGAGGACAAAAACTGGAAACAGTTAAGAAATTCAAATACTTAGGAGCCATTGTGACAGATGAAGGAATAATGTCCAGGATTGCGCAGACAACAACAGCGCTGACAAGACTGAAGACCATATGGAAGGACAGAAACATCACACTCTGCTCCAAGATCAGACTGATGCGCTCCTTAGTCATCTCAGTGTTCTTATATGCCTGTGAGTCATGAACCCTCACAGCAGACCTCAAAAGGAGGATACAAGCCACTGAAATGACATGTTTTCGAAGGCAGCTTGGCATTTCGTACAGAGATCATAAGTGGAAAGCAGAATCAGGCAAGCCATCGGGCCCTATGAAGACCTATTAGCCATTGTGAAAAAACACAAACTGAAGTGGTATGGGCATGTCACGCGATCAGCAGGGATTGCCAAGACAATCCTGCAAGGCACTGTGCAAGGAGGAAGAAGGAGAGGAAGACGGAGAATAAATGGGAGGACAATGTCTCAGAGTGGGCAGGACTGAAGCTGAGCAACACACTAAAAATGGCAGAGAACAGAGTGGAATGGAGGGAGCTGGTTGCCAAGTCATCAGTGGTGCCCCAACGGTCTGCAAGACTACGGGATAGATAGATAGTATATAATATTTTGCCAGAGTGCAGATTGTGCGTACAGCCGTGCACATGTGTGTTACACTCCTCACATGTGCACACGCGCGCGTGTGTGTGTGAGAGAGAGATGTACTTCATGTTTTCCCAACAGTATTTTTTTCTTTACCGAAGTGAATTAACAAATCCAATATAATGCCGTAGATTTACGAGCTGCTATGTTTCCAATCAGCCCTGTCCACATAAAAATACGAGGCTGATTTTTTTCAAGCTACATACATTTTCATGAGCCCCTGAGGTTGCAGGGGACTCTTTGCCTCTTGTAAAATGAAGGGATCAGTTAAGCGTCTTTAGCAGATCAAATCAAACTTGGCAGTTTGTTGGGACAACACCAATGATCAGTCGTGGCCTGCGATGATAACAGGTGTTAACTGCGCTTTTGTGTCGGGCAAACGGGTACGTGCAATGTGTGAGTGTCAACGGTCGTCATAACCCTCCACCACAGTGCCTTTTTTCAGTGTGTGTCACCCTCTTAGTCTTGTACCTTCTTCTTCTTCTTCTTTTCGTTCGCAGTCAGTCCAGCACCGGCGATGAATGACGTCGTTTTCTCCAGGTCTTCTCGACTGCCGTAGAGTTTGGTCTGCAGTGGGGTTGGCGACGGCCACACTTCTTTTCTTTCATCGTCCAGTAGGGGGGGTCATGTACCTAAACCCCAGCATCTTCCTTGGTGTGATGATGTACATGCGTCAATGACTGAAAGCACAATTTCTATGAGACCCTGCACCACTCCTGTTTCCAGTTGATTTTGTAGATGGAAAGGGCATTATCGACACAAAGTTGACATATATCAGCAAGAGGCATAGATTCTCATGCTCCCTGTGGTTCTCTTTCACCCCTGTGGCTGCAGGGGTACTTGAGAATCCATGCATTTTACAGGGGATTCTTGCAGACAGGAGTGCTTTGCGACTGAGACAGTCTGATCCTCCCATTAATTAATTGATTGATTGTGTACTCTCCTTGAGACTTCAAACAAGGGCGACATATGGCAGTGAGAGTCATAGATACACATGTGACCCATGTGGCCTAAGGCACCCTTGATACACCGCTTGAAAGTACATGAGCATCTGTGGCACTTGCAGTAGGGAGCAGCTCCCTATAATCTAATTCCTAGGCGATGTAAAAAGATGACTGCTGTCTTAATCCGGGTGGGTCGGTTTGACTTGACATTAGGGAGACTTCGAAGACAAGCAAAATGTGTTTTGATAGCCCATTTTGTTAGTGATGTCAGCAGACTGTGTGTACCACCTTACGAATGTATTACTTCGGTTGGAAATTTTTTTCAGATTGCCAGTTCTCACAAAACAATTTTTCGTAAGTCGATTATGGATAAAGACCCTTAATGTAACACATGCACCTCTGCAGAATGCAGGGGTTGATGAGAATCCAGTGCATCCATGTGCCAATGTGTGTGTCTTTGTGTTGTAGTTCAAAGAGATTGATACGTGGCCAAAACTGTCACATTTTCAGGAGATCTATGAAGTTTGCTGCTCATAAGTCAAGAAATCATGGTGTCTAAATGAATGGCCATCAGTCACTGAAATGCATGACTCGCCACAGTTTTTATGCACCAACAAATCATGAATGGCTGGTCTAATGAGGACAAGTTTTACACATGCAGACACTCACCTAGCCGAGAAAAATGGCAACACATAGGAACAGAAATGCAATGCGTTTTGTCTCAGGGACAGTAGGGCGACTAGACATTGACCCCGGGTTATGTACCGACCAACGCCTCTGCCACCTGCTCTCTCCTTTCTCTGCCATCCGCCCCCTCCCCCTTTCTTTCATCACACCACTTTTTTTTACCTTTCTTTACTACTACTAGTACACACAGACACAATTTTTTTTCTTTTATCACAAAAGATAACAAAACATCGGTGTACATATATCACATTTCACAGAGGCATGAAGATTTTGACAGAGGTCCTGTTTTGGTGTTAAGAATGTGGACTCAAAATCCATATGCTCCTATCTGAGTGTCTAAAGCATTCAAGGTCCATTTCTACCAAACCTCTCTAACACGAGCTGCTTTTTATGGCTACTTTTTCTATGCAACAGGAGGGACCGCACATAAAAGCTTCTACTGTATGTCTGACTGTGTGTGCACGAGTCTGTATGTGGGTGATTGTATCTGTTTTATCTTGCCTCTCAAAAACAAATTTGCTGCCACCAAAATGCTTCCAAAAATGAAAAAGAACGGACATATTTTATGGGGGCCTTGGCTTCCTGGGCCCCACCAGGGCCAAGATGGACCCTGGACCCCATCCTCTCTGACACATTTCCTGCTTTCCTACTGTTCGGCATTTTTTTTCTTCTTATGTCTGAGACAGAGAAAGAGAGATCAGTAAATGGTTTATTTTAAAGTGGATAAGTATTGGCACTTCTGTCATTTTGTTTTACACTTGTGATAGAGTGAGAGTGCAATGATTTTTTGTTTTGTTTTGAATGATTGTCCCTGGAATTGCGAGGGAGGGGCGCAGGGTACACAGCAGTGCAAATTAAGCTTCTTGTGTTTATCTTTTCAGGTGTTTGCTGGACTCATCACACTACGGAAGATCTGCAACCATCCAGATCTCTCTACGGGAGGACCACGTGTTTTGATAGGACAGGACCTATCGAGACATGATGAGCAACGCTATGGGTTTTGGCAGCGGTCTGGAAAAATGATAGTTGTGGAAGCACTTTTGAAGCTGTGGCATCGACAGGGCCAGCGTGTACTTTTCTTCACACAGAGCAGAGCTGTAAGTTTATAGGCTAGCCAGCCTAAATACAATACAATACAATAATACTTTATTAATCCCTCACGGGGAAATTCACTGTCTGCCCATACAACACATGGCATCATCATTCACTCATAAAAATAATTAAATAACCCATAACTCTCAGTTAAAGAAATGAACTGTAACAGACGTATTGTTACCTTTGTAACACACTTGGCATTTATTATTTTTTTTAAAAATGTATATAATAATAATAATAATAATACTGAGAGGGAATGGAATACTAAGGAATGGAAGAATGTTGACCGACACTATCTACTGATATTACTGTTGAAAAGGGTAACAGCCTGAGGGACAAAAGAGTTGGCATAACGTGATGTACGACTTTTGGGTACTCGGAGTCTGCCACGTCGTTCGATACATCTGCTGTCAAATTCATATCTAAGTGGATGCGTTTTGTCATCAAGAATGTCAGCCAATTTGTTCGTAATCCGTCTGTTGTACAGTGTGTCCAAATTATCCTGTGCCCTACCATTCACCCTGCCCCCTTTCCGAATTACTTTGTTAACGCGATCTTGGTCTCTTTTACATAAATTTCTCCTCCAGCGCATCGGTCCAAAAGTTAAAATGCTAACAATACTGGAGCAGTAAAACATCTTTAAAAGCTGAGTGCTTACATGAAATGATCTGAGCTTTCTCAAACAGTAAAGACGGGTATGCGTTTTTTTCACAATAGCATCTGTGTTTTGTTTCCAGTTGAGCGCATTGTCAAAAAGAACACCTAAATACTTGTAGGACTCTACACGCTCAACTTCTGTTCCCTTGATAACAACAGGACCAGGATGCTGTTTGTTATTCCTGAAATCTATCACCATCTCTTTTGTTTTGCCAACATGTAATTCAAGATAGTTTCTATCGCACCACTCTACAAAGTCATCGATCTCCTGTCGATAGTGTCCGTCGTCCTTATCTGTAATCAGACCTGTCAGTGCCGTGTCGTCAGCGTATTTGTCCATGACACAGTCGTCATGGGTAGCTCTACAGTCTGCTGTGTACAAAGAAAAGAAAAAAAAATCCCCCCAACCCTCAGCTTAACCCCCCTCCCCAAAAAATTCAGATAAAATATGTGACTGCCAAGTGTGTCAAATGCAGAGAACAAGCCGATGAAGAAGAAAAAAAAAAAACACTTAGAAAAGACAGTTACAAGACGATTTATTAATATTTGTTTATGGGAAGATGCGATAACTGTTTCACATTACATGAGGTATGATTACAAAAAAGTAATGATAGTTAAGCAGGCATTTATAAAGTACATGAGCCAGATCAATAAAATTAGTATCAAAACATTTATTCAAGCACAGTATGGAGCTGGTATCTTTTGAGATGGTCTGGTCAAAATCCATACAAATTTGAAAGTTGATAGGGTACTTGTGTATTGTCCAGCACTGCCTGCATGTAGATTGTGCAATTCAGTTCTGAAAGAAGGGACTTTGACAAGGAGTACTGGTCAGACTGTCAAATTTCAGGTGGGAATGAGCACACGTTTGCTCATTATTTATGCATGTACCCATGTGTCTTCTTTGGAGAAATGCCTTCAACTTTTGATCTTTCCTTTGGAACAGTTGAAAGGATAGTGCGCAATGACCTTGACCTGCAAGAAACTATCTACATTAAAGGCCCTATACTTCCGCTGGAAACTGCTGGAAACAGTCATGTATTGTGGTATTTCATTACAGCCCAAGTCCATTTGAACATCACAGGTACTCATTTCCCTCCAGAAAACGTGACATCGGAACACCGTACAAAAACCTAGTTCGTCTCGACGCGTAATCATCCTCGTGTAAAAATAGATTAGCAGCAGACGACACAGATACAGTGATAGTTTTGACTACTACAGACATGCGCATTGAATACAAATATGGCATCACAGTGATTCTGTCAAGCAGACACTTCTTTGGCAGTGTACCTTCAACTAGAATGATATTTCTTGCAAGGAATCAGCTTGGTGACTGATACAGAGCCTAGCAAACGGAAGTTAGTAGTAGCGTCAGAGATTTTAAATACTGCGCCAGATTGACAGGGCTGGTGTGAGATCATTGCCGAGTCAGGAGGCAAGACCGATTCGAGGAGAGGAGAAAAATCAAGTTCCTGGCCGGTGAGACTGACACCGACGCAGAGATGAAAAACAAGGCTACATTCCGACTTGTAAGTACCATTCCGAACATTTTATATGACCCATGTACGCTACATCATCGTTTATGTTCTCTTGATTCAACACATTTCACGCGTGTGTGTTGAGCCAGCATTACATCAGAAACTGGCAGGAGACTGCGTGCTTTGAACCGCAGGTGTTTGTACACATGGAGGTATTATCTGTGAGGAGTGCCTGGCCATTCGCGCTTCGCAGGGGACTTTGTACCAGGTGCCTGGGGCCATACACTGCTTTCAGTGCTTCGTAGAAGCCCCTGTAGTCACCATTGTCAGCACAAAGCTGGGTCCCCTGCGAAGCGCGAATGGCCAGGCACTCCTCACAGATAATACCTCCATCTTGAACCGCTGGTCGGAATACTTTCAGAGCCTCTTCAGCGCTGAGCGCACTGTTCAAGAAGCAGTCGTCCTACAAATCCCACACCTCCCAGTAAAGGTTGAATTGGACGAACCGCCCACCGCTGAAGAGACCCTCACAGCCATCCACCAGCTCAAGAGTGGCAAAGCAGCAGGCATTGATGGAATACCGCCAGAGATCTGGAAACATGGAGGCACAGCACTGCACAACAAGCTCCATGACCTCTTTCTCTGCTGCTGGGAGGAAGGAACACTACCAAAAGATCTCCGTGACGCAGTCGTTATCACCCTGTACAAGAACAAAGGCGAGAAGTCTGACTGTTCCAACTATCGGGGAATTACCCTGCTGTCCATTGCTGGGAAAATCCTTGCAAGGCTGCTCCTGAATCGGCTGGTACCTGCCATCGCTGAAGACCAACTCCCAGAGGGCCAGTGTGGCTTCAGAGCAAACAGGAGCACCACCGATATGGTCTTTGTGCTGAGACAGCTACAGGAGAAGTGCCGCGAGCAGAACAAAGGGCTGTACGTAACATTTGTCGACCTAACAAAAGCGTTCGACACTGTGAGCAGGCAAGGCATGTGGCAGATCCTGGAGCGACTTGGCTGTCCCCCAAAGTTCCTCAACATGATTGTCCAGCTACACGAGGACCAGCAAGGCCAGGTCAGACTCAACAATGACCTCTCAGAACCATTCCCTATTCTCAACGGCGTAAAGCAGGGCTGCGTGCTGGCACCGACCCTCTTCACCATCTTTTTTAGCATGATGTTGAAGCAGGCCACAGTGGACCTCGATGATGACGATGCAGTGTACATCAGGTATCGTCTCGATGGCAGCCTGTTCAACCTCAGACGACTGCAGGCCCACACGAAAACCCTAGACCAACTGATTCGTGAGCTGCTTTTTGCTGATGATGCTGCCCTCGTTGCACACACAGAGAGAGCCCTGCAGCGCATCACGTCTTGCTTCGCAGATGCTGCCCAGCTCTTTGGACTCGAGGTCAGTCTGAAAAAGACAGAGGTCCTCCATCAGCCGGCACCCAAGACAGTGTATCGCCCTCCTCACATCACCATTGGCGAGTCTGAACTAAAGTCAGTGCACCAGTTTACTTACCTTGGCTGCATTATCACGTCGGACGCCAAGCTGGACAAGGAGCTTGACAGCAGGCTGGCAAAAGCGAACAGTGCTTTCAGGCGACTTTTCAAGCGGGTGTGGCACAATCAACAGCTGAAAACAGGCACCAAGATCAGCGTGTACAGAGCTGTGGTCCTCACCACCCTGCTGTATGGTTCCGAGTCCTGGGCCCTCTACCGCAGCCAACTACGACTCCTCGAACGCTTCCACCAGCGCTGCCTGCGTACCATCCTGGGCATTCACTGGAGTGACTATGTCACCAACGTCGAGGTCCTTGAACAGGCTGAAACTGTGAGCATCGAGGCTTTGCTGCTGCGGACACAGCTCCGCTGGGCGGGGCATGTCTCCAGGATGGAGGATCATCACCTACCAAAGATCACCCTGTTCGGCGAGCTTGCTACTGGACACCGTGACAGAGGGGCACCAAAGAAGAGATACAAAGACTGTCTCAAGAAGTCACTTAGTGCCTGCCAAATCGACCACCACCAGTGGTCTTCGCTTGCTGCGGACCGTGACACCTGGCGCTCCACCATTTACAAGGCAGCTGTCTCCTTTGAGGACTCTCGCAGAACTAGCCTTAAGGACAAGCGGCTCAGGAGAAAAAACAGAGATGCCGCAGCTCAGAACCCTGGCCGGACCTTCCCCTGCAGCCACTGCGGTCGAACCTGCCTGTCTCGGATTGGCCTCCGCAGCCACGAACAAGCCTGCAGACGTCGTGGGCAACTCCTATAAAATCTTCGTTCGCGAAGTCAAGCCAAGAGGAAGAGGTTTGTACACACTACAGATGTTGTCACAGTAATGATACAGGAGGCATGATGATGGAAAGTTACCGGCTGTGGGCTGGTAGTTGAGCACCTGAGAGCAGGCCTCGAAAAACGCTTTCTAGTACAGTACGAAGTACGTAACAGCATTCAGTAACCACAGTAACCTTTCAACAAGTGGAGACTGGTCGGCTTCAGGAGATATAGTTTATTCTTGTTCAGAAGTATTCACAGTTTACAATTCTGAGCATGTCGTTTATTGATCGCATGGTGTGTGTGTGTGTGTGTGTGTGTGTGTGTGTGTGTGTGTGTGCGTGCGTGCGTGCGTGCGTGCGTGCGTGCGTGCGTGCGTGCGTGTGTGTGCACAAAACCCCTAAAATGGGTGACTTTCTTTACCATCCTTATGGAGAATGCTTACTTACTTACGCCTGTCACCCCTACGCGGGTATAGGCCGTCGACGAGAAACCTCCAGCGACTCCTGTCCTGTGCTTCTCCTTCGATTTTACTCCAGGTGGTTCCCAGTCTCTTGATGTCTGCTTGGAGGTCTCGACGCCAGGAGTTTCTTGGCCTACCTCTTTTCCTCTTTCCCTGGGGGTTCCATGACAATGCCTGCCTAGTGATACTGGAAGCTGGCTTTCTCAGACTGTGACCAATCCATCCCCATCTTCTTCGCCCAATTTCATTCTCTGCTGTTTTCTGCTCTGTTCTCTCCCAGAGTCTGACGTTGCTAATCTTCTCTGGCCAGTGGATTTTCAAAATTCATCTAAGGCAACTGTTTATGAAGATTTGTACTCTGTTGACTGTGGTTTTTGTCAATCTCCAAGTCTCTGCTCCATATAGGAGAACTGCTTTTACGTTGGAGTTGAAAATCCGGACTTTGGTGTGTTGTGACAGCTCTCTGGAACGCCACACTTTTTTCAACTGGAGAAAGGCTGCTCTGGCTTTACCGATTCGTGCTCTGACATCTGCATCAGTGCCGCCTTTTTTGTCTATGATGCTCCCGAGATAGGTGAAGGACTCCACCTCCTCCAACAGGGTGCCAGCAAGCAAGACTGGTTCTTCCCTGGTTGCGTTCGGCCTCACTGTCTTTGTTTTCTGTTTGTGAATGGTAAGGCCCACTTGGGACGAGATGTCAGCAAGCCTCGTGGTCATGTCCTGCATTTGTTGATGAGTGTGGGACAGTAATGCCAAGTTGTCTGCAAAATCGAGGTCGTCAAGCTGTGTCCACAGTGTCCACTGTATTCCACTTCGTCTGTGCTCTGTGGTCATCTTCATGACCCAGTCTATGGCCAGTAGGAAGAGGAACGGAGACAGCAGACACCCCTGCCTGACACCGGTTCTGACCTGGAGCTCCCTGGTGAACTGCCCTTCGTTGATCACGCGACATGTCATGCCATCGTAGCTGCTCTTGATCAGGCGGACGAGCTTTGTGGGTACACCGTAGTGTCGTAGGAGTTTCCACAGAGTCTCTCGGTCCATGCTGTCAAATGCTTTCTCGTAATCCACAAAGTTGACGTACAGCGGGGAGCTCCACTCCAGAGACTGTTCCACGATGATGCGGAGAGTGGCGATCTGGTTTGTACATGATCGGTTTTTCCTGAATCCTGCTTGCTGGTCTCTCAGCTGGGGGTCAACGGAGCTCTTCATTCTCTCGAGGATGATCCTGTTGAAGACCTTTCCTGGTACTGACAGCAAGGTGATTCCTCTGTAGTTGGAACACTTGCTGAGGTCGCCTTTCTTGGGAAGCTTGATTAGGTACCCCTCCTTCCAGTCAGCCGGCATCACCTCCTCTTCCTAGATCTTTCCAAACAGTGGGTACAGTATCTCCACTGTTGTCTCTAGGTCTGCTTTCAGAGACTCCGCTGGGATGCCATCTGGCCCTGCTTCTTTGCCGTTCTTCAAAAATGGCCACTGCTCTTCTGATCTCTTCCCGGCTGGGTCTGTCACAGCTGATGGGTAGGTCGGTCTCTGCTGGCTGGATGTCTGTGGGTCGGGTGGGCTGGGTCTGTTCAGTAACTCTTCAAAATACTCGGCCCATCTGTCGAGTTGGTCTGCTCTGTCTGCAATAGGCTTGCCTTCTTTGTCTTTTACTGGTCTTTCAGTATGGCCATACTTGCCGGACAATCTTCTGGTAATGTCGTAGAGCTGTTTCATGTTGCCGCTGCCTGCTGCCTTTTCTGCCTCTGCTGCCAGGCTGTCTGTGTAGGCCCTCTTGTCTACCCTGATACTCCTCTTCACCTCGCGGTTGGCTTCCGAGTATTCCTCCTGTGCCCTTGCTTTGGCTGCTCTCGTGCGACTGTTGTTGACAACTGCTTTCTTCTGCTTCCTCACTTCTACTCCTTCAAGGTCTGTGCCGACAGCCAGTCCTTGTGATGGTGTTTCCTGAACCCTACAGTGTCTTTGCAGGTTGAGTTCAGCGCCTCTCTAACTGCCTTCCACTGCTGCTCTGTGGTGACCGCCTCCTCTTCATTTACTAGCTCCTGTAGCGCTTGAAACTGGTTGACAGCACCAGTTTGAACTCTTCTCTCATTCCAGTCTCTCTCAGGAGGCCTACATTATAGCGCTGTCTTCTTGTTGTCTCTGTGTGGCTTTTCTTTAACTTGAGCTTTATTCTTAAAGGTAAGCAGGTGGTGGACTGAGGCGACATCTGCTCCCCTCCTCACTCGAACATCTTGAAGGGATCTTCTAAATTTCTTGCTAATGCAGATATGGTCTATTTGGTTCTCTGTTGTATGGTCATGTGAGACCCAAGTTGCTTTGTGTATTCTTCTGTGTGGGAAGATGCTGCCTCCAATGACAAGTCTGTTTAGAGCACAAAAGTCTACAAACCTCTCCCCGTTCTCACTCATCTCCGAGCCTAGTCCCTGTCTCCCCATCACCTCTTCGTATCCGGTGTTGCCCTCCCCTATTTTGGCATTAAAGTCGCCCATGACGATGGTGATGTCTCGCTCCGCACATTTGTCCACGGCACTCTGGAGTCGGTCATAGAACTCTTGTTTCTCTTCCTCGTCACTGTCATTAGTGGGCGCATAACACTGGATGACGTTCAGCTTGAGCTTTTTCTTGTTTCTAAAGGCTGCTGTGATAATTCTTGGCCAAAGAGGTTCCCAGCCCATCAGCGCTCTCTGTGCCACTGGTGACAGCATGAATGCTACTCCTTCTGTATGGGGGGCATTTTCCTCTTCATGACCTGAATACAGAATCATCTCCCCACTTAACAGCCTTTTCTGGCCAGACTGCTTCCATCTGGCTTCACTGATACCTAGCAGGGAAAGGTTGTACTTTTGCATTTCCGCTGCTATCTGGGCGGCCTTGCCGCTCTGGTACATGGTCTTGACATTCCATGTGCCCATGGTTGTGTCCCAGGATAGAGAGAGGCGGCTCGGTCCTGTGGCTTCCGAAGACTTCCGGCTTTCACCACAGGACGTCATAAATCTTCTGATAGAAGAACCTTCCTCCTCCAGGAAAGGAATTACTGTTTGTCTTTTCGTCGGCGTTTTTGTAGCTATTTCCTTTTTTGCAGGGTGGGGAAGCTACCCCCACGCCCAACCCCCTTACTAGGACGACCAGGGGTTTTCTGTCAGGGTCACCTTCCCTTAGACCATGTTGGTTCATGGCACCTTATTTTATTCAGTGCACCCCTCTCGCGAGGGACCCCTATCCACCACCCAGGGTACGTGCCTCAATGCCATATGGTTCCAGCGCGAGGTATGGAGAATGGGTGTGTGTAAAATTCTCGGTGCCCTCTTCAAGCACCCACTTTTTCTGAGGGTTGTTTTTGCATTATCTTTCATTAAAAAGTCAGAAATAAATATCAAAATAGGATGTCCCCATTTTGGGTGTTTTACATAATGTTTTGTGTTTCCAACGCACTCCGCGAGTGTTTTGTCACTGAAGCGAGTGTCTGTGTGTCATCACCTTGCTTAGCTATAAATAACTTAATACCTGATTGGTCGACTGCGCAGTGACATGAAGTGAGTGGCTTCCCCTGACCGTTTGCTACTTGGCAAACCACCATTGTCTTTCGTCCCGAGCCCACTCAGCACCGGCCTCCATGTGGCGTGGGTGGGTAGTCTCCTCAGTCACTGACTGAGTGGGCTAGCAGACAGGTGCCATCTTTGTCCAGGATTAGGACTTGATGTCAGCAGATATGTTGTTCAGTCTTTTTAACTGGTCCGGTTTTTAAGGAGCTGTGCTAACCCAGGTCGTACCATGTTGGATTGGTCCTTAAAAATACTCGTGAGCTTTTGGTCCTTTGGATCCCAAGTGTTTGCCGTGCTTGGAGACCCGTGTCGGGGGGGGGGGGGGAAGAGGATCCTGGTGGCTGAGGTTCCCTTTGGGCTGCGGCTCACTGGTGCCAACACTCCACTTCTGCCTTGACTTCTACCTAAACGGGAGGCTAGTCGTACTGGCCTAGTCAATCGGCTCTTGTCACGTTGAGCCCTATCCCACTGTTGACATGCGGGTTGCAATACGGAGCACCATGCTATAGCCTCTGCTGCTGATTAGGTGCTTTACGCCAGTATTCCCCTGCGTTCAACAGTGTGATAGAAGGTGGTGGCTCAAACGGTTCAATCGGGCTTACCCCCTTGAGTATATCTTTCGGGCAGTCTCCATTGTGCATCGGCTGGAGACCCGCCGACATTTGCACTTTCCCTTGTTGGGCTCGGTGGCGGGCGGGGACCCCCGGGGGATGAATATCTCTACTAATATAATATGGAAAAAAAAAAAAAAAAAAAACTTGCACAGAAGCGGCACATAGCCACCAACATTGAAAATGACAGTGAATCGGACTGTGAGGAAGCGACGCCTCAGGCGTCGGCCATATGGCCTCGCTTCCTCATTGTCCATAGCAAGGTGAAGGAGAAACCAGTTACCAAGCTGCATCCTTTTCTGGTGGGGGAGACCCTCAGGAGCCGTGTTGGCAGGCCTGACGCCCAGCGCCTCAGGTCTGGTGACTTGCTGGTGGAGTGCCGTACCTGGGCACACTCCAGCGGGCTACTGAGGCTCTCTTCCATCGGAGACACTCCGGTGGAGGTCACACCCCCACAAGACTATGAATTCGTCAAGAGGCATAATCAAAGATCAAGCTTTGGCAGAACTGTCTGAAGATGAACTTGTACGGAACCTTAAGTCTCAGGGGGTGTCTTACCTCAGGCGCTTCGCTTCCAAGCGAGGTGGTGGGGAGATCCGTCTCCCTACCATCATCCTGATGTTTGGCACCCCCACCCCTCCTACTACCATCTGGGGAGGTTACTACTCCTTGAGAGTGAAAAAGTACGTCCCTCTCCCCCTCCGGTGCTTTAAGTGCCAAAAGTATGGCCATGGGCAGAAGACATGTCGTCAGGCAGAGGCTTCATGCGCCCGTTGCACTAAGCCTGGACACTCTGCTGAGTCCTGCACAGCCACCCCCCTGTGTGTGAATTGCCAGGGGGCGCATATGGCTTCGGATAAGAAATGCCCTCGTTGGATATCCGAGTGCAAGATTCAGCAGGTGCGTGTGGAGAAGGGGCTGTCCTTTCTGGATGCCAATAAACTGGTTGAAGGCCCTGGTGCAGCTGCGGCTGCCCCAACCTCTAACACCTCAGTATATACTTTCAGTGCAGCGGTGGCAGGCAAGCGCCCCACCAAAGACTTTTCATGTCAGACCCCAACTTCTTGGTTGGGGGCGGAGCCTCGGCTCATCTCGCCCCTGGAGAGTAACCCTCCTCCGGTGGTGAAGAGGGGCCAGGGAATGCAGAAGGTGGACACTGCCTGTCCGGTTGTGCCGCCTTCTGTTGCCCCTAAGCCTCAGCCCCCACCCAAACCTGTTAGTCAACTCCAAAGGCTTCTGGCTCTGGTCAGCCTTCTAAGGCCACTAACTCTAGCGGCAGGAACGCTGCCCAGGACCAGGGGTCTAAGAAATCTATGGGACCGCTGTGCGCACGGGCCCAGAAGGGGAACACTGATGTCCCCATTCAAAACAAATATGCTGCACTGGAGGAGCAGATGGAGGGAGTGGAAGTTGTCATTGCCGATGCTGCGGCAGCTCCACCCCCTTCATCTCCGAAGAACCAGAGGAGGCCCGGGAGCCGGCCCACCTCTGTTTCTTCAACTACTTCCAAGGCAAAGGAAAAAGGGGGGAAAAACTCTTCACCCCCAGATAAGACATAATCATGTACTCTGTGCTTCAGTGGAATTGTCGTGGTTTTCAAGCTAACTTTGAGGAATTATGTCTTTTAGTCAAGTTCTATAACCCCTCAGTAATATCTCTTCAGGAGACTTACCTGAAGACTTCTGACCATGTATCCTTTAATGGTTTTAACGTTATACATAAAGGCTCTGATTCGGAGAGGTGCTCGGGTGGAGCGGCTCTTCTCATTAACAGCCAAATTTTATGTAGCCCCGTTAGCATCGACACCTTTCTTCAGGCTGTCGCAGCTCGGGTTACCTTGAAGAAGACCATAACCATATGCAGTATTTACCTGCCACCATCACTGCGGGTCAGTAGCAATGATATTTTTAACTTGGTAGATCAACTGCCCCCTCCCTTTATTCTCATGGGGGATTTTAATGGTCACGCTCACCTTTGGGGCAGTGACCACTATGATGGCAGAGGTCAGATGTTAGAAGATGTTTTTTCTCAACTTAACCTATGTATCTTTAACGATAGCTCACCTACATACTCTAACTCGGGTTCAGGATCTAGTTCTGTTCTGGACCTCACTGTGTGTGATCCTTCTCTTATGCTGGACTTTGACTGGAAGGTTCACGACGACCTGTGTGGTAGTGACCACTTCCCAGTAGTTCTGTAATCGGTCAGCTGTGAGGAGGATTCGCCTGTGGGGCGCTGGAATCTCAAAAAAGCTAACTGGCCTCTGTTCGCCTCCCTCTGTCAGTCTCGTCTTACAGAGGAGGTGGTCATGTCAGCTGAAGAACCTGTTTCTTGTTTTACTTTGATTTTGTTGGACGTAGCAGGTGAAACCATCCCTAGAACTTCCACATCAGTCCCTCGGAAGCCGAGAGTACCATGGTTCAATGAAGAGTGCCTCAAGGCCCAAAAAATGCGCAAATCATTCTGCTCAGCGACGTGCTTTTCGTAATCCGTCGCAAGCAAATATTTTAATATTTAAAAGACAGCGGGCGAAAGCCCATTACATTTTTAAACGCGAACGCCGTGCTTCCTGGAAACGCTTCGTCTCATCTTTATCTTCTAGGACGCCATCCCAAAAAGTCTGGAAGGCTGTTCAAAGAATTAGGGGCAGGGGTGGCTCGGCTTCTGTCGGCCATCTTAGAGATGGTGCCAGTTTGGTCACAGATAAAAAGGCTGTGGTTAATTTGCTTGCCTCCACCATTGCCCATAATTCTTCAACAGAGCATTATTCACCTTTCTTCCAGAGAGAGAAGGAGAAGCGAGAATCTTGTGCTTGTGATTTTATATCGGATAACTCGGAAGACTATAATGCCCCTTTTACGTTTTCAGAATTGCAGCAAGCCATGCAGAAATGTACTGACTCTGCTGCTGGATTATATACCATCCATTATCAGCTCCTAACACATCTGCCTGAGGATTCACTCCTTGTACTTCTCAAGGCCTTTAACCATATCTGGATAACCGGTCATTTTCCGCCATCTTGGCACCAGGCTGTGGTTGTGCCAGTCCCCAAGCCGGGTAAGGATCCTTCCGACCCGGGCAACTACCGGCCAATAGCTTTGACATCATGTTTATGTAAGACTATGGAACGCTTGGTCAACGCGCGACTGGTGTGGCATCTTGAGTCACGTGGTCTCATCACAGACCTCCAGTGCGGTTTCCAGCGCTTCCGTAGTACAACTGACCATCTAGTCCGCTTTGAGTCTTTTATCCGAGATGCTTTTGTCAACAAGCAGCATGTCTATGCAATTTTCTTTGATCTTGAAAAGGCATATGACACTACCTGGAAGTATGGTATAATGTCTGATTTGTCAGACATGGGTTTTAAAGGGCACCTGCCTGTTTTTATTCACATTTTTTTGTCTAACAGGTCGTTCCATGTCCGTGTGGGCTCCACCCTCTCCGACTCCTTTGAACAGGAGATGGGTGTCCCGCAGGGCAGCATTCTATCCCCTGTTTTATTTAGCATTAAAATAAATAACATTGTAAAGGCCGTCAAGGATGATTCTGAATGCTCTTTGTTTGTGGACGACTTTGCTTTGTGTGCACGAGGTCGAGGACTTGTGTCCCTTGAGAGGCACTTGCAGCTGTGCATTGATCGCATCCAGGGGTGGGTGTCTCTCAACGGATTCAGGTTCTCGCCCTCCAAGACAGTCTGTGTGCATTTTACTAACCAGACGAATTTTTTTCCAAAACCTAGCCTGAGCATTGCTGGTGTGCCAATTAAGGTGGCCGAAGAGGCAAAGTTTTTGGGGGTCATCTTTGACAAAAGATTGACCTTCTGCAACCATGTTAACTACCTTAGAACTTCTTGTCAGAAGGCCCTCAACATTCTTCGTGTTGTCGGTCGTACCGACTGGGGTGCAGACCGCATTGTCTTACTTCAACTGTACCGGGCCCTTGTTTGGTCCAAACTAGATTACGGCTCTGTGGTTTATGGCTCGGCTTCCAAGTCTGTTCTACAGCGTCTAAACACAATTCACCATCAAGGTCTGCGCATATGTCTAGAGGCCTTCAGGACATCTCCAGTTCCTAGTCTGTATGCCGAATCAGGGGAGCCTTCTCTCAGGCTCCGCCGCATCCGCCTCATGCTCAGCTACGTTCTGAAGCTGAAGGCCCATCCAGACAATCCTGCCTATGATTGTGTTTTTAACCCGTCGTTTGCAGAGATTTACGATGCCCATCCGGGAGCTGTCCGTCCACTTTCCTTCCGTGTCCGACCTCATCTGCAGGCGGCCGGAGTGGACCTGGACAAAGTTTTGGAATCTCTGCAACACGTCACTCCACCCTGGCTACTACCAGTTGCTGGACTTGACCGCCCACAAGAAGGATTGTACTCCACCAGCCATATACCAACAGAGCCTCAATGAACTCCTTTCAAGTTTTCCTGGTTATTGTCGTCTTTATACGGATGGGTCCAAGTCTGAGGATGGGAGAGTGGCTGCGGCTGCAGTGTCCTCTCGCCATCCCAGACGCCCATTTAAGCTCCGCCTACCTGACCATTCCTCTGTATTTAGTGCAGAACTGCAGGCAATTTTGCTGGCACTCAAGCATGCCTATCAGTCTCGGGAAAGGAACTTCCTGATTCTGTCTGACTCTCTTTCTGCCCTGCAGGCCCTTCAGGGCGCGGGAACAGACCACCCATTGTTGGTGCAGATTAGAGAGCTCTACGCGGACTTGATGAAGGAATATTATGACATATTTTAATTTGGGTCCCGGGCCATGTGGGCATCGAAGGCAACAGAATCGCAGATTCTGCTGCCAGCAGTGCCCGCAGTGACCCTGTCCCTGACACACAGACTGTTTATAGCGATTTTAAACCTGTGATTAGTGCGTACATAGGCCGCGAGTGGCAGTCCGAGTGGGACAAAGAGGAAGGGAAGAAGCTTCATGAAGCTCTTCCTACGGTGTCCGACAGTCTACCTTTCCGCTGCGGCAGCCGCCGTGAGGAGACTGTCCTTGCTCGGCTCCACATCGGGCACACGTATGTTACGCACTCTTACTTACTTAAACAGGATGAGCGTCCATGGTGTTTTGCCTGTGATGAGCAGTTTTCTGTTCGACACTTTTTGCTGTATTGTGCTGACCTAATTGACACCAGATATAAACACTTCACAGCGGACTCCTTAAAGGTTTTGTTCCGGGATGTTCCCCCGGACAAAATCTTCAATTTCTTGAGAGAATGCAATATTTTTAACAAGATCTGAGCATTCATAGACTATGTGAATTTTTTTAGTTGCCCTTTTTGAGAGTCTGTAGACGTTTCTTTTAAAGACATTTGCAACATTTTAGCCTGAGATTTTTAATCTATATTTACATCTTGTCTTAAGACCTTGCTTTTAGTCTGGCTGACCAGATTTTTACCCATCCCGCCGTGAGATGGCCTTAGTCGCCTGCTCGGCGTTAAACCCAAATAACTAACTAACTAACTAATCTTTCGTCCCGAGCCGCTGACGTTGCAAAAGGTAATTTTATACAGTATATCATGCCCATTTCATTTAAGAGCACGCCCATGTGTACTTGTTAAGTGCAGTTATTTAACTTTGATGCTCCCCCACCCGGGTCTGCCCTGGGGGACTTGGGTGGGGTTAGGTATTTTTTAGTTCCCAGGGTCACCCTGGTCAGCCCCACAGGGTGGGTTTTTCTCTCTATTCTGGGGCATGTGTTTCTGTCTACCCTTTGTCCATTCACCTTTATTTGCCTTTTTAAAACTCTCCCTACTGTCTGCACTGCCTGTAGCTCTTGATATTGGATGTGTGTTGCTAAATGGTCTTAGCTTTATTTAGGCCCCATGTTGTAGGTTTATTTAACGTATTTGACCGGCTGGCGACATACATTCAATTTTCTGTTTAGTTTTTTTTTCACAAGCAGTGCAGGCACGTCCTGAGAAAGCCTTGTTGCTGTCGGGACGTTAAGCAATGTACAATCAATCAATCAATTAACTTTGATGCTCCCAATCCGATACAATTGCACAGTCAGCTGATGCTGACCCACTTCGAGAAAAGACGTCTGCTACGGTCGTCTGCTTCTCTTGTTTCCTAAAAGATAGAACCCCACCATTTTAACAAAGCTTTCTTCTTCAATTAAAGGAATTCGTCCTATAACACGTTAAAAGGTCAATCTGTCATGCGATTTTGATGCTTTTTTCTGACATGTTTGATTGTGATCAAAAGTAACTTCACACATGCACTATGATGCATAACAAAACGAAAATGCCGCAGATTTCAGTGTGTATTTTAATCATCGTACGCAAAACTGTCTCGCGATTCCAACAACAGACTTCTACGAACAGCATTTTCAAATTGTGCCAAGTGTTGCTTTTTACTGTACTAGTTATTGTTCATAGCAGGGTGTGGGGGTGGGGGGGATGTTGGGGGTGGGGGTGGGGGGATGTTGGGGGTGGGGTGAGGGTGGCGTGGGGTGGGGGATTGGGTGGGTGAGTGAGGATTCTCTTAACCTCTTCAGTGCCAAGGGTGTGCTCTGTTCATGCCAAGAGCAAGAGTGTCTCAGATTTATGCCAGAGATGCCTTCCTTGCCCTGCTGGTATCATAGGTGTAGGCAGCTTCTATTACACTAAAGGGTTAGTGATCGGTCCACAGACATGAAAATGTAGACAAAGAAAGCTAGAGAGACAGGCACATATATACACAGATGTGCAGGGTTGGAAGATATAACGATTTAACGATTTAAATTTTTGGTTAAAGAAAATTTAACGCGTTAATGTTTTTAAAAAGTTAAAGAAAATTCAATGAATTAAAAAATAAAAGTAACGATTATCGATTTTTTTCGTTAAAAATTTAGTTACTTCAGTTCGTTTTTCCGCCACGAACAAACAGGTGCCTATGCGCAAATCCGGTTTGACCCAGTTGCAGCCGGTTTGAGGCGGTTTGGAGGATCTATGCCTCTGGGTGAAAAACTTAACGGATCCCCTTTGCTTGAGAAAATCATGAGCGTAGATTATCCCAGGAAGAGGCATAGATCCTCATGAGCCCCCTGCAGTTGCGGGTGCTCATGAGGATCTATGCCTCTTTCAGTTGGGTGGTTTTCGTTTCAGGAGTGAGAAGGCAAATGGCACTCGTACAGTAAAGATTGGACAGTTGAAAAACTTAACGAAGCCCCGTTGCTTGAGAAAATCACAAGCGTAGATTATCCCAGCAAGAGGCATAGATCCTCACAAGCCCCCGCAGTTGGGGGGCTCATGAGGATCTATGCCTCTTTCAGTTTGGTGGTTTTCGTTTCAGGAGTAAAAAGTCAGATGGTACAGCAACGATTGGACAGGTGAAAAATTCAGGGATCCACTTTGCTTGAGCGAAACAAGAGCGCAGATTATCCCAGCAAGAGGCATAGATCCTCATGAGCCACCGCAGTTGCGGGGGCTCATGAGGATCTATGCCTCTTGCAGTTGGGTGGTTTTCGTTTCAGGAGTGAGAAGGCAGATGGTACAGCAACGATTGGACAGCACAGGTGAAAACCTGTACGGGTGCATGCATACATTTTTAATTGTAGTAGGCATAGATCCTCATTAACCCACCAACCCCCCCACCCCCCCACCCAAGACTGCTGGGGTTCTTGAGGATCTATGGCTCTTGCAGATGAGTGGATTTGTCAGCAGCGCAAAATAAGATCAAACAAGCCTGAATTGTTCCATTTTTAGCCGCATGACTTTTTCTTGTGCTGTGAAGTTTTCCGAGTTTTTTTTTCTCTTTCTTCCCCCTTCTCATAACTACTGCATGTATCTGGCCAGATAGTGTTTGGTGGCGTGTCACTTTTCAACTGCATGCCACTTTTTTTTGTCTGAGCTGAGCAATAAATGATCATTCATGTATTTAACGCAAATTTATTTCATTAAAAAGAAAAATTAAAGAAAATGTATTTCTTTAATTTTCAAAAAAAAAGTTAAGAAAATTTATTTCTTTAACCTTTTACCAGAATAAAAAGAAAAGTTATTTCATTAAAGAAAAAAAGTAATGACTATCAACCCTGCAGATGTGTACATAGGGCTAATCCTACACAAGCACAGTGATATTAATAGTACAAGGTATGTTGCGCGGATACGTGAACTGATGGTTCAGTAATTTGTGGTTTTCTTTTATCAAAGTAACTAAAGGTTTTATATGGTCTGATTAAATTACATTCACAAAAAAGATACTGCAGTAATTATGTATACCTGATCCAAAATGTCAAGTTTACATGGTTGCATTTGACATGTTTGCTGCACTATTTTCGCCACAATCAGGACTTTCTGCACACACCCAGTGCCAGATGGTAGCAGAATGTCCAAAAGCATCAGGGTCTATGCAAGTGGACAAGCACGCCCCTTCCAGGCATATGACCAAGGCCCACAAAATTAGTCAGCTGCCTGAGCAGCAGAAGGATAGCCCAGCCTATGCTGGAGAGGTTGCGTCAGGTAGGAGGGTGCATAGACGGCAGGAGAATGTCCCCAATTACAAACTGGTAAGTGATTCTATGATCATCCTTATTTTATTGCCCCACGTGTGAAGCAAAAGTGAGTTTATGTTCTGGGACACTAGTCGTCCGTGGTAAACTTTAACGGTGGCATTTTCTCGGAAACTATTCAAGCCACATTCTTCAAGCTTGGCCCAAGGATACTTTGTGGCAAGACCTTTTTAAACATACCAATTTGAGTGACCTCTCACAAAGGGTCACACGGGGTTGACAGATGTGTGAAAAATGCTTACATTTTCAGAAAACATGGATTTTGCTGCTGCAGAAGCCAGCCCTTGTCACCAAGGTCACACATATGTAAATCGGTCATACACAGGATTACTCTTTTTATTCTTCTGCAAGGCCCCTTAAACCAAAATTGTGCTATTTCTGTCCTAATGCAGCTTTTTCTTTTTCTTTTTCCAGTTGGCAAATGGAGTCTGGGATGGACCTGAGGAGTGCAAGCTCATCGGAATACCAGGACAGTGATGATGAGGAGTATGTTCCCGTCTCGAGTTCACAGGATTCAGACTGTGTGTCGCTATCAATCTCTGGGAACTCTGACACAGACAGTATTGTATTTACTTTGTTAGATTTCAAAGTAGCAGGTTCAGGGTGGGGAGGTGTCATTGAAGCAAGTACCAGCAAGGTGCAGTGTGCGGAACCTGGTGAATTAGGGGGTGGCAATGAAAATGTGGATAGGCAGAAATAACATGATGTTGGGGGTGGGGAAAGAGTGCTTACAGAAAAAACAGGTGTGCACATGTCACAAAAAGGGAAAGGAAAGTACAAATGAGACAAGAAACATGCGTGCAAACACTTAAAAGATGTCCATGCAGATGACGCAGAAGTTGCTAAAATTTTGTCAATAAAAAAAGGGACAAAGCAAAGACATCAAGCATGGATCAGACTACAAGATGAGGGTGATTACATGCATAACATTGCCGTTCTTGAAAAGAAATCGGGATGTTTGATTCCCAAGTATCGCACCAAAAGTAGTATGGTGGAAGACCTTCTCGCCTGTAGCCATTGCAAAGGGCTCTATCAAAGAAAGCTGATCTCTGTATACTCAAAACATTGCTGTCAGAAACCAGTAGAGTTTCAGTTCGCTGAAAGAGGTGACGCAGCATGATGTGGGAGGCTAATGCTTCCAGTACCTTTAGATGTTGACTCTTCCTTCTATCATAAGGTATTAGCCAGAAAGAGAGATGATGAGATAAGCCGTCTCATCACAACTGACCCCTTGCTTCTTGAGTATGGAAAGAGATTACTGTGGGTCAAATGGTTGTTGTGATGCGTCTAGTGTGGTAGTATAGCGTCTGTGCTTGTCGCTCTTGCTTTCAGCTCCCACCACTGGCTAGCAGTTCTGCAAAAAGGGGAGCAGAGTATGTCAGTCTCTCCCTGCCAGTACACAGCCTCTCCAACAACAAGCCTCATGTAGTGCCTGATTGTGGCAACTCACGGTAACCTAGCACCTTACGGACTTGGGCTGAACTACAGAGGACTTGGAGGAGGTCTGGCCCCCAGACATGTGGCATGCAGGCCCATCGATGTGTGGACAAGCCCAGATGTCCATGAACCAGATCCCCAGCTATGGGTAAATAGCCCCACTGCCTTGTGGGTGCCTTGGGAGAGGCAAAGGCTAGGGGAGTAAACCCTATACAAATCCGGGCAGGGATGCTCGATAGCCATGGTTGGCAGATCTCATTCGAGAAGGAAAACTCCAAGGAAAGATTGGATTCATAAGCCTTAGTCAGCAACCCATCTAGGAAAAGGACACTCCAAACCAAACCATCCTGTGCTCCCGGGAAAGGCCTTTTGACCAGGAGTTAAGGGTGAGGTAACCCCGACAGAAACCCCGAGTGCTGAAGACGGAGGTACTGGGCTGCACAGCGCACTCTAATAAACTACAGTACCATGCATATACAGCCATATGACACTTGGAGATGGATTCAACAGAAATGGTGCTCGCCCTATGGAGTCTTACCAGGCAGGTGCAGTACCGGGCTCGTGCCTCTTTCGAGCCCACCCCCAGCGACTGGAGGACCTTCCCGACTGTCTCGAGGAGCCAGGTGATGGGGAAGTAGTGTGACTGGCCAGCGAAAAAACAAGACCAGAGACAAAGAAAAACCCAATGTGAACATCATGCACTGGAATGCAGAAGGGGTTACCAACAAGAAAACAGAACTAGAGCACTTTCTGCATGAAAACAACATAAACATCTGCTGTATACAAGAGACACACCTGCAAGAAGGGAAACCCTTTAAGGTCAGAGGATATCAGGTCTTCTGAAGTGATCGCCAAGGGAGGAAGAAAGGGGGAGTTATGACACTAGTTAGAAACAACCTGAATGCCAGCGAAACTAGGAGATTCATGGAAGAGGCAGAATACATCCAGGTTAAGGTAACTACCAGTGACAGCACCCTTGACCTGGTCAACTACTACTGCCCTAATGATAAGCTGCTGTCCCTCGACACTATTCAGGTCCCTGACAGTGGATTCCTTATTACTGGTGACTTCAACAGTCAGTCCCAGAGTTGGGGATATGACACACTTGACAAGAGAGGAGAAGACATCGAAGAGTGGCAAGATGAAACCACCTGATACTTGCCGATGACCCTGAGGACCAACCTACCTTCTACTCTTGCCGCTGGCACACCACCACTACACCGGACCTGGCGCTTTGCACTGACGATGTTCATAAGCGCCTCAGCAGAACAGTAGGACCACAGTTAGGAGGAAGTGACCACCGCCCTGTCCTCATCTCCCTAAAAGGAATCTCAGCAGCTGTCTCGTCACACCAGCCAAGATGGAACTACCGAAAGGCAGACTGGTGCTTGTTCAGTACCCGAACAAATGAGCTAATGCAAGACCTCGCTGTGTCTGGAAGGAACATCAACAATGTGGTCAGAGATTTTAACAACATATATCAGTAAGGCGGCCTTGGAAACTATACCTCGAGGGGTCCGGAAAAACTACATCCATACTGGACTGCAGATATTCAGAAAGCACATGACAACCTCACTAGGGCCAGAGAAGACGCTGAAACCAACCTCAGCCAAGAAAGCAACATCAAGCTACAACACAGTAAGGCCCAGTATCTGAAGATGAAGTTGGAGTGCACAAGAAGAAGTTGAAGAGAAAAGACTGCAAGACTAAACATGAAGAGGGACACCACCAAGTTGTGGAGACTGACCAAGGCATTGAACGATGAGGGCACCAGGGAACAGAAGATCACCCTGGAAGAAGAAGGGAAGGCACTGACTGGTATGAAAGCTGCAAATGTGTTCGCACAGATCTATGTGAAAGAAAGTAACATCACTGTCCCACGAATGCTTGAGAAAGAAATCAGACAGGAAGAAAGAGAGAGAACAAGAGATGCAAACATCCATGATGCAATGAAGAAGGACATCACCCTTCCAGAACTGAAGATGGCCATCAAACAGCTGAAGAAGAAAAAATCTCCAGGTCCAGACAGCATCTCAAACGAGATGTTACAACACCTTGGCAACCCTGCCTTAATGAAGCTACTGGACATCTTTAGCCACAGCTGGAGAGGAGGACAGGTACCCTAGTGCTGGAAGGAAGCCAGGATGATCCCAATTTTGAAGAAAGGGAAGAATAAGTCCAAAGCCCTGAGTTATCACCCCATCAGCCTGACAAGTTGTGTCTGCAAGACCATGGAGTGCATCATCAACAAGTGCCTGCAGTGGTACCTGGACTCCAAGAGCATTATCGTGCCAGAGCAAGCTGGCTTCAGAAGCTACATGAGTACAGAAGACCAGACAACACACCTTGCACAGGTCATAGAAGATGCCTTTCAAGATCAGAAGGTGACATTAGCTGCCTTCATTTACCTACAGAAGGCTTTTGACAAGGTGTGGAAGGATGGTCTCCTTGTGATAAACTCCTTCACAGTGGCATTGAAGGGAACATGTACCAGTGGACCAAGTCACACCTGCACAATTGCAGAGCCCGTGTGACAGTGGATGGGTACAGTGGCCAAAAGGTGCTGCTGCATCAGGGGATGCCACAGGGGGGAGTCCTGTCACCGACCCTGTTCATACTCTTCATCAGTGACCTTGTGCCAGAGCTACCAAAAGGAGTCCATGCAGCCCTGTACGCAGATGACCTGGTACTCTGGTGCACAGAAGAGTATGCAACAACCGCTACATACAGGATGCAGCTATCCCTGGACAGGCTGACAGACTGGACCAACAACTGGTGTGGTCATCAACAGAGAAAAATCATCAGCCACACTCTTCTCTCTCTCTCTCTCCAACAAGGCAAAGGCTGGCAACCAAACACTGGGCAACACCCCGCTGCAGTATGAAGACCAACAGACATACCTGGGAGTCACCCTTGACAAGAGGCTGATGTGGAAGCTGCACATCTGGAACGCAGAAGCGAAAGCTAAAAGAAAGCTGAACATCATGAGGAAGCTGGCTGGAACACAATGGAGAGCCAATGAAAAGATCCTCAAAAATGTATATCAAGGCACAGTGAGACCACACCTTGAGTACGGATCCTATGCATGGTTGACGGCAGCCCAGTCACACCAGCAGACCATTGACAGTGTTCAGAACCAGGCACTGCGTATCATCACCGGTGCAATGAGATCCACACCAATTGAAAAGATGGAAGAGACAACAGGCATCCCACCCCTGCACCTGAGAAGAGATTGTAAAGCCTTGATACAGTCCACAAAGGTCAAGTCTTCCAAAGACCATCCTATGAATGCCAGGATGAAACAACCAACCTCAGGGAGACTGAAAAGATCAAGCTTTGTGAAGGAGACGAGAGCACTGCAGAGAAAATGCCAGGCAAAGCTCCCTGCGCAGGTAGACGCTCTGAATCCTGCTAGCGACTTTCCACCCTGGGAAATTAAGCCAGAAAACATCACCATCTCTTCCACGTTACCCTACATCACCACCAAAGATGAGCACAGCACTGTGAGCAAGAAAGCCCTGCACTGGCCATGCTCGAAGAAAAGTATCCCCAGGAAGCATGGATACGGGCATACACCGATGGATCAGCCACAGATGCAGTTCAGAATGGGGTGTACATTCAGTACCCAAACGGAAAATGGCAGGCAGAGGCAGTACCAACAGGCCTTCATTGCACAAATTACAGAACTGAGGTGGAAGTCCTGGTCTGCGCTGCAAACACCCTTAGTGGCACTGCAGACCCTGATGCCCAGATTGTCTTCCTGGTCCTTGAGGCAGCAACAGCAAGCAAACTGCCGTGTCTACAAGAGGCACTGCAAAACATCAAGTGCACCAGACTGGTGCTGCAGTGGATCCCTTCACACTGTGGCATCTACGGCAATGTAGAAGCTGACGGAATGGCAAAAGTGGGCGCAGAGGAAGAACAAGATGAAAATGGAGTCATCTTCACAGAGATGAAGATCATCATGAAATCTGTGTACAGACCACCACAACGGCCCCTAGACAGTTACCATCAGCTGTCCAGACAAGAGCAGGTGACCATCTTCTGTCTGAGGACTGGGCACAACCGACTCAATTTCCACCTGCACAGACGCTTCCCTCTTGCCATCTCCCCTGTTCCCTTGTGGAGAAGCAGAGCAGACCACAGTACATCCTCCAGGACTGTGGGAACCACCAGCTGCTAAGGGAAGAGATATGGCCGAAGCCCGCCACTCTACAAGAGAAACTGTACGGGCCTGTGGAGGCATTACAGAAGACCACAGATTTCATTTTGAGAGCCAAACTCCAAGTGTGACGACGTTCAAGAAGAAGAAGAAGAAAGAGATTATTTGACCGCAGGGACATTGAAGAACACACGGTTGGACAAATCAGTTCCAGGATGCGGGAGTTGGGGAGACTATTAAAGATTCTCAGAGTGAGGTCAGAAATGAAAATCGCAAGTTTGAATGCTGTGATCAATTCAGCTAGCTTTGATCATGTTGTACTATCTGTAAAAGAGCTAGCACAATTTGATGAGGACACACGTCACTTCATAAAAGGCAATCTCACAATGCGCATAGGCCATGCCTTGAAAAAATGTTCATGGATCAAACAGTCACAGGCATCCAAACAGCCTGGGCATGGTTCAGATGACAGGTGGCAGCAAGAGCTCTCTGAGGCGGAGCGGTTTGACTCTTTCTTACCGGGGACTGGTATGATTGTGTGTCAGCTACAGCAGCCCAGTCAGTCGGGAAAATGACCATAAACAAACCCAAGCTGATCCCATCATGTGAAGATGTTACAAAAGTACAAGAGCTGCTTGAGACATGGATGGTTTCGCAAGATTATCCGACAGTGGTTAAAGCAAATCTTTGTGCTATATCACTTTTAAACCGTAAACGAGGGGGAGAACTTCAGAGAATGAAGGTATCAGACTTCCAGAATTCTAAGATTAGAATGATCACCAATCAAGATATCTTGAAAGGTCTCACAGAGGTTGAGAAAAAAATGGTGAATCATTTTCAGCGAGTGGAAATCGGAACAAGTTTAATAGGAGTGTTCCCATTTTGCTGACAAACAAGATGATGACAACTGTGGACAGAATCCTTCAAATGAGGCAATCAGTGCCAGCTCTAGCTGGTTCCCAGTACATCTTTGCCACAGCTGGTCATAGGCCATGATGTTCTGAAGGAACAAGCGCTACAAGCACAAGTGTCAAACCCAGCCATTTTCACATTTACTCAGTTACAGAAGCAGGTTGCAACTTTGGCTCAGTCATTGGCCATCTCAGAGTTGGATCAGGATCAGCTAGCAGATTTTCTTGGTCATGATATTTGGATACATCGCCATATCTACCGCCAACCTCTAGACGTCCTTCAAAAGGCAAAAGTGGTAAAGATTCTTCTGTCAGTTAACAATGGGATGACAGATTTTGAGAGTTGCATTAGAGCTGAGCTGGGTGATGAAGAGATTGACTTTGACAATGAAGACACATCAGAAACTTGCAGAGAGGTTTCAGGGAAAACAGCACCTGTGAATGAAGCAAGTACCAAGTCAACAACACAGGAATCAATGAGCATGACAGAGAAAAGACATCAAGAGCCTGATGACAATCTAGATAGTTTTGATGAATTCCTTTCATCGAAGAAGAAAGCTTTTGTTAAAATCGTGGGGTTCTATTATCTGTAATGAAACAAAATGATAATAGAAGCAGGCGACCATAGCAGAGAGCATCTAAGTTAAAGATTGTGCTCAATACGTACACTTGGGCGTGCTCTTAAATGAAATGGGCATGATATACTGTATACCATTTACCTTTTCAACTAAACAGCGGCTCGGGATGAAAGACAATAATGAAAGAAAAACAGAAGATAGTGGTAGAAAACCCTTTAAAATAGAAACAAATAACAACGTTTCGGATCAAAGATCCTTCCTCAGGTGACATGGAAACAAACGTAGAACAGAAAAGAACACGACAGAAAGAAAAGACGTCATCCTGTATAGAGAGAATTTAGAATGACGTAAAAAAAAAAAATAAAAAAAAAACACACACACACATAATGACGCAAATACACATGCACAAAACACGTAGCACAAAACTTACGTCTATATACGTCACTGCATACATTCGCATTGACTCGTGCCTGCTGCAGCTCACGCACATGCACACACACACACACACACACACACACACACACACACACACACACACACACACACACACACACACTCAAAGGTAGCATCCAGTATCAACAGTGAGGTCAAGTCTGGCACCAACTACCCATCAGGCCGAGCATACATCCCTAGTGGCGAATGTTCAAGCTGCACGGATGGTAAGTGCCAAGCCTGTCCGCGAAAAAGGATTCTGTCATTTTGCGGCGGATGAAGTGGGATGTATTTTGCCAAAGGATGCGTATGCTGAAATGTATGAGGCTATGAGGAGGTTCGTTGAAATGACGTCCAACCTGGTTGTTGTATCCGAGGCGGATCGAACGAACATGCTCCTCGCAGCGTTCAGGGAGTGTACGGTATGTCTCCCCCACATACAACATCTTTGGGCAGTGAGAACATGAGATGACATAGACAATATCCGATGACTGGCATGTGAATGATCGGTGGACATGAAAAGATGACAGGGGTCCGGTGATGATGGGGGATGTGTTGATGTACGGACATGCTTTGCAGTGTGGTTGCTGACAAGGGTGTGTGCCAGGTGGTAAGGTGTTAGATGCGCGAAGTGAACTGTGAACAAGATGATCGCGTAGGTTAGTGTCACATTTGTAAGCGACCAGAAAGACAATAATAAGATAAGAAAACCATTGTCAACAAATGATTTATTACAAGAGTGTTATTATTGGGTTGGTTTCAGCGTGTATAGCTTGTTTTTATCTGATGTACGCCTTGATCATTTTATATACTGTGTAAGATTTACCTTTGCAACTAAACAGCGGCTCAGGACGAAAGACAATAATAAGATAAGAAAACCATTGTCAACAAATGATTTATTACAAGAGTGTTATTATTGGGTTGGTTTCAGCGTGTATAGCTTGTTTTTATCTGATGTACGCCTTGATCATTTTGTATACTGTATAATATTTACCTTTGCAACTAAATAGTGGCTTGGGACGAAAGACAATAATAACATAAAAAAGACCATTGTCAACAAATGATTTATTATAAGAGTGTTATTATTGGATTGGTTTCAGCGTGTATAGCTTGTTTTTATCAGATGTACACCTTGATCATTTTTTATACTGTATAACATTTACCTTTGCAACTAAACCAGCTCGGGACGAAAGACAATAATAAGATAAGAAAACCATTGTCAGCAAATGATTTATTACAAGAGTGTTATTATTGGGTTGGTTTCAGCGTGTATAGCTTATTTTTATCTGATGTACGCCTTGATCATTTTTTTTATACTTTATAACATTTACCTTTGCAACTAAACAGCGGCTTGGGACGACACCTGACACCTCCCCACCCTGAACCTGCCACTTTGAAATCTAACAAAGTAAATACAATACTGTCTGTGTCAGAGTTCCCAGAGATTGATGGCGACACACAGTCTGAATCCTGTGAACTCGAGCGAGGAACAAACTCCTCATTATGACTGTCCTTGTATTCTGATGAGCTTGCACTCTCAGGTCCATCCCATGCTCCATTTGCGAACTGGAAAAAAAAAGCTGCATTAGGACAAAAGTAGCACAATTTTGAAAGAAAAACAGAAGATAGTGGTAGAAAACCCTTTAAAATAGAAACAAGGAACAACGTTTCAGATCAAATATCCTTCTTCAGGTGACATGGAAACAAACGTTTGTTTCCATGTCACCTGAAGAAGGATCTTTGATCCGAAATGTCATACCACTATCTTCTGTTTGTCTTTCACATTAAACCCTAGCGGCAACAGTTTTACTACATTTTGATTAGCACAATTTTGGTTTAAAGGGCCTTGCAGAAGAATTAAAAGAGTAATCCTGAGTATGACTGATTATGAGTATGTGTGACCTTGGTGACAAGGGCTGGCTTCTGCAGCAGCAAAATCCATGTTTTCTGAAAATGTATGCATTTTTCACAAATCTGTCAACCCCACGTGACCCTTTGTGAGAGGTCACTCAAATTGGTATGTTTAGAAAGGTCTTGCCACAAAGTATCCTTGGGCCAAGCTTGAAGAATGTGGCTTGAATAGTCTCCGAGAACATGCCATCATTAAAGTTTACCACAGACGATGGACCGACAGACGACCAGTGGCCCAGAACATACAAATCACTTACCAGTTTGTAATTGGGGGCATTCCCCTGCCGTCTATGCACCCTCCTACCAGACGCACCCTCTCCAGCAGAGGCTGGGCTATCCTTCTGCTGCTCAGGCAGCTGACTAATTTTGTGGGCCTTGGTCAAGTGCCAGAAAGGGGCGTTATTTTTCCACTTGCATAGACCCCGATGCTTTTGGACATTCTGCTGCCATCTGGCACTGGGTGTGTGCAGAAAGTCCTGAGTGTGGCGAAAATAGTGCTGCAAACATGTCAAATGCAACCATGTAAACTTGACATTTTGGATCAGACATACATAATTACTGCAGTATCTTTTTTGTGAATGTAATTTAATCAGACCATATAATACCTTTAGTTACTTTGATAAAAGAAAACCACAAATTACTGAACCATCAGTTCACGTATCCGTGCAACATACCTTGTACTATTAATATCACTGTGCTTGTGTAGGATTAGCCCTATGTACACATCTGTGTAAATATGTGCCTGTCTCTCTAGCTCTCTTTGTCTACATTTTCATGTCTGTGAACCGATCACTAACCCTTCAGTGTAATAGAAGCTCCCTACACCTATGCTACCTGCAGGGCGAGGAAGGCATCTCTGGCTTAAATCTGAGACACTCTTGCTCTTGGCATGAACAGAGCAGGTCCTTGCCACTGAAGAGGTTAAGAGAATCCTCACTCACCCACCCCCCACCCCCACCCCCCACCCCCACCCCCGCCCCCCACCCCCCACCCCACCCCCACCCCTCTCCCCCACCCGGGTCTGCCCTGGGGGACTTGGGTGGGGGTTAGGTACTTTTTAGTTCCCAGGGTCACCCTGGTCAGCCCCATAGGGTGGGTTTTTCTCTCTATTCTGGGGCATGTGTTTCTGTCTACCCTTTGTCCATTCACCTGTATTTGCCTTTTTAACACTCTCCCTACTGTCTGCACTGCCTGTAGCTCTTGATATTGGATGTGTGTTGCTAAATGGTCTTAGCTTTATTTAGGCCCCATGTGTTAGGTTTATTTAATGTATTTGACCGGCTGGCGACATACATTCAATGTTGTGTTTAGTTGTTTTTTTTCACAAGCAGTGCAGGCACGTCCTGAGAAAGCCTTGTTGCTGTTGGGATGTTAAGCAATGTACAATCAATCAATCAACCCCACCCCTCTAATAACAATAATTGGTAATACAGTAAAAAGCGACACTTTGCACAATCCAAAAAAGCCGTTCGTGGAAGTCTGTTCTTGAAATCGCGAGACAGTTTTGCGTACGATGATTGAAATACACACTGAAATCTGCGGCATTTTCATTTTGTTGCGCATCATAGTGCATGTGTGAAGTTACTTTCGATCACAATCACACGTCAGAAAAAAGCAACAAAATCACGTGACAGATTGGTCTTTTAATGGTGTTATAGGACGAATTTCTTTCATTGAAGAAGAAAGCTTTTGTTAAAATTGTGGGGTTCTACTATCTTTTAGTAAACAAAAGAAGCAGACAACTGTAGCAGACGTCTTTTCTCGAAGCGGGTCAGTATCGGCTGACTGTGCAATTGTATTGGATTGGGAGCATCGAAGTTAAATATCTCTTGGCTTGACTTCGCGAACGAAGATTCTATAGGGCTTGCCCACGTCGTCTGCAGGGTCATAGTCCGTGGGCGTTTCCTAAAGCCTGCGCGGTGGAGCTTTTTGGTGGAGTGCAGTGTGCGCAGTACTGGCCCCACCCTTTAAACCCTTGGTTCATTTGCCATGGCCTAGCAAGCTGGGACGGTGGCATCGAGGTCCTCGGGTCGTAGGTTTTATATCAGACTGTCCTTGTCTTAGTCTCTGGCTCAAAAGCCTTCCCCGGAGACACGGGGGCTTTGATGTCAGGGGTTTCCTCCCTTAGCCTTTCCGCAGCCAAGCGGCCAGGCCTGCAAGGCAGCAGGGGGAAGTTAAATAACTGCACTGAATAAGTACACCTGGGCGTGCTCTTAAGTGAATGGGCATGATATACTGTATAAAATTACCTTTTGCAACGTCAGCGGCTCGGGACGAAAGACAATGGTGGTTTGCCAAGTAACAAACGGTCATGGGAAACCACTCACTACATGTCACTGCGCAGTCGACCAATCAGGTATCAAGTTATTTATAGCTAAGCAAGGTGACATCACACAGACACTCACTTCCGTGACAACACACTGGCGGAGTGTATTGGAAACACAAAACATTATGTAAAAACTCAAAATAGGGACATCCTACTTTTTTTCTTTCTGACTTTTTAATGAAAGATAATGCAAAAACAACCCTCAGAAAAAAATGGGTGCCTGACTTGGTCACCCAGAATTTTACACACACCCATTTTCCATAAGGATGGTAAAAAAAAAGTCACCCATTTTAGGGGTTTTGTGCACACAAACACCACCCTCACACATACACCCTCACACACATGTTGTACTTAAAATAGTTCCTAGTGTACCGTGTAGTATGTCATTATGATATTATTACCCCCATTTATGTTTATGCATTACTTTATAATTTACAGTTGCAGGTGCAAGTGATTTTGAGACGTATGCATCACTCATTAATGACACTGTTTTGCACTGTACTCTTCCAAGCTGTTTCCCTTTCGCAAATCAGTTGTTAGGGTGATTGTGCAAATCAGGACATAATACCCCATGACCAGGTACTCACTATTATGCTTCATTTTTTTCAGACTCCAAAGAGCGCCGAGGCTGACGAACTCAAAGAGCAGAATTTGATACGTTTGGAACTGGGATGCCACAGACAGTACTTAGAACTGCGACATCGTCTCTCCAGTGGCTGTTGTAGTCTCTCTGCTTCAAAATTACTTGTTTGGTATTGCTACATGCTGCAGAATGATGAAACAGTGTGTCTCCAGACATTACTCTACATGTTTCACATACAGTGGAGTCCGCTTAACACGAATTTCTGGGGACACGGAAAATCACTTCGTGTTAAACGTATTTCGTGTTAACCAATATGGCCTCAAAATTGATCACGGCCCTCCCGGCAAGGAAAAAGTGTGTAATTGACGCGTGGATGAATGAGTACGAGGTTAAAAGTGCACATTATCGTACTAAATATGCATACCTTACCTTCAGCTCGCTAGGGAAACACAAGGAGACGTGTACAGCTCACGTATTTAATGTAAAAACCATCAGGTAAAATCCATAGTAAAGTAAAAGCAACACGGGCTGAAGTACGATCTCGCATTGATAAAAGCAACACGGTCAAAGTCATTTAATAAACGCGATGATTGAAGTCTGTCTTGCATTATTGACAGCCCGTGTAGAGAGACAATCGTGGATCTCGTTAATCTTGTTTTTTCACTTCAAGCGTAATCGACTTCTGTTCTACCTTGGGGTAGCCAAAATCGGTGGTTAATTGAAATGAGGCAGTGTTGGGTTGTATTGGTACATGAATGATGCATGAATACAGTTCAGAAACTCTAGCCAATGAAAAGACGGATTACAACAACTGAAGGCTATTCAGCCAATCACAGGCTAGAGTTCGTTCTGATCTGTATCATGTGTACTACAGCACGAGAGTGACACGTGCAGTGCCCCTTTCATGAATTGGTTTTCGGTGTTTGAGACTATAATCTGTGTTCGTGTTAAACAGGTGGATAATAGTGAAATTGCTCTGATTGGGAACCGAAAACAGCTTCGTGTTAAGTGAAATTTCGTGTTAAGCATTTCGTGTTATCAGTGAAATTTTAATACAGAATAAGAAGGCCGTTGTCCGGGAATGCAAAAACGGTTCGTGTTAACCGGAAATTCGTGTTAAGCGAGTTCGTGTTAACTGGACTCCACTGTATATCACATAAAGAGTGAGCAACCATACAAAACATTTCTGGGACTGATAAGGATTTGACTGATGGTGTAAAATATACTCCCAAAAGTGTATGCCGGGTTTATCTTGAAATACTACTGCTTTGTACCTGTCTGTATTCAGCACCAGATCAATCAGTTTTCAAGGGGGGTGGGGAGGGGGGGGGGGTGGGGTGCTCAACAACAATGTAAAAACTGTACACTGTTGTAATTATGACAGTACATTGGAAAGAGGGGGGGGGGGGGTAGGTAGTGGGTACTGCAATAACATTAAAGCACCCCCTCCTTGGACCATGTTGTCGACTGGCAGTGAATGATTTTTTTTTTCAGCCGAGAGGGGGGGGGGGTACTGTAGTATTAGGGCACCTCCCCCCCCCCTGGATCCGGCCCAGGTATTATAGGGGAGGGTTAGACACACACACAATTAAAGTTAGGGTAGAACTATACTTGTTTACAGAATGGCATTGTGTCATCACTAGAATGCTGTGAAAGTCATGCACTGTTTGAAAATCACGTTGTTTCCTCAAAAACATTACCGATGACATGACTAATAGGAAGTGTCTACGTACTCACACAATTCTAGCCTGAGAAATCCGTTTTGTTACCACACAACCCGGGAGGCACTCGGGGAACCCCAGGAGGGGCCAGGAGTAGTCTCCCATTACTGCCCATCCGGTTCCGAGTCCTTCCATAATTACTCAGTCAGTCTACTTAGGCTCACGCTGTTCAGACGTGTTGCTCTAGCCTACGGACTTTGGGAATTTCGACCGGTTCGCTGGTCTTCTGGACTTTGGCTTCTTCTCTTGGCTTGTACTTCGTCGGCCCTGCCTGTGCCACGGCGTGGCTCTGTCTGTCCCCTCATCGTTGGCTGCTGCCCTCTTCGGCGCTTGAGTGCCTGGGCTGCACGGTGAGCGTCGCCGGGACTTAGCCTGGTCGTGCCATGGGTGTTTTGGACAGTTCTCCCCCCGTTCCCACTCCGGCGGAAAGGTAAGGTAGCTGGGTTGGCCCTCGGCCGGTTCCCGGGCTGGGCACTGGTTTGAGCAGGCATGAAGGCAGTCTTCATCTTCGCTGTTGCTTGCGCGACAAAATTCTCAACTCTTAGCTTGGCGGGGCCACTCGCGCCCGCGCCCACTCACCTTTTAGTTGATTGGTGTGGCATTGTTGGCGCTTACCTACTCGCTTGTACCTTGTGTGATTTGGGGAATTTGTTATGCTCCAGCCCATGCCTTGACGCCATTACGTTGGTGGATGTGGCGGGGTCAGACGCTTACTTCGTTCCTGAATCTGTCATGAAATGCTTCTTTTTTTTGTGTGTGCATTATGCGTCGTATGCTCGTCTTAGCTTGGCGGGGCCCCTCGTGCCCGCGCCCTGTCGCCATTACGTGGTAATGTTACTGTGCCAGACGCTTGTTTCATGCCTTTTCTTGTCATCACATGTTTGAGTTGTTGTACATCATGCGTCATATGCTCACCTTGGCTTGGCAGGGCCTCATGTGCCCGCGCCCTGTCGCCATTATGTTGATAATGTTACTGTACCTGACGCTTGCTTCATGCCTATACTTGTCATGACATGCTTGAGTTTTGTTGTACATGTTGTGTCGTATGCTCACCTTAGCGTGGCGGGCGCTATGCCCTCCAAACCAAGGGTGACTGCCACACGTGTGAATGCAGGGAGGTACCCAGCGCAGGGAGGAACACGCTGGGAAGACAGCACAGCACTTTTCGTACAGCACTTTTATTGATGTTTGGGGAGTTGCCCTTGGCAAGATGGACAAACAGAGAGGTTAGCCGCGACTTCTCTTCTTCGCAGACGGTAGGTCGCAAAGGTAGGGTGCTTACCTTAGCTTCGCCAGGCCCCGTATGCTCGCGCCCACTAGCTTACGGGGATGGATTGCAGGCCCAGGCTCTTGCTGACAGGTTTGTTCCTCGCTGTTTGTGCCTTTTGTGTTGCGAAGGCTAGCCTTACCAGGGCGGGGTCCCACAGGCCCTCGCCCGCGTGCCTTCGGTTGTGTTGTGTGTTGCAGTGACCTGTTGCTGTCCCGTACGCGAGGCGGAGGGTTCCAGTGGTTGTCACCAGAGGTCTGTCTCCCCTGCACCGGATGCGCCCCCGACCACGCTTGCGGCACCTACTCCACCTGACCTGAGCTGCGCTGTTAGCAGTTATGGAGCGTACAGACGCGAGCGACCGGCACCTGTGTGTGATCCGAATCCAGTCGAGGCGCCATTTCCCGGGCCCGGCGTACTACCGCACGAGAGCACAACCACCGCTCAAGACCGCGACGACCTTTGCCGATCATGCCACGCCGGACGCAGGAACCTAGTGCGCGGAACGGGTATTGTCCAGGAGGGAGCGTGCCTGGACAGGCCTTCTGACGGGCAGAGAACCCGCCTCGCTGAGTCCGGTTCGGAGAGACGCGCCTCGCGCTGTCCCATGACCACTGCCGATCCCCGTTCGTCTCTAAGGAACCCGCTGGCCCCTACGGGGAGTCACCTCGCCGGCAGAGAGCCCTCCTCATTGGTCGCAGTTATGGAGTGTACAGACGCGAGTGACTGGCATTTGGGTGTGGCCTGGTTCCTGTTGAGACGCCTTCCCAGTGCCCTGCTTACTGGTCGCACGGGACCACACTGATTTTATGGCTTGGACGCCGCTGTTTGCGTGTCCACCCTGCACTCTCGGACAACTGATGTAGCTTCGCGGACACATAGCGCCGGCCTCACAGAGCCCAGCCACGGGGATGCGCGTCGCGCCGCCCCTTGCCTGCTATCAGTTTTCGCTTGTCTCTCACGCTCGCGGACTCTTCCGAAGAGTCCATATGCCGGCAGGGAGCCCGCCCCACGGGGCCTGGCTCCTAGAGACAAAGTGCCATGCGACCGGGGACAGCTGGACCTGTGGCTTCCCACTAACAGTTCTTCCCGTCTCTCACACTCGCGGACTCCTCCGGGGAATCCATTTGCCGGCAGGGAGCCCGCCCCTCGGGGCCCGGCTCTTAGAGACGAAGTGCCACGCGACCAGGGACAACGGAACCTGTGGCTTCCCCTTACTCTTGACATGCGCTTGGCAGCTGGGGGCAGGAACCCTGGCCACGGAGCAGGACCGCTGTCAACGCGACCGCTTCCTGGAGGAAGCCTGACAGGACAAGCTGCTTGTCAGCTGAGAGCCCGTTTCAGAGCCCGGCTCGGTGAGGCGCGCCACGCGCCGCCCCGTGTCCGCTGGCAGTCCTCGCTCATCTCCTTTGCCCACTGGTGGGGACTCGCTACACCGGCGGGGAGCCCGCCTCCTTGAGCCTGGCTCGGAGAGATTGGCCAGGCCACCTGAGGACGTAGGGCAGTTTGGAGCCCCCTCACCACTCCGGGTTCCAGTCTTGCTCGCCCCCTTCGTCGACTCCTCGCTTCCCGCACGCCGGCCCGGTCATCGCATGCGGACTCCATGCTTGCCTTGCACGTAGTGCTCTTCGCATCTCCATCGCACTTCCCCGGTTGACGACTCGGCGTCTTCCCCCGCTCGAGAGGGGATCTTCGCTGGTGGTCGCTGGACGACAGGTGTGGAGGTTCCGGTCCCTGCCGCAGCCTCCTGCCCTTCGGGACCTGCGCTACGACTGCTCAGCTCTCTTCCGGTCGGGTTCCGGGACTCCGTTGCTTCTCCGTCCATAGGTGTCCGGCCAGGTTCGATGTTCCTTTCGTCTGCTTCTCGGGACTCTCCCAAGCCTGCCCTCAGCCGGATGTGGTTCCGCGCCCAGCGCTGTGGTTGGACTAGATGGCCTTGCTCATCCGTAACTCCCCAGCTTCGTGGGATTCTGGAGCTTCTGTCCCTGGCCTTCCGCCGCCGCTTTGAAGTCGCCTGGCTCCCCAGCTTGGCTTCCCCCGCGGGATCCTAGCACTCGCGGAACGACTGTCGGGGCGGCGTATCTCTCATCGGTCGACTCCATCACCGCCACCTCCTGCTGCGTCCTGTGGCGTCGGGATGTGGTGCAGGTGGCCTGCTGCGGCGTGCCCCCCGTGCTGGGGACTCAGTTGCGCCGTGCTCCCCTGGGTGGCCCTGCTCTTCGGTGTATCCGGGCTGACCGGACGGTACATCGTGGACCCTAGGCCTCGCAAGTTCCCTCCACATCGCTTCCGGTCCCGCCGTACAGCTCTTGGACTACGTGTTCAATCTGGTCTTCTGACACTTTTCTCCAGATCCCCACGCGCTAGGCTCCAGGAAGTTCTCTGGTTCACCTGCGACGGAGTAGTACCAGTTCAGGCGCTGCCGTGCGGTCTCAACCTCAGCCTGTGGTTCCTCAACTGCTTCAGGGACGCAGTGGCGACCTAGCCGCGGCAGCCGCCTTCCAGCACTGTGTTCAACTGCTTTGACGACCTCTTCCGGTGCATACAGTGGAGGCCACCGGTCTGCGGACAGCGTTGCACCGTCATGGGGGTGGTCCTGGTTGGGGTTCCTGGTTGCCGCTGGTAGGTCGGACCTCACCCCCTGTCGTCGCTTCGTCCGTCTCGGCAGGGAGTTTGCCACCAACCTCAACAGGGTGCATTGCTGAGGCCACGGATCCTAAGTTGGCTGCCTAGCAGCCCAGGTAGCCCAGCAGGACACAGCCTCTGGCAGAGTCTGGCTTCAGCTCCTTCGTGGCTCCTTGCGGCAGTGGATCTTCCCCTCGGTTGTCTTTACGCCCGGCACTACAGCAGCACCTCGTGCTTCTCTGGCGCCCCTCCTCAAGAGATCTCACTTCCGTGGTGCCCATGTCTCCGTTGATTCGCCCCCTTCTTCTGCGAGGGACGGGACGCCTGTCTCGCTTCGGGAGTCCACCTGACCGCTCGACCTTCATGACTCTTCCTGCATGACGATGCAAAGTCTTACCGGTGGGGGAGCCCACCGGCTTCTGCACTTCCTCGCGACGTCCGGCCCCGGGCCTTCGGAGTTCGTGGACAAGATCATCAATGGGTTGGAGCCGTAAGCGATCAGGCAAGCCCTCATCGCGTGGGAGGAACAGCTCAGTCGCCAGGGACTGCTCGTCCTCGCCAACAACGCTACAGTGGTGGCATACATCCAGGAACAGAGTGGGGCGCCATCAACCGACCCCGGCTTGCTCCTCTGCCGTCTGTTACGCTGGTGTTAGCACCTCAACTTTCCCTCCGTGTTCATCTCTTCCCTGGACGACTGAAGGTCTTCGTCGATCCTCCCGCCTGGCGCGGCCGGTTGCTACATTTGCCGACCTTACGCCAGGACATCCTGCAGATGATCGGCGCGCATGGGAGACGCCACTGTCGACCTCTTCAATACGAGGTGGAATCACCAGCTTCCCCTATTCGTCGCCCACTCCTCCACGTGTGGAGGTTGGGCGGCAAGCCCTCACCGCCAGAGGTTCTTGAGTGCAGCAGTGGAAGCTATCGCTACAGCTCGCAGACCCTCGACACGACGCGGCTACGAGGGAAGATGGCGAGTACTGTGCTCCTGGTGCGACGACCTTCACCTCCCACCAGACTTTTCCCCAGTTCGCAGACCTTCCCCTGGCTCTTTGGAGACCTCGGATGGCCCGTTTTTGCGGATGTGACTCGTAGAATGCCTCCTGTTGGCTTTTGCCTTGGCGGCCTGAGTTCGCGAGCTACACGCGCTGTCGGCGCGCCCTGCCTGCCTGCCGTTCGAGAGGATGGTGCCATACAGCGGCCCTGCCTTCATTGCCATGACCAGGTCTCCTTGACTGCGCCACAGGTGATCACCTTACTGCCGCTGCAAGGGACGATCTCCCCCCAGGAAACCAGGCAACATGTTCCCGTGCGAGCCCTACGCGTGTACCAGCACCGAACCTAAGCCGTCCGGGGAGGACGCTCACGCCTCGTTCTGCCTTTAAAGCCTGGCAAGACCGACATGACAGCCCAGACGATCTTCCTGGCTATGCTTAGTCATACGGTCCGCCTAACAGGACACCTCCCCGCAGGGAGCTAAGAGGCTTAAGTTACGTGCGCATGAGGCATGCGCCATGGTCACGAATGTTGCGTACGATCGGAGCTGCGCGGTCTTCCATCGCAGCTGCCGTGGGCAAACGGGCAGAATCTACCTTCGCCCGCGGCTACCTCCTGTATCTGGCAGGCCAGCGAGGCAGCCTCGCTCTGATGGGGGACATCACTGAGGCGCAACTCTCCCTCCCGGCACCACGGCGCTGTGGGGCACTTCTAACGAGGGTCGTCGGGAGTTTGCAACAGGGAGGATGGCTCCTTTGGCCAAGGTGTGCTGAGGCACGGCACCCTCCTCCTTCTCATAATTCTTCCTATTAGTCATGTCATCGGTAATGTTTTTGAGGAAACAAATGCATTTTTCTCTAAAAGGTATTTTTTCGAAAAATACTTACCGATGACATGACCCGGATGACCCTCCCACCTGCTCCGCTCGCCGCTGGTGACCTAAGTATCCTGACTGAGGAATTATCTGAGGACTCGGAACCGGATGGGCAGTAACGGGAGACTACTCCTGGCCCCTCTTGGGGTTCCCCGAGTGCCTCCCGGGTTGTGTGGTAACACAACGGATTTCTTAGGCTAGAATTGTGTGAGTAAATAGACACTTCCTATCAGTCATGTCATCGGTAAGTATTTTTCGAAAAAATACCTTTTAGAGAAAAGTGTGTGTTCTCATGCATGTTTGTATACTCATGCATGTGGTGTGTGTGCAAGGTTGTTTGCATATGCGGTGTGTGTGCTCGTGTATATGTGTGTGGGTACGCATGCTCGCGTGTGTGCAGCACTACAGATAAAGGTACATGCATATCGTCATTTACAGAGTGAAATCTGTGAAGTGCTGCCCACGATTCACATGCACGTAATTTGTGTTTTTGCAACCCAGTGCCATGGTTACATTGGTGCAAACACACACATCATTTAGGCTATGCCTGATAACCTACCCCACTCCCAAACAAACACACACACACACACACACACACACACTGGCCGGCAGATGGACACACCAGACATGCATACTACTACTCTGACAGTATCTGTTGGGTTCGTTCGGGTTCATTTGGGTAAAAAGACGGACCGACAACTGAGACAGCAATGGCCTCGTACGAGTTTGAGCGGCACATTGCTTGCTTTGCAAAATAAACCAGTTCGCGAGTATTCTGACAAACCATACATTTTCACAGCTCCGAAACACCATTATTTGACTTCTAAGTGTGTTTATGTGCATACTCGGTAAACGATTTTTTGCAACGATTTTTTTATCCCAGATAGAAACTTAGGGGCTTTAAGGATACCCCATTTCGTGACGGAGGCTGAGATGAAACAGAAAGTTGACCGCTCAGATCAGCTGCTAAAAACGTTGAGGCCCCAATGGAAGTCAATACTTTCTTGTCCTGTAACAGTATCCCTGACAAACAGTCCAGCGAAAGTGGGTGGCCTGCCTCTGATGAGATCTAGAGACTAGCAGCAGTTTTGACAGCTTTCCAGAATTGAAGCACACAGTCAGTGCAAAATATCACTTAAAATGTTTTTTCCCCAAACGTGATAAAATTTGTCCATGAGCAGTGGCAAACTCTTTGTTTTTTTCCTTGAGAATGCCAGTGACCACAAAGCCAAGTCACTGTGTCTTACACAGAGGAGTAAAACATTTGTGTTCTTCCTCGCCCATCATGCTGTACTTGCATTGACTATTTCAAGTTTCGGTTGATTTCTAAGTTCAAACAGAGACTGGCAGACAGAGATTTTCAATCATCAGGGCCGTGCAAAAGATGTAAATTCACAACTTCAACCCTTACCTTTATCAGAATACCATATTGCCATTGAATGCTGCATAAAGCAGCTGAAACTGTGTGCCAACAGCAGGCGATAGTGCTATTACAAAGTGTTCAAATATGATATAAATTGGGCCAATATGTTTCCGTTTTATGGCACAACTACATTTTGTATCTTCAGAAGCTGGCCTCTTGCCCCATCTACATTTGTGTATAAGCAGTCGCATGGGCTTAGGTTTATACCTGGGTAATGGGTGCTACAAGGTGTCAATGATTTGTGAACTGATTTACGCACGATGATGTTTGAATCTTTTTTGGAGGGTGTTGGATGAATATCTTAGGTGCAAATTTTGGGTGCTGGTTAAATATTTTAGGACATGACATTTTTGGGTGCTAGACAAGACAAGATGGCGGCCATGCAACACCTCCTGGCCGCCCACTCCTGCAGAAATGGTCGCCACCGGCAGTATTCTAGCAGACATTGTACCTTCGTTTGATATACGATGTCAGGCCCTGCAATTCTGCATCACGACCGGTATTTCTTTTTGATGACTTTTGGTAATTTGATATGCTGTGACTGTTAATTGGATTTTATATTTTTCTCCTTTGTGCCGCTATGCTGAGAGTTGATACACGATGATTCTTGTTGTACCAAGCGGATATCATGTGAAAATGTTCAAGCTGTTTGAGGTGCTTTCTGTACAGCATCCATGACTCACAGCCGTAGAGGAGGCTGGGGAGGACTACTGCCTTGTAGACTTTGATCTTGGTGGAGAGCTTGACGTTGTTGTTATTTAACACACAAGTGTGCAGACGACCCAGGGCTTGGCTGGCTTTGCTGATGCGAGCTGCGATTTCCTTGTCGATAGTACCGTCAGAGTGGGCAGTGGGCAGATGTTCACATCTGCACGGGACATAGACGACCCCGCCCCCACGAGTCCCCTGCTGCCTTGCAGGCTTGGCCGCTTGGCTGCGGAAAGGCTAAGGGAGGAAACCCCTGACATCAAAGCCCCCGTGTCTCCGGGGAAGGCTTTTGAGCCAGAGACTAAGACAAGGACAGTCTGATATAAAACCTACGACCCGAGGACCTCGATGCCACCGTCCCAGCTTGCTAGGCCATGGCAAACGAACCAAGGGTTTAAAGGGTGGGGCCAGTACTGCGCACACTGCACTCCACCAAAAAGCTCCACCGCGCAGGCTTTAGGAAACGCCCACGGACTATGACACTGAACTTTCCAAGTCCTGTAGCGATGGGCAAGGGGCAAAACGGCAGGTGAAAGATGTCACTGGAAGCCGCAGTCTCAAACCTGCATGCAGGCGGTTCAGGATATTGGTCGCCTGATGTTGACCTGGGGATGACAACGTCACTCGGCACACCCTGAACGACCAAGCAGCCTTCTCTAGGGACAGCACTGCTTGCTCCACACGGAGAGGGGCCTAGAAAAGGTGGCCTAACCAAAGCTCATCCCCTCGTAACCCAGTTGGCTAGCCGCGGTCAACGGGCATCTTCCCATGCGGTCAGAAAACAAGAAAAAACAATGGATCCACTCTCATGACGACCACGACCGGACTCAACGTTGCATGCTGGAACATCCGAACCATGCTCGACACAGCAGACAGCGGACGCCCTGAACGTCGCTCCGCCCTCATTGCCCATGAATTGCGGAGGTTAAACATCGACATCGCCGCGCTCAGCGAAGTACGCCTTCCGGAGGAAGGCAGCCTCCAAGAACTTGGCGCTGGCTACACCCTCTACTGGTCAGGCAGGCCTGCATCAGAAAGACGGCTCTCAGGCGTGGGCTTCATGGTGAAGACCCACATTGCGACTAAGTTGGAAAACCTACCAACGGGTCACTCCGACCGCATCATGTCCATGCGCCTCCCACTGAGACACCAGCAATACGTCACCCTTCTCAGTGTGTACTCCCCAACCCTCCTGGCAGAGCCTGCAGAAAAAGACAAGTTCTACTCTGACCTGCGCAGCCTCCTACAGAGCACCCCTGCAGACGACAAAGTCATCATCCTTGGCGACTTCAACGCCAGAGTGGGCCAAGACTCTGAAGCCTGGAAAGGAGTCCTCGGCAAGCATGGCGTTGGGAACTGCAATGACAATGGTCGCCTACTGTTGGAGCTCTGTGCAGAGCAGCAACTTGTCATCACCAACACTACTTTCCAGCAAAAGGACAGTCGAAAGACCACCTGGATGCATCCTCGCTCCAAGCACTGGCACCTTATCGACTATGTCCTAGTGCGTCAGAGGGACCGCAGTGACGTCCTCCTCACCAGAGTGATGCCCAGCGCAGAGTGCCACACTGACCACCGCCTTGTTCGCTGCAAACTCAGGCTCCGCCTCAAGCTGAAACCCAAGAAAGGAGGCCCCCCCAAGAAAAAGCTTGATGTTGCCAGCCTTCAGCGTGACGACAAGAAAGCTGCCCTTCAGGCCGATTTACAGCGCATGCTCAAAGATACAGTTGATCCAGCAGACTCCTCCCCTGAAACACTCTGGGAACAACTGAAAACTGCTATTGTAAAATCTTCTGTGGAAGTCTTGGGCTTTGCTAGAAAGAGGAACAAAGACTGGTTTGACGAAAATACGTAGAGATCCAGGAACTTCTAGCAAAAAAAAGAGCCGCCCACCAGGCCCACCTAGCCCAGCCTTCCTGCCCTGTGAAGAAGTCTGCCTTCCGCCTCATCTGCAGCAGTCTCCAGCTCAAGCTTAGAGAGCTCCAGAACGAGTGGTGGTCCAGACTCGCACAGAGGACCCAGCTCTGCGCTGACAACGGTGACTACAGGGGCTTCTACGAAGCACTGAAAGCAGTGTATGGCCCTAGGCACCTGGTACAAAGTCCCCTGCGAAGCGCTGATGGACAGGCACTCCTCACAGATAATACCTCCATCTTGAACCGCTGGTCGGAATACTTTCAGGACCTCTTCGGCGCTGAGCGCACTGTTCAAGAAACAGTCATCCTCCAAATCCCACACCTTCCACTAAAGGTTGAATTGGACGAACCGCCCACCGCCGAAGAGACCCTCACAGCCATCCACCAGCTCAAGAGTGGCAAAACAGCAGGCATTGACGGAATCCCGCCAGAGATCTGGAAACATGGAGGCCCCGCACTGCACAACAAGCTCCACGACCTCTTTCTCTGCTGCTGGGAAAAAGGAACACTACCAAAGGATCTCCGTGATGCAGTCATCATCACCCTGTACAAGAACAAAGGAGAGAAGTCTGCCTGCTCTAATTATCGTGGAATTACCCTGCTGTCCATTGCCGGGAAAATTCTCGCAAGGTTGCTCCTGAATCGGCTGGTACCTGCCATCGCTGAAGACCACCTCCCAGAGGGCCAGTGTGGCTTCAGAGCCAACAGGAGTACCACCGACATGGTCTTTGTGCTGAGACAGCTTCAGGAGAAGTGCCGCGAGCAGAACAAAGGGCTGTACGTAACGTTTGTCGACCTAACAAAAGCGTTTGACACTGTGAGCAGGCAAGGTATGTGGCAGATCCTGGAGCGACTAGGCTGTCCCCCAAAGTTCCTCAACATGATCGTCCAGCTCCACGAGGACCAGCAAGGCCAGGTCAGACTAAACAGTGACCTCTCAGAACCATTCCCCATTCGCAACGGCGTGAAGCAAGGCTGCGTGCTGGCACCGACCCTCTTCACCATCTTCTTCAGCATGATGTTGAAGCAGGCCACAGTGGACCTCGACGATGACGACGCAGTGTACATCAGGTATCGTCTCGATGGCAGCCTGTTCAACCTCAGACGACTGCAGGCCCACACGAAAACCCTAGACCAACTGATTCGTGAGCTGCTCTTTGCTGATGACGCTGCCCTCGTTGCACACACAGAGAGAGCCTTGCAGCGCATTACGTCCTGCTTCGCAGATGCCGCCCAGCTCTTTGGACTTGAGGTCAGTCTGAAAAAGACAGAGGTCCTTCATCAGCCGGCACCCAAGGAAGAGCATCGCCCTCCCCACATCACCATCGGCGAGTCCGAACTGAAGTCTGTACACCAGTTTACCTACCTTGGCTGCATCATCACGTCAGACGCCAAGCTGGACAAGGAGCTGGACAACAGGCTGGCAAAAGCGAACAGTGCTTTCGGGCGACTATTCAAGCGGGTGTGGCACAATCAACAGCTGAAAAAAGGCACCAAGATCAGCGTGTACAGAGCTGTCGTCCTCACCACCCTGCTGTACGGTTCCGAGTCCTGGGCCCTCTACCGCAGCCAACTACGACTCCTCGAACGCTTTCACCAGCGCTGCCTGCGTACCATCCTGGGCATTCACTGGAGTGACTATGTCACCAACGTCGAGGTCCTTGAACAGGCGGAAACTGTGAGCATCGAGGCTTTGCTGCTGCGGACACAGCTTCGCTGGGCGGGGCATGTCTCCAGGATGGAGGATCATCGCCTACCCAAGATCACTCTGTTCGGCGAGCTCGCCACTGGACACCGAGACAGAGGGGCACCAAAGAAGAGATACAAAGACGGTCTCAAGAAGTCACTTAGTGCCTGCCAAATCGACCACCACCAGTGGTCTTCGCTTGCCGCGGACCGTGACACCTGGCGCTCCACCATTCACAAGGCAGCCGTCTCCTTTGAGGACTCTCGCAGAGCTAACCTTAAGGACAAGCGGCTCAGAAGAAAAAACAGAGCTGTCGTAACTCAGAACCCTGACCAGACCTTCCCCTGCAGCCACTGCGGTCGAACCTGCCTGTCCCGGATTGGCCTCCGCAGCCACGAAAATGCCTGCAGACGACGTGGGCAAGCCCTATAGAATCTTCGTTCGCGAAGTCAAGCCAAGAGAGAGAAGAGAGAGAGAGTACCGTCAGAAGAGATGATGCTCCCCAGGTACCTTAACTGGTCAACAGTCCTCAGCTCGGTGCCTTCGATATACACTTCGGGTGGAAGGGGGGGGGGGGGGGGGGCGGGCTCTTGTGCCTGGGGCTGGTTGGTGCAGGACCTCGGTTTTGTTGAGACTGATGGTGAGGCCAAACAGTCGAGAGGCTTCAGAGAACCTGTTGACGATGGTCTGGAGGTCAGACTCCGTGTGCGCCATCGGCAAACAGCACCTCAAGGATCAGTCTCTTGATGGTCTTGGTCCTGGCGTTCAGTCGACGGAGGTCGAAGCGAGAGCTGTGTCTGTACTTAGTTACACTCCCTTCTCAAGGTCACGTACTGCATGGGTCAGGACACGTGAAGAACAGGTTGAACATCACGGGGGCAAGAACACAACCTTGTTTGACACCATTGGAAATGTTAAAGGGTGCAGATGTGTCACCGTTTGACTGGACAACTCCTACCATTCCATCATGGAAGAGGCGGATGATGTTGGTGAACTTCCTGGGGCAGCCGAGCTTTGCGAGGATGACCCAAAGCGCTTCTCTGTTCACGGTGTCGAATGCTTTGGTCAGATCTATGAAGACAGCGTCCATGTGCTGCTCAATGCATTTCTCCTGGACCTGTCTCACAGAGAAGACCATGTCGATTGTGCTGCGGCCGGGTCTGAAGCCACACTGAGCCTCTGGGAGTGCTTCCTCAGATACAGAGCTGATCAGGCGGTTGAGGATGACTCTCGTGAGGACCTTGCCAGCAATGGACAAGAGTGAGATCCCTCGGTAATTGGCACAGTCTGCTTTGCTGCCCTTGTTCTTGAACAGGGAGACGATTGTAGCATCTCTAAATTCCTGTGGCATGTTCTCCTCTGACCAGATGCATGTCAGAATGTTGAGGAAGGCATCAAGGGTCTCGGGTCCAGCTGCTTTGAAGAGCTCTGTGGGGATGCTGTCCATGCCTGCAGTCTTGCCAGAGCTAGTCTGGTTGATCACTTTCTTGACCTCGTCCAGGGTAGGCTTTTGGGGAATCATGTCCAGGGCCGCGGAGTCGACAGTGGAAGGCAGGTTCAGCAGATTTGAGAAGTGTTCTCTCCAACGCTCAGTGATGCTGCCTTTGTCGTTCAGCAAGGTGAAGCCGTCGCTAGAAAAGAGAGAGGTTGTGCTGGGTCTGGCAGGGCCGTAGACAGCTTTCATTGCGCTGAAAAAATCCTTGGAGTTGTTGGATTCAGCAAAGTGTTCAAGTTCTTTTGCCTTGCTGTCCCACCAGGTGTCCTGCATGTTGCGGAGCTCTCTCTGGGCTTTTTTCTGGAGGTGTTTGAAGCGGTCTTTCTTGGACAAGGAGTTGTTGTCGTTCTGCCACTCGATGAAGGCACTGCACTAATGCTCCAATATCTTGTTGATCTCTTTATTGTTCTCATCGAACCAATCCTGGTGTACCCTCTGCTTGGGTCCAAGCACGTCTTTGGCAGACTCCCGTCACCATCCCCTTGAACTGGTTCCACATTTCAGTTGGGTTGCCAGTCAACGGTCCATGGGCAGTTAGCAGGTCATCAAGGTGGGACTGGAAGTTTTCCTTGACGTCTGGGCACTTCAGTTTGGCCAGGCTGAATGAAGGTCGGGTGAGCTTCGGCCTCTTCCTGTGTGCTGGTGCAATGTGCAGGTTGAGGACAGACCGCACCAGTCGATGGTCGGTCCAGCACAAGGCTCCTCTCTTGGCTCTGGTGATTCTGACATCACGAGTATCCCGCTGGCGGACAATGACATAGTCTATGAAATGCCACTGCTTGGACCTGAGATGCATCCATGTTTTGTCTTGTACTTACTAGCCAGCCTGAAGAGGGTGTTGGTGATGGCGAGTCCATTCTCAGTGCACAATGTCAGCAGCAGCAGGCCATTGCTGTTCATCTTGCCCAGCCCATGTGGGCCCATCACTCCTTTCCAGCAGTCACATTCGTGCCCAACTCGAGCATTGAAGTCACCAAGCACGATGAGTTTGTCACTTGCAGGGGTGGAGTTCAGGAGGGAGTCAAGGCTCTCATAGAACGCCTCCTTGTCGTCATCGGCGTTGGTGAGTGTCGGAGCATAGGCACTGATGATAGTGACATGTTGGGTGTGGGAGATGGGCTGATGCCAGTGGGAAAAGAAGGCAGCTGTCGGAGGAGCGTGGTGCGGATGGCGAAGCCAACTCCGTGTATCCTGTCCTCGTTCTCAGCTTTGCCCTTCCAAAAGAAGGTTCAAACCCTCAGGTTCACAGATCGAGCATTCATCAGCAAATCTGGTTTCACTAAGAGCTGCAATGTCAATCTTATATCTCGCCAGCTCCCTGGCTATGAGGGCTGTTCTTCTGTGCGGTCTCTGCATCTGATCTCTGTCCAACAGGGTTCGTACGTTCCACGTACCAAGAATAAGTTTCTTTCTTTGTTTTTCTTTTTGACCGCATAAAAGGGTTAAACCGCCAGCCGCGGTAAGCTGATCGGTTTGGTGCAGGGCAGGCAATGTTTGGAACACTTTTTCTAGTTCCCTCCCTTACTCGACACGCTCCTCTAGCGCAGCCTCTGTTGACTTTAATGGCTTGACACCAAGTCTCTCGCTCCCCCTGCTGTGGATGTCCTCTCGACACGTTCCTCCAGCGGTAGCCTGTTGACTTTGACGTCTCGGCATCAAGTCCCTCGCTCCTCACAAGCACTCTGTACAATAACACACCCACATACTACCTTCAAAACAAACCTAGGCATACACACATCACATTCCTTAGTTATCCATCCCGGTAAATAACTATATAGAAAATCCCCAGTTATCTCAACCAGTTCTAAACTGAAATAACTTAACCAAATCAACACTGCATCACCGAACTAAATCTTACTAATGCATACAACATTTAAGTCACTAGCTGTGGATAATACATATAAAAACATACCTGAAATCTCGGTTTCAGAATATGGAATACGGCTAGTGTATCTGACATACGTTCATCCTCTATGACAAAATAGCATGTACTAACTACTCTTGAGCTCTGTTAGGCTGAGCTGCGCCACTAAAACCGCTAACCTCCCGACTGCACGAAACTTGTGATTACACGGAATATTTGACACGAAAAATAGTGCAATGCAGAAACCCTGTGTGAACTTTATGTGTGAGCATAGAGCTTCATCACAATGAACAACTCTGAATGTTCCTAGAAGAAAAACGCATGTGAACTCCAAACAATATGGGAGACTTTAAAGTCTGGTGCAGTGGCTAAGGCGCCTGTCACCAATGCTAAAGGTGCAAGGTCCGATACCGGGTTCCGGCGTCGGACTTTTCTCCTCTAGTGTCACTGTTATTTCGGGCGGACCATCAGGGGTTCTTTCTCCAGGTACTCCGGCTTTTCAGCCCACTTAACAAATTTCAAATATAAAACGATTTGAATTTCCAAAAACTTAAGCAGCTCGCTTGAGCTTGCCCTTAGCACCACATGAATGTTATGTGTTTAAGTACAGTTTGCGTGTGATTCACGTGAGTGTGCTTGTTGGGTTCAGTTCGTGGCGGCACTTTGAGCATATATTCATTTGGGTAAAGCGTCTATTTAATGTGCTGATTTATTTATTTATTTATCTTGTTTTTATATGAAGTCCCTTCTATTTATAGAAGGGACTTCTTAGGATGGGTCGGGTGGAGTGCATTCAGTAGCATGCCCATGATGTAACAGGCAGGCAGGCTTCAAACTATGACAATAAAGTAACATGATAAAAATTACATCATTTTTGGATATGCTAACCCTCGTGTAGAACATACATTAGGCACCAACATGTATGTATGTATGTAAACATGAATATATCAAGAGCGTACTTGAGTGTAGTTGAAAAAAGTGTGGAGTTCCAGAGAGCTGTCACAACACACCAAAGTCCGGATTTTCAACTCCAACGTAAAAGCGGTTCTCCTATATGGAGCAGAGACTTGGAGATTGACAAAAACCACAGTCAACAGAGTACAGATCTTCATAAACAGTTGCCTTAGAAGAATTTTGAAAATCCTAGGCCAGAGAAGATCAGCAACGTCAGACTCTGGGAGAGAACAGAGCAGATAACAGCAGAGAATGAAATTGGGCGAAGAAGATGGGGATGGATTGGTCACAGTCTGAGAAAGCCAGCTTCCAGTATCACTAGGCAGGCATTGTCATGGAACCCCCAGGGAAAGAGGAAAAGAGGCAGGCCGAGAAACACGTCGAGACCTCCAAGCAGACATCAAGAGACTGGGAACCATGTGGAGTAAAATCGAAAGAGAAGCACAGGACAGGAGTCGCTGGAGGTCTCTCGTCGACGGCCTATACCCGGGGAGGGGTGACAGGCGTAAGTAAGTAAGAAAGCACTATAACATCACCACACTCCCCACCCAGAGCTGACTGTCGTAATGTATTTGTGGTACGTGAGTCTAAAGCGTGCGCGAGTTGTGAGTGCGCGCTTAGAATTATAATTATTATAAGATAAGCGCATTATAAATACTGTAATTATTATTATTTAATTATTATTATGTGCTAACAATGTGGAATCTATTTATCCCAAATGCTTCACTTTCTTGTGGACAAAATGTCAGGAGGTCTGAAATCTTTCACATCGCAGTAGCTGACAGTGGCTTGTGCATTGACTAGAACCTTCTACATGAGTTTATGGTGGCATAGGAGCTCCAGGTAGGTTGCTTTTATGGTTCCTTCCTTTTTATAAAAATAATTATGTCATTTAACACTGCGTCATGACTCCTGCACTTTTTTAACATAGCAGGGACTTCAAGTGCTGTTTCTTGGTATGCGCTTGGTCTACAAGCTAGGCTGGGCAATGTTCTCAGGATTTTCAGACATGTTGATCTTTCACTGGTGGAGTGGAAAACGGTGCTATTTTGCTTATTTTTGGGGAGCTGAAAAATCACACTAAAAGTAAAATTGTATCATTTCAGGTGCAAAAGAGCCTAGTTTACACTATTTTCTTCTCATTCCAGTACTGTTCATTAATGTCTTGCCATTCACAAAAATCCTCGGGCAAAATTTTTGGGCGGTCTGAATTTTTGTTGGGGGGAGCGTTTTTTGACATGCTATTAAATGAGATAACACAAACTCCATTCATGGTTTGAAGTGTTGATGTGTTATTTTGAGTGTTTTCTACCATAAACAACATTCCAAGTGACTGTAGCAGCAGCCAATAATAAGTTTGACACCGGTGAATTTCTGCGATAATGTATTAACTATCGTTTCTATAAACTTTTTTTTTTTTTTTTTTTTTTGCTACTCCAATTTTTCTTTGTCGACCTCAGAGGTCTTCCTCTCACGCCGCTCGTCCCCGTCAACCCCAGTGTGCTCACCCAGGCCCGCTGGTTGTTCCAGCCAGACTCCCGGCCCTGCTGCTATATATATGGCAGGTAGTAGGGGACTCCCTCCGGAGGAAACTCCGCGCTGCTGCCGAGTCACTTCGGTGGTGTTCAGTGTAGCCTTCAGGTGACCACACCTACTATTCCCCCTACTTACGACATTGCTAGTCGCGGAGTCGACAAGTGGGAGGTCCCCCCAGAGGTGGCAAGTCAACCACTACGTCCTTCCACGCACAGCAGCAGGTCTGGCCTAAGACAACCGCACACCTAGGGCTCCTGGAGGACTGGGATGAGGTCACCATGAGACGGAGACTTGAGGGATCAGAAACCTGGACCAGCGTTTTTTCATTTTGCATGATGATGAGGATGAAGATGATATGATGATGCCATGGTGGTCCATGTGGTTGGGGACTGCGTGACAGGGCCGCATTCCACGCTTCCTGTCATAAATATCCTGGTGTTAACCAGGCCTGGGAACTGCGGACACCTGCGGTGCCAGCCGTGTAATCATTCACACCTTGCGATGTGTCATAACCCGGGTAGCACCCCCAAAGTCGCACCCGTGAAGTGGGTGAGTCTCGGCTGCGTGGCATCAGCCTTCCCATTGGGTCCATAGCACACCCGCTCTGGGTAGGAGCCGACCCAGGTAGGAAAAATCCCGCTTGACTCGGCTGGGATTCAAACCCGGATCTCCCGGCCGCCAGTCCAACACGCTAACCACTGCGCTACGGAGGCCGGTCGTTTCTATAAACTTACTGCTCTGCATGTTTGTGGTGTGTTCTCAGTGGCTATCGCGTTTTGTGACCAGCAAGATTTCCAAGTTTCAAACCCCACCCGGGTCTGCCTTGGGGGACTTGGGTGGGGTTAGGTATTTTTTAGTTCCCAGGGTCACCCTGGTCAGCCCCACAGGGTGGGTTTTTCTCTCTATTCTGGGGCATGTGTTTCTGTCTACCCTTTGTCCATTCACCTGTATTTGCCTTTTTAAAACTCTCCCTACTGTCTGCACTGCCTGTAGCTCTTGATATTGGATGTGTGTTGCTAAATGGTCTTAGCTTTATTTAGGCCCCATGTTGTAGGTTTATTTAACGTATTTGACCGGCTGGCGACATACATTCAATTTTCTGTTTAGTTTTTTTTTTCACAAGCAGTGCAGGCACGTCATGAGAAAGCCTTGTTGCTGTCGGGACGTTAAGCAATGTACAATCAATCAATCCAAGTTTCAAAACTCAAAAAAAGCTGAATACTGTTCAAACTTTAAAACCAAACTGATATGGTGAGACCTGCTGAACAAGCAAGCAAGCCGTTTGGCACGAATGAAGCTCTTTCAAATTGTCTTATTGGCAGTTATAGTGCCCATCACACTGTTTTACAGTAGAGTATTTTGAAAAAAACACTATCAGTAGGCAAACTATACCTTTTGCACAATTCTGTCTCCACAGCGACTGGACTAAATGATAGTCTTGACTGTAAAATGTTATTGCACATAAGTATGCCAAGATCAGTTTTGTGTGTGCCCACCACATTCTTTGAATATTTGCCTTTGTCTGGTATCCTGTTCTGGGCACAAGCATAAAGGTTTAAATAGTTATAAGAAGTTGTCTTGATTTTTTTTTTAATTTACAGCTTCATTGCGATATGCATTCCAATCAATTTGAAACTTGTCTGGCACTTTCCTGCCTGCACTAAATTAAAAAAAAAAATGTTTTACAGATGCTTGTAAAAACGGGCCACAAGAGATTTTCTATAGACCCCTTCTGTGGGCTCCTTCATGACACTAATGTAACAATTCAACAGTAACACTAAATCTAGGAGTGAAATCATACACGACACAAATCCCATCATCATCATCATCATCAGTCCCTTGCCCGAACTGGGCGTTGGGGGACTGAAAGGCAGCAGCAACAGACAGTGCTCTCCACCGAGTTCTATTTTGGGCGGTGGCAAGCAAGTCTGACATCTCGAGTTCGGTCCATTCTTTTATGTTTGCGACCCAACTCTTTCTCTGACGACCTCGCCGACGACTTCCTTCGAGAGTGCCTTGGAGGATAGTCTTGGACAAGGTGTTGTGTCGGGTCACGTGGCCAAACCAAGCAAGCTTGCGCCGTTTCACGGTTGCCAGAAGGGGTTCATGTGGGCCCACCAGGGAAGTGACGATGCTCCGTACATATTCGTTGGTCTTGTGCTCGCGGTACGAGATGCGGAGCAACCCCCTCAGGCACCCGTTCTCAAAGGCCTGGATTTTCTTTTCTGAGTCTGCAAGCAGTGTCCAAGTCTCACAGCCGCAGAGTAGAACAGACACTATGAGGGACCTGTAAAGCCTGCACCTGATGGCGAAGCTGATGGAGTTACTTCGCCATATCCTGTCCAGCCTGGCCATTGCGGATGTATAGGTATTCTCTAAATAATAATAATAATAATGCATACTATTTAGATGGCGCATTTCTCATATTTGTAATATAACTCAGTGTGCAGATATTAATGATAGAGATGCTTGTTCATCCACCTTTTATACACCTACCCCACCCGGGTCTGCTGTGTGGTGGGGGGGGGGGGGGGGGAGGCGGCTTGGGTGAGGCTAGCTATTTATTAGTTTTCTGGGTCTCACTGTCTGCCCCACAGGGTGTTTTTTCTTGTTTTTCTGGGGCATATTTCTGTCTACCCTTGGTGCATTCACCTGTATCTTCCTTGTTTAAATTATTGATTATATTATTGGGTCTGCTGACTTGTTTCCCCTTGTTAGTGACTTTTTTGTTTTGCCTTTCGATGCAGTGTTGTCAGATGTCCACTGCCCCATTAGTCTATAGTCTTGAGAAGTGTGTCTGTATATTTGACTTAACCACAGTTGCGTGTGATTGGTCAGCAGGAAGAAAGAAATGTCAACAGGATAAAAGGTCGCTGCCCCCAAAAAGAAACTACTTTTGGCAAGTACAGATCACGTACGATTAACAAAAGAAAGAGACAATCTTGGTTTGACAAAAAATGTAAATATAAAAAGGACGTACTAATCCATGCTAAAAACAAACTAAAACATATTAACAATGATGAGAACGAACATATATTTAAAGAAAAAAGTAAATCTTACAAACAAACTATAAAGAGGGCCATTTGAATTTTTTAAAAACTTAAATAAAAAGGTAAAAACTTTGAAAACGTCAAACCCAAAAGAATATTGGAATGTATTCATTAGTAAACAGAGATTGTCCCATCAACATAAACACTCTATATAACCATTTTAAGGAATTAAATATTAGTAATAAAAATGATGGTTTTTCGATGCCCGATATCCCCCAAAATGGTTCTGATGATCTCAATTCCCAAATAAGTGAAAAAAAATGAATACATAACAAACAGCATACCTGCAATGACGGAGACATACCTTGAATTGTTTAACAAGGTTCTGCATGATGGCAAAGTACCTGGGGACTGAGTCACAGGTCTTATAATGCCTTTATACAAAAGATCAGGAGACAAGAATAACTGTGATAACTATTGTGTTACTGAGCTGTGTGGGGAAACTGTTCACCTCTGTCATTAACAACAGACTCAATGATATTTTTTAGTCAAATAATCTTTTATCCGAATGTCAAGCAGGATTTAGAACAAGATTAGGATTTCATCCCAAAGTCTAGCCTATTGTTTGAAGCTCACGTGTTTTTGTTGTTGTTTTTTTTTTAAGGAATATTCAGAGTTGTTCATATTTTTTTAGCTTATGCTTCTGATCCATTTCCCTCATCTCTAAGCCAGCCTCTGATCAACACACACACACCAGCACCCGGTGTGACATACAGTACTGTGACAAAAGCTCATAAACAATCAGATTACTCACAAACCAGATAGGTGAGGCTAGCGCTGGCAGATTACTGCTTAAGGTCATAATAAATATGTATAAAGTCATGTGTTTTAAAACAAGGTGCAAAATCAGACTTCTTTGGGAGTTTCCGTGGTGTTTGTCAGGGAGAAATCCTTTCTCCTTCGCTTTTTTCTTTGTGTCTAAATGACCTGGAAAATATTTTGTCTTCAAAAGGTTGTAGTCCACTTAACTTACTCTACTTGCTTCTGATTTTGATCTCACGGGCTGTATGCAATTGTTTGTTCTTTTGTATGCGTATGATACTATTTTGCTTTCATAAAACAAAGAAGGTCTCCAAACGGCACTTCATTCTTTACATGAGCATTGCTGTATATGGAAACTTGATGTAATACCTCAAAAACGAAAATTATGGTTTTTGCAAAGCGGAAGGGAACAGTCCCTGTGTTTAAATATGGTCAATAAATTGTTTATATGGTTGATTGTTTTAGATATTTAGGCATTGTGTTTAGCAACAATGGAAACTATAAATGTAAACAAGAGGAGGATTTCATCCCAAAGTCTACCATATTGTTTGGAGCTCACAATCGTTTTTCTTTTAGGAACATTCAGAGTTGTTCATATATTTATAAGCTTATCTTTCTGATCCATTTCCCTCATATCTAAGCCAACTTCTGATTAACACACACACCGGTGCACACAAATAAAGACGGACACATGGCACTTCCCGCCATTAGTATGCTCTGTGGACTGGTGTAGCAACAGGAATTCTGAAGAAGAAGAATAGCAAGAGCAGCAAATTGACGTAACTATAAGCTTCACGTCATGGCATCGCTAGACCCACTATGCCGTGTACACAGTGACGAATTTGATATTTTATGTCGCTCTTAACGTGGCTCCAAAATTTGCAAAAATGAATTAATTGTTATTCAACTCAATCAATATCTCCCTTTGGTATGCAAAGTATCTAGTAAGAATAACAAAAATTACAGATTGAAATGCAGATCAACCAGTTTTTGTTAAATGGCCATTTTCTTGTCAATGTGTAACCTAATTAACCTAATTAATAATAAAAAAATTAAATGCTTTGAAAGAACTAACTGAAGAAAAATATCCTAAATTTTCAAGCTTGTCTGTCCACAAATGCAGGCTCTAGTTGCTGTCTCACACACACACACACACACGCACGCACGCACGCACGCACGCACACACACACACACACACACACACACACACACACACACAGAGTGTTTGGTGCCAAATGTACATTCTCTAGCAAGGTTTTGCATAGCTAGACGTGACATAATTTTTATCTTGTTACTTCTTTGTTTACCTCCATCTTGAACCGCTGGTCAGAATACTTTCAGGACCTCTTCGGCGCTGATCGCACTGTTCAAGAAACAGTCATCCTCCAAATCCCACAGCTCCCACTAAAGGTTGAATTGGACGAACCGCCCACCGCCGAAGAGACCCTCACAGCCATCACAGCTCAAGAGTGGCAAAGCAGCAGGCATTGACGGAATCCCGCCAGAGATCTGGAAACATGGAGGCCCAGCACTGCACAACAAGCTCCATGACCTCTTTCTCTGCTGCTGGGAGAAAGGAACACTACCAAAGGATCTCCGTGATGCAGTCATCAGCACCCTATACAAGAACAAAGGAGAGAAATCTGCCTGCTCTAATTATCGTGGAATTACCCTGCTGTCCATTGCCGGGAAAATTCTCGCAAGGCTGCTCCTGAATCGGCTGGTACCTGCCATCGCTGAAGACCACCTCCCAGAGGGCCAGTGTGGCTTCAGAGCCAACAGGAGTACCACCGACATGGTCTTTGTGCTGAGACAGCTTCAAGAGAAGTGCCGCGAGCAGAACAAAGGGCTGTACGTAACGTTTGTCGACCTAACAAAAGCGTTCGACACTGTGAGCAGGCAAGGCATGTGGCAGATCCTGGAGCGACTTGGCTGTCCCCCAAAGTTCCTAAGCATGATCGTCCAGCTCCACGAGGACCAGCAAGGCCAGGTTAGATTCAACAGTAACCTCTCAGAACCATTCCCCATTATCAACGGCGTGAAACAGGGCTGCGTGCTGGCACCAACCCTCTTCACCATCTTCTTTAGCATGATGTTGAAGCAGGCCACAGTAGACCTCGACGATGACGATGCAGTGTACATCAGGTATCGTCTCGATGGCAGCCTGTTCAACCTCAGACAACTGCAGGCCCACACCAAAACCCTAGACCAACTGATTCGTGAGCTGCTCTTTGCTGATGACGCTGCCCTTGTTGCACACACAGAGAGAGCCTTGCAGCGCATCACATCCTGCTTTGCAGATGCTGCCCAGCTCTTTGGACTCGAGATCAGTCTGAAAAAGACAGAGGTACTTCATCAGCCGGCACCCAAGGTAGAGCATCGCCCTCCCCACATCACCATCGGCGAGTCTGAACTGAAGTCAGTACACCAGTTTACCTACCTTGGCTGCATCATCACGTCAGATGCCAAGCTGGACAAGGAGCTTGACAGCAGGCTGGCAAAAGCGAACAGCGCTTTTGGGAGACTTTTCAAGCGGGTGTGGTACAATCAACAGCTGAAAACAGGCACCAAGATCAGTGTGTACAGAGCTGTCGTCCTCACCACCCTGCTGTACGGTTCCGAGTCCTGGGCCCTCTTCCGCAACCAACTACGACTCCTCGAACGCTTTCACCAGCGCTGCCTGCGTACCATCCTGGGCATTCACTGGAGTGACTATGTCACCAACGTCGAGGTCCTTGAACAGGCAGAAACTATGAGCATCGAGGCTTTGTTGCTGCGGACACAGCTTCGCTGGGCGGGGCACGTCTCCAGGATGGAGGATCATCGCCTACCCAAGATCACTCTGTTCGGCGAGCTTGCTACTGGACACCGTGACAGAGGGGCACCAAAGAAGAGATACAAAGACGGTCTCAAGAAGTCACTTAGTGCCTGCCAAATCGACCACCGCCAGTGGTCTTCGCTTGCTGCGGACCGTGACACCTGGCGCTCCACCATCTACAAGGCAGCCGTCTCCTTTGAGGACTCTCGCAGAGCTAACCTTAAGGACAAATGGCTCAGGAGAAAAAAACCGAGTTGCCGTAACTCAGAACCCTGACCAGACCTTTCCCTGCAGCCACTGCGGTCGAACCTGCTTGTCCCGGATTGGCCTCCGCAGCCACGAAAATGCCTGCAGACGACGTGGGCAAGCCCTATAGAATCTTCGTTCGCGAAGTCAAGCCAAGAGAGAGAGTCTTTGCTAGAATTCAGGGCCTGCCCACCCCGCACATCGTGTGCATTTAACAGAATGCGCTCTGACCAGCCCCATTTCAAAGACTACCGTATGTTCAATACGAGAGACGAAAAGCTGCTTACAATAACGCCCAGAGGGCAATGTTTAGTCTACTATCTGTCTATATATCTATCTATCTATCTCTATCTCTCTCTCTCTCTCTCTCTCTCTCTATCTCCCGTAGTCGACCGTTGGGACACCACTGATGACTTGGCAACCAGCTCCCTCCATTCCTCTCTGTTCTCTGCGTATCGCCTAGCCTCAGTCCTGTCCACTCTGAGATATTGTCTTCCCATCTTTTCTTCTGTCTTCCTCTCCTTCGTCCTCCATGCACAGTGCCTTGTAGGATTGTTTTGGCAAGCCCTGCTGAACGCATGACATGCCCATACCACTTCAGTTTGCGTTTTTTCATAATGGCTAATAGGTCTTTATATGGCTTGCCTGATTCTGCTTCCCACTTCCTCGTTTGTGATGTGATCTCTGTATGAAATGCCAAGCAGCCTTCGAAAACATCTCATTTCAGTGGCTTGTATCCTCCTTTCAAGGTCTGCTGTGAGGGTCCATGACTCACAGGCATACAAGAACACTGAGATGACTAAGGAGCGCATCAGTCTGATCTTGGAGCAGAGCGTGATGTTTCTGTCCTTCCATATGGCCTTCAATCTTGTCAGTGCTGTTGTTGTCTGTGCAATCCTGCACAGTATTTCTGGTTTTGATCCCTCATCTGTCACAATGGCTCCTAAGTATTTGAATTTATTAACTGTTTCCAGTTTTTGGCTTCCAATCATGATGTCAGTGCCAATGCCACTGGTGTTATTTGTCATCAGTTTGGTCTTCTCAGCACTGATTTCCATCCCATACGCAGTGGCTGTACTGTTCAGCTTTTCCACCAGCTGAGCTAGCTCCTTCTCTGTTCCTGCAAGGCTATCAATGTCGTCAGCAAAGCGCAAGTTCGTGATCAATACTGACAGTTCCTTCGTGATCTTTCTACTACTATTAGTCTACTACAGTCTGCCAGGAGGCAAGACTTGCCTGTTAGTATTGTGCTCGACCTGTTTCACAAACTTGTTGCACTTGTTTTACCTTATGGATGTGAAGTGTGGGGGCACGAGTCACTGGCGCTACTTGAAAAACTACAATTAAAGTTTCTAAAGTATATTTTTCATATGCACAAAAGTACAATGTCGTCGCTTGTTTATGGCGAAACAGGGAAGCTTCCCCTCATAACACAAGTTAAAGTGATAATTTTTCGGTTTTGGGCGAGTATTGTTAGTAACGAAGCGGATACATTTTCTTGCAGGATGTACTCTGCAGCAACAGTAAATTTTTACATCTCTTTGGCTTATAACAATCCAAAACATAATAAATAATACAGGATTTGATTGCGTTTGGCAGTCACATACTTTTGGTCACATTGACTCATGTTGAAGAAAGTTTATTTGATTCTTTCATTCAGGAGTGGTATGCAGAATTAGACAGTAGTAATAAAGTGCTTTTGTATAGAAAATATAAACAAGAGTTTGGAAAACAAACGTATATCTCACATCTTCCCGATACGTATGTTTTTGCTTTCATCAAATTTCGTTGCAGCAATCACAAATTACAAATACCGGTAGAGCAAGGAAGAATGTTTGTCACACTGAGAGAAGAACGATTTTGTACAGATTGCAATATGCATGTATTAGGTGATGAGTTTTATTTCATCCTTGAATGTCCAAAGTTTTCACAACAGAGACTTAAATTTATACCTTTGAAATATCGTAAGACGAAGTCAGTGTTTCATGTCTGCAACCTACTGTCATCCATGTTCCTTCAAAAAGTCATGAATTTTGCGAAGCTTCTAAAGAGTTGTAAAGTTATATAAATAAGAGCCATTTTACATAAATGCCACCAACATGTGTTTTTGTGTTATATGTGCTACAAGTTTAATGTGTATATCATGCAATTCATGCATGCATTCTATTGTTTCTGTTATTTTTATATTTTAATGAACGTGTAAAACTTTAATTGGAGAGTGTGCATGGTGATGTTTTACGTGTTGATTCTTGCATTACCCCTCCATACCCCGATAGGGTTGAAAGGAATCAAATAAAATCTTGAAATCTTGAAAAGACCTCCCATTTAAGCATCCAACTGACTAAAACTGGACACACTAAAACTATACAGAACGCATTTTTCTGATGCTTCACCGAGATAAGATCTGTATATCTGGTGACTGAAAGGTGGCGGTCATTTGTTTTAAGGGATATCCAATACCAACCCAACTAGATCAGCAACATCACTGTACCATCAGACTCGCTAACACCACCCATCACCCCTCTTCTTGCCATTGTCTTATATGCCAAAGATTTTGGCGGATTTCTCTGAAAGTTCTGAAGGAATAAAGGGTCCCTCTCAGGAGACACTCATGGAAACTACTGGTGGCATGTCCCACGGACCATCAACAAGTTCCCATCCACATTGACATAAACACGTTATCCTCTACAGTTGAAACTAGATTCTGTAAGTGTATGATTAGTAGATAAACTTCCAATTTATCACAGCCCATTGGCAATAGATGTTGTTATGCTGGAGAGTAAGTTAACAACACAAGTTTCTCTGTGGAGAAATAATGACAAAACATGCTCTACTTGTCTCCGTTTCAGTATGAACACACACACACACACACATTTTCGCTCTCTCTCTCTCATGCACGGGTCCGGCAGCATCAGTGTGTGTGTGTGTGTGTGTGTGTGTGTGTGTGTGTGTGTGTGTGTGTGTGTGTGTGTTCATACTGAAACTCTACTGTGCATGTATATGCCAGTGTAACTGATTCGTCTAATTTCTTATGCGTGTTCGTTAATCAGATCTAATCTGATCAATCAGTCAGTGTGATAACTGTTGCATAGAATAACTAAAAAAATTTAATGAAACATAGTCCTACATTACAGTCTACCTTCTACCCGCAGCACAGTTTTAATGCACAGTTTTCCATACTTCTTCGGCGCTTACCAACAGTGATGGTACTGTAACAACTGTTTGAAGCCAAAAATATGCGTAAAAGCTGTGATCATTGAATGTTTTTGTTTTAAATTATAATTTAGTCTTGGATTTTTTTTTAACATACACAGACAAGTGGACAGGTAGACATGCCGGGCAGCAGGTGGCTGGATCTAGCAGAAAACGTTTCTATCTGCACTACTTGCGCATGTTCTTTGCTCATAGGCTTGTCTTGTAGAGAAAAAAAACAAACATGAAAATTGTGTATATGGTGTAGTAGTTGTATATTTTATTCACACAAATTTCGGAAGCAAGCAGTGTGAAAAGTGTGAATTTAGTAGAGCCTATATGAAACTTATTTGTCAACAAAAACATCACGTTCAAAGTATACTGAAAGGCAAAAGTTCTGCACATGTTTTTGTAAGGTACAATTTGTAAGCTGTTTGTTTTGATACTCATGACTCCGCAGTTTTGAAATTTGTATTAAACCATATAATGTTGTATAACAGGGTAGAAAGAAGCTTCTGGGAAAATCTTTCTTGCTCGTTAGTAAGCCAGCTGATAGCCCATAACAATGCCTTTAAAAGTTAATGATGGCTGTGGGGTGTAGTAGCAAGAATTACAAATGGACGCTTGTTTGCAAGTCATCTCTTTAGCTCCAGCATTTACATGAAACAGGTTGAAAGAAACAAAAGCTTTTTTAGTACAATATTTTACCACTTTGCATGGTGTAGACAAGTCACAAAATTGGGTTAAAGCCAACCTCAGTGATTAACTTGCGGTTTTATAGATTTGTGCATTTGACGTTGTATATCATGATTTCAGTTTAGTAATTGCATTTTTGGGGTTGCCAAAGTCTTGCAGGATAACTCAGAAGAGCCACTGAATGAATGTCCTGTACTAATCTGACCTGAAAACATCGCAACTGAGCAAAAAGAACGCCATCAAGAATCAACCTTCACTGTCCAATATGGACAATGCTAACAGAAAATCAAAGCAGAATTTGCATCGTAACATGGCCTCACACACGATACAGACTGTCTGGATTACCATACATTCACTCTATAGAAAATTTGTTCAAAATTTGGGGTGGTGTTTGTGACAGAATGAAAGCAGACCTTAAAAACATAAATACGTGAATATTCACTTTATAGTGTTCCTCTAAGAATATTTGTTCGGCCAATGATGGTCAACGATGCACCATTTGATGAGTTTCCTTCTAAAAAGTCTGTGGCAATGCTTGGAGAACAATAAGTGCAACAAAAGACCATGCAATTTAAACTCTTCTGACTGTATGTGGTGTCCCAGCAATAGAGCTGTTTGATGATATACTTGTTTTGCGCCACCGTGTATCCGCCTGTACATGAAGCAACTTTCGCAATTGTTACATTACATGGGAAAATAGTCAGCAGACGACATACTAAAATTTCGTGCAAATTGCTCCAGCAGTTAATATTTTACGAATTTTTGAGTCAGCTGTGCAGAACTGTTGCTTTCAGTATAGTAATCTGGCACTGTGACGTGAAGGAGACATGAGAAGTGTGTTTTTATGTATACAGACTGAAATTTCAATGCACAGATGCTGGACATCATTGAGGGCTTTGTCCAAGACAGTCAGTACATTTACTTGCGCATGGATGGAACTACACCCATTTCATCACGCCAGCCGCTCATCTCTCAGTTCAACAAGGTAAAAGCAGTATTCACTATTTTGTCTCTTCATTCACCTGGCATATAAAAAAAATTGTGCATACTGATAGTCCAGGTATCAGTCATCCCACCTATCCAGAGTCCTTTGATCAGATGTATATCCAGCTAACAATTTTCGGTTGCAGTACTGTCACATTTTTGTGCATCACTGCATAATGGTCAGTCTTTTTGACTTTGAAGAGTTTAACTTTGACAGAACATTCACGTCACATTTGGGGCTCAATGCGAAGTCATGTCAACCACGCATGAAGAGCTCACATTAGCTCTTCTCCAAAGACCTTTGAGATGGTACTGTGATGTCTATAAACAGGCAACATTTGCATGAGCTCAAAACATGACTGTCACAAAACAAAGGTTGCTGCAATTCCACAACACTGGCTCACATGAGACCTATGAGACAGTGCTGCAACATCTCTGATTTATATCAGCCCAAAATGTGAGACTATCATGAATTATAGGTTGCAAAATGGTCACATTTAAGTCTCATGGGACGATCTTGGATTGGTCATAGGATGGTCGCACCAAGGTCTCATAACCGAACCCTTTCCCATCCATCAAAAACATTTTGCAACTTATTTAATTGCCTTTTGTAAGAGGTTTAGGCACCTAATTTTGTTATCCTTTGTAAATAAAGAGTCATCGTCATTGTATCTGTCTATCCACCTCCTCCTCGTCTTGTGCACACACACATTCAAATCAGGGGCGGATCAGGGGGTGTCTGGATGGGTGGGTTGGCGCACAACAGCCACCCCTCCCACCCCCACGCCTCTTCTCAACCCCTGAACCCCAACCCCAGCCCCAACCCCCATCCCCAGTTTTCCAAACTGTGTCATACAAAACATCTTCAGACCAAAACAGTGACTGGCAGACGCGTATAATGCAAAGAAAATCTTACAAAAGAAATATGATTAGAAAGAACAATTTCAATTCCATTGTGTTGCAATTGTCCTTTCTTGGTGTATTTCTTTTGGGGATTTTCTTTACAAGTGTACTATTGTGTTGTAACTGTTCTTTCTACATGTTTCTTTTTTGGTTGGGGTTTTCTCAGACATGCTTATAGTTTTCAGGGCTTAAGATTTTTATTTGTTGAAACTTTTATTTCGGGACACAGCACCGCTTTTTTTTTTTTTAAAGGATCATACTCGTGTACACGCAATTGTCCTCCCTGCCTCCACCTCACCTCCCTAACAAAACAAGATTAAATGGGCACTTCTAATTCTTTTATGGTGTAATTTTCTCAATTAAAACAATGTTCTACTTGAAGTTTCTACAGGAGCAATCATCATGTGTGTGACAAGAACAATATACTCCCAATTACTTGTCCATTTGCGGAACAACACAGCCTTACACCACACCAACATGCCATTTGTGAAAACCGTGATACTGATCTATACACCCAATAACCTCCTCCAAATGACAAACGCAGTTGCAGATCATATAAGCGGTCATGATGTATACCTCTTACACTGGCTGTCGATTGCATCATTCGGAATAAAATACAATACAATAATACTTTATTAATCCCTCATGGGGAAATTCACTGTCTGCCCATACAACACATGGCATCACCAATCACTCATGGAAATAATTAAATAACCCATAACTCTCAAAGAGATGAACTGTAACAGACGTATTGTTACCTTTGTAACACTCTTGGCATCAGAAACACTTATGGTGGATTCCCCCTGTGCCTCTGGTGTCAGCAATGTTGCAGTGAACTACTGAAAGGGCTAGTACTAAAGAATTAAAGAATGTTGACAGACACTATCTACTGATATTACTGTTGAAAAGGGTAACAGCCTGAGGGTCAAAAAGAGTTGGCGTAACGTGATGTACTACTTTTGGGTACTCGAAGTCTGCCACTTTGTTCGATACATCTGCTGTCAAATTCATATCAAAGTGGATGTGTTTTGTCATCAAGAATACACCAGTGTGTGAAATAAGTTTGACTAAAATAGTTAAAGGCTAGTGCCAGAATAGCTTGGCGTCTCTAGGCGCCAAGCTATTCTGGCACCACCCTTAAACTAAAGCCATTGGTCTCTATCCTTATCTGTAAGTACTATAATGTAGCTTGCATATGGCAATGTACAAATTTGAAGCTTTTAGCCACAAAATGATATGGGTTAAGGGTTTTTTAGTATTCAGAATCAACACATTTTACACCTCTCCTCTGGTGACGTCAATGGCTACAATGCTGCTCTGATGGGCTCTGGTGCATGTCCACGGAGACTACCTCAAAAGACAAAGTTATGCAATCTGAGTGAGACTGGCGACCTGATGTGCTAGAGAGTAAGGTGTGATGGGATTAGGGGATTAGCAATCACCTATGGCAAGTCCATCACCACAATTAAACGACTCGTGGGAAATTATCCAATCAACCCACCCCCACCCCCCTCGTCCCTACGGGTAACACCAGGGCAGTCGACTGCTTACACCGGGGGAGACATTTACAGCACGGTTAATTTCACACTTTCTGATTGGATTATTGCCTCCGTGGGCATCAGTACTGTTTTCAGCTTCAAACCAAAACTTGGTACAGTGAAACCTGATAGTAAGACCTTCCTATGCATACTTATTTGGATGACCTTTCTGACAGGTCAAGGGTCATGAGAGATCAGCAAATATGTGAAAATGACAATTTTGGGGGTAAAATTGTATTTATCTGTCCGTGCTTGTGTGAACTCTTCAGTCAAATTTGGCACAAAGGCAGCAGATGACCTTTCTATACATATTTGTTTAGCTTACCCCTTGCAAAGGTTGGGGGTCATGGGGTGTTATGCAAACATTTTGAAAAAACAAGGATTTTGCACGTACAAATGCCAACCATGTACTCTAATGTTAAGACATATGAACACTTAGGTGACTTGTCAGGAGGGCAAGGTCTCAAAGGTCAGATTAATTATGTGGATTGGTCATACACATGAGCCATTCTTGTTTTGTGTGTGTGTGTGTGTGTGTGTGTGTGTGTGTGTGTGTGTGTGTGTGTGTGTGTGTGTGTGTGTGTGTGTGTGTGTGTGTGATGGGGCTAATTGGATCTATTATTATTAGACTACAATGAGCAGAACTACAGTTCTCTCCCTTATCAGTGCTTTTTTTTATAACTGCTTGGTGCCACATTCAACCCTAGTATTGAAAAGAAAAAAGAACGGAAAAAAGTAGAAAATCATTACAAACGAGAACGTCAAAGCTCTCAATTCTCATGCGCATGAGCAGTCCGCATAAGTGGATGGTGGGCAGATGGACAACCACAGGCCTTACATAGAATCACTATTGCTATCGCACATGAGCCTAATATCTACATGGAAATGATACATAACCACACACATGTAACTTACCATCTTCTATGTGCGGCAGACCATTTAGCAGCACATATCCAGTATCAGTGACTACAGTACAGACAGTTGGGAAAATTTTTTAAAATTTAGTTGAATGGACCATGGGAGGGGGGGGGGGGCGGTGGAAGAGAGAGAAATATAAGCCTCAGCCTCTCTGTGGGGCTGACCAGGGTGACCCTGGGTACTGTAATGTACGCAGACTTTCCACAGGTCGCACACAGATTCACAACGCAACGGGCACATACTCCGACTCGGTCGGACGCATTCGTGCAGCACAAACTCAACACTATTTCTTTTTCTCTGTGGCCGTTTACTAACAAAACTAACTAAAACATGAACTAAAAAAATAATACTCTTTGCAAAAAATTACTTCTCGACACTACCACATCACCCTCACATCCACACACAATATCGTAAGCCAGGTTAGGTACAAGTCCTCATTATCCAACCTGTTCACTGGTGTTATCGCTCTGTATCGTTCACACATTTCTCCATGTCTAGGCGTGTAGTTTCTTGTGTCACCTGTTCCCAGAAGCCGTCCCACGTTCCCCGAACTGTGGACATCCTCTCGACTCGCTCCTCTAGCGCAGCCTCTGTTGACTTCAATGTCGTGGCACCAAGCATCTCACATTCCTCCAGCAGCAGCCTCTGTTGACCTTGGCGTCACGTCAGTCGCTCCACACAAAACTCTGTACAATAATAACACTTGCTTAACACATCAAGAATGTCAGCCAGTTTGTTCGTAATCCGTCTGTTGTACAGTGTGTCCAAAGTTGTCGTGATCACCGAAACGTGACTCCGCTCAGCCAGCGTCACTCCGAGTGGCTACCGCCTGTCCTCCTTCCCGCGTGCTTCCAGAGGGGGTGGCATAGCCATCATCTACAGGGACTGTCTTTCTGCTCACTTCTCCTTCTCTCAGTCTCTACCTTTTGCTCATCCCTCCTTTGAATTTGTCGAGGCCGTAGCAACACTCCTTGGCCAGTCCCTCATCTTCTCATGTATATATCGCCCCCCTCCAAGCTCTCAAAACAAACTCACAAACTTCATGTTCCTCACCGAGTTCGACCTCCTCCTCGACCACTACAGCACATGACCCGGAAAACACATCCTTCTTGGCGACTTCAGAGTTGCCAACCCCAAATTTTTTTTTTCAGTAGTCAAAATGTAGAATTTCAGTAGTTTTATGACAATTTCAGTAGTCAATGCGCGTCAATTTCAGTAGTCAATGCACGTCGCTGCGATGCATTACTAATGTAACTATACACAAACACAAACAAAGGCAGGCAGAATACACATGACATTTAATGACATAAAAAAAACACTGACAAAGTGCCATACTTGGAAAAGACTTTATAAGCACAGCAGCTTCATGACATACTTGCAATGCTGGACAAGCACAAGCTTCAATCTGGGGATCACTTAGACAGGGCAGTCCTCGTTGCTGCCTTACATTTCTTCAACACTATATCTGACAGTTTCGTTTCATAGCAGGGCACACCCTGCATGTTGGTATCCGGAAACATTTTTTTTTTTGCACAAGTTGTTAAAATGGTCCGCTACGGATGCAGGTAGATTGTGTTCCGCTACAAAAGTGGTAAACAGCGTTTCAGTTCGGATGACAGATGTCTGTTTCTTTGAAAAAAAATGGGAAGAGACTGAGATGGCACAAATTTTTCTGGATCACAATGGCTTCGGCTTTTGTGGCGACTTCCATTGAAGTGCCGGGTCACATCGTTTAATCCTCCATCAGGCATGCCTACCCACAATTTGAAGTTTCAGTATTAGCCATTTGAAATTTCAGTAATACTATTAAAATTTCAATTTCTGCACTTTTTTTATATTGTGCCTTAGCACAAGCGCAAAAATAAAAATGACACACACACACATCACTGACCAGGACACATATAGTTTGCACATCTCTGTAATGGGTTAAATAATGGTTGGGCGCCCCCCCCCTCCCCTCTCCTCCACTTAATTTTTAAAAAAAGTTTTTAAAACTTGCACATTGGGAAATTTTCTGATCATTGCACTTAGGTCCAACCAAGGGAAAGCAGACACCGACAGGTTGGTTTAAATAAAGGGACGTAATCAAGCAAATTGTTCTAGTGTGCTTACTCCCCTTGTTATTGTTTTAATTTGACTAACTCCAACATTTACTTTATTTCTAGATTTAAAAGGCAACTACTATTAATGATAAATTAGGAAATCATATAAATTATTATTTTATGTACCAACTTAAACAAAAATAATTGCATTCTTTGTCAGATTAGAATATCTTTTATTGTACAACTTCACCCACAGCTTTAAACTAAAATAAACACTTGGATTATGTTAACAACAATGATATTTATGATGCAGAAATCCAGGGGGAAAAACGGATTTGTTCAATAGCATGTCTGTTGAAAGGTCCTGGTAAATCAAAGTCGCACAGTTGGAGTGCGCCTGAGTTGATCAGTGTTCAGGTCGTACTCAAATAGATTTCCCTGTCCCCCATAACCCGACCGCCAGGACCGTCCATGATCACCTCGGTGCTGTGGACGTTAAACCCGAACTAACCTATGATGCAGAGTCTGGTCCCCGATCACTTTTGTGCCAGTGGGACGTAAAAAGGAAGAAGATAGATGATGCAGAGAAAAATTCATATTATTTGGAAAAAAGGATACGGCATATATGACCTGTCGGAAACCTGTCACAGCCAACCACAGGCCCACGAGTTTGTTTGGTGCATTCCAACCGGCTTCACAATGATTGGTCCCGCACTGGAAGCTGTGATCAGTAACTTAGTTGGGTGACCTTGACTCGGCCGGCAGCCTACACTGAAACCACAGGCGCTCAACGAACCTTAAAATTGATTTTGCTTTTCCGTAGTATTTTTACTACTTCCATAGCTCCGTAGTAACACGTTGTGGTTGGCAACTCTTCAACTTCCACTTCGACAAACCCGACCACCCTGACATGTCATCACACGCCTTTGCACGTCACTTTCAAACCACAATCTTACACAACACATCACTAAACCCACCCACCGACTTGGTCACACCCTCGACTGGATCATCACCCGCACCTCCGATCAACTCTTCCTCGACTCTGACACCTCTTCTGTGCTTCCCTCTGACCACCTCGCTATTCTCGTCGCCCTCAACCTACCTCCCCCCGAAAAAACCCAAGCTCTTTGTCTCTCGTCGCAAACTAAAATCTGTCAACCGAGATAACTTCTTCGACGAAGCTGTTGACCTTCTCTTGGACCCCGCCGCCTCTCCTGATCTTGCATCCCATTTTGATTCCTCCCTTCGAAAACTTCTAGACATCCATGCCCCTGTCACCACCTGCTCCATACCCAACCGACTCCCCTCCCCCTGGCTCACTGACGACATAGCTGATGCCAAGCGCGAGCGCCGACAAGCGGAACGCCGCTGGCGCTCATCCGACCTCACCATTCACAGACAGATCTTCCAAACCACCTGATCCAAAGTCTGCAGAATGATCTCCGACTCCAAACGTAAACATCTTCAAAACAAAATCCTGGAATCCACTTCATCCAAAACCCTCTACGCTACCATGAACACACTCCTAGGCACTTCTAAAGACACACACACAGCAAAGAAGAACTCCCGTCCGCATTTTCCACCTATTTCTCCGACAAAATCCAAACTCTGCGCAACACACTCGACACTCTGCCTTCTCCGCCTTGCCTTCCTGACCCCCCCCCTTTTCCGGCACTCCCCTCTCGTCCTTCCGCCCCATCTCTCAGGATGAAGTCCTCAAGACCATAAAGTCCATGACTTTCAAAACCTGCGAACTAGACCCCCTCCCAGCTTCTCTCTACCGGGACGGTCTTCCAAAACTTCTGCCCTTCATCACTGACATCATCAACACATCTCTAGAAAATGGCTCCGTCCCCGATATCTTCAAGTCCGCTATTGTCCGTCCTCTCCTCAAAAAACACAACCTCGACCCAAACGATCTCAAGAACTACCGCCCAGTCTCCAATCTCTCTTTCCTGTCCAAGCTTCTTGAGAAGGTTGTCCTCAACCAGCTCAACCTCCACCTCGCCGACAACAACCTCCTCAGTCCCTTCCAGTCTGCCTATCGCAAGCATCACAGCACTGAAACAGCCCTTCTACAAATCCTAAACGACCTGCTGATCTCCACCGACTCGGGCAACATCTCCCTTCTTACGCTACTCGATCTCTCTGCCGCCTTCGACACCATAGACCACTCTATCCTCCTCCATCGCCTTCATCACTCCTTTGGCATCACTGACTCTGCTCACTCCTGGTTTCTCTCCTATCTCTCCAACAGACAGCAATCAGTCACCATCGACGGCATCTCCTCCAACCCAGTCAGGCTGTCCTGCGGCGTTCCACAGGGGTCCGTCTTGGGTCCGGTCCTTTTCACACTCTACGCCTCTCCCCTGTCCAACGTCATCCAGTCTCACCACATACACCACCACCTCTACGCTGACGACTCACAACTACTAGACAAAGACAAACTCGACAACACTCAGTCACTACTGACTCGCACAGCTGACTGCTACGAAGACGTGAAAAACTGGATGACAGCAAACAAGCTCAAACTGAATGACGACAAAACGGAAGCCATGCTGGTAGACACTCGTCAGAAACTTTCCCAGCTCCCCCCTTCTCGCCACCTTCAACTCGACAGCACCCCCATCTCCCTCTCTGACTCGGTCAAGAACCTCGGCGTTATCCTCGATTCCTCTCTTTCCATGACCAGATTCGTCTCCGCCACGGCCCAGGCATGTTATTTCCACCTCCGCCGCATCAGTCAGATCAGAAAATACCTCACTACCGAAGCTGCCACCAAACTCGCTGTCTCTCTCATCTTATCTCGCATCGACTACTGCAACTCTCTCCTTTCCGGCCTTCCTCACTCTACCACTCTCACTCTTCAGCGCGTCCAGAACAATGCTGCCCGCCTCGTCCTCAGAAAGAAAAAATCCGACCACATCACTCCCCTGCTCAAGCTCCTTCACTGGCTTCCCATCCCCCAACGCATCCAATACAAGATTCTGTCTCGCTGCTACGAATCCCTGAACAACTACGCTCCTACCTATCTCTCCAACTTACTTCACCCCTACACTCCTTCCCGCTCCCTTTGCTCCTCCTCCGACCATCTCCACCTCCTCATCCCCCGCACCAAACTCAGCACTTTCGGCCCCCGCTCCTTCTCCATCTACGGTCCATCCACCTGGAACACCCTCCCACTCTCTCTCCATCAGAAACGCTCTCTCTCCTCCTTCCAGTCCGCCCTCAAAACTCACCTCTTTCAACAGTTCTAGCACTATATCACTACACTCCCCACCCCAAGCTGACCGTCGTAATGTATTTTCACTATTTGTGGTACATGAGTCATTGTCTAAAGCGTGCGCAAGCGTGTGCGAGTTGTGGGTGCGCGCTTAGAGTTATAATTATTATAAGATAATATCGGGCCAATATCGGGTAAATGTTGGCTGCCAAGCTGGATCCATCCTAGTGCCAGTATAGTGAATGTTGGCTGCCAATATAGTGCCAAGCTGGAACCATCTTAGAACCAGTATGGTGCCAATATAGTGCCAAGCTGGATCCATCCTAGGACCAGTATGGTGAATATTGGCTGCCAATATAGTGCCAAGCTTAATCCATTCTGGTGCCAACATGTAGCAAATATTCTGCCAACCTTTTTCCAACCTGTATAGCATTGTCCCAGTTTTGGATATTGGTAATTTAATCCAGCTTTCAGTCATCTGAGGGAAAAAAAAACATCATGCAAACATAATATAAATCTGATAGTTAGCTTCATTATGAGCCAACACTAGGCCTGGACAATTGTCATTTTCCCTTTGCATAGCAAGATCAAATCAAACGTTCATGTCAAAATATGTAACACCTACCTCAAAACACAACTTAAAAAGAAAGACCTGAACTCATATTCATAGATTCACAGTGATGCACAAGTTTAATCTGATTCTCAGTTTTAAAAATAGAAAATTCAATTCTATTCTAAACCTGTATTTGAAAATGTGAAAGAACAGCCTTCTCAAAATCCTTCATGACACATGAGGTAAGAGCAACTGGTCTTAAATCATTCATCAGTCACAGATACAGTTTGCTTTTTTGGCACAGGGATAATACAAGAGGTCTTCCACGAACAGGGTAACTGTCATGTTAAAAATATAGCAAAGAATTTGGTACAGTTGTTCAGCGCATAATTTTAACACATTTGATCTAACACCATCTGGCCCAGACGCTTTGTTTGGGTTGGTATGTTTAAATACGCCAAGCACCTCCTCCTCCGTCACCACAATCACTTCACTCTGCATGTGTTTAGGTCCACTAACTAGCATTTCCTAGACCTGTTCCCTCTCATGCTCAAAATCATGACGATCAAGTCTTGCATAGAACTGATTTAAGTCGTTGGCATAGTCCGTAGTTTTGCTTAATACCAGAACAGCTTTTTGCTTCTTGATCCCACCCATCAGATTCATACCCTCCCACACCGTTTCATGTTACCAGTCTCAAACTGTTTTTCTATCTTTTTTCGATATGCTTCCTTCCCCCTTCTTAAGCTCCCTTTTCAGTTCTTTTTGTACTTTCCGTAACAGTTCTTTGTTCTTGTCTTCAAAAGCTTTCTGTTTAAGACCTCCTTGATGTGCTTCGTGACCCAAGGTTTGTTGTTGGAATAGATTTTAACAGTTTTTTTAGGCACAGCACTGTCTACGCAGAAATCTATGTGGCTGCAAACTGTGTTAGCCAGCTCGGCAACATCGCTTGTAGTGTCCGTAAAAACATTCCACTCAGTGCAGTCAAAGCAGCCTTTCAGGGCATCTTTAGCTGCTGTGGACCACTTCTGTACTATCCTGGTAACCGGCGGATCGCATTGTACACGTGGTGTATGCCGTGGCACGAGTTTAACCAAGTTATGATCAGATCGTCCTAGAGGCAGCATCGGAACAGCGATGTACGAATCTCTGACATTACACCAAAACACGTCAAGAGTTTGGTCCCCTCGTGTTGTACACGTCACTTGTTGGTGGAACCCTGGCAGAAAGTTCTTTAAATTACAGTGATTGACGTCACAGGTGACACACTTGAACGCATCGGGCGCGCGAGTGTCAAGGTTAGCGATGATATCGGCGGCATAGTCTTTTTCATTAGCTGATGGTGGTACGTACACATTCGTTACTAAAACGTGTGAAAATTCCCGCAAACTACTGGTTACACCTGAAAAACCACTGACACGACTGTACAATGCAGAAACCCTGTGTGAACTCTATGCGTGGGCATAGAGCTTCCTCAAAGGTACTAAGAAGTAGTTACCCCACCCAAGTCCCCCAGGGGTGCGTAATTGCCAGGGCTATGTCACTCGAATGTGTGTGTTCATAGCATTGCCATTGCTAGTGTACATGTCGGTAGCGCAACAACTGTTTGCGCTACGTGTTGATATGGGTCTACACTCGCTAGCACTGTGTCAGTATCAACATGTTGTAATAGATCTATGGCTTGCAAAAGTACATAAGCGCTCGTAGCATTAAGTGTCACCGCAACATTGCAGTTGAGTGTCACCGTGGCTTTCAGGTTACGTCTTCACCTCTTTGCATCATCACAGATAGGTAGTAGGACTGTCGCATTTTGGTCACAGAGTCTTTCCTGCAACAAAACACAGAACTGAAATGCGACAGTCACATTTAGGTCTCTGTTTCCGAAACAGCTGTCCACACCGGCTTAATATCTCCACACCGGCTTAATATCTGGACCCCCCTTGGGGGACCTAGATTTAAATTTCCATGCACTGAGTGGCTGGAACAGTGGATATGTGATACGCCCCCCTTCGGGGGGGGCTTCCATATGCATTGCTTTCGGTCACTTTCTTAGCGCCCCCTCTCTTTCCGGTTTTTTTTTTTTTTTTTTTTCTGTGCTTTGGCTACAGTAGATCTATGATCACTGGTCGATCATGCACATTTCTCTCCCCTGACAGTGCTATAACCTACTTTACTTTGTAACCTTCCTAAAATATTAGCACTGGCAGTCTCCCCTTTTCTTTTCATTTATTACTACAATATCGACTGAACCCCTTTTGGTAGGTTCTCTTTTAGGATGCATGGAAATTTAACTCTGGGTGGTGGCATGGAATGTATGCCCCTGCAGACACCACAGTAAAATGTGGTTGTCATTGCAGGTATAGGCAGAATTTCCTGCCTCCTCCAGTGTTGCCGATGGTGTGCTGAAGAGGTCGCCAAGACCGAAACAGCTGTCCACACCGGCTTAATATCTGGACCCCCCTTGGGGGACCTAGATTTAAATTTCCATGCACTGAGTGGCTGGAACAGTGGATATGTGATACGCCCCCTTCGGGGGGGGGGGGGGGGGGGGCTTCCATATGCATTGCTTTCGGTCACTTTCTTAACGCCCCCTCTCTTTCCTTTTTTTTTTTTTTTTTTTTTTTTGTGCTTTGGCCACAGTAGATCTATGATCACTGGTCGATCATGCACATTTCTCTCCCCAGACAGTGCTATAACCTACTTTACTTTGTAACCTTCCTAAAATATTAGCACTGGCAGTCTCCCCTTTTCTTTTCATTTATTGTAAAAGCTTACTGCTCTTATAGCTGAGTGGGAAGTAAACTTAGGAAGTTACTGTTCATGTGACTTTCTAGAATAACATGATTTTACTTACAACTAACTTCAAAAATACCTACAACTTTCAAGTAACTTTAAAGTTAGTTGCCATAAGTTCTTTAAAGTGACTTAAAACAAGTTCTTACAAGAACCTAAACATAAGAACTTGTAAGTTCTTGACCCAAGTCATTAAGATACTCAGACAGATTTCCCAAGTTACAAGGTCAACCAAAAACCTTTTTTTCTCAATAGTACTCTGGCGGTGGGGCAGATGGCGTCAAATGGGCAGGCGCAAAAGGCATGACATCTCTCTGTGGAGTGTATAACAAAAAATACGAATGATTACCAAACCCTATCGTTACTTGCCTAAAAGTCCTTGAACTTTTTTCATAGTTTCTTCCACCCCTATTTTTTTTCCTTCTTCTAAAAAAGATTTCTTTAGTTCTTCAACATTCCCGGGTTGACTACGCATCTTATTCTGTATTTCAGATTTCTGTTGTTTGTAATTGGCCAAATCATCCTGCACTCTCTTAAATTCATGATCGTCAATTTTATTATCGTCTAATGCCTTACTGATAATAAGTTTCATACTGCTCAGCTTAACTCCAGCGAGCGTACTCAATGCTTCTGCAACTTTGTATGAAATCTTTTGTTAAGGGCTTCCAAACCAAAGCATGCCACACCTGCGGCAGCACCAACACCTTCAATAGCAATTCCTATGACACTTCCCACTCCCTTTGCAAACAGGGCTATACCTCCTACAGATAATCCAGCTGAAACCACACCCACAACCATTGATGTGTTGTGTACAGAACTGAAAACCATTTTATATCGTCTTTTGCACCTGGAGTATTTTGCTTGTTCACCTTCCAAACACTTTAACGCTTTTGTAATATTTATTAAACAGAATGAGTCTGCCTGTAATGTTTTATCTGGAACAATAGGCTCAGGTGGTATTTGCAGATACAGTGGTGGCATTTTTTTAATGGCAAATTTTTTTAAAAATTGAATCTTCAAATTTATTTTGCAACTCTTCAAAGGTATACAATTTGCTAGCGTAATAAAATGAAACAAGATCTATGTGTTCCAGTTTAATGAAACTTAGACGAACAAAACTTGTTTTATCAATTACTACCTTAACAGCTGGGATACTACTCGAAACTTCAAAATCTGTGTTGCTTTTTCTAATAGCAATAACGACCTTTGTTGACTCTGCTATTGAGCTATCCCATGTAAGTTTGATTCTTACTTACTTATGCCTGTCACCCATACCCGGGTATAGGCCGTCGACGAGAGACCTCCAGCAACTCCTGTCCTGTGCTTCTCCTTCGATTCTACTCCAGGTGGTTCCCAGTCTAATTCTAGTAGAAGAACCTTCCTCCTCCAGGAAAGGAATTACTGTTAATCTTTTCGTCGGCGTTTTTGTAGCTATTTCCTTTTTTGCAGGGTGGAGAAGCTACCCCCACGCCCAACCCCCTTACTAGGAGGACCAGGGGTTTTCTGTCGGGGTCACCTTCCCTTAGACCATGTTGGTTCATGGCACCTTATTTCATTTGGTGCACCCCTCTCACGAGGGACCCCCTATCCACCACCCAGGGGACGCGCCTCAATGCCATATGGTCCCAGCGCGAGGAAGTTTGATTCCTTGTGAGATATCTGCTTCTTTCGCAGAATCCACAGACCTCATGAAAATTTCAAAAACTATTGTTGCTTCTCTATTTATGATAAAGTTTTCTGGTAAAAACACAATAGTAGTATCTAATCTACCCTTTCTATTTGTAAGAAAATATCTTCGTTTTTCATACTCTTGCAGTTTTAGTTTTTCTCTGCTATTGGTTTCTGCGAAATAGCTTAGTACAAGACTTAAAAGCATTGGCTCAGAGTTAACAACTTTCTAAATACTAAGGCTCCTTCATCAGTATAATATACATAAGGACTAATAAAAACAAACTTTACGTCCCAGTCAATTGGTGTAGGCAAAAGCAGAGCAGGAGCAGGAACAACTACCCACTTATTTCCCACATGTTTTAAGTTGTAGAGCACATTATTTACAGGAGTAGGTACAGTAACATCACGAAGCTGACTAAGTTTAGGATACCTTTTTTCTGCGTCATCTTTTACATCATCAATTACCTTTCGTTTGTACAATCCAACAGAAACAAGTTCAAGGCCATACACCTCTCCTATATCACCTTCTTTATCAAAATCTTGCACGTCAGCCAAATCTTTCAACTCTATTGACGGACATGCAAGTGGAATAATTCTAGACTTTGGACCAGCACTCATTTTTTATTTTAACAAAAATAAAATTTATTTAACTTCCAACACAACATAAAAATCATGCATCACAACTGGTTTGTCATCCTGATTAGTTACATATAAGCACAATGATTCAAAGAAACTTGTGCCTAATTTTTTAAACTGTGAATTAGGAAATCTAACAACTACATTTTCGCGATAGGGGGCAGTTCCAGTTGACACACATTTCAACAAAGTCGAAGGCTTTCCATTGTGAACATTATCAGTAGTGCTTAGTTCTTTCAAATGAACATTTAGCACTGTGTGTACTGACAAATGAACAGGATATCTGCCAGTTATTCTTGATTTTTTTGGTGATAGTAGACGTCTGACTGATGGTGTCCAATCTTCATCTGGATGTATAATTTTTTTACCTAAAAATCCAAGTAATAATAAAACACTAATTGATAAAGAAAAGTTTCCATTTTTCGGAAATTCAATTGTAACAAGTAAATTAGCTGGGTTTAAAGTTGCTTTAATTTTAAATTCATTTTGAAGCCATTCAGCTAAAGTACAAAAGTCATAATACCCAGATCGTAAAGTATCACCCTTTTACAGAATAATTTTTATCATCTGTTACATTAAACCGCTTTACAGTGTAGAACATTTCATGGATAGCTACAGCTTTGCTACCATCACGATTATCAATCCCATTAGTTAACCACACTGGTTTGCTTGTGTCAATATTTGATAAGGTTATAAACATTTTTATTATCGCATAAAAAAGCATAATGGAATTTAAATCACAACAATTACCACTGTAAATGTGTTTCAATTTAACGTGGATGCCAAGTACAATGTCGCGCCAACTTATGATCAGAAAATAATTCAACTAAATCAGCTCGATATAGCTTTGTCCGAAGCAGATTTATTTCAAGTGAAAGTGCCAAATCCCTACAATCATTACCTAAACCCTCCAATTACAGATGATGCAACTGCAAAAAAAGTGGTCCTCAAGCCCACTACAGATGTTTCAAAACCAGCTTAACTTTGCTATACTATGCTCAACTGCTGACTGTGGCGTTTCTTTTACAGACCATTTGAATCACCCAAACAAACTGATTAAGTCTGTCTATCGTTTCCAACACATATTACCAGCTTAGAAGAATACTGTCAGAACTACATACCCCACTGCCCACTAATTCCAGTTTTAACCAGTTTAATAACCCCATGGATATGAAAGCATTTGAACTCATCTGTAATGAATTTAACATCAGTACAAAGTATGACTTCACACAAAAACTTGATGATCACAAAGGTATGGGAACATTATATTATGCTATGAGTCACAGACAATACCCCCAAGATTACTGGCCTCCCTACTCTTCATTCTCATCAAAATCTGAAGTGTGGTTAGGCTCAGTTGAACAGAAACAGTCTAATGCCAGGACCACATTTGTCTTAGATAAGAGTGACGGGTTTACTCAAGCAGGAGTCAAACGCATGAATGAGTCTATCAGAACGTATGTGTGGTGTATACTAGGAGCACAAGCTCATACAAAGTCAAATATTTTAAACGGGAGTGGCAAATTTGAAGCACAAAAACAATTTCTTGCAAACCTTGAACTCAGTAGTAGATCTCCCATCAAGCATACAACACTACCAAGACGTTCTCAGATATGCTAGATCAAAAGTTGACTTTGTAGTTGGCATCAGGTTATACATGTTACCATCTGACCTTCAACTTCAAATGGGTACAATAACAAATTATAATAACGAAATAATTGTTGCGGGGCGTGATCAGAAATTAGGACACAATCAATCAGTAAACTCAGGTCCAACAACCACACATAGCTGAGGTCCAACAACCACACATAGCTTAGGTCCAACAAGCAAACATCGCTTGCACCAAAAGTCACCACATGCGCAAAAAACATTAGTAAGATCATCACCTGTACAGACAGTAACAGCCCCATCCCCATCACCAATACAGTCGGCTACAGCAAACACACATGAGTCAGAGAAAACAGCATTGGTAATAGGTCTTACTGGATTAGGGATATTACTTCTTTACCTATTTCATTAAATATCTCACTATTAATCCTCCTACTGTCACCAAAAAGACCCATACATGCTCTGCTATAAACCCTACTACCTTTGCTGCAGTACTTATTAACCAACTCACAACACTCCCTATTATGCCAGGCAAATCATCCATTGCTTTTACAGCCAATTTCTTAAGCAAGTCTGAAATATGCGACAACTGTTTTTTTACCCACACCTGTAAATCTTTTGGGTCTGATGGAGCCGGAGGAGCTGGTGGGGCCGGAGTGCTACCACCTGGTCCTCTGGTTACAGCTAATACAACAGTACTGATAATAAATCCAAGAGCAGTAATTAAACTTGCAATTGTGATACCCTGCTCTCTGAAAAGTGTTTTCAATCTCTCAGCCAATGTTGTGTCTTCGTGAAGTATTTTCTGTATAGTTTCTCTAATCCTGTTGACCTGTGTTTTCAGTTTTTCTTTCCCAATTTCAATCGCTTCTAGCCGCCCTGATCTTTCTATCTGCAAATCATTTAATCTGTGTTGTATTCTTTCTTTTATCGCAATGTCATCATTTTCATCATCAGCTTTTCCTAGTTTTTCTTTTTCTCTTTCTATGTGTTTATCAAGCTCATCTAGTTTGGCTAAATTATTTACAAGCTCACCTCTGATTGACTGCAGTGATTTATCCAAACCCATAATTTCCTGCATTGTCAAAGGAGAGTCACCCATTGTATTTATAGCCTCATTCATTTGCCCTTCTGTAAATGAGGTTTCATGTATTACCTTGTTTGCTATTTCTGGCAGGCTTTTTACTTCTGTTATGTCAATTTCTTGTCCAGTCGGCAGTCTTGTTTTACAAGTATTCACCATTCCAGTCATATCTGTTGTACTAGTATCATAGTCATCCATTGCATCCATTTCAAAATCACCCCACCCGGGTCTGCCCTGGGGGACTTGGGTGGGGTTAGGTATTTTTTAGTTCCCAGGGTCACCCTGGTCAGCCCCACAGGGTGGGTTTTTCTCTCTATTCTGGGGCATGTGTTTCTGTCTACCCTTTGTCCATTCACCTGTATTTGCCTTTTTAAAACTCTCCCTACTGTCTGCACTGCCTGTAGCTCTTGATATTGGATGTGTGTTGCTAAATGGTCTTAGCTTTATTTAGGCCCATGTGTTAGGTTTATTTAACGTATTTGACCGGCTGGCGACATACATTCAATGTTCTGTTTCTTTTTTATTTTTTCACAAGCAGTGCAGGCACGTCCTGAGAAAGCCTTGTTGCTGTCGGGACGTTAAGCAATGTACAATCAATCAACCATTTCAAAATCTTCATGGTTAATCCTCCCGCTGCCATTGTTTTTATTAATTAATTTTTTTTATTTTTGCATAATAAAATCACACAGTCCTATGGATCAAAGTTAGACCCATACAGAAAACTATGTGAACCTCTTGGTGTTAAGGGCATTAGGCAATCAATTGTCGTCACTAACAATCCTAGCTCCATAGATCAAAACCAAATTCTTACTGTCAAATTTCCTAACCTAGGCCCCAGTGACGTTATTGTTCCTGGTACTGCACGCCTTGCTTTTAATATTGAACATTCATCAAACACAGATGACAAAAGAACACTAGTTGGCAACCTAGGTAGAGCAATTATTAAGACTATTAAAGTTAAACTTGGACAGGAATTGTTTAGTCTTGATGATGCTGATGTATTCTACTGTTACAAAGATCTGTGGCTAACTCAAGAAGAAAGAGAAGACCGTATTTATCAAGGTATACAGTCTGATAATGTTTCCAAACTCAGGATCAATGCAACAGATAAATCAACAACAGAAGTCAAGGACGTTATTGTGGTCGAAACATGGAAATAGGTTTTGCATTCCACTTGAATTTGAAATCCTAACAACGCATTTGCCTTATTACCAAGGAGCACTAAATGACCGTCTGAGTTTTGAACTAATCTTTAATGACTACTCCAAAGTTATTAAATCAACTGACACAGACGCAACATATAAGATCTCTAACATCTCTTTGGAATATGAAATTGTCACACATGCTCATCTAGCTACTCTCATTCAAAATTGCCAGACCAGACAAAATTGCCGATTTATTATGATCATGTGATAAGACACAGTTTGATTCTTAAAGACAAAAGCGATCTAATGTGGAACATCGACCTAACCACAGCTGCTAGGTCACTGAAAGGCATTCTTATGTTGTTTGTTAAACCGACGAGTCCATACGGACGGGATTCAGAAAAATTCTATAATCCAAAGATTACTCATTTGTCTTGTACTATTGAAGGGCACCCTAATCAAGTCTTTGCTTCAGGCATGTTACCTTACCAGCACTATGATGAGATCACAAAGTATTTTGCTGGTGGAAGGCTTAGGGAAAAACCTGCAAACATAACTTGCAAAGATCTACATCTGTATGACGTAAGAATCACTCAATACCTGACAGACAAGTATGCACTTTGGCTAGACCTGCGTAGTACAGATGACGACTACCTACATGGGTCAGGCCGTACTGTCGAAAACGGCAGTAACGGAATTTCAATTCAGATACAAAAAAAGACTGAAACCGCCGGAGCAATAAATATATATTTATATCTGATTTTTGACGCTCAACTCAATATTGCAGAAAGCAGACTAAGTGGTCACCTGTATTAAAATTATAATTAGTATTAAAATGAACTTGATGACACTCGACCCACACTGCGGCTTATTTTGTGGTGCCACAGGCTTTGGAAAAACTGAGTTTGTTCTTAATCTCTTACAAACAAGATACATCTATCATTTTAAAAACATCGTGATATTTTGTCCTACTATAAAACACAACAGAGCTTATCACAACCGTTTATTCATTTGGTCAGATCATAACATTTATTTAGTCGACCCTGAGAAAAAACTGAATGACTACCAGCAGTATTTTTACAAACAATTTGAAGGACAGACAACTTTGTTTATTGTTGATGATTGCTCTGCAGAGAAAGATATTGTTAAGAAGAGAAACACTTTAGCAGAGCTTGTCTTTAGTGGCAAGCATGCAAATATAAGTGTATGGATTCTCACTCAAAAATATAATGCTGTACTGAAAGATTTTCGAGAGCAGTTAAAGTTCATCTGTTTGTTTTACTGTAAGGATCATGACAGCTTTGAAGACTGTCTCAGAGAGAACGATGTCATACCCAATAAACATGAACGAGACTGTGTGAAAAACAAACTGAAATCCACTAAGCATCTAAAGCTTATTTTAAAGACAGATCAGCCCACAGGGTATGTGTTAGTAAATTAATTTATACTTATGGTTTGTCCATAAAAAATTACGGACAGACAAAGTGGGCAAGCATTTGATATCACAGAGAGCTTCAGAGGTGTTGAGCATTTTTATGACTTAAAAACACAAGTTGAGCCTTTGATAAAACTCTCAACACCATCGAAGATATACATGGCATATAATGTAACTTTTGGATATTCTAATTGTCCACCACGTTATGATTACAATCTTAATACACAAGATTTTTTAGTTTATGATGCTAACTGTGACTGGTTTGAGAGTATGTGTTTACACATATTCTGCCAACTAAGTAAACAGCATAATTATATTGAATTTGTTACTGTCAGTAAAGTGATATTACACCTGCAGCATGAGCAGCACAAGACCTGAAGACACATACCAGGGAAGTGGATGATTTGTTGGTGAGTGAACTGCATAAACTAAATTTGTTTATTATAGGGATTACAGTCAATAAAGTGGTATTACACAAGGTGTAATTTTTTCTATTTATTATTTTGTCGGACAAATAAAAATGACGGACACTGCCCAAAGCTCGTCAGGCTTAAGAAACGTGTTTCACACAACAGACTTGCCTATATCAACCATTTACAGTGTCTATGAATCAATAGAAAGATCTTTTTCAGTCATACAAAATAATCTTCTTTCTGGTAGTGTAAAGATTCAAATTGTTGCTAAAATAAAATTTACTAGTGTAGATGGTGAAGTAATTGTATCGTATATCTCAACAAGACAACACACAGTTAATTTAAGAAGGGAATTGGAAAAAGTGTTTAGAGAAAGTCTGTTGCCTGACTTTCTCGAAGCAATCGACAGAGCAAAAATGAAAGGGTCTGGTTGGCATGAAGGTCGTGTACATGAACTGCAACTGAAGCAGTCAAGATATCATCCTATATTAGGCAAATCGTGGCTGCCACTACCAACTGAGGTTGCAGACAAAAAGGCTGTAGTCAATATTCAGAATAATGATAATTTCTGTTTTATGTGGTGTGTGCTTGCTAAACTACACTGTGTAAAAACAAAACCTGAGCGTGTATATAACTATACCAAATTTGTAAATGAACTCAACTTCAGTGGCATAGATTTTTTTCCAGTTAAGGTGGAGGACATAGATTTGTTTGAAAAACTAAATCCTGGTATATCTGTGAATGTGTATGTATGGGATAATGAGTCTGAAAACAAGTTACAACCAATTAGAGTAATCCCAATTGCCCCAACCTATGGACAGTCAGAAGATAAGCATGTTGACATGTTACTAATAATCTCTGGCTCAGGTGATAACTTTCACTACACAATTATCAGAAGTATGTCAAGACTAATTCATCATACAACAAAACATGATGATAAACAGGAATTTTGTAAAAAAGAAAAAATGTTTACAGAGGTTTTCCTCTATTAAAGTAGCACACAAACATGTCCAGCTCTGCAGGTCACCTGATGACATTCAAACAATACTGAGGTATCCAGATCCTGGCAGCAAGGTTTATTTAAAAAAAAAACATGGGAATCAACAAAAGCTGCCATTTGTAGTGTATGCTGATTTTGAATCACTGGTTGTACCATATGAGGGTCCTGTTCCAGAATCATTACCAAAGACTGTAAAACTAAGTGACCAAGTGGTGTGTTCTTTCGGATACATTATTGTTAGGTCAGACGGTGTGCATTCAGAACCTGTTATCAACAGGGGGGGAAATGCAGCTTGTCTGTTTTTAACAGAAATGAGGCAACTGTATAGTCAGGTAGTACATTATCTCACAACATGTCAGATATCTTTGGTGATGACAGAAGAAAACAAACTGAATTTTGATACAGCTGTGACGTGTTGGATTTGTGAACAACCCCACCAGGGTGATAAAGGTCGTGACCATGACCACATAACTGGGCGTTACAGAGGTGCTGCACATAACAATTGTAACTTGTTATTAAAAATAGATCCTAAGACATATAAGTTACCAATCTTTTTCCACAATCTAAAGGGATATGATTCACACATTATCATGCGTGCTGTAGATGAGTCTTGCAAAAACATTAGTTGTATTGCCCAGACAACTGAAAATACTTTACTTTTAGGTTGGACAACAAATTAGCGTTTTATGATGCCATGCAACATTTGTCTTTAGGGCTTGCTAGTTTGGCAGAAGGACTGACTGAGTATCCAATAACAAGTAAATATTTTGAGCCAGAGTTAATTAAGAAAGGTGTCTACCCTTACGAGTACATTGATGACTGGGTTGTGTTTAAGGAAAGGAGTCTGCCACCAAGAGAGAAATTTTATTCTACACTAACTGGCAAAGGTATTTCTGACTCGGATTACAAGCATGCACTTGATGCATGGGGTAAACTAGGGTGTGAAACGATTGGTGACTACCATGATCAGTACTTGAAAGCTGACGTTTGTTTGCTAGCAGACGTATTTGAAAGTTACTGTGAAAAGGGTTTGTTACACTACAGTCTTCACCCAGCTTGCTACATAACTAGTCCTGGCATGACATGGGATGCATTTTTGAAATCCAGCAGGATATATATAGACCTGTTGTCTGATCGTACGATGGGTGGAATGTGGATTAAGGGGAGGCATTAGTATAGCCGCAAACAACTATGCCAAAGCCAACAACAAATATCTTGACGACCTTGACTTTGACCCCTCAAGGCCAAGGTCATTCATTACATACCTTGATGCCAATAATTTGTACGGATATGCGATGTGTGAGTTATTGCCCTTGAAACATTTTCGTCTACATGATTTGTCACAGTGTGATATAAAAAAAGTTAACAAACGAAATTATGAATTATGACCAGAATCACAAAAAGGGTTGGATCTTTGAAGTCGACCTTGAGTACCCACACCATCTACATGATTACCACAATGATTATAGCAGTTGAGAAAATGAGTTTGACAGGAAAAAAAAGAAGACACCAAACTTGTACCAAATTTGAATGACAAATTCACTTACGTATGTCACTATCGATTGCTGCAGTTTTACATCAGGCATGGGTTAATACTAAAGAAAGTACACAGAGGTATTAAATTTGATCAAAGTGCTTTCATGAAAGATTACATAATGAAAAACACAACCCTCCATGCAAGAGATGGCAACACTGCATTTGACAAAGACTTCTTTAAGCTTATGAACAATGCCTGTTTTGGAAAGACGATGGAAAATCCTCATCACCGCAAAGATGTCAGACTGGTCACAACTGAATTGGGTGCAATTAAACTTACAGCCAAGCCACAGTAGCATGCATAGACTATGTTAATTCTATTATTTTGACCTTTTTTTTATAGTCTGTAGATGTTTCCTTTAAAGACCTGTGCGACATTTTAGCATGAAATATTTTAAAGATATATTTACATCTTGTCTTAAGACCTTTCTTTTAGTCTGCTGGCCAGATGTTTACCCATCCCGTCGTGAGATGACCTTAGTCGCCAGCTCGGCGTTAAACCCAAATAACTCACTAACTCAATTCTCCTGCAGGGGCACATGAGAGTTTCTGCCAAGTGAGTGAAAGAGCAGTCCAATTTTGATTATGTCGAAAGATTACCCGACTGTACAGTAAACCAACTCGAAAAAGAGATGTGGACAAGATCTTATAGATAGCACAACCTTTCACACAGCTTGTGAGCCGATGGCATATCCATCATTACGTAATGATGCGTCATCTGGGCTTTGTCACAGTGTGTGACAGCTAGCTAGGTGTTGAGTGAGCTGTCGTTGACCCATCACATGTAATGGTTTTACCATGCCAGTCTGGCCATGACTAAATTTCAGTTATTTTTGCCATTTTTCAGTTCTAACTCAGACTCCGAAAAGCCTAATCATTTTGATTCGATGGAATGTGAGCGCGCGCTCTTCTCAGTTTCGGTCCCCTTTTTTCAGCCGAGCGGTTTGTTTATAATTGCTGTCATCGCGTCTAATACACTATAGAAGGCAGTCACTGAATCAGCTCGCGCAGCTTCTTGTATGTAAGGACCAGCATAATGATAGAGGCAGGCAAGAGTCAGGATTTTCATGAGTTTTCGTATCTGCGGGCGCCATGAGGATATATGTTTATTCCAGACAGGAGGTGTTTATCATTGAGTGTATCTCGGACAGTGTGATAGTGGTCCTTTCTACAGATGAGAAAAGGCATAGATCCTCAAGAGTCCGCCACGCAAGTTACAGGAACGTGACCCATGAGAATCTGTGCCTAAGTTTTGCTTTTTCAGTTCACACAATTTTAATTTCCAGGCTGAGTGGGGGAAAGGGAGAGAGATGCGCTATTGTGGTTTGCAGTGAGTTTCAGCCGTTTCTTTTGTTTTTCAGTAACCGTACATCAATGACCATATTATAAATGAACACACTCCCCCCCCCCCCCCTCTTTTGTTCTGGTAAAGACAGTCGGGTTCACTACGGAATATACTTGAATCTGCTGAGGCACATATAATTCTGAAAACTCAGAAATTTAAAAGCCAGGTTACAAATTTAAATATATACTGACACAGTTCTCCAAAAAGCCTAATCATTTTCATTCGATGGAAAAATGTGAGCTTTATCTATTCTGTTTCTGTGCCCTTTTTTTCAGCCGAGCGGTTTGTTTATAATTGCTGTCAACGCGTCTATTACACTATGGAAGGCAGTCAGTGAATCAGCTCGCGTAGCTTCTTGTATGTAAGGACCAGCTAATGATAGAGCCAGGCAAGAGGCATGATTCTCATTAGTTTTCGCATCTGCTGGCGCCATGAGGATCTATGTTTATTCCAGACTGACAGAAGGTGCGTATCAGTGAGTGTATCTAATTCAGTGTGATAGTGGCCCTTTCTACTGATGAGAAAAGGCATAGATCCTCAGAAGTCCATCATGCAAGTTACAGGATTGTGACTCATGAGAATCTGTGCCTAAGTTTTGCTTTTTTAGTTCACACAATTTTAATTTCCAGGCTGAGTAGGGGAGGGTGAAGGGAGATGCGCTTATTGTGGTTTGCAGTGAGTTGCAGTGAGTTCCAGCCGTTTCTTTTGTTTTTTAGTAACCGTATATCAATGACCATATAAATGAACACACTTTCACGCCCTCTATCGTTCTGTTAAAGACAGATTCGGGTTCACTACGGAATGTACTTGGATCTGCTGAGGCACATTATTATACGGGCAGAAATTTAAAAGCCAGGTTACAAATTAAAATATATACTAAAATGGGCATGGATAGGGCTATTATTTGGTTGAGGGCTGGGGACAGTACAAAGCTTTAGCCAGCCTTGAAGGCCACTTTCATCGGAACTGCCGTCAGATGGTATGGCAGAAGGTTCTCTGTTCCGTCTGATGTGCACAGAGACAAATGAACCTATCAAGAAACATTCATTCCACTGTTACCGCATACTTTCACGAGGATAAATATATTCTTGTTTTTACATCAGACGGATGGCATTCACTGCCTAGCAATGTTCGCCCATAACCAAAGACAAAACTCACCAAGAGGCATAAATCTTCATGAGTTCCGCGCAGAGTGCGGGGGCTTGTGAGAAGCTACATGTACTATATGTATCTTGGTGGCTAGTGTTGCCTCTATGCTGCTATGTTTACGCAGCCGGGATGAAATCGGGACCACCGAGCCCAAAACAAAACACCCATGGCTGTCAACACGTGCGATTCGACGACCGTCCCGGCACTGCGGCGTAGAATAGCCGTAGAATAGCGCGATGCTCATGCTCCCTTTAGGTTCACGGCAGTGCAAACTCGAGTTTGGAGACTAACTGTTTTGGCTCAGTGAGACTCGTACCATTGGCCGCATACTGCAGGTGGCGGTAAAATCAAGGTACTTTAGTATACATCATCTGTGCAATGCGAATGTGACCATAAACAGTATGTGACCTTAAAAATGTGTGACTGTTCATAGGAGGTTCTACTGTAATAAGTGTGACCTTTGTGACCATGACCTTACAGACAGGTCACTGAAATGAGGAAGTGTTGATGTTTCTCAACATATGTATATTTTGTCCAGTGAAATCTGAAATGTATGCATTTTTCCCAATTTTGTCAACCGTCCATGACCCTTGACTTTGTGAGGGGTCGACTAACTTATTATGAATAAAAAGGTGTTATCATCAGCTACCTTTATGCCAAATTTGATGGAAAAGTTTGCAAAACCTTTGATAAACACTACCATTCCTGAGAGGTCATCAAATTAGTATTCATAGAAAGGCGCTTACGATCAGGTATCTGTGTCTGTGCGTGCGAGAGGAGGAGGTGAAAGAGAAACAGAGACGACATGACACTGATTTTGTATTTACCAAGTATAAAAAAATAAGGTACTGAGACCTTTCTTATGAGAGAGAAATAATGCATGTAATGGATGGATGGATGACCATCTGGCTGGAAGGAAATGAGCTACAAAAATTCAGCCTGTAATCTAACTGGGGATGCAATAATTTTGTTCCCTCTCAAGTAGCCCACTGGACACCGGCCTCCACGTGGTGTGGGTGGGTAGTCCCCTCAGTCCCTGAGTGGGCTAGCAGAGGGGTGCCGTCTTTGTCCAGGATTAGGACTTGATGTCAGCAGATATGTTGTTCAGTCTTTTTCACTGGTCCGGTTTTTAAGGAGCTGTACTAACCCAGGTCGTACCATGTTGGATTGGTCCTTAAAAATACTCGTGAACTTTTGGTCCTTTGGATACCAAGTGTTTGTCGTGCTTGGAGACCCGTGTCGGGGGAGAAGAGGATCCTGGTGGCTGAAACACTCCACTTTGGCCTTGACTTCTGCCTAAACGGGAGGCTAGTCGTACCGGCCTAGTCAATCGGCTCTTGTCACGTTGAGCCCTATCCCATTGTTGACATGCAGGCTGATATATGGAGCACCATGCTATAGCCTCTGCTGCTAATTAGGTGCTCTACGCCAGTATTCCCCTGCATTCAACAGTGTGATAGAAGGAGGTGGCTTAAACGGTTCAATCGGGCTTACCCCCTTGAGTATATCTTTCGGGCAGTCTCCATTGTGCGTCGGCTGGAGACCCGCCAACAGTTGCACTTTCCCTTGTTGGGCTCGGTGGCGGGCGGGGACCCCCGGGGGATGAATATCTCTACTATAATAATATGGATAAAACTAAAAAAACAAAACTGGCACCAAAGTGGCACATAGCCACTGACATTGACCTTGAAAATGATAGCGACTCCGATTGTGAGGAAGCGACGCCACAGGCATCGGCCGTCTGGCCTCGCTTTCTCATTATCCACAGCAAAGTTAAAGAGAAGCCTGTTTCCAAGCTGCACCCTTTCCTGGTAGGGGAGACCCTCAGGAGCCGTGTTGGCAGGCCTGAGGCCCAGCGCCTCAGGTCTGGTGACTTGCTGGTAGAGTGCCGTACCCGGGCACACTCCAATGGGCTACTGAGGCTCTCCGCTATCGGAGACACTCCAGTGGAGGTCACTCCCCACAAAACGATGAATTCTTCTAGAGAGGTGATTAAAGATCAAGCATTGGCCGAACTGTCTGAAGATGAACTTGTACGGAACCTTAAGTCACAGGGGGTGACCTACGTCGGGCGCTTCATTTCCAAACGAGGTGGTAGGGAGATCCGTCTCCCTACCATCATCCTGACGTTTGGCACCCCCACCGCTCCTACTACCATCTGGGGAGGTTACTACTCCCTAAAAGTGAAAAAGTACGTCCCTCTCCCCCTCCGGTGCTTTAAGTGCCAAAAGTATGGCCATGGGCAGAAGACATGCCGCCAGACAGAGGTTCTGTGCGCCCGCTGCACTAAGCCCGGACACTCTGCTGAGTACTGCACAGCCATCCCCCTGTGTGTGAATTGCCAGGGGGCGCATATGGCTTCGGACAAGAAGTGCCCTCGGTGGATTTCCGAGTGCAGGATTCAGCAGGTGCGTGTGGAGAAGGGGCTGTCCTTTGCGGACGCCCAAAAACTGGTTGACGGTCCTGGTGCAGCTGAGGCTGCGCCAAACTCAAATAACACCTCTGTGTATACCTTCAGTGCTGCGGTGGCAGGCAAGCGCCCCACCAAAGACTTCTCTTGTCAAACCCCAACTTCTTGGTTGGGGGCGGAGCCTCGGATCCTCTCGCCCCTGGAGAGTAACCCTCCTCCGGTGGTGACGAGGAGCCAGGGAACGCAGAGGGCGGACGCTACCGGTCCGGTGGCACCGCCTTCTGCTGCCCCTAAGCCTCAGCCCCCACCCAAACCTGCTAGTTTGTCAATGCCAAAGGCTTCTGGCACTGGTCAGCCTTCTAAGGCCACTAACTCTAGCGGCAGTAACTCTGCCCAGGACCAGAAGTTTAAGAAATCTATGGGACTGCTGTGCTCACGGGCCCAGAAGGGGAACACTGATGTCCCCCTTCAAAACAAATATGCTGCATTGGAGGAGCGGATGGAGGGAGTGGAAGTTGTTGTTGCCGATGCTGCGGCAGCTTCACCCCCTTCATCTCCTAAGAACCAGAGAAGGCCCGGGAGCCGCCCCCCCCCCCCCCCCCTCTGTTTCTTCAACTCCTTCCAAGGCAAAGGAAAAAGGGGGGAAAAAAACTCTGCACCCCTAGATAAGACATAACCATGTACTCTCTGCTTCAGTGGAATTGTCGTGGTTTTCAAGCTAACTTTGAGGAATTACGTCTTTTAGTCAAGTGCTATAATCCCTCATTAATATCTCTTCAGGAGACTTACCTGAAGACTTCTGACCCTGTGTCCTTTAATGGTTTTAACGTTATACATAAAGGCTCTGATTCGGAGAGGCGCTCGGGTGGAGTGGCTCTTCTCATTAGTAGCCAAATTTTATGTAGCCCCGTTAGCATCGACACCTGTCTTCAGGCTGTCGCAGCTCGGGTTAACTTGAAGAAGACCATAACCATATGCAGTATTTACCTGTCACCATCCCTGCGGGTCTGTAGTAATGATATTTTTAATTTAGTAGAACAACTGCCCCCCTCCCTTTATTCTCATGGGGGATTTTAACGGTCACGCTCACCTTTGACCACTATGATGGCAGAGGTCAGATGTTAGAAGATGTTTTTTCTCAACTTAACCTATGTGTCTTTAACGATGGCTCACCTACATACTCTAAGTCAGGTTCAGGATCTAGTTCTGTTTTAGACCTTACTGTGTGTGATCCTCCTCTCATGCTGGAATTTGACTGGAACTGGAAGGTTCATGACGACCTGTGTGGTAGTGACCACTTCCCAGTAGTCCTGTCATCGGTCAGCTGTGAGGAGGATTCGCCGGTGGGGCGCTGGAATCTCAAGAAAGCTAACTGGCCTCTGTTCGCCTCCCTCTGTCAGTCTCGTCTTACAGAGGAGGTGGTCATGTCAGCTGAAGAACCTGTTTCTTATTTTACTTCTATTTTGTTGGACGTAGCAGGTGACACCATCCCTAGAATTTCCGCATCAGTCCCTCAGAAGCCAAGAGTACCATGGTTCAACAAAGAGTGCCGCAAGGCCCAAAAAGCGCGCAAATCTGCTCAGCGACGTGCTTTCCGTAATCTGTCGCAAGTGAATATTTTAACCTTTAAAGGACAGAGGGCGAAAGCCCGTTATATTTTTAAACGTGAACGCCGTGCTTCCTGGAGACGCTTCGTCTCATCTTTATCTTCTCGGACTCCGTCCCAGAAAGTCTGGAAGGCTGTTCGGAGAATTAAGGCCAGGGATGGCTCGGCTTCTGTCGGCCATCTCAGAGATGGTGCCAGCTTGGTCACAGATTAAAAAAGCTGTGGCCAATTTGCTTGCCTCCACCATTGCCCATAATTCTTCAACAGAGCATTATTCACCCTTCTTCCAGAGAGAGAAGGAGAAGCGAGAGTCTCGTATTTGTGATTTTAAGTCCGATAACTCAGAAGACTATAATGCCCCTTTTACATTATCAGAACTGCAGCAAGCCTTGCAGAAATGTAATGACTGCTGCTGGCCTAGATACCATCCACTATCAATTTCTAACGCATCTGCCTGAGAGGTCACTCCTTGTACTTCTCAAGGCCTTTAACCATATCTGGAGAACTGGGCATTTTCCGCCGTCTTGGCACCAGGCTGTGGTTGTACCGATCCCCAAGCCGGGTAAGGATCCTTCCGACCCGGGCAACTACCGGCCTATTGCTTTCACATCATGTTTATGTAAAACTATGGAGCGCCTGGTCAACACCCGCCTGGTGTGGCATCTTGAGTCACAGGGTCTCCTCACAGACCTCCAGTGCGGTTTCCGGCGCTTCCGTATTACAACTGACCATTTAGTTAGCTTTGAATGATTTATTCGAGATGCTTTTGTCAACAAGCATGTCTATGCAATTTTCTTCGATCTTGAGATGGCATATGACACTACCTGGAAGTATGGCATAATGTCTGACTTTTTGGACATGGGTTTTAAAGGGCACCTGCCCGTTTTTATTCACAACTTTTTGACTAACCGGTCATTCCATGTCCGTGTGGGCTCCACCCTCTCCGACTCCTTTGAACAGGAGATGGGTGTCCTGCAGGGCAGCATTCTATCTCCTGTTTTATTTAGTATTAAAATTAATAAACATTGTAAAGGCCATCAAGGATGATTCTGAATGCTCTTTGTTGCCGACTTTGCTTTGTGCGCACGTGGTCGAGGACGTGTGTCCCTTGAGAGGCGCCTGCAGCTGCGCGTTGATCGCATCCAGCGGTGGGTGTCTCTCAATGGATTCAAGTTCTCGCCCTCCAAGACAGTCTGTGTGCATTTTACTAACCAGACGAAATTTTTTCCAAAACCTAGCCTGAGCATTGCCAGAGTGCCAATTAAGGTGGCCGGGGAGTCAAAGTTTCTGGGGGTCATTTTTGACAAAAGACTGACCTTCCACAACCATATTAATTACCTCAGAACCTCTTGTCAGAAGGCTCTCGACGTTCTTCGTGTCATTGGTCGGTCTGACTGGGGTGCGGACCGTACTGTCTTACTTCGACTGTACCGGGCCCTTGTTCGGTCCAAACTGGATTACGGCTCTGTGGTGTATGGCTCAGCTTCCAAGTCTGTGCTACAGCGTCTGAACACAATTCACCATCAGGGTTTGCGGATATGTCTTGGAGCCTTCAGGACCTCTCCAGTTCCTAGTCTGTATGCCGAGGCAGGGGAACCTTCTCTCAAGCTCCGCCGCATCCGCCTCATGCTCAGCTACGTTCTGAAACTAAAGGCCCATCCAGACAATCCTGCCTATAATTGTGTTTTTAAACCATTGTTTGCAGAGATTTACGATACCCATCCGGGAGCTGTCCACTTTCTTTCCGTGTCCGACCTCATCTGCAGGCGGCCGGATTGGACCTGGACAGAGTTTCGGAATCCCTGCAACACATCACTCCACCCTGGCTCTTACCAGTTCCTGACATCTTGCTGGACTTGACTGCCCACAAGAAAGACTCTACTCCACCAGCCATATACCAACAGAGCCTCAATGAACTGCTTTCAATTTTTCCTAGCTATTGTCGTATTTATATGGATGGGTCAAAGTCTGAGGATGGGAGAGTGGCTGCGGCCGCAGTGTCCTCTCGCCATCCTAGACGCCCATTTAAGCACCGCCTCCCAGACCACTCATCTGTATTTAGTGCGGAACTGCAGGCGGTTCTGCTGGCACTTAGGCATGCTTATCGATCTAGAGAAAGGAACTTCCTGATTCTGTCTGACTCTCTTTCTGCCCTGCAGGCCCTTCAGGGCACGGGAAATGACCACCCACTGCTGGTGCAGATCAGAGAGCTCTACGCAGACTTGATGAAGGAATATTATGACGTCATTTTTATTTGGGTCCCAGGGCATGTGGGCATCGAAGGCAACAGGATCGCAGATTCTGCTGCCAACGATGCCCGCAACGACCCTGTCCCTGACACACAGACTGTTTATAGTGATTTTAGACATGTGGTTAGTGTGTACATAACCCGTGAGTGGCAGTCTGAGTGGGACAAAGAGGAAGCTAACAAGCTGCATGAAGCCCTTCCTAAGTTGTCCGACGGTCTACCTTATTGCTGCGGCAGCCGCCTTGAGGAGACTGTCCTTGCTCGGCTCCACATCGGGCACACATATGTTATGTACTCTAGAGAAAGTAGAAACTGTTTTCCAAAGACACCACAATCGTTATTGCCGCATTGTTTTAAATAATTATGACTTTTTTTACAATGAACCCCACCAGCGCCTCCGTCTTTCTCAATTACCCTGTTGATTTCAAAATAAAACTCGAGTTTTACAATGCGGCAATAACGATTGTGGATTCTTTGGAAAACAGTTTCTACTTTCTCTCTAACCATTGTCTCTATCATGATTGATTATGTAAACATTTACACACTAAAATGCAGTAAATCAGCGACCATTTGCCTAGCTTATGTGTGCCGTATTTGCGGGAATTTCCGATTTGGTTATAAGCAAAACATCATACAGCAGTTACTTCCCTTAGAAATGTATTTTTAGTTTGCTTACCGCTTTCGTCGATCACATTTCTGAGAAAAGAGATACACAATTACTCGCTTATCTATAACAACCAACTAAAACAAGGTTAATAAGACTAACAATGTTCACAGCGCAATCAGTTGTATGATTAGTTAGCGCTACAGACCTGTAATCGATCAATACAGAACAGGTCGGAAAGACGCATTGCACCACTTCCGGTTTCAATCGATCTTATATTTAAGTAGGTAAGAATAACTACATTGACATTGGGCTGAACTGGCCTGGTGTGTTCGGCCCCGTTACACATGTACCGAGCAGATCTTGGTGCAGTTTACTAGGTACGTGTGTGCATGGGATCGAATCACCTCAAAAAATCTCACAAATTTTTGTTTCGATAAATGTCTGAGCTGTGAGATTCTCATCTGGGGTGTGACGCTCCAATAATAATTTAAATAATTAAAAAAATAAATAAATAATTAAGCAAAAATTACCGGCCGGCAAATAAATAAATAAAACAAATTGTGTGCGCACGGGTAAAAAAGGGGGGGAAGGGAAAGGGGTGGATAAGGGGGTAAGGGGGGATAAGAGGATAAGGGGGGCTGGGTGGGGTGTGTGTGTCTGTCTGTCCATCCTTCCCTTGTCCCGTCTGGTGACGGAACACCGCATCCGATTCTCAATACCTCTTCAAGAGAGGCAAGTGTGAATCCTCCCTTGAAAAGGCCATTGAGAATCGGATAAAAGACGGGATTTTTGTTAAAAAAAGTTTATTTTAATAACCCACGGCTCATATGATATCAGCTTCAATCTGTGGCAACCAGAAAAAGGCTGTGTAATTGTCTGTGTCTGTAATCATGTGATCTTGGTATCCAGCGTAAACAATATGTATGAGTGTGTGTTTATTGTATGAGTCTGTGTGTGTGTATGCATGTATGAGTCTGTGTGTGTATGCGTATGTATGTATGTGTGTGTGTGCGTGTATGTATGCGTATGTATGCATGTGTGTATGTGTATGTATGTCTGTGTGTGTACATATGTCTGTGTGTGTACGTATGTCTGTGTGTGTATATAAATCAATCTGTGTATATGCCTGTTAGAGATATAAGAAAAGACATTTCAATACCATTTTTCTCTGAGTCAATACCCCAAAAAAAAAAAAAAAAGTTTTTTTAATAATAACCACACACACACACACACACACACACACACACACACAAACCCCATTGTTATATGCACTTGATAACAGTTTTTTAAAGTAACCTACAGATACTTGATAATAAATTTCCAAAGTCACTTATAACTGTCAATTAACTTTACAGGTAACTTTTTAAGTTCCTATAAATTAGTTAACACAAGAAGTTATAAGTGTCTTAAATAAGAACTTATAATTTCTTATAACAACTTAAACATAACAACTTGTAAGTTCCTGACTTAAGTCACAACTCACTGGGGCAGATTTGACAAGATACAAGGACAACAAAAAAACTTTTTTTTAGTAATAGTCTGGTGGTGGTGGAGCTGATGGGGTTAAATAGTTAGGCGCAAGCGGCATGACATCTCTTTGCGAAGTGTAATGAAAAAATAATAAACGATTACCAAATAAACGATTACCTCTCTGACAGACAGCAGTCCGTCACCATCAACGGCGTCTCTTCCAACCCGGTAACGCTCTCCTGCGGAGTTCCACAGGGATCCGTCCTGGGCCCGGTCCTTTTTACACTCTACACCTCTCCTCTGTCCAACATCATCCAGTCTCACCGCATACACCACCACCTCTACGCTGACGACTCACAACTGCAAGACAAAGACAAACTCGACAACACTCAGTCACTACTGACTCGCACGGCTGACTGCTACAAAGACGTGAAAAACTGGATGACAGCAAACAAGCTGAAACTGAACGACGACAAAACGGAAGCCATGCTGGTAGGCACTCGCCAAAAACTCTCCCAGCTCCCTCCCTCTCTCCACCTTCAACTCGATAGCACCCCCATCTCCCTCTCTGACTCGGCCAAGAACCTCGGCGTCATCCTCGATTCCTCTCTGTCCATGACCAACTTCGTCTCCGCCACGACCCAGGCATGCTATTTCCACCTTCGCCGCATCAGTCAGATCAGAAAGTACCTCACTACCGAAGCTGCCACCAAACTTGCTGTCTCTCTCATCTTATCTCGCATCGACTATTGCAACTCTCTCCTTTCCGGTCTCCCTCAATCCACCATCTTCACTCTCCAACGCGTCCAGAACAATGCTGCCCGCCTCGTCCTCAGAAAGAAAAAATCCGACCACATCACACCCCTGCTCAAACTCCTTCACTGGCTCCCCATCCCCCAACGCATCCAATACAAAGTTGTGTCTCTCTGCTACAAATCCCTGAACAACTGCGCTCCTGCCTATCTCTCCAACTTACTTCACCCCTACACACCTTCCCGCTCCCTCCGCTCTGCCTCCGACCCTCTCCGCCTCCACATCCCTCGCACCAAACTTAACACTTTCGGTCCCCGCTCCTTCTCCGTCTACGGTCCATCCATCTGGAACACTCTCCCACTCTCTCTCCGTCAGAAACACTCTCTCTCCTCCTTCCAGTCCGCCCTCAAAACTCACCTCTTTCAACAGTTTTAGCACTATATCACCGCACTCCCCACCCCAAGCTGACCGTCGTAATGTATTTCACTGTTTGTGGTACGTGAGTCATTGTCTAAAGCGTGCGCATGCGTGCGCGAGTTGTGAGTGTGCGCTTAGAGTTATAATTATTATAAGATAAGCGCATTATAAATACCGTAATTATTTTATTATTAAATCTGATTTTTATTTGTTTAAAAGATTTTGAAGTTTTTCCGTGGTTTCCTGAACACCAATCTTTTTTCCTTCCGCTAAAAAACTGGCTTTCAGTTCTTCAACATTTACTGGAGATTGACTACGCATTTTATTCTGAATTTCGGATTTTTGTTTTTTGTAATTGTTCAAATCATCCTGCACTCTCTTAAATTCTTCGTCGCTAATAAAAATTATCATCCAATGCTTTACTTATAATCAGTTTTAAACTACTGAGTTTTGCATTAGCCAGAATACTCAATGCTTCATGTTTCTGTAATTTCGAGTGAAACCTCTTTTTTATGGCCTTCAAACCAAAGCAAGCCAGGCATGTAGCAACGCTAAAACCCTCAACTGCAATTCCAATTAAACTTCCAATTCCTGTGGCAAACAGAACAATACCCCCTACAGAACATCCAGCTGAAACTGCACCAACAGCCATTGAAGTGTTTTGTACAGAATTGAAAACGGTCTGATACCGTCTTTTGCACCGTGAGTACCTCGCCTCTTCACTTTCCAAATATTTAATTGCTTCTGTAATATTATTTAATCTGAATGCGTCTACCTGTAATGTTTTATCGGGTGCAATTGGCACATGCGGATCAGGCACAAACAATGACACAGTCTCAGTCGTCGGTAGTTGCGGATATAAGTTTACCATTTTTTTTATTCACAAATATTTTTTTTATTTATTTAATCAGTGATTACATTTTGCAACTCGTCAAAAGTATACAATTTGCTGGCATAATAAAATGAAACAAGATCAATGTGTTATAGTTTTATAAAATTTAGAAAAACAAAAGTTATTTTGTCAACTAATATCTTGACGGCTGGAACACTGCTCGAAACCTAAAAAATATCTACATTTTTTCTAATAGCAATAAAAACTTTTGTTGACTCTGTCAATGTTTCATCCCACGTAAGTTTTATTCCCTGTGCAATATTTGCCTCTTTCGCAGAAGAAACAGATCTCATGATAATTTCAAATACTATTGTCGCTTCTCTTGCGATGGTAAAGTTTGCTGGTGCAAACACGACCTTTGCATCTGTTCTATTTTTTCTATGCTTAAGAAGATACCGTCGTCTCTCATACTCCTGTACTTTCAGTTTATCTCTGCTATTGTTGTGCAAAACTTGGAACAAGACTTACAATCAACGGCCCAGAGTTAACAACTTTTCTGAACACTAAGGCACCTTCATCATCAGTGTATACATAAGGACTAATAAATTCCAACTTTATGTCCCAGTCAATTGTGGGTGTTGGAACAGGCACAGGTGAAACTACCCACTTCGTATTAAGTTGTAGGGCACGTTATTTACTGGAACAGGTACAGTAACATCACGCAGCTGTCCAAGTTTAGGAATTGGTCTCTCTGTGCCTTCCTTCATGTCATCAATTACTTTTCGCTTGTACATACCAAAAGAATTAAGTTCAAATCCATACACCTCGCCCACCTCCCCCTCCTTCTCAAACCCCCACCCGGGTCTGCCCTGGGGGACTTGGGTGGGGTTAACTACTTTTTAGTTCCCAGGGTCACCCTGATCAGCCCCACAGGGTGGGTTTCCCTTCTATTCTGGGGCATGTGTTTCTGTCTACCCTTGGTCCATTCACCTGTATTTGCCTTTTCTAAACTCTCCCTACTGTCTGCACTGCCTGTAGCTCTTGATATTGGATGTGTGTTGCTAAATGGTTTTAGCTTTATTTAGGCCCAATGTCGTAGGTTTATTTAATGTATTGGACCTGCTGGCGACATACATTCAATATTCTGTTTAGTTTTTTTTTTTTTTTTTCACAAGCAGTGCAGGCACGTCCTGAGAAAGTCTTGTTGCTGTCGGGACGTTAAGCAATGTACAATCAATCAATCAATCCTTCTCAAAATCCTGTACGTCCGCCAAATCTTTCAACTCTGTTACCTGGACACGCAACTGGTATGATTCTCGACTTTTGACCAGCACTCATTTTTTTTTTTATAAACAAAAATAAAATTATTTAACTTCTAACACAACACTAAAATCATGCATTACAACTGGTTTGTCATCTTGATTAGTTACAGATATACACAGTGACTCAAAGAAACTAGACCCTAATTTCTTAAACTGCAAATTAGGAAATCTAACAGCCACACTTTCGCAATACGGAGCAGTTCCAGTCGGTAAGCATCTCATCAAAGTTGAAGGCTTTCCATTGTGTACATTCTCAGACATGTTCAGTTCTTTCAAATAAACATTTAGCACTGTGTGTACTGCCAAATGAACAGGATATCTTCCAATTATTTTTTTCTTTTTTGGGCTTAAATTTTAATCCTGTTTCATAAGTCCAATCTTCATCACCACTAAGAGCTACAATACCAAGATCAAATTTTGATAAAAAACCTAGTAGTATTAAAAGTTTGTCTGTTAATATAAGCTGACTTTCTTTTGGAAATTCCAATGTAACAAGCAAGTTAGCCGGATTTAAAGTTGCTTTAATTTTATACATATCTTGTAAAAATTCAGCTATAGTACAAAAGTCGTAATACCCAGGCTGTAAGTGATTAGCGCCCCAACTTGTATGACCTATAGTTCCATGTACAGAATATTCACCGTCATCTGTTACATTAAACCATTTTACCGTGTAAAACATTTCATGGATATCTACAGCCTTGCTACCATCACGGTTGTCAATCCCATTAGTTAACCACACTGGTTTGCTTGTGTCAAGATTTGTTAAGGTAATAAACATTTTTATTATCTCATAAAAAAGAAGGATGGAATTTAAATCACCAACAAGTGTCACTACAAACGCATTTCAATTTAACGTAGATGCCAAGTACAATGTTGCACCTACTTATGAACAGAAAATAATTCAACTTAATCAGCTTGACATACCTGTGTCGGAACAAGATTTATTTCAAGTAAAAGTACCAAATCCCTTTGACCATTACCTAAACCCTCCCTCCAATAACAGACGATGCTACTGCAAGAAAGTGGTCCTCAAGTCCACTACAGATGTTCCAAAACCAACTCAACTTTGCTATACTGTGTTTAACTACAGGCTGTGGTGTTTCATTTACAGACCATTTTAATCACTCAAACAAACTTATTAGATCTGTGTATCGTTTTCACACTTATTACCAGCTGAGACATATTCTGTCAGAACTTCATACACCACTACCCACTGAATCTAGTTTCAACAGGTTTAACAACCCCATGGATATGAAAGCATTTGAACGCATCTGTAATGAATTTAACATCAGTCCTGGCCCCCGTGCTGGGTATGACTTCACACAAAAACTTGATGATCACAACAGTATGGGTACATTGTAATATGCTATGAGTCACAGACAATACCCTCAAGATTACTACCCCGGTTACACTTCATTCTCATCAAAATCACAAGTCTGGTTAGGCTCAATAGAAGCAGTCTAATGCCTGGTCCACATTTATTTTAGACAAGAGTGACGGATTTACTCAAGCAGGAGTCGAGCGCGTAAATGAGTCTATCAGAACATATGTGTGTGTTTACTAGGAGCACAATCATTAACAAAATCAAACATTTTGAATGGAAGTGGAAAGTTTGAATCACAAAAACAGTTTCTTGCTAATCTAGAAGATTCGATTAATTCAGTGGTTGATCTCCCATCAAGCATACAGCGCTACCAAGACGTACTCAGATATGCCAGATCAAAAGTTGACTTTGTAGTAGGCATCGGGTTATACATGTTGCCGTCTGATCTTCAACTTTAAATGGGGACAATAACAAATTATAATAACGAAATAATAGTTGCAGGTTGTGGTTAAAAATTAGGACTCAACCAATCTGTAAACTTGGGAGCAACAACCACGCATGTACAGTTGTTAAAACCATTAATGACACCAGCACCAGTAACGTCATCACCCGTACAGACAGTAACAGTCCCGGCCCCTACACCTGACTCACCATCACCAACCCCTGGCACACATGAGTCAGAGAGAACAGCATTGGTAATAGGACTCACCGGACTGGGAATATTCTTTACCTGTTTCATTAAATACCCAGTGATTAACCCTCCTACTGTAACCAGAAACACCCACACATTTTCCGCCATAAACCCGACTACTTTCGCTGCTGTACTAATAAGCCAACTAACAAAAGTGCCAATTATACCAGGCAATGCATCCATTGCTTTCAGAGCCAATTTCTTAAGCAAATCAGAAATGTGAGACAACTTTTTTTTTTTTTTTTTTTTTTTTTTTTTTTTTAACCCTTCCCCACCCGGGTCTGCCCTGGGGGACTTGGGTGGGGTTAGGTATTTTTTAGTTCCCAGGGTCACCCTGGTCAGCCTCACAGGGTGGGTTTTTCTCTCCATTCTGGGGCATGTGTTTCTGTCTACCCTTTGTCCATTCACCTGTATTTGCCTTTTTAAAATTCTCCCTACTGTCTGCACTGCCTGTAGCTCTTGATATTGGATGTGTGTTGCTAAATGGTCTTAGCTTTATTTAGGCCCCATGTTGTAGGTTTATTTAACGTATTTGACCGGCTGGCGACATACATTCAATTTTCTGTTTAGTTTTTTTTTTTTTTTTTTTTTTTTTTTTTTTTTTTTTTTTTTTTTCACAAGCAGTGCAGGCACGTCCTGAGAAAGCCTTGTTGCTGTCGGGACGTTAAGCAATGTACAATCAATCAATCAATTTTTTTTTTTTTTTTTTTTTTTTTTTTTTTTTAACCCACGACTGTAAAAACCCCACCCGGGTCTGCCCTGGGGGACTTGGGTGGGGTTAGGTATTTTTTAGTTCCCAGGGTCACCCTGGTCAGCCCCACAGGGTGGGTTTTTCTCTCTATTCTGGGGCATGTGTTTCTGTCTACCCTTTGTCCATTCACCTGTATTTGCCTTTTTAAAACTCTCCCTACTGTCTGCACTGCCTGTAGCTCTTGATATTGGATGTGTGATGCTAAATGGTCTTGGCTTTATTTAGCCCTTGTGTTAGGTTTATTTAACGTATTTGACCGGCTGGCGACATACATTCAATGTTCTGTTTATTTTATTTTTTTTCACAAGCAGTGCAGGCACGTCCTGAGAAAGCCTTGTTGCTGTCGGGACGTTAAGCAATGTACAATCAATCAATCAATCAACGACTGTAAAACTTTTGGGTCAGTGGGGGCTGGTGGACCCGGGGCTGGGGACCACCAGGCCCACCAGAGACAGCTAACACAACAGTACTGATAATAAATCCAAGAGCAGTAATTAAACTCGCAATTGTAATACCCTGTTCTCTGAAAAGTGTTTTCAGTCTCTCAGCCAAAGTTGTGTCTTCGTGAAGTATTTTCTGAATAGTTTCTCTAATTCTGTTAACCTGTGTTTTCAGTTTTTCTCTTCCAATACTAATCGTTTCTAACCTTCCTGATCTTTCTATCTGCAAATCATTTAATCTGTGTTGGATTCTTTCTTTCATTTCTGTGTCAAGATTCCCATTGTCTGCTGTAGCCAGTTTCTCTTTTTCACGTTCTATGTGTTTATCAAGCCCACCCAGTTTGGCAACATTATTCACCATTTCACCTCTTATCATCTGCAGTGATTTATCCAAGCCTATAATCTCTCTCATTATCAAAGGTGGGTCATCTATTGTTTTCATAGCGTCATTTATTTGACCTTCAGTAAATGAGGTTTCTTGTATTACTGTGTTTGCTATTTCTGGCAGACTTGTTACTGCTGCCATTTCAATTTGTTGTTCTGTTGGCAATCTTGTTTGTGTGTCATGGAGGGCACTAACAAGACGAGGCAGTACAGGAGACCCTCCAATTCCAAGTTGACGCAAGGCACCAACACCACCTTCACCTTTGATTGTACTTAAAGCCCTAAACTTACCAGGGTCTCTTTTGTTAGTCAATTGTACTCTTCCTTTGTCAACAGTATTTAAATATAAATGACCCTTACAATCAAGTTCAAACTGATTAGGATCTATGTTGTCTGGGCGCTCATCAACATGATCATAAAACGAGTTCACTTTGGTTTCTAAAAGTTCATGACGTAATCTGTAATTATTTCTTGTACCAGTCATATCGGTCATATATGTTGTATTACCAAAATCATACATGTCATCCATTTCAATATCTTTATGATTAAATCCTCCCGCAGCCATTGTTTTTATTAATTTAATATTTTTTATTGTGCATAATAAAAAAAATGACATCATCTTACGGATCAAAGTTAGACCCATATAGAAAACTACGTGAGCCTCTTGGTGTTAAAGGCATTAGACAATCAATCGTCATTACAAATAATCCAAGTACCATAGACCAGAACCAAACACTTACAGTCAAGTTTCTAAACTTAGGTTCCAGTGACGTTATTGTTCCTGGCACTGCACGCCTAGCATTTAATATCGAACTATCATCAGACGCAGACGTAAACAGAACACTAGTTAACAATCTAGGCAGAGCAATTATTAGAACTATTAAAGTAAAACTTGAAGGACAGGAAGTGTTTAGTCTTGACGATGCTGATGTGTTCTACTGTTACAAAGATCTTTGGCTCACATGAGAAGAACGAGAAGACCATATTTATCAAGGCATACAGCCAGATAGCATTATGAAAATTCGAATCGACGCCGGAGACAAAGTAACTACTGCAGCCAAGGATGTTATATTATATGGAAACATATGGAACCAGGTTTTACATTCCACTTGAATTTGAAATTCTAACAGCGCATTTACCTTATTACCAAGGAGCACTGAATGACCATCTAAGTTTTGAACTATCCTTCAATGACTACTCCAAAATTATAAAATCATCTGATCTCAATGCAACATATAAGATCTCTAACATTTCCTTGGAATACGAAATTGTCACACACACTGAACTAGCTAGACTCATTCAAAATCAATACCAGTCAAGACTGCCAATTTATTATGACAGGGTGATTAGACATAGTTTAATGCATAAAGACAAGAGTGACCCGATGTGGAATATAAACTTGAACACACCTGCCAGATCTTTAAAAGGTATACTCATGTTGTTTGTTGAACCAGCGGCTCCATACAAAAGGGATTCAGAAAAATTCTACAATCCAAAGATTACACACTTGTCTTCTACAATCGAAGGCCGTCCTAATCAAGTGTACGCTTCTGGAATGGAGCCTTATCCACTACGACGAGATCACAAAGTATTTTGCGGGTGGAAGGATTAGAGATAAACTAGCAAACATTGCGTGTAAAGATTTACATCTGTATGATATTAGGATCGGTCAATACCTTACAAATAAGCATGCACTTTGGCTAGACCTTCGTAGTACAGACGATGACTACCTTCATGGGTCAGGTCAAACTGTCGAAAATGGCAGTGACGGGATTACAATTCAGATACAAAAAAAGGTTGAAACCGCTTCAGCAATAAATATATATTTGTGTCTGATTTATGACGCACAACTGAACATACAAGAGTGCAGACTAAGCGGACACATATATTAAAATTATATTCTGTATTAAAATGAACTTGATGACACTCGACCCACACTGTGGATTGTTTTGTGGTGCCACAGGGTGTGGTAAAACTGAATTTGTACTTAACCTCTTACAAACAAGATACATCCATCATTTTGAAAACATTGTAATATTTTGTCCTACAATAAAACACAACAAAGCTTATCACAATCGATTATTCATCTGGACTGACAGCAACATATACTTAGTCGACCCTGAGAAAAAACTGAATGATTACCTACAATATTTTTACAAACAATTTGAAGGACAGCCAACGTTGTTTATTGTTGATGACTGCTCAGCAGAGAAAGACATTAGAGAGAGAACAATAGAGACCCGATAGACAATGAATTCAATAGAGCCGCATCAGTCATTAATTTACATCATTTTTTAATATCATATTTTTGGCCCCAATTTTACCCCCGTTAATTCTGAATCAACCCTTTGATTTTTAAAAACTGACAAGCATGACTGATGCGGCTCTATTGATCTGATTATCTTTCGGGTCTCTATTGTTCTCTCTCTCTATAACTATTGTCTCTGTCAACACCTAATCATTTACCTGATCAAGTGATGCCAAGTGAAACTTAATACTTATTAACAAGTTGCAACTAACTTTTAGGAACCTGCAGAGGTAACCTTTAAGTGTGTTGCCATAAGAACTTATTAATTACTTACCCTAAGTTCTTACAAGTACTTACCCTAAGTTCTTACAAGTACTTACCCTAAGTTCTTACAACAACTTGACTCAAGTCCCAAGACACTGAGACAGATTTATCAAGATACAAGGACAATAAAAAAACTTTTTTTTCTCAGTAATACTCAGGTGGTGGTGCTGATGGGGTTAAATAATCAGGCACAAGTGGTGTAAATGACATGTCATCTCTCTGCGAAGCATATGACAAAAATATTGATTGATTACCAAATCTGATTTTTATTTGTTTAAAAGATTGTGTAGTTTTTCTGTGGTTTCCTGTACCCCTATCCTTTTTCCCTCTGCTAAAAAACTGGCCTTCAGTTCTTCAACATTGACGGGAGATTGACTACGCATTTTATTCTGTATTTCAGATTTCTGTTTCTTGTAATTATTTAAATCATCCTGGACTCGCTTAAATTCTTCGTCATCAATAAAATTATCGTTCAATGCCTTACTGATAATAAGTTTCATACTGCTCAGCTTTGCACCAGCAAGCGTACTCAATGCTTCATGTTTCTGTAATTTTGTGTGAAACCTCTTGTTTAAGGCTTCCAAACCAAAGCAAGCCAGGCATGTAGCAACGCTAACACCCTCAACTGCTATTCCAGCCAAACTTCCAATTCCTGTGGCGAACAGAACAATACCCCCTACAGAACATGAAGCTGAAACTGCACCAATAGCCATAGAAGTGTTTTGAACAGAATTAAAAACGGTCTTATACCGTCTTTTGCACCGTGAGTATTTCGCCTCCTCACTCTCCAAATATTTCAAAGCTTCTGTAATATTATTTAATCTGAATGCATCTGCCTGTAATGTTTTATCTGAAGCAATTGGCATATGTGTATCAGGCGCAAGCGTTGTTTTAGTCGTCACATTTGTTTCAGTCGGATCAAGCGTTGGTAGTTGCGGATAGAAGTTTACCATTTTTTTATTGACAAATATTTTTTTTATTTAATCAGCAATTACATTTTGCAACTCTTCAAAAGTATACAATTTGCTGGCATAATAAAATGCAACAAGATCAATGTGTTCAAGGTTTATGTAAGTTAGACGAACAAAAGTTGTTTTGTCGACCACCACCTTGACAGCTGGAACACTGCTCGAAACATTAATAACATCATTATTTTTTGTAATAGCAATAAAGACCTTTGATGATTCTGTTACTGTTTCATCCCATGTAAGTTTAATTCCTTGTGCAATTTGAGCCTCTTTAGCAGTAGCAACAGATTTCATGATAATTTCAAATACTATTGTCACTTCTCTAGCCATGACTAAGCTTGCTGGCATAAACACAACAGAAGTATCTGATCTACCCTTTCTAGTTGTAAGAAGATATCTCCGTTTCTCATAATTTTCAACTTTCAGTTTTTCTCTGCTATTGTTGTCTGGGGCAAAGCTTGGAACAAGACTTACAATAAGCGGCCCCGAGTTAACAACCTTCCTAAACACTAAGGCACCTTCGTCATCAGTATATACATAAGGACTAATAAATTCCAACTTTATGTCCCAGTCAATTGTGGGTGGTGGAACAGGTACAGGTGAAACCACCCACTTATTTCCCACATGTATTAAGTTGTAGGGCGAATTATTTACAGGTGGAGTAGGTACAGTAACATCACGTAGCTGACCAAGTTTAGGAATCTGTTTTTCACCATCTTTCATGTCAACAATTACTTTCCTCTTGTACATGCCATAGGAATCAAGTTCAAAACCATATATTTCTCCAATTTCTCCCTCCTTCTCAAAATCCTGTACATCTGCCAAATCTTTCAATTCTGTTACTGGACATGCAACTGGTATGATTCTCGACTTTGGACCACCACTCATTTTTTATAAACAAAAATAAAATTATTTAATTTCCAACACAACACTAAAATCATGCATAAGAACTGGTTTGTCATCCTGATTAGTTACAGATATACTCAGTGACTCAAAGAAACTAGAACCTAATTTCTTAAACTGCAAATTAGGAAATCTAACAACTACACTTTCACAATACGGAGCAGTTCCAGTAGGTAAGCATCTCAACAAAGTTGAAGGCTTTCCATTGTGAACATTCTCAGTTGTGTTCAGTTCTTTCAAATAAACATTTAGTACTGTATGTACTGACAAATGAACAGGATATTTTCCAGTCAATTTTCCATCAATCATCTCTATTTTCCAAAGCTTTGTTTTAGCTTCAGTTTCATTTATTAATCCAAGTAATAATAGAAGATCATCTGAAAATGTTATCCTACGCTCAGAAGAAAATTCTAATGTAACAAGTAAGTTAGCTGGATTTAAAGTTGCTTTAATTTTTATTTTACTTTGAAACCAGTTAGCTAATGTACAAAAGTCATAATACCCAGATGTTATTTTATGGTTCTCAATAGGAGAGGATTCATTACTAACAGATACATAATAATTTATATCATCTGTTACATTAAACCATTTTACACTATAAAACATTTCATGGATAGCTACAGTCTTGCTACCATCACGATTATCAATCCCATTAGTTAACCACACTGGTTTGCTTGTGTCAAGATTTGTTAAGGTAATAAACATTTTTATTATCTCATATAAAAAAGGATGGAATTTAAATCGCCAACCATTACCACTACAAACGCATTTCAATTTAATGTGAATGCCAAATACAATGCCGCACCTACTTATGAACAGAAAATAATTCAACTAAACCAGCTTGATATAGCTGTAAGCGAACAAGATTTATTTCAAGTGAAAGTACCAAATCCATTTGACCAATATTTAAACCCTCCAATAACAGATGATGCTACTGCAAGAAAGTGGTCTTCAAGTCCACTACAGATGTTTCAAAACCAGCTTAACTTTGCCATACTATGTTCAACTACAGGCT